>JAKGUB010000284.1:18467500-19067500 GCA_026261675.1 Hippocampus mohnikei
AGTGAAAGCAAAGCAAGCTACAAGTGACAAGCATTTATAGGAAATTTTGCAACACAGTTGGGAGGAATTTGATTTTCATTGTAAAAAGAATGCCGCAAGTGCATTCAGCTGTCATGTAAACTTTAGGTGGCTTTTTAATTAGTCAAAAAATTTGAATATATATTTTTGTTTTTAGATTCCACAATTTCTTTTTTTTAAATTGTATGTTTGCTATATACTTCTATTTTAGAGTACATGGAGACACTGAACTGCATATATTTCTTTTACAAAAATAAAGGAAAAATGGTGGTGTTCTAAAACTTTTGACCGGTACTGCAAAATATTTACAATGTGTTTCAGGACTAGTGTTACAAAAGATGTTTTTGTTAAAAAAATCCTCACTCAATTACCAGACGATCAACCATCACGTCGTCTTAACCCTTTGATGCGCAACATGGGTCAAAAGTGACCCGGCTGAGTTTTTATTTTCAATATCTTCGCAGTAAATTAATTTCATCATTCAGCATTCAAGGTATTCCTCAATTAACTTGTTTTTGACCATCAGACACAATTGTTTTATTTTTTCCTTTCTTAGTTTTTGAATAAATAACATTTTTATATCACTACCCTTCTAATGCGCAACTTGGGTCTAAAATGACCCATATGTTATTTCATGCATTGCGTATATGTTCGACTCGACCAGTTTTTTAATGATATAACTATAATGTACTCTTCCAAATATGCAGCAAATATTGTGTTTTTGATTACCACTGATCATTATTTCCACTTTTCCTTTCTTATGGTATGAATAAGCACAGCTTTTGTATTTCTACCTCAAGTTGACACACATGGGCCAGAAAGACCCACATTGATTTACTAGCTATTGCCTTTGGAGAGAAAAGACATTTCACAGCTCTGCACAAGTCTCTTTGCCCATCTCTAATTGATGTAAGTATTGTTTCTCAATTGCTCTAACGTTGCCTCAAAAGATAATTGATGACAATTGTGAATTGCACATAATATTTGATTCGGTTTAGTCTACTTTGAACGTGAGTAGATTCCTTATTAGAAAGTTACAGGTAATTATGATTAGCTAGCTCAATCACTGTAGTGGTGTTTGCTAGTAGTGGTGGGGGATGCTGGCATATTTATTTTCATTGGGGGTTAGCTAAGTCACCAAAATAAATCTGTATGTGTATGCATATTGATGTGGATCAGAAAACATTGTAATGCTTTTGTTTTGCTTTATCTAGAGTATTGCTGTTCGCAGATGTACTGTTGAGGTTGTAGCAATGCTGCAGCAAGAACCAGATGAGGAAGATGAGGAGACCATTTTTTTTCTGATTCAGAGTCTGACATTTCTGATGATGATGAACCCAGAATATTTGCTACAGAGTCAAGCCGGAATTGTGGGTGTGTCTAGAAATCCAGCTTTCCTGCATGAAGAAGACTCCTCTCATGACACAGAAGATTCCTCTAATCAATCTTCTGGAGAGGAAACTCAGACTCAGTCCAATAGACTGAAAAAATGAATCTTACTGGAATGAGAATCCGTCCACTCATAGCAGAACAAGAAGCCACAAACATCCTGAGGAGTTGTCCGGACCTCCTCTTGGAACATCAGCTCTTTCACCGAAAGATGCCTGGATGTTCGTGAGTGACAACATCATTGAGGAGGTTCCAAAATGCACCAACTTAGAGGGCCAAAGAACCGAAACACTGACAAAGAAGAATTCAGGGCCTTTGTCGCTTTGACCCTCATTGCAGGGCCTGATGCATGCCCAGCAAGCCTGCAAAATATGGGATGAAAATCTTCTGGATGTGTGATGCAAGGTTACCTTATGGAATAGAAGGAACTGTCTTTCACATTCAAAACCGAGCCCAAAACCCACCTATTCAGACTTGCATATTCAACTTAAATCTATTCTTTTATTTATAATTTTATCTTTGGTTTTATTGTTTGCTCTTGGTTGTAAAGTGTCCTTGAGTGCTGTGAAAGGCGCTTACAAATAAAATGTATTATTATTAGAGCTGTCAGTTTAGCGCGTTTTTATCGACATTAATTTAAATGAATTTTATCGGGATCAAAAATTTTCTCGCGAGATTAACGCGGCAGACGTCACAGCGGATGTGACGTTGCTCTATAAATAAACCAGAAACAAAACATCAAGCGCGCTGCACAAGTCCACGCACGTTTGTTTTGCCAGCCACGGCAGCGCGAGACACCGAAAACGGATATTTAAATAGTTTATGAATGGAAAGTTTACTTTTAAAAGTTGCCAGATTGTTCCACTGACAAGACCAAAATGACCTGGATGTTTTGCAGTCATAAACTGAGCTATCATCATAGCACGTCGAGTCTGAAATACCACTTAATTAATGGCCAAGCACACCGCTGCGTGAGTTGTCCGCCCCCCTCGTCTCAGACAGACGGCTATGGATCATTTCAAAGCGAAGAAAATGGATGACACGACAAAGAACAAAGTTGCTGAAGCAATCGGCAATTTAAACAGCGTGGGCTAAAATGTTGCTAGAACAGGGGTGTCTTTATTTAGCTCATTTGTGCATAGTTGTCATGTTTGTCCGTCTGCAATCTGACGTTTAAAGAAGTAAATTGCGTTGCAGCCGGCGCTCCACTTCCGGGTTGGACCTTTGGGACTTGTAGTTCTTTTGTTCGATTCGACTTGATATGTTCATGCCGCGCTCCACTTCGGGATTGAGTATTGGGACTTGTAGTTCTTTTGTTCGATTCGACTTTATGTTTGTGTTGAATGGTTTCTTACGTTTAAAACAATGAATAATGATGACGATAATGATACATAGTGAAATCAGGGTTGATTACATTATTTATTAAACGTATTGTTAAATAAAGGTATTCATTAATGTCAATTATATACATATTTACATTGCGATGCAGAAAGATAGATATATAAATTTTTACTGCATTTATGTGTAGTTTAGGTTATTACCTGCTTCTGATACTTCTGTTACAACTACTACTACTCCTACTTCTGCTGCAAAGTGCTCCAATAAATGATCCAAAAGTACAGAACGAGAGATCCTTCCATGCTGACCGACAATCCCTAACTGAACAACCATTACTGATTGCCAGCGAGAGCCTCCATTACAAGAATCGAAATGATGTCGACACAAAACCGTAGAGAGACTTCCGAGCAAGAAGGACCAACAGAATCAGCATAGCCTGACTGCTGTGTTCAAAGCAAATTTGAGAAAAACGAAGTATGCAACCATGGCTTAAATCCATTATAGGCTGAGTACTAGTTTACCTTAGATGTGCACTTTATAATGTTATATTGCGCTGTTTTGATTCCTAAATAAAGCTGTTCAAGCAGCTGTTGTGTGACAAAATATTGTTTTCACTGTTGTTGATGGACAGTAATATTGTGTGAGAGATAATGTGTGAATAACTGCTCCAAGTGAAAAATGTTCATGTAAAATTGAAAATCAAAATTGTTATTTCAGTAAATATTTGCATTTTGCACATAGAAAACTGATTCATGATTCCATGGTGATGAGAGCATTAAAATGGGGGAAAATAGGACAAAAAAATATAAAAGGAAATTCAGAAACGATAAAAAATGAGTGAGCAATCATGATTAATTTTTAGTTAATTTGAGTTAATTATGACAGTTGAGTTTTTAATTAAATTAAAAATTTTAATCGTTTGACAGCTCTAATTATTATTATTATTATTATTATTATTAGTGTCTTGACAGGGAGACAGCCAAGACAGGAGGTTCAAAGAAATTTAGAAGAGAATGTCACACAACAATTATGCAGTGGAATCAGACAGATAGGTGAATATACAGGACAATAGAGAAAGTAAGTTTTAGCACAATGCCTATGTAAAGTGTACTTTTCAAAATTTGATTTATTTGAGGGCAGAATCGAATAAAATGCTATGCAACCAGTTTACAGTTGTAAAACTACTGATTTAGCTCAACTCACTAGCTGTGTGCTCTGTTCTCAAAGCTGGTTGATAAAATGACAAATAAAAACATTGCAAATATTAAAGACACATGTTTGGACTCCTTCACTGCTAAAGTAATGACTTGAAGCAAATTATTATTAGAGTTTTAAGTCATTTAGTCACCCTTGGAGCAATGGGTTAATTTTGACCCATGTGTGTAAACTTAATGTAATCATATAAAAACTACTTTTGTTCATAAAGTATGAAAGGAAGACTGGAAATAATGATCAGTGGTAATCAAAAACAAGGTATCTAAACAACACTTGGAATATCCAATGATCAAATAAATTGATTTCAAAAGATAGAACAAAAAAAACCACTCAGCCAGCATGAAATAACATGGGAAATGAATGCGGGTCATTTTGGACCCATGTTGTGCATTAGAAGGGGTGTGCATATGTTGCGCATCAAAGGGTTAAAGACCGTGCGGCGTTTGCCCTAGATAGAACATTACAGAACCTGTCTTTGTGTGATTTTTTTTTCACTCTTTCCTAAACTCAAGGGGGGTCATCATGGGGACAATTTTTGAGTGTCATGGATGTCATCAAGATGTGAATGTGGATGACACCAAAATGTCAGTGATGAGAATACAGGCAGAATCCTCCCAGGAGTGTGCATGAGGGATCTGAAGTATGTATTTTGTGACACCAGCCCTGGCACTTTTCTGACACACCGCATATATGTGTGTGTGTGTGTGTGTGTGTGTGTGTGTGTGTGTGTGTGTGTGTGTGTGTGTGTGTGTGTGTGTGTGTGTGTGTGTGTGTGTGTGTGTAGTCATGTATTTTAATGTCAGGTGTAGGTTACAGCCGCCCTATATTAACAACACTATTACCGAAGTATTTTTAAAAATGTTTTTATAACACATCAATAGGTAGAATTTCTTTAACCCAAATGCTATAATGCTTAAATAAACTACTCAAAGACATTCCAGTTGTATGTGTGCTTTGCAATTAATAGAAGAGCATGAAGGACTCCTCCTTTGAGAAGTTCTGTTCATTTTTGATGAAAAACATGATTTCTTGAAGAGTAGTTTAGAACCCCAACAAAAAGCAAACAAAATGTTACCTGGCCCTTATTGTTCTTGAGCTCCCGTGGCAATAAAGGAAACGTGACTGTTGAATCTCTGGAAGCCTCTGGCAGTCTTCAATGTAGGTGAGCCCCGCCGGTAGAACTGACACTCAGCCTCACCCGTCTTTTATTGTGTGAGAGATAATGTGTGAATAACTGCTCCAAGTGAAAAATGTTCATGTAAAATTGAAAATCAAAATTGTTATTTCAGTAAATATTTGCATTTTGCACATAGAAAACTGATTCATGATTCCATGTTGATGAGAGCATTAAAATGGGGGAAAATAGGACAAAAAAATATAAAAGGAAATTCAGAAACGATAAAAAATGAGTGAGCAATCATGATTAATTTTTAGTTAATTTGAGTTAATTATGACAGTTGAGTTTTTAATTAGATTAAACATTTTAATCGTTTGACAGCTCTAATTATTATTATTATTATTATTATTATTAGTGTCTTGACAGGGAGACAGCCAAGACAGGAGGTTCAAAGAAATTTAGAAGAGAATGTCACACAATAATTATGCAGTGGAATCAGACAGATAGGTGAATATACAGGACAATAGAGAAAGTAAGTTTTAGCACAATGCCTATGTAAAGTGTACTTTTCAAAATTTGATTTATTTGAGGGCAGAATCGAATAAAATGCTATGCAACCAGTTTACAGTTGTAAAACTACTGATTTAGCTCAACTCACTAGCTGTGTGCTCTGTTCTCAAAGCTGGTTGATAAAATGACAAATAAAAACATTGCAAATATTAAAGACACATGTTTGGACTCCTTCACTGCTAAAGTAATGACTTGAAGCAAATTATTATTACAGTTTTAAGTCATTTAGTCACCCTTGGAGCAATGGGTTAATTTTGACCCATGTGTGTAAACTTAATGTAATCATATAAAAACTACTTTTGTTCATAAAGTATGAAAGGAAGACTGGAAATAATGATCAGTGGTAATCAAAAACAAGGTATCTAAACAACACTTGGAATATCCAATGATCAAATAAATTGATTTCAAAAGATAGAACAAAAAAAAACACTCAGCCAGCATGAAATAACATGGGAAATGAATGCGGGTCATTTTGGACCCATGTTGTGCATTAGAAGGGGTGTGCATATTTTGCGCATCAAAGGGTTAAAGACCGTGCGGCGTTTGCCCTAGATAGAACATTACAGAACCTGTCTTTGTGTGATTTTTTTTTCACTCTTTCCTAAACTCAAGGGGGGTCATCATGGGGACAATTTTTGAGTGTCATGGATGTCATCAAGATGTGAATGTGGATGACACCAAAATGTCAGTGATGAGAATACAGGCAGAATCCTCCCAGGAGTGTGCATGAGGGATCTGAAGTATGTATTTTGTGACACCAGCCCTGGCACTTTTCTGACACACCGCATATATGTGTGTGTGTGTGTGTGTGTGTGTGTGTGTGTGTGTGTGTGTGTGTGTGTGTGTGTGTGTGTGTGTGTGTGTGTGTGTGTGTGTGTGTGTAGTCATGTATTTTAATGTCAGGTGTAGGTTACAGCCGCCCTATATTAACAACACTATTACCGAAGTATTTTTAAAAATGTTTTTATAACACATCAATAGGTAGAATTTCTTTAACCCAAATGCTATAATGCTTAAATAAACTACTCAAAGACATTCCAGTTGTATGTGTGCTTTGCAATTAATAGAAGAGCATGAAGGACTCCTCCTTTGAGAAGTTCTGTTCATTTTTTGATGAAAAACATGATTTCTTGAAGAGTAGTTTGCGAACCCCAACAAAAAGCAAACAAAATGTTACCTGGCCCTTATTGTTCTTGAGCTCCCCGTGGCAATAAAGGAAACGTGACTGTTGAATCTCTGGAAGCCTCTGGCAGTCTTCAATGTAGGTGAGCCCCCGCCGGTAGAACTGACACTCAGCCTCACCCGTCTTTTTGTTCACCTCCGCCACAATGCTCTGGATCAATTCCAACTAAGCATAAATGAAGAAAAAACATTTTCAAAACACGAACCAAAGAACCTACTTAATGGGTAGTGATTCATGCAAAGGCCGATCAATTTGATACACACTCCCGAAATTTGTTCATACCAGATTAAAAACATGTTATGAATAATTAATGATGTGCATCTATTTGAAAACACTTTAAATGATTTTACAAGGTAGGAAGAATAAATGTCAGTATGCAATTAAAAAAACAAAATAAATCTCTGCAGGTTTTGACATTTTCAATTGATCACTTGTAAAACATCCCTAGAAAATCACTATACACCATCGGGGAATTCTTTTTTTTAACATACTCATTGCAAATAATCAGCAACAACTTGAGGCCCTTGTATATTCTCTACACAAAAATAGCAAAACTATGCATACTGTCAGAGAGAGCAACCATGCAACCTGTTTAGTCACTCACTGCATCAGGCAATGTGAACTCATCGGGGTGCTCTGCAGGTGTGCACTTCTGAATCTCTTTCAGCAAAAGAGGGTATTTCACCAAACGGCTTCGGGGAAGATCCAGGAAGTTCCACAGGTCCAGTTTCCTGCTGAACGACGACTCCTGGCACAGGCGCAAGAACTTTTCCACCGGTTTCTCGTTCTTCTTGTGGTCCAGCAGGGCTTTAGCTTCCACCTGGTTGCAGCAGTATGTCACATAGGCCTCCAGGCAAGGAAACTGCACAGTGCAAAAAGGAGAGGCCGGATGTTCAGGAGCAGAGACGTGGTTGTGGCTTTGAGAGGCTAGATGCGTCCAATACGTGTGTGTTTGTGTGAGTTGGGGAGGGTACAGTAGAAGAAAATATACCAACCCAATTCATCAGAGTGGGAGCCACTTCCCCCACAGTTTTCTTGGACCCTCTCAGACGCTCCAGACGGCTCAGCAGATCTTGTTTGGAGGAAAAACAGGCCTCTTGCATTAGTAGTCATTATAATACCACAGTCTAAAATACCAACAATAAAGATCTCCACAATATATGACAAAGATCCAATACACACACAATGTATGAATCGCCCTTTACAGACACTGTCAGAGTCAGAGTGGTTGTGTTAAAATAATGTGCGTACTGGATGTGTCCAGTATATTTACATTCAGTACTGCAAGCATACCAAGACCTGTTTTGAATTGTGGTTAGTTTTGTTTTTTTTTTGAGCAACATGAGCGCAAACAACCAGCAAGTTGCGTGCTTGCATCGACACTGGCCAGCCGCAACATTAGGTACACTCTTAATCAGTCTAACGAGTGCTGTTGACTATTTTGCTTTTTTTGGTAGTTTGCTGTGACTTGATGCAACCCAAGTTTAAGACAATTTTAAATTTTGGTTCAGATTTTGACAAGAAACATCGAATCTGTGATGACATCATCCTGATGCTAAATAACCGAGAGTGGAGGTTCACCTTCATGGAGAGGAATGAGAGAGTCCAGAGTGCCAAAAATCTGCCTGAGTTCACTCTCGGACATGATGTCTAGTTTCAGCATGGGCTCATAGTACACCTGGTGGGAACCACAGAATGATACAATATGTACTTTTGAGAGATAAAATTGTAATTAACTCAAGAACAGAAAATTGTGAACAAAGACTGTTTTTTCTTTCTGACTGCTCTCGTCTCACCAGTGGTTCCGTTACTCAATCAGTTCAACGGAGAGATTAATAAATCCATCCGAAGAAGTAACTTGCTTTTGGACGTTTTACTAAACTTCAATGTAAAACTAACAAAAAAACATTAGAAATTATAGGTACATGCAAGTACATAAAAGTATGCAACAGGCGAGTATAGCATTCTTTATCATATACGCAGGTACGTAAACTAGCTATATTGACTGTGCTGCTTAAACAGAGAAAAATATACCAATCGGGTATTATAATGCACTGACTGAATCATAATAATACTCTCTTATTCTCAGTCGATGAAAACAGGTAAGTGTGTAAATTATATGCATGAAATCCGGTAATGGAGAACATCATTATATCACCCATACTGAATTAGCAAATAAGCATCTATGCTTCCATCGCAACACACCAATATTGCGCTCAAAGCATACAGATGTGAACCTTCATTGCATGTTCATGGGCAGACAACAGGATTGGGAATTATGCTAATCAGACTGAACAATGTTCTGTTGGCCATGCATGTTATTTACTTCCTGATAGGAAAAACAGCCATGAGAGGGGTTTTTAAGTATCGGTGGCTGGTATCGGGAGCCTTCATGACACTTGATACATTGAAATAAGGCCAGTATAACTGATACCTGGTTGTCAGTATGCACCGGTTGATAAACTACTTTTAAAATCTATTTTATATTTTAAATGGGGTGACATTTTATCAGTGATTCTCCAAGTGTGGTAACTAATACCACTAGTATTATGCATCCTGACTCTGGCGGCATGTGAAATAATCACTACCTATTCAATTCAGCTGTACTTAAATTAATAATTTTCAAGAACTATAATATTAACATTTATTTTGGTATAATTTTTGAATTCACGCTCCGAAATTTAGAATTCAATGAATCAATACTGAATTATTTGCAATACATTTTAATTTAATCATCATTTCAGTACTATTTAAAAATATATGACTTATCTACATACGTTTACAATAGAATCAATTAAACGTCTCATTTTTGTGATGAACACTTTGGCCTACTATGCTACTGTATTTTCATGTTGTCATTGTGGTGGTACTTTGTGTAAGACAATGCTATTCGATTTCTTTTGTGGATATATATATATATATATATATAGTTGATGAAGCGGGGCACCACATCGGGTAGGACCTATGATGCCTGCCTAGAGATGTAAAAAAAATGTAAGCAAAGAAGCGAACATACGTTATGCACTGGAGAAAGGATTGACGTTGTGTACCTTCTTAACAAGACTGAGGTCCTCAATGAGTTGTCGCTCCCCCTCAGTCAGCTCATAGATCACCTGCACAGGAGGCGAAGGCACACATCTCACTTCACACACACTCATGCACACACTTGCATAATATGAGTGATGCACAGTCGGGCCGACGTGAGCCCCCGCAGCTGACCGTTTAATAAAGGAAGTTGAGCCTGCTGTTCCAACTCACATCCTCTTTCGCAATTCTTCTTAGAGCCATCGATAACACAACATTTTCAGTTTTATTTAGCCTCTCTGAGCTCTCTCCTCACTCACCTCTTGACGTTTGATCTCCTTGGCAGTCAGGTTGTGACTTTCCACCGTGTCACTCCAGCACTGGCTGTTGCGCCTCCGTGGAAACGACGAGCCCTTGGTGCGAGAGCGCAGGGGCGGCGTGGGCAAAGGCCGCGCTTCTGTACGAAAACTAATGGAGCGCTGCAACAACATGTGAATGAGCGCGTATATGTTCGACTCGACCGGTACACGAAACGTGTTGCTGCACGGTACCGAAATGGATTGTCCGATGCGTTTGAGAGCAGGGGTCTTGACCGGGGTGATGACCCCTGTTAGGCTGTTTGACTTGACAACTGGTTTGACCCTTTTGTTGCTAGGCTCCTACGAGGGGAAATCAAGAATCCAAATTCGACTCGTGTGAGAAAGCAAAGCTTCATCAGGGTGGCTCAGTGGTCCAACTTTTACCGACATGGAAAATTCACCTCTGAGTCATTCAACATTTCAAACTCCTCTTGTTCCACCTCTGCCTCCTCGTCGTCGTCGTCCTGGCAAATTCAGAAGTAGACATATACAGTGCATCTAAAAAGTCTACACATCCCTGCTCAAATGCCAGGTTTTTGTGATTAAAACCCCCCACAAATGACTATATCCTCTTATAATTGGAAACGTGGCTCTGTAACTACCCACATTCAAATTCATGATAAAGAGTCAGTCAGCACACACCTGCTACCATTTAAAGTACTTCATATACCCCAAACACATTTCGGATGTTCAAGTAGACTTTCCTGACATTTTTTTAAAGTTTTTTTGGAAACACTATCTGCTATTACTGACTCACTACCATTGACAAGTATACCGGCACTTGTCTATTGTGTCTCTTTTCAACGGGGATAGATGGGGGACGGTCTGATGCTACTCCATTGTCAATTTCAAACTTAGAATCAACTTTATTTATCATTGCTCCATTTAAAATTTGAGATCGGAAACATTTGTAAGTCCACTGGGAGAAACGGCTGGACTAAGACATGTACCAGTACACTATTGCAGGTTTATTGTTTACATTCACTCTCATAAATTGTTTTTTTCTTTAATTGAGCTTTACAGGTTTAAGATCACATGAATGGTGCAAGAAATTTCAAAATATTTACATTAGTCTTTTTTTTTTGGCGCAACAGCCTGTTATTTCAAGAGGATTGTGTAGGCATTTGATATCCACAGTAAACATAAAAAAACAGAGCAAACTATGCAGTCATGAGAGCTCAAGAAAGTGGAACGAGAAATGTTGCGTGGCACGGCCTTCTCATTTCCTGTGTGAGTCTTTCAAAGAGGAAGAGTGTTGAAAGGGGACCGTGTGGAGTAAAATGCAAGGGGACTGCTTGCTTCTGTTATAAATGCAGAAATCAAATGTATTTGAAATTGTTGGCAGCGAAAGACAGCCATAATTTACAAAATAAAGACAAGGGAAAATCAGCGGTGTTCAAAAGCACTTGTTCTCTCTGTGGTCACTGAGGTATGGGTGACTTAACATCCGCCGGCAACAAAGAGATTGAGATGAGAGTTAAAAAGACAACTCACTTCTGAGATTCGGATCACAGGATCAGTGGTTGAGTCTTGTTTTCTCTTCTTCTAAAACAAGATAATGGTATGAGTTTAATATACATCTTGTTTTTAATGGGATGACACTTCTATATGATTGGTCCCCAATTGACACTTACTCCAGCATGGTCACAAGTGGTTGTAGACTGACTCTCTCCTGCTCTTTGTGACCTCCCCAAAAATATTTTCAAATTAATTTTTTGGGCGGAAACTTGAGAAACACAACTACGCAAACGTACAAGCAAATAGTCATACAGTCGTCAATACCAGTATATATGGACACAAGATTATAGGTTATTTAAGAAATATTTTAAACACTATACCAATGAGTAGCATCAATAAGTCATACCCGCTTGTCCTTGTTTCACAGCTATCTTCCACTTCCATCTTCTGTCATTAAATCCTTGTCACAGTTCCATGTCATCTCCCTGAAGAATTAATGCTGAAAAACTGCAAGGGTCCCTTGTTTTAGTGGTAGTGTGACACTGCGACACAGCAGAGCAGTGCAAACTTCTTCCACCTCGTTTGCTTCGCTATCTCACCCACAACCACATCCTTTTTGGGGCTGTACTTCACAATGTATCCGCTCCTCTCAGGGAGGCGAGCTAACTAACCTACATGTATCTGACACGCATTACTTGCATCTGACAAATGGATGAGTGAACTCAGAAGAGGAAGTGAGAGTGCATCTTATAAAGGCAAACTTGATTTTGTGCTAGTAATTACATGTCAAGTGAAAGTAGCTTTCTAAAATCAATTGTACTTTACAAGCTGAAAAACAAGTAAACCCTTACAAATATTTCAGTGTGGCAGGTTTTTCGCCGAGTCAGGTGAAGATTCTCTGGAATTGTCTGATCAATTTTATGAGCACACTGCAATTCAACTTTGATATGATCAGACCTTAACACGCACAAATTTATGGTAACAACGATCACTGCAAAATGAGGGTGGGAAAGAAATAAAAGTCACAAGTGGTGATTTGACATTTATTCACTATCAAGCTAAGTGCTCCCATATCAAGATACATTACCTTGCTTTTACACCGTAATGTCATTAAGATTTTACACTGTAGAGAGAAGAGTTTATCATCTACATGTTGTGTGAGCCCTAATTAGCCCAGAAAAAAATACAAAAGAAAAATAAAACAGGACATGAAATACAAAGAAATCTGATTCAATGTGCAAGAGCACTCAACACACTGCAAAGAGTGCTAACTCAGGTGAGGTGCCTGAACCCCCCCCCCCCCAGCTAGGAATTCAACTTGAGGGGGGGGGGGCACTTTTGTGTGCTGGGGAGGCAATTGAGGCGCAATCTGATCTTCTGGCGGTCCCACAACCCGCCCAAAAAATAAATTATTGGTGCCATTGTAGAATTAGGAGACGTGGTAGTCAAATGGATACAATTCTCACAGGTGTCATTTTGATGTATTATTTACTGAGGGTTTTTTTAATGCAACACGTAAAAAGAAGCCAACAGTCAAGTGACACGTAACGCAGTTCTGAGTAGCAACATCACCCAGGCTTCAACTGAGCACTGAGGCTCTGCAAAGTATCAGGACTTCCGGTATATGTACAGATTTCCTGCCGCCTGCAACAGCCGTGTCTCAAAGTACTGAACACAAGTGGATCCCTTACACGAGCTACCAGTGAGTCAGCTCAATGGGACTATGTACACCGAGGCACGGGTTCACACAAACCACAGGCCTAGAGGGAAGGAGAAAAAAAAAAAAAAAAAAGATCGATTTGTCCTATTGAGAAGACCTGAACCACCCTAGTGCCCCCGCCCGCAAAATGACCTCAACCCATTATAATAAACATCATCTCCCTCCGGTAACACCCAACCTCCCTCAGGTGGGTCCAACGTGGAGCTCAGCGAATAGTGTATCTGACGTATGGCACTTCCACGTCTTCGTCCGACATGTCGTTGCAGCACAACTCGAACACCAGAGCTTTGACGTGTTTGCCCAACTTCTTCTTCGACACCTTGGTCACAATCTCAGTCATCCTACGGGACACAGATGAAAGGAACATTGTAGAACTTCAACTAGGGCTACAGCCACGAATTAGTTTAATAAAGTCGGAATATTTTCAGAATGGACTATTCCAGCAGTCAGCAACCCGCGGCTCCGGAGCCTCATGCGGCTCTTTCATCCTTATAATGCGGCTCTGATTGGCTTGGGAAAATAAATTACAAAAATATTTTTTTTTGTATTTAATTGAAGTGTGTTTTATTTGTGTTCGTTTTTATATTATTTTAGTTCTAAATTTGAAGATTATTGTGATCTTGAAATATTAAAATATTAATTAAATTATTTGATATTATTTTTTCGTCGCTCAAAATAGACGTCACACTGCGGAAGCTGGTATACCCGCTGAAACGCCGTCTATTTTGAGCGACTTTCAACCCCGGCAAAGCCAATGGAGAAATGTAAGAAAAGAAAAATATCTCAAGAAAATAGAACATTCAATGATGCCTGGGCAGATTCATTTGCATTTACCTCGGCAGAGTGGCCTACCAGAACACCAAAAACAAACACCGCTACGGCTCACAGATGACAGCTTACAGTCCTGCGTAAAGATGAAAGTGACTTCGTACAGCCCCGATTTGCAGAAGCTGTGCGCAGAGGTTCAGGAGCAGAAGTCCCATTAACCAGGTAAAATAAATATTTATGCAGATATTTTGCAAATATTTAATTTTCATTGTTTAGTGACACAGTGCTTTTCCCCCCAATTTATTTTATATATTCAGGTCAAGGCTCCGCTGCATACTTTGAAAGCCCAAGGCGATATAAGGATGACGGCTCACGGATTTTTCCCTTTTGTTTGCTGCATGCACAATTTAAATTCAGCTTTTTAATTTATTCGAAAGAGACATTCAGACATTATTATTTTTTCAAGAATTCAAAATGTGTTCATTACATCGGTAAAATTTAATTTTCTCCGTAGCACTTCATAAGACATAACCACACTATAGTTGTTTATACAAAGTGTAAAGGTAAGAAAAAGCAATATATACAGTGTTATCTTCGTTTTAGATAAGATAAATGGATATAAGGATGACGCCTCATGGCATTTTTCTGCTTTCGTTTGCTACATGGACAATTTAAATTCAGCTTTTTAATTTATTTGAAAGAGACATTCATTGTTATTATTTTTCAAGAATTCAAAATGTTCAAAATGTGTTCATTAAATGAATAAAATGTAATTTTCTCTGTAGCACGTGGATTTCATAAGAAACATGCTGCGGTAAAGTAGTAGAATTTTTTTTTTTTTTTTCATTTTAGATGTGCGGCTCCCAGTGTTTTCTTTTCCGTGGAAACCGGGTTCAAATGGCTCTTTCGGTGTCAAAGGTTGCCGACCGCTGGACTATTCTATCAATTATCCCATCGAATAATCGCATACATTGGTTTGGCAATGTCACGAAAATGAACAAATGATGCATGTCCTTATTTTTGTCCACTTGGAATCTCCACTCCCATGTAGTATCTGTATTGTTTTGAAATGTAGGACTTGGCCTGGTGAGTGACATGTGTATCAAATGAGTGCAGTCTTGGCTAGCTGTTAACTGGCTAACCCATTAGCTGTCGGCATGTTGAACAGGTCGGCGCGAATTGTAGTCATCGGCAGCTTGTGTACGAATGTGCTTATTGCGCGTTTGTTTTGTTTCTGCTTGTTCTATAAAACGACTGAATTGCACCGGGGGCCATATCTGCGGTATTACATTACATTCTAGCAATGGGTGTGTGACTGTATCACAAACCCAATTCCAATGCAGGTGGGACGATGCGTTAAACAAATTAAAAACGGAACACAATGATTTGAAAATCACATTCAACCAATATTTAATTGAAGAAACAAGTTGAGTAACTAATCGGGATGTGACGACATTCAAACTTCACAATGCAATATCATAATATGAACCTCTTGATGCAATAATTGAAACAATTTAGCACAGATATTGGTGATATAAAAACAGCTCAATACTGTATAAAACTAATGATACTGTGGAGGGAAAAAAAAGCTCATGCCGATGCACAAAATTGTGTTTTTGTATACAACAGTCTTGACCAAGAAATAGCCGGTCTTAAATGTTATGATTTCCCGTAGGATCCACGGCGCAAAGTATCATGATCTATTTAGTTTACAATGCTGTGTTTGTCTGAAACGGGACGAAAACTAATGTTTGACGCAGATGTTGAAAAATATTTGCTGGTATGATTGGTTTATGGGAAGGATTATTGCTACAGTGTTTATAGTTTTGTCCATGTGAGCAATAACCAGTAAATGTGTATTATCTTTTAATTGGCTAGTGAGAGTGAGAGAGAGATGGCCTCTGTATAACACAAAATACAAATAAGCAATTGCATGTAAATGTCTCACCTATGCAATGCTAATTAGCTGAGGTCATAATTATACATATAGTTTAAATAGCACAGGTAACATTAATATGAATGTACAAAAATTACCTACAATCACTCATAACATTTATTGAGGCACTTGCCCATGTGCACACACGTTAATCAAGTCAATTTGTGGAGGAACCCAAATGTGTTACATTACCCTTCATCTGGCGATTTGGTGGCCAAAATGTGTAATTCGAATGAAATGGCACTAATAAACCAGCCACTCGAGGGTGTTGAAACTGGACAAATGGAAAACAATCTGGCCCTTTGAACAGATGCGCTGATATTGTGGCAGTTTTATTATTGTGAGATTGCCGTTATCGCCACATCCTAGTAACTAATTTAAAATAAAATTCACTGAAGCCTCAATAAGTGAATTGCGATATAACATGGAATGACTATTCGATTAATTGTTGCAGCCACCATTCTTCCTCATTCACTACATGACATGAGAGATTGTACTCACGGCAGCTCGAGTCTCTCTCTGAGTTTGGCAGCAGGCATGAAGAATGAGTAGAGCATGGACACTCCCTGAGAAAGCATGGTGATCTCCAACTTATGCTCGTTCTAAAAGTAAAAAACAAATTTAATTTCAGCACAACACAGCACGTTGAGAAACAAAGAGGGTTTGGTCAAGCAGATGAAACCATACTTTAAAGAAGTCCAGAAACTGCCGCAGTGTCATCTCCTCTCCACTGGGCTGCAAACCACTGACCTCGAACCGATCCCATAACGTCCACTCAATTTCATAGTACTGTAAGAAAAAGGCCAAAATGGGACAATTAGTCATCACGTTCAGCCTTGCAGCCAACGGTAGGTCAGCAAATTGTCTCCTCAGCACACACTGAAACCATCAGCGTGAGAAGTTCAGTAGAACGCACTTGCACCCCGACAGATGAACTGCACCTGCCTGATGCATCAGTATTAGCATGGCTGGATCATCATGGGAGCTAATCATTGGGGTCAATTTTCTATGTCAGCTACACACATGTAAAGTAAAGTTGCATGCCGCGACACTACCTTGTGTCTGGGAGCAGCAATGGGGTCGGAGAAGGCAAAGAAGGGCAGCGACAGATTCATGAATCCGTTCTTAAATGACTCCAATTTTTTATGCCCTTGGACGATCTTGATGAGCTCGAGGCACACCAGACCCACCACAGCAGCGGTGGTAGTGGCAATGGCGGGAATGATTTTGCCAGCTATAAGTTTGCTCTGGATGGTGGGATAAGAAAAAGGACAACTGCACAATCAGATATACAGTCAACAAACTGAAAGTCGAGCTCTGATGTGTTCAAAGATGCAAGCACCCACATTGTGTCTGTCAGTTGGGGGGATGTCGTAATTCTCAGCTCTCAGGTTGGATGCTGCTACGATGAAGTCCATGTGGAAGTTGGTATCATCATCCTATATTGATAGCAGCGCAAATCAGCAGGTTGTAAGACCAACTAAAAACATCACCTGGAGAAGAAATGACAACAGAAAGTGTACCTTTTCAAAGTCGATAGCGCAGAGTTTGAACTGAGAAGACTCAGGCGCAGGGAGCAGGACTTTCAGCTCCTCTAGTCTAGAGTCATCTGCTCAAGAAAAAGGACGTTTTACTAAAACTTCAGACATTGTTAATATTTGTAATCCTGCCTGCTTACCAACAGACGAATTGCTATTCTGTAGCTCCTGATCAGAGACGTGGATTTTCACCCCCGAACGTGGCGTGAAATTAGGCACCTTCACCTCCTGTGAGAACTTGATCACAGCTGCTCGATCAGTGCAGCTTTCTATGCCATATGTCTGGGCAAACAGGTTAGCTGCGGCCATTATGTAGTCTATGTGCAGGTCCTACGAGACAAAGCAACGCATCCGTTTTTCCAGAACTGGACATGCTGCCCGAGAACAAAGCAGGATGAGGGGGCATAACAAATTCATCCTTACATTGGTAGTGCTGAATTCTAGGGGGTGAGGACACCTCTTTGGACCGGACCAGAAGGGGGCGCCAGAGCTGGTTAGCTGAAAGCAAGAAATGCATCACACATGAATGTTGAACAACAAAAGAGTGATGCACAAACACAACACCTCAAGGTTTTTGTTCGACTGAGATGGCTAAATGCCTCTTCTCACCAAGTGGTGAGTTTAATTTTGCCATGGTAAATACGGCAGGATTAGTAAACCCCAATATGGGTTGTGTTATACCTGCGTGGTATGTATGTGGGATGATTACAGCGAAAGAAGAGGAATGCAACAAACAATGAAAAGGATCTCCAGCATTTTGTATCCCCCTTTCTCCTTGTGATGAGTCTTTGTTGACCAATCAATAGAGTAAAGCATGACCGTGTATGGTGGTTGGTACACGAAAAAAAGGGGGTTCTTGCATTTTCAGCAACCAATTGGTAAATACTTGTCTAGAAATAAGTTTTAGTACTAAGCCAGTAGTGCTTTCGACTGCACTAACATTTGTCCATGTGAAAAAAAATATTCCCTGCCAACTTTCAAGGCAGACATTTTTTACTTTTGTGTAATTAAATTATTCTCAATTAAAATAAATGCACTCAAGGCTAGAGAAAAATGCTCCGGTGACATACAATTAAATGAATACCTGATCTGGGGGGAAGTTGTGCAAGAGCTGGCGGATGTTGTTGCTGTACTGGCACTGCCAGTGGTTGCGTGCCCAAGCTACGCAGTCGGCAAAACTGTGGGGACAGTCTGTGACCAGACTCTTGTAAACAGCCTCCAGCAACTCGGCAGACTGACCTCCGGGAAGTTTCAGGGTACGCTCCATGAACTTGGGATCACTGCAAGACAACCCAGTATGTCGAGCAACACACATATTTTGTCACTATAGCTCAAATTTACGATGCCATCATGATAAGGCTTTAGAGATCAGATTGAAAAAGCTGTTTTAAAAAAAAATCATGATGGGTGAAGTGAAAAATAATGTTTTTGAAACTGAGTAGGTACAGTTCTGTGGAAAAGTGGCTACAAATCTTAAAGACTGGTTATACACACAACAGGCTACTTGAGAAATTAAAACACAACCAACAACTTCTGTAGGAGAAGCTGCGTCAGATGAAAACAGAAAGGCCTGGGTGCAGCAGCAGAGCTCACCACAAAGACAAAAGCAACCAGAGTGGGGGCCGACTTACGAGAGATACTGCATGGCGTTCTCTGGTGGCTGCTTGAAAAGCCCCTCAAACTCATCGCGGGCCCACTAAGTAGAACAAGTCGAGATCACATCAATAATCCGCCTGACGCAATGCTTTCCCCTTTAGTGAAGCTAGTGCACACGTTTACTCACTTGCAGCGTGTGCTCAATGGCATTTGGGAAATTCTTGAGGGTACAGATGGGGATGGATTTCTCAGGTGGATCCTGGCTCGAGCTGTATGACTCCGTAAGGAAGGGGATCACAACCTGGACATTGCCTTTGGTACCCAGAGTGCCGGACTCCAATAAAGGTTTACGGTAGTACACACACCTCCGATCCATGTACAAACCTGCACAAAAATACAGAGAAACAAAAAGGATTTAAACACTGCAAAGCAGGGCGGAAGGAAGACAACGATGGTTACTTACGAGCATCAACATTGTCCAGTGCATTGGCTACTCCATTAAGGCTCTCAAAGAAGTCATCATCATAGACTCTCTCTGTGTCAGGGCCCACTCTGTTCTGGTGACCAGTGATCTTGATGGAGGGGTTCATCTGTTTAACTGCTGCTGCAGCTGTGTCACTTTTCATTTTCTGTTTACCACACAAAAACGTGAGCAAAGAAATTGTTTGTGATCTGACAGAACAGAGAAGAAGAGACACCTACGGTAACATCTGATTGTCTGAAGAGGAACTGTCTGTTGAGGTTAGACTTCTCGATGGTGTCCATATCAGTCACAATGACTTCACCCTCGCCACCAGCCAGTCCAATCATGGCAAAGTTTTTTAAGAGCTCACAGCCAATCGCACCAGCTCCAACCTGCAAGTCAGGCAAGTAAGGCATTGCACAACCAAAACAGAAGAACAAGTAGACAAAAACATGTCTCCTGGTTATGTATCTAATGAAATAAAAAAAGAAAGAAAGAACTATCAAGATAACATTTCGTACTTTTCACTTTGGGGCTGTAATCAGTATTTGGGGTAATCATGTGCTTAAATTAGTAGCTGCATTTGCTGTCACCAAATGTATCATTTCAATCTGCTTTAGTTACAGAAGGCCATCAATGGCAGTGGATGGAAGCACAGACTTACCAGGAAGTAGCGTTGCTTGGCAAGCAAATCCTGCAGCTTGGTGCCAAATACTGCAATCTGTCCATCGTACCGACTGTTCCTCTAGGAGGGGAAAAAAGCGGTTGTGAGCATCACGCTACATGCAGGATCCATATTGTGGGGGATGTGGTAACACATACAGGGGCACATTCTTCCTCTGTGAGTACAACTCCCTCCTCTTCTGCCAGGCACTCCAATGCATCAAAATACAACCACTGCATAATGGGCATAAATTTTCCTGTGCACGCCTGCAACAAACAACACACAGAAATCAATGAAAAAACATTTTGAAAAATGCAAATAATTGCCGTTGATGTATAGTTCAAACGTAAGCCGACAGCTCCCAAGTGACCTTCATAACTTCCTGTGCAGCCAGACCGCCAATGAAGGCGTTGACAGGGGCCAGGTCACCCGCACAGACATAGCACATCTTTTTGATGAGCGCCTCATCAAGCTGCTCTACTTTAGCTGATCCAGACTGAGCAGCGTTCAGCTCCTTGGCTAATGTCAACATTTCTTCACCATCAACCTGAAAGGAAAAGCCAGCAAAGTTAGTGCTGGACCGATCATACACCCCCTCGCTCCCACCAGCGCAACACATACCCCCGCCCCAAGCGCGCGCGCACACACACACACACACACACACACACACACACACACACACACACACACACACACACACACACACACACACACACACACACACACACAGACAACAGACAGACAGACAGACAAAATGTGCTACTGCCAATCAAGAGTCAAGTACAACTTTATTGTCAAATGTGCAGATTACCTGGTTCCATGGTGCAGGCAGGCGGTTGTTTTTCTTCTGGAAAGCGTGGATGGCCTGAAAGCCCACATGTAGTTGTCCAGGACGCTCAAACTTGCCAAAGTCTGTCATTATGAACTCTGGTTCAGCCATGGAGGAGGAAATAGATTTCTACAACCCCAAGATCAACACAAGATGGCCATTTTACTCACAATTGCACTCATAATCAGGTTGACGGTACTAATTTCTGGGTATGAGTTTCTTTTTTCAGATAAATGTTTGTCCTCAATAGAGAAAAACCTCTTAGATTGCTGAGTTTTGGCTGTCACTTCAACCTTCGCCAGAGCTGATGTCACTTCCCCGTGTGACATGTCTAAATCCAACTCTAATCGGGTCGGGAAACCATCAAGATAAGCATCCAGACCAAGTCTGCGCTCCAAGCCCCCCGCCGCTGCCATGTGTCAGAAAAAAATTAAATCACAGGATGGGCCAAAGGAAGCTATAGAGATATGGAGGCGTGGAGATGGCCCAATTAACAGCAAAAATGGGCTTACTTGAGCCCAAACACCCGTGACACATTCTTCAATGGCGGCATGGGGTTGCAGCACAGGTTGGGGATTCTGACAAAGGCTGAAGTGACAGTCGAAAGTGTCAGCCAAAGTAAGAGATTTTTCTCCTCAGGAGAAATAAACACATTTGTCTGAAGAAAAGAAACTTCACATTTTAACCCTATGTTGCATTGCTTCTGCAGGAGTTATTCAATTGTGGTTTGTTTTTAAATTTAGGGTAGATTATGGCCAAATATCATAATAAATTCTCAATTTTGGGAAAAAAAATACATAATAGGGGGGTACTTGTGTGCATAATGGTCACTACAATTACCTTGCCAAAAAGCATGGCAGTACTGATAGGTAACACATAGAAACTGTTATTTATTGTGTTCTATATGTTCTATATACTCTTCTGCAAAAGTACAATAGGGTATTTGGACCTTTTCATCTCACGGATAGAAATTATTCAACATTTTGTGGACCCTCTTTCACCTTTTCCTCCCGCTGTTGCGCACGCTAGTGACATCTCGCGGTGGATTTAAAAACGAAAACTGGTAACTTGAATAACCAATATGAGTTAGTTACTGAAGTTGCTGAAGTAACCCGTATGCAACATAGGGTTAAAAAGACATGACGAACACCATAGCACTCGTTGCAACTTCGAGTTCAGCTACTTAAATATGAACATTATGAAGCAAGTTAGTCAACAATGGAAATGGCCAATGTGAATTTATGATCAACTTACAAAAGTGAATTTCTTGGGCATCTTGACCTGGGAAACAATTCCTCCTCTGACATAATCTGTAAATCCTGCTGTGTCACAAATGCTGAAGGTGTAGGGACCTGGACATAGATAGACAATGTCAGTCAAGTGATGTTCATCGTAAGACCAACTACGATTTCAATTGTGGAAACAAAGATGTCTTACCCAGAACTTTGATCTCGACAGGCTGACAGCCATTTAGCTCAGTCATTCCCTGAACCTCTGAGAATGTTACAAAGTCTCCGCTCTCAAAACCATGACGGGCCTCGTCCAGGCAAGTCACAACACCTGGATTGTCCTTGAGAAGAAAATCATTTTTGTCATCGATTCAAACACTGATGTTATTCTTGAAATGTAAAGGTGTTTGCTAAAAAAACAAGTTGACAGAGCTAACCTTGGTGATCATGGAAATCATGGCACTCAGCGGTTGTTCTCCATTAGTGTCATGCACAATCATCTCCTCACCAAAGTCGCAAAAAAGCTGGCTACAAAAGAATTGACGTGTCAGAAAGCATCAGACACGCCGTGGAGGTCAAACAAAGGATATTCGGGATCTCACCCAAACAGGCCGCGAGTGTCTGCAATGATGATCTTGATGCCTTTGCTGTGGCAAAACTCTCCCACTTTTTGCTGCTCATCAAGGGTGGAGCTGGTCAGCACAACAACCTGGGTTACAGAAAGTTCAACATTAAAAAGTGCTTGTTTTTCCGCACCAAAGTTCTTCACTCAGTTTCCCAAAATGGCTTATACCTGGAATTTGGTCAGGAAGTCTTCTGTGAGCGCACCTGTATATGCCGCCACAGGGACATAGTTGTTGAGTTCAGCCAGACGGGACTGACTAACTTCTGCTCTGTTTTTCCCCAGATCCTCCTCTCGGATGTAAAACTAAATACAAAAACAAAGAAATCATAAATGACAGAAAACATCTAAACATGCACTCTCTTCTCAATGATGGTGGATACTGGCATTATCAAATAACCATTAAAAACAATTTAAAATAAAAACACTGCTCTCAAGCCTCAACTTGAAGGACACTCATGATTCAAGTGATAGCTCCCTTTTAACAATGGCCTAAAACTGTCCCGAGCTCGACTATGATTACGATTCGACCGGAGGCAACCCACTGATAAATTTAGGTCAGTCTTTCACAGGCGGATTTAAAGTAGTACGTTGTTTGGCATGAAAGCAGTCCTAAGGCTGTTGCTGCAATAAACTAAGAGAAAAACGTACAAAGGAAAAAATTAAATTTTGATTCACACTTGAAAAATAATCACCTCAAGTGCTACTCATTCATTCATTCATCTTCTGAACCGCTTGATCCTCACTAAGGTCGCGGGGGGTGCTGGAGCCTATCCCAGCCGTCTTCGGGCAGTAGGCGGGGGACACCCTGAATCGGTTGCCAGCCAATCGCAGGGCACACAGAGACGAACAACCATCCACGCTCACACTCATACCTAGGGACAATTTAGAGTGCTCAATCAGCCTGCCATGCATGTCTTTGGAATGTGGGAGGAAACCGGAGAAAACCCACGCAAGCCCGGGGAGAACAGGCAACCTCCACACAGGGAGGCCGGAGCTGGAATCGAACCCGGTACCTCTGCACTGTGAAGCCGACGTGCTAACCACTGGACTACCGTGCCGCCCCAAGTGCTACTCGTGACTTGTTAAAAGGTGACACTCAATGCACGTGTCTGCTCACCTGAGAAGAGAGGTCTCTCCATTCTGCGACCCCTTCGTCATGTACGGTGACACTTCGAACCCCCCCTAAAATGACATTCTTGGCAATCTCCACTCCAAGACCTCTCATACCGGAGATGAGCACATTGGAGTTTTGCATGCGCTTCATTGCAGCATGGCCCAAAACATACCTGAAGAAAGAATAGGTAGGCAAATGTCATTAAGTGCGGCGAGTGTCCTCATCAGAATCACAGAGTCATCATGAACATGTCACAGAATGATAAAACTCTGACATCTTATTTATTAGGTAGCGAAACATTTGCACACATACCAGTATGATGATAAGTCTCTTACAGCGTTCGCCTCACTTTATATGAAATGTCAACTGACATATTCCGCTTTCAGAAAGTCAAAAGAGTTAAACACTCGCCAGCTTGCTAAATGAACGTTGCGAAGTGAAGGTCATTAAATGCTTACAGTCAAAATGTACCACGCTCTCTGCAAGCTCAGACTTTGCTGTTCGCATGTCCATTGTCTGCTTGTTTAATTTTAATAAAATGTTGCTGGGTATATGAGTTTGACAATTTCAACATTTCAAGCAGCATAGCATTTGCTTAACACAAGGAATACAAAAACTATCAAGCTTTCCTTTTGTGAAATGAGGACGTCCCTCGGGCAGTTGGAGATTATACTGAATAAAATGTATTATTATTATTATTACTCTGAAAGAGAGAAAGAAGACTTACAGTTGTCTGGAGTACAGGCCTTCATCAATCTCAGCGTCATTGCCGTTCTTAGCCATGCCCTGCCCAGGCAGTACCAGATAGCACAGTGAAAATACTGAACTGTATATTGTTGACGAGCATTTGCAGCAAGTGTGCTTACGTTGGCAGGTGTGTGGGACAGATCAGTTCTGACAGAGTTTGAGGAGGAGCAGTGGGATCCCGTCTTCGTCTCTGTTCCTGACAAGCGACGTTTCTTGGACAGCGGCGAGCTGGACATCTACGGGTCAGTGAAAACTGAATTTAGATCTTCAAGGCAGGACAATCAGCACAGAATAAATGGTAACTACTTGACAGACAAGGTGGACCCATCTAAATGGGATAGAATCCGAGTCAATTTGGTAAAGAGGGATTTCTCATCCGTAGAGCAGCTGGGCTGGCTTTGAGCCAACAACAAATCTGCGAGACAACACAGCAAACCCAGGAAGAGCTATGAATAGCAGCGTTATGTGCTGCTTTCAAACAGGCACAGGTCTCCCTTGTTGGTAGCGCTCTATTGTGTTTGACACCTGGATTTGGACAAGGAACCGTTTGAACAAAAAACGCTGAATCATTCAACTTGACCGCGGTTAACGCTTGACAATGACTGGCAGGTGTGGCCACAAGAACGTACCATTCACAAACCGAAAGGTCGCGTCACTTCAGGCGAGTGACCAGTTAAAACACGCCCCGGTCGGCGAGGCGACAAACAGGCCGCAGGGTCTCGGAATCATCCCTACCGTGTAACGAACGCCATCAGTGTAGGTTTACCGTGAAAAGCAGTTTCTCGAACCCTCGAACGATGCGGAAAAGCAGCAGCCAGTTGGCGTACAGGAAAAAATTCACAGTTCGGTTGAGCATAACAGTGGATGTCGGGTGAAAATGAAAGTGTTCCCGCACGGTCCACGACTGCACGGCTCCCTGACGCTTGGCTCATTTGCCCAACGCGATAAAAGCTAGCGAGCAAGCCACTTCAAAGGCTTTAATACAACGCCCCAGAAAGCGCGTCAGGTCTTCGTGGAGGCCGGCGAGAAGCGGCCGGCTGCGTGCCACTAATCGGTTAAGTCGTTTGGCGAGCGAACCGGGTGGCAACATGAATAAGTTAGGAGGCAAAGCCCAACGCTATTAGCACGACAGTCTAGGCCTATATAGGCCTAGGTTTGGTCGCTCGGCCACCATTCACAATCTTACCGGCTCGCTAACCAACGACCAGCAAGCGCGGATCTTCCCGGAAGCTTCCTGATCACATCTCGAGGAGCCGATTTGGCTGTATGCTATAAAGGTAAATGACTTACAACATGAGCACGACCGGTTTGCGCTAACTTGGCTCCACTCGCGTCCCACTGATTTCTCCTTTCTTACCAATAATCCTTCCCGGGGCCTTTCCGATGCGAACTCGCGCCCCTTCCGTTGCCTTCAGATGTCAGCGGTTGGATATTTGTCGACGGACGGAAAAAAGGGGGGGAAGCTTGGTAAAATGGTCGGCCTGCTCGCGCTATATTGTCGAGTCACTATGTGGTTGCAACGCGAAAGCTCCCCTCTGCAATAGCTGCTGGCTGGCTGGCTTTACGACTGCAGACGGGAACAAAACCAAAATGGCAGATGGGGAGAAGGGGCGGGGGAGGCGTGACGCGCGGCCCGAAATATTCCACAGGAAAGGTTGGCTCGGGCCACGCTGCTCAGCACGCAGACGTGCCATTGGCCGCGCGCACTCACTGCCCCGCCCCTCGTGACACGGACGCATGGAAAGTAGTACTTGCACGTACTGTATAGTACAATTAAATGCAGCCTCTTCTAGTCAAGCCACTAACGGTCAAGTATCCCCCCCCCAAGGTTTGATAATTAGCAATTGAGTAAAGTGAAGGAGTCACACCATCGTTGTTTCGGCAAATTACCTCAATGTGGACAATTATTTTAAAAAAACCCGAAATTGTCCCTATGTGCTGCAACACTGTCTGTATATTTAATCCGATGACAAAAACTTGCAACAGTTTCAAGCAAATTGTGCACATCGAGTGTGTGCCACAAAAAAAGTCTAAGCGATGCTGAGCCTTCTGAGCCATCGGCCAAATAGAGGTTAAGGGTGAGGAGCGTTCATATCTGAAGAAGAAGGGTATTGGGGGAGGGGGTGCCTGCCTGCTGAATCACAAAGGCTCACGAACGCGTGGGCCGCACATTCTTGGGTACACATGTCGACGCGGGTGTCACTCGCAACATCATTTAAAAATAATTTGGAGGATGCCGTCGCAGTGCTAAAAAATCTTAGTCAAATGTCACACAGGCAGCATAACTTGGCAAGCTCGAGAAGATGCTCAGCATTCAATGGCCGGTAACGTCGATCGCATTTCGATTCACGTCGTAGCGTGCTGATCTAACGTTTGCCTCGCAATCGAAGCCATCCCCACGAAATAGTTCCAGCAGATTGCGGCCAACGTTGCTCGATGCAAATAACAATGAGCATATGCGTAACTTTTAGCACATCTGAATGTGCTCAGCAAAGTGTTTCCCAGCTACACTGAAGATACCAAAGAATAAATAACACCAGGGAAGGTCCAATTGCTAATTAAACACACTTGATAGTGGCGATAATGGAGTGGAGAAGTGAACTAGTGCGGCGATCTACCAATAAACCGACTGCGTAGTTGTTAGCGTTTGTGCACCCATCTAGCTTTCGAGCTATCTAGCCACCCACAGTGACTTTTCCCATCTCGTGCCGCTATCCTCGTTAGCTTGTTGCTAAAATTAGCTAGCTCGGGCTAGCATTGACGAGAGGCTTACACAAGTGTGCACAACTTACCACATCCGATATTGCTCTGCCTGGTCTGTAGTATTAAAAAAACCGGTCTGTAGAAAAGAAAACGTCCGAACAAACCGCGTGACAATTAAACGGCGCTATTGGGGGCAGTGAGGAAAGTATGTCACAGTAGCGGGCTAAGGGCTCTGCGTGAGTTTTTCCGCTGTACGACTGGCCGCCCGACGCTGGCTTGCTCAAGCGTCCCCCCCTCACTATTTCAGTAGAAAAGCAAAGCAAAGCAGCAACATGTGCACGTTACAGACGCAACCATCTTACCCTTTTAGAAGCGTTAATGAAACACTTTTGTTTGATTTATTTCATCGTGTATGTTCGATCATCGTGTATGTTCACTATAAAAGATCATTTTAAATTGATCGAGTTGGGTACTTGACGATAACTGTATTGTAGTTGCATTGTTTACCACCATGAATATTTATCCACCCCGTGCCCTCAAAATGGTGGTCTAATCCAAAACGCGTACAAAGCCTTGTGGGATATGTAGGCTCGCCGAGAGTCTGGGTGATGTTGATTTTCTCTGCTGTGCAGTCACTTTCGGTCATTACACACTGTATTTGGATTTATTTATCGCCTCCCAATCAAAACACCAAATAAAATCGGTAAAGATGATACTGTATTACATTTTATTTATCTTGAAAGGCTTACAGACACAATATATTTTACAATGGGGTAAACTGACACCATAGAAGAGCACATAACATGGTAACACAGAGCCAAAAAAGCCTGAATAAAATGTACATCACTTTTACATTTGTGATAGTAAAATAAGTCGATCTCTTTTTGCCCAACATATAATCAAGATTTTTGGATAACTTTGACAGGGTGTTTTCAAGGGATCAAGGTGTATTTAGAACAAATCTCTATTGCAGTGAAAAGGTTTCATCAGTCTAGTTGGTTGCAAATTTGATCTGCATCTCAAATGCAGTGCTACCATTAAAAAGGACGAAATTAGGAGTTGCAGTGCTTGAATAATGACGTTAAAAGGTGTTTGGACATGAGTAAGATTACAACACACAGCATAACAAGAGTTGGAAAGACAGTTACAGTAAATGTATTTACAGTTTTGCAGGACATCATTCAAATTGTGGTTTGTCATTTCTGTTTTTGTACTTTTCTTCCCATGCTGTGCATTTTCATCAACCTACTTAAAGTGCATTGATTCCAGAATGATGATCTTGTTTAGTGAGCATATAATGCACACATACATATATCCATCCATTTATTTCCGCTTCTCCTCACAAGGGTCGCGGGGTGTGGTGGAGCCTTCCCAGCTGTCTTCGGGCAGTAGGTGGGGTACACCCTGAACTGGTTGCCAGCCAACTGCAGGGCACACATAGACGAACAACTACCCGCACTCAGACTCACACCTAGGGATAATTTGGAGTGTTCCATTAACCTGCCACACATGTTTTCGGAATGTGGGAGGAAACCGGAGTATACGGAGAAAACCCACACAGGCACGGGGAGAACATGCAAACTCCACACAGGAAGGCAGACGCGTTAACCAGTCAACTATCGATCTGCTCGCACGCGCACACACACACACACACACACACACACACACACACACACACACACACACACACACACACACACACACACACACACACACACAGATCATGCTCTTTACAGCTTCCCTTGTCTATTACTTTTTACTCAACAATAAGACGTTGGTGCTAAACGTACATCAAGAAGTCATCTTGTGGCCATACCAAACAAAACAACATCTTTGAAGGGATGATGTGGATGTGCTGTTTTAGTGTGATAGGGTAACGATAAATCCTGATCTACAAGAGAGAAAAAGATTATCCATCCAATCTATTTTCAGGACTCTGACCTGGACTGGTCACTTGCCAATCATGTAAAAATACAATGATTTATAGCTAATTCCAGTCTGTGACATGTTTTGAATTTGATCATTCCCACCTATTTTATAACCCTCTGGCCATCCCATCTCTGGAGGAAAGTCCAGAACATTCAGTCCCACTCTGTCCACACTCTTGTTCTCCTGCAGCCTGACCTGAGGCTTGAGAAGGTGTGGAGGGTGGAGGATAAGAAGCAGGAGGGATAGCAAGGCGAGGGAGAGACGGCAGCGCGGGCCTGGGAGAGGTCGGAAGAGGCGGCGGTGTGGCCAAAGTTTCCGAAGAGGTGTGATGTGAGGTTCGGGCCCGAGAGGTGGCAGGCGAGGCGTGTGTGCTGCAGATGCGTAGTGGTTCAGGAGGGCAGTCGCTGATTTGCTCCAACAACGAGGGCATGTCTCCTTCAATCTTCTCCAGCACTGCCACCATTTGCTTCTCAATCTGCTCAATCACACTGTCCATTTGCCAGTCGCTTGTGGTACTGCTGCTCACTGTTCCGTGATGTAACCCGGTCCCATACATCCCCACACTTCTTCCACTTGCATACAAGGTGCTATATGGACTCCCATAGGGCCCTGCCATCCCCATACCTACGGTCCCAATGTCTCTATTGTACTGTGTGGCGTGCCGGCCCAAACTAGCAGAGCTGCCAATTGCGTAGCAACCGTGACCTGCTGCAGGACTTTCTCTGGCAATATTAAACTCCGCACTATATCGGTCTGTTTTCTTGGCATCCTTGTCCCTCCTCAACATGGGACTTGCTTCACCCCTTAAACGAACACCTTGACCCACATCTACCCCAGCTCCCGGCGCAATTGCCGTAGTGGCTGATGTTCCCACCGAACTCTCTGCCACCGCCTCTGGCAGTTGTGTCTGACACCAGCTGCTGTCATTTCCACCCTTCTGTGTGGCGTTAGCCGAGGCTGTGGGTGGAAGGCCATGAAGTGTTGCGGTCATTTTACGCTTGTTGCTGGGATCAGGAGAGGTGCATATCAGTTTTTTGTCAAGATGAGGCTCTAAATTGTCTGTCAGGCTGGTGTGTTCCGTGGTTGTTGTGGGTGTTATTTTAGATGCTATGTTTTCATCCAAATTGGCAGCTGTTTTCTTGCTTTGACCATCATGCACTTTCTTTGTTATCTTACTGCAGGATGGGGATGCTCCAACCTCAAGATGCACCTCTACCGCCTGCTGTTTTTCGACTTCCTGTAGGTCCGGTGGCCTATTTTCAACCATAACCTCTAAAGGCACACCACTTGTTATCCCCTCGCTCTGTGTGATCCTGCCACCCTCCTCATCACTTGTAAACTCGAACAGCCCTCCTTTTACTTCCCCTGCATCTTCCCCACGCTGCACCTCAGCTGAACTGTCAATAACTGACTCAGAGTTCTTCAGACGTTGCATAAAGGTGGTGACACGGATCGCTTTCTGCAAGACAGGGATTAAAAAAGAAAAGAAAAAAAGAATACAACAGAAGTGTTATTTACATATAGTATGGGTCCATTACTTCCTCTGTCCCTACAATACATTCAAGCGTTGGTGCAATTCTTATTGGTATTATTAGACAAAGCTCAAAACTAAGCGCTCTAAAGTGATTCTCTTGAATTGAATTGTGCATGTGTTTACTTCCAGTTGGATTTAATACAATTCGCCCTGGTGTGAATCAGTCTCAAGACCCCATCTTCCCATGTTCCTTCTTGCTTACTTGATACTTTTAATTCAGCTTTCCACTCCCTCGACTGTAAACACTGAAGGAATTGGGGAAAATGTGGCTTCTTAGAAGATGTTTCAAGACCAGGGAACGGATTATCTGGAAGTGTCAAGCTACTGTAACACAGAAATGGTGTTCAGATGATAAAGCAGCTTCTAGTTAACTAGCGCAATCGTAACATTGAGGTGCTATGTGGATTTTGATACGAGGAATGACAGGGGTCCTTGTACATTGAATCATTACATTTAAATGGTCCACAGTGGTGCCACCGGATCCTTTCCATTTTACTCCCACCTTATCTACACCAACATAATGACACAATTATCCCAACATCTCCATTGCTGATCATGATCTAGCAGTATTTGTAAAACTAAACTCATTTAATTGATGAGTGCAGATGAGCAGTAGGAAAGGAGCAGAGCCAACCACTTTGAACGTTTGACTGTGAAAAGGAAAAGTGGGACAGTGGATCTCCTCTGGGACAGGCAGAGTGAAAGTGCATGGACAAAGCTCGTGAGAAGACCTTCACCAGTCAAAATATGATCAACACACCTCATGGCTGACTGCTTTTTTTCTTCACATTTAGTTCTTTTGAACTATTTCGTCATAAAACAGTCAATTCAAATGCAGTTCCAGCCACAGAGAGATGCTTTTTCATGCCAGACTGAATGTGCAGTTCCACCCACGCTCTGTCATTCCATTCTCTATCGTAATGATCTACAATACCTTTAACTCCTGGGAATTATATGGGGAAAGAGAGAAGAAGTTTATGGGTGTTACTTGTACTCTTAGGTCAGCAATACCATTGTCATATTCCCCTGCTCTCTCCTTGATATTAACATTTGACATGGTCACATTGTGATACAGTATCTATAAATTATGATGTACACTTTCTCGAGGGATGCACTGAAACAAACTATTGGTGCTGATACAGTATGTATTCAAACTTACACTGTAAAGAAAAATGCTCTGATGCTTTGATAACAACACCACTTTACGAGCTAGACCTATAACTTTTGGGCCTATGATCGCATGTCAACTTATCATGTGATGATACTTCAAAGTAGTGATGGGTAAATGAAGCTTCATGAAGCACTTGTGATATATTTATCCTCCTCTGGATGGTGCTCTTGGTTGAAACAATAAAGCTAGTGCAGTGGACATTCAATTTCCACTGCATCTTTAGAGCAAGCATGCCATCTAGAGGATTCAAAAATTACACAAGCGCTTCATGAAGCTTCATTTGTCTATCGCTACTACAAAGTAAATGAAAGATAATACTTTGTTAGCTCTCTGCAAATTATACTCTGAAGAAAGGATGAACTCTTCTCCGGTGACGTCCGATAGGTACCAATGTTTTCGAGCTTTGTTGCCTCTTGCTCCAACTCCCCCTGAGCCAGCACCACTTGCGTCTCAAAGCTTCGAGGCAGGGCGATCAAATACATGTCAGGGAGTTATGTGAGAAAGTATCCCTTCAGGTAACCTGTCACAGTTTTGTTTTTATAGCTTGTATTCTCAAGAAGTGGTCTTTTACTTTCTTTGTTAAACTTAACACAGAGGTAACCTGGCATCCATTTTCCTACTTGTGTATTTGTCAGACATTACATTCTTTGTCTCTGTAATCCTTTTGCAGAATGCCCCTAATGTTCAGACTGAAACACAACATAAACGAAATGTGTGGCAAGATAGTTAAAAAATGCAATGACAAAAGTTATATTTGAGTGAAACTTATACACGGTTCAAGGAAATTTGTGTTTTGAACAATATTTGATTCAAATGAAACATTCTAATCACAACTGCAAGATGTACGTTATCATAAGTATTGGTACTTGGTATCAGCCAGTACTCAAGTGTCAGTACTTTTACTCTTAATCGGTATGAAAATACGTGGTGTCAGTGCATCTTGGCTATTTTTAAACATCATTCCAAATAATTCATACTACTTATACTCTTGATACCTGCAGGCTTCCCCTTCTGACTACTTTCTCTCTGAAGCTTAATTTTATGTTAAGAGATGTCGAGTGAGGTTGACTACCTACCCGCCATTTGGCCTTTGCAAAGTTCTTCTCAAATTGGGCACAGACACCATCCTTCAGGTTCTTCTCAGATGCACCGTTACCTGCAATCCTGACAAAAGCAGCACTCGAAATGTGAGACCGTGTACTGTGTCGAAATACTTTTGTGACAATGCGACAATGTGAACACTTAATACCATTCATGCCAAAGCGCATCTTGTGCTGTGATTCTCAGCATCTGATCCACCTCCATGAGTCGACAGACGAGCTCCTTAGCTGAAAGAGTTGATGCAACCAAGCTTAACAGCAATGAGGATATGGGGAGGAAATTATTTAGTTGACCAATAAACTGATACAAATCTGAGCAGTTAGTATGATTATGCTGTATTTTATACTTACTTTTCTCATATGAAACGTGTTAGTTTGTTGATTTGTTATCACTGACTCAGGGACATGCACAATAATTGTACTGTACCTGTTTTTAACTTGTACAAATGGCAATGAGCTCTATTCCATTCTACTGTGGTTTAATTAGCATCTGTGAGAGTTAACACTTGTGTCCCTGGCTTCAGATTCTGAAGAGCATCATTCATACTTCTTTCTTTTCCACAGTGCATGCTACTAAAAGCAGATCACTAGCAAACTATAGAACCCTTAATGGTTTAACTTTAACTTGTTCTGACATCCATACATCGATTTTCTGTTCTACTTTTTCTTGTTAGACTCTTGATTATTGTTATTATATAAGTGATCTACTTATCTTTAAGCTTGTTTTATGTGAACAAATGCATCTGCTGTTCATATTTTCCCTCCATTTGTTATGTACCCTCTAATTCCATTTTTAAATTGTATTAGTCCTGTCACTCATTTTATTGTTTGATCATTACAGAGCGTTTTTTTCTTTTGTCAGGGCTTGATTGTGACCTTACCTTGCCTTGCATGCATGAAAATTCTAATTTTATGTTCATATATTAAATGTCAAACTTCCTGTAATACTTTTATGTGCATGGTTTTATTTTAATTTGATAAGGTTGGGATAATATCGATCTAAGTGAGAAACCCGGTCACTGTGATACTGTATTAAATTCAATCTCTTTGAAGATATTTGTTGCCATCGTGTGGCGAAAGCATGTACCTGCAGGGGAAATGTCATCCCAGTATGGAGAATCAAACTCAAAATCACCAGCAACAATTCGACAGAAAATGATGCGATTATGTAGATCTGTGTTTTCCTCTTCTGTCTCATCATAAAAAGGAGGGTTACCTGATAATCTGAAAAACAAAAACAAAACCATATTTGTGATCTGCTATAGAAAAAGTTGCAATTGTTAAATCTGTACAAATTATGAAGACTTACAGTATGAACATAATGACACCCACAGCCCAGCAGTCCACAGGTCGGCCATATCGATGACGAGCGACTACTTCAGGTGCTGAGGGGACGGGACAAATGTTTGATCGAAATTAAACTAATAGGTGGTAATCCTAATACTGTCATATCTTGTTCATAATTCTACCCAGCACATGGTTTCACTGTTCATTTTAATTTAAAGGTAGGACCGCTCGTCCATTCCCCTTGTTATAGGTCAAGAAGTCTGAAAATTATGAATAGGAATAAAGTGTAAAGTAAATTACGTGTGTAGAAAATTGAACAAAGTGTAAAATTAAACAATTGCAAACATGTGCTGTGGAAAATCCACTAGAAATAACACGAGCTAAACATGTCAACGTGATTGGACAAACCCCATTGATTATTTCTCGTAAATGGTCAAATCTTACCCAAGTATTCTGGTGTGCCACAGGGTTCTGTGATGGGCCCATTCTCAAATCTTGACAGATAGAAATCTCGTAAAACTACTTTGTTGTGGTTGTTTTCTGTGTAGTACATGAGGTTTTCCAGCTATGTGACATGGGACACAAATTATTTCACATATTTCGAACAAAATAGAACACAAGGAGTATTAGAACAAGAACACGAGACATAAATACTGAATGTGGAAATCAGAGATTGTCTGAACTGTGAAATATACATGACACCTGATTGTTGTTTTCGAGGTCAGCACATTTTCTCTTTTTACTTTAATGTAAAAAAAAAAGGTCTTTTAAAAAGGTATTTTTATCCTTCCACTTTTTGCAGTTATATGCCTTTTAGTAAAGCCTTATAAGAAAAAACTGTCTCAAACTGTTAATTGCTGTGGCAATATACAACGACAATGTCTTCAACAGATGCTATTGTGATTGATAATGATGCTGAATACTGAAATGTTATGAATCAAGCCGACCTCATTAAAATTCTAACTGTCATTATTTACTTTAATCTTCAAATTTAAAGATCACGTGTTGTGCACCAACCTCTTAAACAATCTAACAATATAAATACAAATATATAATTAAATCATAAATACGATGTAACTGGGCTGTACCAACTGTGCAGTTTGTTAAATTGAGTGAATAAAGAAGGAAGCTACAAAACAATTCTTAGTTATTGCACATCTACTTTAACAATGAGGGGTAAAAGACCCGGTTGAGATCATCGTGTATTTAACTTTCTATCATTCAATAAGTCAATTCCACATACAGTGCAGCCTAAAAGAAAATTCCACCTTCTACCACCAGAGGACATTTGAGGGCAAATGGACACTGATGGGTTGATCATGGAGGCCAAACGTGAGAGTACCTTCAGGTTCCTGTGGACAATGTTGAGAGAGTGCAAGTATGCCACAGCCTCCAGCACCTGTCTGATGACGTTGGAGGCATCTCTCTCTGTGTAATTGCCTTGGTCCTGAATCCAATCAAAGACATCGCCTCCTGTGGCCCTGTTGCGAAAACACACATGCAAAAACATGAGCAGAAACCCAAGTTGCTGCTGCCAGCCACATGTTGTAAGGCCTTAAATCGCTTTTAACACAGTTTGCTCCTTATGTCTATTAGTAAGACAATCTGCTTCCACAGGCCCTGAAATACCACTATGAACAATTAAAACATTACTTATCTTCGGAAAGAATATAAATGATAGGTGAGGCAGTTGTGGCTTGCCCAAAGCAGGATGAGTGCCTGTAAAGCCTGAAAGCACGACTGCAATAACCTCATTTGTCCGTCGGAATTCTCCTAATCCAACCAAACCCATCTGCAGTTATTGCGTGACAAGAAGTTGCAAACACACGCTTGGCTGGCTGGATATCGATCCTCGTAAGGTAAAGCATCGCCTCAGGGGCTACGAGTATAGTGTCGAGTGTTAGAGAAAGCAAATATCTCAACAAATCGCACACATCTCTCAGCGGTGGAGGACTACACCAGAGCACGCAGTAAAAACAGCATGTGCTGTGCATGGCCCCTTGAGCTGATGGATTTCTGGGTACTGCATTGTTCACCAACCATTTACATGCATCGAGATTCTGGTAAGATATCATACATGAAAGCAAGACACTCACAGTTCCTGGATGATGTAGTATTCTTTCCGGGTCTCAAATGTTTCTATGAGTTGAAGGATGTTTGGGTGGTTGACCCTAGAAAAGCATCAAATGAGTCCGATTAATAGAATTATGTCAACCCGTCCGTCATAAGAATACTATATCGGTGGAGGGAGTTGATTAGGCAGTGTTTCCCAAGCAACATCGTACGAATAAAAATCCCATGAGAAGTATAAATGCTGAAAGAATAATTGTTTTGTCTGTATTTACTGACAAGTTTACACTAAGGGTGTGGAATCTAGGTTTGTCCAGTTCAACACAAATTGGTAAATTGGACCTTCCCATCTACTAGAAGTGGATGGATACATTCAAATTCCCCTTTAAGTGAAATTGGACACCAAATGAGGTTTTATGACACCTGAATGTACTGGTGCACAGTCGTTGGGAATCGCGAATGTCATGCACAATTTATTTATCATGACAAGAAGAATTAATGGAGACCAGGGGTCACCAACGTGGTGCCCACGGGCACCAGGTAGCCCGTGAGGACACCACCAATAGCCCGCCAGTGCTAGGATTGTGATTTGCTTGTAGAAATTAGGATTTAAAAATGCAAACACGGGCAGTATTGTGAGACATCTTTAAGATGATCAGAGCCTGAAAATTAAAATCATTAGGTGTTAAAAATAACACATGCTAATATTCATTCATTCATTCATCTTCCGAACCGCTTGATCCTCACTAGGGTCGCGGGGGGTGCTGGAGCCTATCCCAGCTGTCTCTGGGCAGTAGGCGGGGGACACCCTGAATCGGTTGCCAGACAATTGCAGGGCACACAGAGACGAACAACCATCCATGACCACATTCATACCTAGGGACAATTTAGAGTGCTCAATCAGCCTGCCATGCATGTCTTTGGAATGTGGGAGGAAACTGGAGCACCCGGAGAAAACCCACGCAAGCCCAGGGAGAACATGCAAACTCCACACAGGGAGGCCGGAGCTGGAATCGAACCTCTGCACTGTGCAGCCGACGTGCTAACCACTGGACTACCGGGCTGCCTCATGCTAATATTATTAAATGTAATTTGTACACATGTTATTTCAGATGTGTATCAATTTGGTAGCCCTTCACACAATCAGGACACATGAAGTAACTCTCACTCTCACAAAGGTTGGTGACCCCTGATATAGACCATCATGAAAATCTCAAATTTGCTTTTTCTGCTCCAACAACTTCTCACTCATACGTCCTTCTGTCCACACACGGACTGCGTACAATTTCAGGATCATGATCTCGTTCTTGGCGGCCTTGCGGACTTTCCTGCCATCTTTCTTGAGAAACTTCTTGCAGACAAAGACTTTGTTGGTTTGTCTGTCCCTAGCCAGGCACAGCTCACAGAACTCCTTTCTATGTCACATGAAGGAGACAGGAAGAAAAACAAGTGCATTGACAGTATTAGTTGAACCAAGCTTTCGAATCCTACCGCATTAATTTCAGTGACCCAGAACAAAAAATATAATTTTAATGTGACAAAAAAAACAGGAATTATAAAGGTTTAAAATATACTGAGAAGCAGTTGTATGCAAAATTAAAGAAAAATAACGTGAACTTTTCTTCTATAGTTTATAAAGGCAGTAGAGGAAATTGTGTTCAGATGTTCATTTGTTAATTGTGAAGCTCATATTGTTAAATATTCTTGAAAAAAAAAACCAGGAGAACAATTACAGTGAAGATATTCTTTTCCCCACGTGATGAAGTGCACTTAAGTTTGGCCTTCTATGTGTTATATAAAAGATCCGCACAAATCTCTGAGGCCAGATGCTGACGTTGCCATATGGCCATGCGTGCGTATGTGTGTGTGTGTGTGTGTGTGTGTGTGTGCGCGCGCGCGCACGTGTGAGTGAGCATGTGTGTTGCTGCAATAGGTTTTCAGTAGGGCGAAAAGCAGCAGCGATTTTCACGCCACAACCATGAGCAAAATTAAACGGCTGGTTGGCCACCTTTGAAAAGTGATCATTAATAAATATCTTCATGGCGCTACCTGCAGCCTTTGTATGACCAACTTCAGTCTTGAAAACAAAATGATTGGATTTTCAAGCTCCCCCAAAATTGAAGCTCCTGACACAATTCCTTTGTATGCATACTGTTTATATGAATGGGAATGTCAATGAATTAAACATTTCAGAAGAGGAACGAGTCAAAACACATTACACAAAGATTTATAGTACTTACGCTCGGAGAACATGGCCAATTTCATATTTGTCTGTCACATCGGATATGCTATCATAAGTCTGCCCATCTCGCAGCGCAAGGCACCCAAATGGCATGACGGCATTCACCTATCAAACACACAAAGCACACACAAATACATGGAGGAAATCACAAATGATTTGGCCAATCATTTCAATGCTGCTCTGCATTCTCTTTCTCCGTTTTTCACGGAAGTAGTTTGCTTGTGTTTATTAATACTCTCCGCTTTGGTATTTTCACGATTGGGTCATTTTGTCCTTGGTTGACAAGCTATTTTGGTTGATTTTTCCCTTCCCTTTGCAAGCACTTTTTGTTTCTCTTGTTTTCTCCTGGTGTGCCTATCAGCGTCATTACTTGTACTTTGTTGGCTTTGCACCATTTTTGCTGTAAAATAAATAGTTTTGTATATCTTTATTCGAGTCAATGTTTGTTGAGTCCAATTCTGTTATGGAACCGTAACATATTCACTCGGTTGGTTATTTGCGACATCAATGAAGTTCAAATGAAGCTTTATAAAGGTCAATGTCTATTTGCGCCTGGAGCGCCGGGAAATGACCGCAGTTGAAAAGAAGGTTAAATTCATCTGTGTAGTCATGCTAAAAGCGAATTTCCTTTCAAGTCTATCAGGTTGGAGGAATTTTTAGTTGACTTTTCATTACAAACAGATCTCACACACACACGCATGCACGCACGCACGCACGCACGCACGCACGCACGCACGCACGCACACACACACACACACACACACACACACAAATGCAAACACTAACAGACTTTTTATCTAGTCCATTTTAAAATAAGTGTGCCCGAACATCCAGGTAAGAGATGTAGTGAATCAGCAATCAATACAGATGAAACCTCTCCCAGTTCTTCACCTACCCACGTCCTAGACGCTGTGTGGAATCTAACGCCAAGTCTTCTACTGTATGCTCCTATTCTACTGCAGCCTTCCAGCATTTACCAGATGTACAGTTAGGCCCCTTAAATATTGGCAAATGGACACATTACTTTCGTTTTGGCCTTTGAAACGCCGCCACAATGGATTTTAAATGAAAGGAACAAGATACGTTTTAACTGCCACTTTGCATGTATTTACATCCAAATCAGGTGAACGGTGTAGGAATCACAGCACTTTGTATCTACTTGTATGGCGGCCACTTTTTAGGGGCCAAAAGTAATGCGCAAATTCAGTTCAGCAAGTGAAATGTGCCCTCAAGAGAATTCAGGTAGGGTGATTGACTTGGTCATTGCATAACATTTCTGCCTCTTATTACTTTCACAGTATTGCTTCGGGTCACTGTCCATCTGCACTGTGAGACGCCGGTCAATGAGTTGTGAAGCATCTGTCTGAATATGAGCAGAAAATATTGCCCAAAACACTTTGGAATTTATCCTGCTGCTTTTTTCAGCAGTCACATGGCCGATAAGAACAGGGAACCAGTTCCTTTGGCAGCCATACATGCCCACCTGGCCGTAGCTCATCGGAGCAGCCAAATGTCCCATAACTTTTGGTCCCTTTAAAAGCAGGAAGCACAAATACAGGCTGTTGTAATGCCTTCCTTGTTCATCCGATTTTGATGTAAATCCCCTCAAATTAAAGATGAAGGTCTGCAGTTGAAGCACCCCTTGTTCATATTGTTTCAAATCTGTGATTCAGAGCTCAAAAAATAACAATTATGTCAATGTTCCTATTTGCGGACTTGACTACTTTGTTACTATACTTATATAATCTTGACTTTTCAGCTAAGTGGATCGTTCAAACCATTTTATCAGAATCTGTCTGAAAATGAATCCATAAAACTGACCAAGTAAAAGCGATGGGATCACTTTCGAGAGAGCATTGATGAACTGAGGTTATTAAGTCAACTAATAAGGCTGCAAGGACTTCAGAAGTGGAGTTTTGAAGATTAGCCGACAGAGGAAGACAAGAACAGATAACAAACGGAGAACGGTTAGAACAGAAAACAATGCAAATCCTCAGCGGTAATGACATTTTGAGAGTGCTAATTTAGGATTATGGAACAAATATCAGTGCAATGATGTAAACCTCAACCCCTTCTGTCTGGATGTACCAATCAGCATTGCAGATGATCAGGCGAGAGGCGCTTCAGGATAGGCGGGACTTGTGAGAATTGTGTACGGTAATCCCGCTGCTGGCCCTAATCTCTAATCTGTATCTCTAATCCAGAGCACTGGGATACACTATGGGCGTATGTCCGTCCACATGTGCATCCATGAAATTGTTGGTTTGAGCGAAGTACAAAGTTCGCCGCAGATATGTCACATGTGCTGATCAGAGTTTGACTTGGATGATGAATGTTTGCGTGGGCATGCGTGCCTGTCTGTGCGCCGTGGTAATTCAGTGCAGGCAAAGGGGAAATGAGCGATGGATAGAAAAAGGCAGAGCCTTGCGAGAAGATTATGCAAGTGCTACAACAGTTTCCAGGGTGGTGAAAGTCAGGCTTGATGTGAATACAGTTCAATGAACAAACAAAAGTGTCCGGATTGAAATATGGCCATGCCTGTTTTGCACCAAGGAAAATTTGTGTGTAGAGCACAATTCAACCATTCAAAGTGCTCGAAAACTACATCATATTACAAGAAGGCAAATCAAATCATTCCATCAACAAAGTTGCAAATGAAATGCACTTTTTATTCTATTGTCCCCTGCATCATAAAAAATGACAGACTGTCCTTAATTTGTTAATGGCAGGTGAAGAAGGACTCCAATTTTTGTTTACACACAAACTGCTAAAAGATCTAGGCTTCAAAAACAAAGGGTTTGAGCGATCCAAAAATATAAAAAATATAAATACTGTGTATAAAAATAATAATCATAATAAATACTAGGACTCTAGTGGTTAGCGCATTGACCTCACAGTGCAGACATACTGTGCTCAATTCCAGCTCCGGCCTCCCTGTGTGGAGTTGGGATGTTCTTGGCTGGGATAGGCTCCAGCACCCCCCGCGACCCTTGTGAGGATAAGCGGATCCGAAAATGGATGGATGGATAAAAAATACTTAGCGATGTCTGCCATGTAGGGATGAATGTGATATTACAACTTAAAACTATACACTGCATATTCATGGATATTCTCAAATAGGCATACAATTGGCACTCACAAGTCTCTAACTATGTGTCCATGAAAAGCATAATTGGAGGAGGAGGAGTCACTTTGCATACACATTATGTGATTACTGTTAATAACTAGCGCTGTCATGTTAGAGAACATTTTGTCTGGATCTCACGCCTCAAGTGGACCCACATCATCATATCTAGCAGCATGTAAAATTTAACACATCAACTCGGACTTTGGAACAAATGCAATGATTAGCTGAGATAGTGAACACGGCGTCAATGCCTGCCAGTGTCAGTACAACCTAAAATGACTTTATTCTTTTTTTTCAATTTTTTCTTTATTCTCAATGCTTCTTTATTTATGGGCCAATTTCCAAGAAGATGTGATGGTTAGCTTCTGGAATAGCTCTTTTTCAATTCCAATGTGAAGCTCTATCACGTACAGTATTTTAATAATTATTGGCTAAATATTGACTCTTTCCTTTGGGTTTCTTGTGAGGTGAACAGGAGTTATTTTTTCTCTCTCAAGTTACAATGTAACGACGCTGTATAGAACCACTTATATACTGAGTCAGTACAAACCTTGAAGTGGAGGCCGAGTAGGAGGCACAAAAGGAGGAAGGGAGATGGGAACAGAGTGGTGAGAAAGATGAAAGATGAGCAAAGAGGTGTGAAAGGATTGGGCTGTGTGACTGGGGTGAACAACACGGTGCAAAACACAAAACTGCAGCGGCAGATTTGAGCCTTACGTCTTCACCCCTTCACAACTGCGTGTGAATGTTTACAACAGTGAAAGTGATTTTGTGCGCATGGGGTGACCATGTGTGTCTCTTTTGCGGGGATGTCCTCAATGTATCTGATCTGTAAAAAAATAAATTAAACGTCGGCCTATGAGTTTCCACGGTACATTTCGCAGATGAAAGGAAAGCAACATTGCGATGTGTGTTTTAGCATTTGTGCCAAGCAAAGTTCTCTGGCACAGATTCAAATAGGTTTCTGTGAAATATTTGAACAAATGAAACCAATTACATGAAAAACACTTAAATCTTTGTTTGAAATGAGGATCCATGAATGCTTTAAAAATGCTTTATGATATGAGGGATAAGAAATGTCAAGCTTGCACATCTCGCATGTTTACTTTAGAGTAAAGCTTTGGGAACTGCTGGGTAACATAAAGCAAAAAGTCTCGCCGTTCAATAAAATGTCCCCCGAGTTTCATGCTGCTGAAAAAGGAATTAAATGAAAAAGCAGCGACAGTTCACTAGCACAGTGGTAATTTTACATATGGAGATAGGACACCGATGTACATACATAAGTCGGGTGTGAATGCAGAGCTCTTTGAGATATCACACTTTCATTTCAAATTGCTTGCGCTGTTGTCATCATGCTTGTTCACAAGTGCAGAGCCGAGGGTGCAGCGAGGCTTCAATATGAATAGAACGAAACATCTTTTCATCAGCTTAGAAGGTGACAGTCAAGGATATTCTTAGCACGAAATTCAATGTGCTGGCACTCAGGTTCGATCCCACAGAGGTGCATCAATCTGTCAAAGGCCAGCAATACATTTTGCTGCTCATCGCTAAATGATGTGCCACCGTTGCGGATGCTATAATAAACCTAATCGTGGATGTAAATTACACAGACTGTTTTGTCAATCTTCTGACAGCCAATGCGAGAGAGCTTTCAACGAGAATAATGCTCTGTTTGCAGAAACACTGTCAGAGGGGTTTTCAGTCAATATTGCAACATTTTGCAGTGGTGGACAATTCAGCACGGTATCATACTGACAGGTGTTTCTAACATTTGAATAAGATGTATACCAGTAATATCACATCATCAGAATGATGCCGTGTAGTTCATAGTACAAACACAAGAAGTCTTTTTTGAAGTTCAACAACAGCAGCAGCAACGTCGAGAGGTTTTGGTGAAAAAGAAGGTAATTGTCCACTTCTATGTTATTTTCCAAACAAAATCTACATATATTTATTACACCATTAATTCTCAAACTTTTACACCAAAACCTACTTAGGTCTTCAAATAAAGATTAACACATAAGATGTGTATTGGGAGCTTCCTGTTGAAAAATATCCCTCTTGGTACATTTTAGAAGTGGTCAATGCAGTGAATAGCATTGCATAGTGACGTTATCTCAAACTGGGTGACATTATGGCGCCAGCACATGTCACTGTCAAGACTTTGTTTTCTCCGCCTTTGGGCCATCACACTTTGAGAAAAACTGCATGAGACACATGCTTTCCTAACTATGGCATTTCTGTGCATATGCTCTAATGGTGGACCTCAGTTTGACAAAATAATTAAATAAATAAATAAATAAATAAATAACTGCTACAAAGCCACATTGCTGTCTTCTGGCAAAGTTCATTTGTTCATATTCACACTATTCACAATGTTGGCAAGTCATTCATCATTGAGATTGATTTAAATTCTGAGTCGAGTGGTATGTATGTGTCCCTATGAAATATTTAATTTAAAAATTCAATAATTGCCTGGGGGAATGGTCCCAACGCAGCAGAGTGTGTGTGGTTGACCTTAAGTTACTTCTGCCTCTGTGAACAAGAACTTAGATCTCAAGTGAGCATGATGCACCTGTTACACACCCACACACACAGAATTGTACATGCACACAAGTACACAGTCCTATAAATCCCCAGTGCAACTGTTATGTGACAGCAACATACATTGACATGCCATGTCATGTCAATTTAATCTTCCAATGGCCTTCAGAATCAGTAGTGCCGGCTGACGTAAACTATATAAGCAATGCGGCTATTTCCAGTGGCAGGTCGTTGAGTTTTTTACAATTCTCCATAGAGACATTGCACAAACAAACAGTATGTAGATATCAATATATGTAGATGTCTATGCATAGAAAATCAACATTTATATATGACATTAAATAAATAACAGAAACCAAACTGACAGTTGGTTGAGGCATCGCGGAATGAGGGTAACGAAATTCGAGCCCACCTTGGTCCTATCACTTGCATTGCACAGGAGCTCCCAAGCATGAAAAACTCATAAAAAAGAGTTAAGCGTCAAAAAAAAAATCTCTGCGCCCCAGACTGAAGAGGCGTCATTTCAATCAACAAAGATAACAACTTTAATCATCATTAATTATGTACTGTTTATCCTGCTCATTAAAAATTATCATTTCAAATTATTTTCATTTTATTATGTACAGATATATATATTTTTGCCCTCAAGGGAAGTAAGATAATGATAACTATTTGTGGTAGGGTGCAGCCCTTTTGACCTCACTGGGACAGTGCAGTGGCCTTTGATGACATCGGCCTTTTCCCATCCTTAGTTGACCACATCTGTAGTAATCTGCACACATCAATACATTTGATAAACAGCGTCTCTGCTGAGTATAATGTATTTGATTTTCATATTGCATGTTTTCATCAAGTGGTTACATTTGATAAACAGCGTGCTCTGCTGAAGTAGGTGTAAGCGTGGTTGGTTGTTCGTCTCTGTGTGTATTGGCTGGCAACCAATCAGGGTGTCCCCGCCTACTGCCCGGAGACAGCTGGGATAGGCTCATATTGCATGTTTTCATCAAGTTACCAGGTAATATTAAGTTTGAAGTGCTCCAAAACGTGTAAGTAAGTCACTACTGCAGGCCCAGGTATCAAATGAACTTGCTGCCTCTCAAAGATGCACCTTTGCTTGCAGGAGTTGGTGGAAGACCCAGGCACAGAGAGACAAGGCAGGAATGCAGGATGAACTCAAAGGATTTATTCCAAAAAAAGGAAAAAAGTACTAAAACATGCCAAATTAAAACCAACACAGAGTGAAAGAAAGCAGGGAATTACCGCAACACAATGAAGCACCTCTCGACACGACACAGTGGCTGCAAGGAGCTGGCTTTATGAGAGTGTGTCAAAAAAACAAAACAAAACAAACAAACAAACATATGGGCAAGACATAAACAAGGGGCACAGGAAAACATGAAACAAAATTGAAAATCCAGACAGTCAACCACAAATCTGATCATGGTGGATATATCTTTCAGTTTGCCCACTTCATTGAGTAAAACTAGACAAATAACATCTTCAGTCAATGCAATGAAGCCAAAATAAAAATTGTACTTCAAACTATTAGTTAAAAATAAACAAACATGAGGCTATGGGGGCCCTTGGAAAATTTTCTACCTCCTTCTATGGGGTCCCTTGCCAAAAAGTGCTCGGAGATGAATCAAACATGTTTCATAATTTTACTTTGCTGACACCCCTCTACTAGCAAAAATAAAGACATAAATTTAAAAAAACAAAATTAAAATATCCATGACCGATTTGGGGTGTTGGCTCCTGTTTGCGAAACATTGCTTTAACCAGAGAGATGCATCACTGTGCAATTTCCTCTCTCCTCTCACACGTACTCAGCATGGCACGTTCAGGTTTTAGCAGTCCTGGAGGCGTTAACATGGCATTTGCACCCACACACAGAACACAACGGATGACAGAAGAACATCAGTAGGTACAACATTTGTGGCTGACGGATTCTCCACAAATGGAAATGACAACGGTGAAATGTGGTCGTCATCGCAGCGCTTTACGACTGCTGGTCCCGTCGGACTTGCCTCGCTGTGTACAATGCTGTAAAATTAAATAAACACACTTGAGAGCTAGCCCTCTGCTCAGATTTGTGATGATCGCCACAAATTGATCATTCTTTTTCTTTTCTCTGGAAATTTCTGCATGCCCAATCTTTTTTGATCGATACTTAAGATCGCTCTTGATTTTCCTGACCAAGCACGTACTGTAGCAAGCGTTGAAACCAACCTTCTTTGTAAGTCTCTCTTGCACCTAGACTTTGAGATTCATCAGTCGGAGCGTTATTAGATTCACAACCTCTTGTAAGAATTGCAATGGGTGTAATTAGGAAACAATAACACAATCAATATGCGAGACGCATCTCAAAACGCACCACATATTTTGCCATTAATATCACTTTGGCCTGCGAAACATTAAACAGGAATTGGTCTCCTGATTACTCCCAAGCTTATTGCCCCAGTTGACAAGCGTGCGTTGGATATTGAGCCGAGTGTGCGTCCGCCTCAGGTCGCTTGCTGGCTTTATTACAATGTTGTGATGTGAAAGTGGAGCGAGAGCAAGCGTTGCTAGGGCAAAAGAGAATTCCCCCGGAGAAATGCTGAGGCAAGCAAAGGGATAATCTGAAAATAAAGTATATTGGGTACACCACAATTCACACATTATGATGTACACATCAACATGTAACAGCTAGCATGCGTATGTGTGTGTGTGTGTGTGTGTGTGTGTGTGTGTGTGTGTGTGTGTGTGTGTGTGTGTGTATTGGGCAATCAGTTCAACTGCTTTTATTTCTTTCTCTGTTTTTCCACTGGGGTACTTCTCCAGCTTACATTAAACACTAATTCCCACACTGCTCATAGCGCCACTCTCATCTCAGCTCTTTATTATGTGTGTTTGTGTATAGTGCTGCTCTTTGCCTCTTTAAAGAAATACCATCCAGTGTGTCTACACACACACACACACACACACACACACACACACACACACACACTGTGTGCTTACTGGTTTTTTTTTTTGCTAATGGCTCAAGCACATTTTTCGAAAGCTCTTCAAACAAACAAGAAAAGCTTTGAACAAAGTGGCAAAACGGCATAATTCTAACGCAAAAGCAAATAAGTCTTGCTTAACATTTGAAACCGTCGTAAATATGTCTTTGCATCAAATAGCTAAAACATTTTGTGAGCACACAGCGCCAACTACACACTGATGGGAAGAATGAAAAACACAACTGGCTTTTGTGTTCTCTCTGCACAAGGTTGGCAATGTCAGGGAGAAAGTACCGGTAATACTTTTGTCATAGTTCTGTAAACACACAGGAATCCAAATTTCAAGGATTTTAATTGACGGTATGTACTGTACTTACTGAAAACATCGAAAAAACCCACAAAACTGTGTTTTTCCAATCATCAACACACTCACACCACAAAAAAACTAATTTCATTGCGAGATAGAGAGAAGAAAATGTGCAGTCAGGGCTGTCAAACTCACTTTTGTCATATTTATGATTTCCTTGGAGTGCTGTTATGAGTGTGAACCCATATAAATGTATGATCGCACTATATTATCTCATACGCACAACAAATTCACGGTGAAATTTATTTTCATCATAAACCAGTAAATAGCTGTCTGTTGAACAATTTTTCAACTTACTGTATTTTAAAAGGAGATTGGTAACACAAATAATTTGAATATATTTTGTCTCAGTCTTGTTAAAAGTGAACATAATCTGTAAGAAATATGAAGCCAATCCACATCATTTGCCTTCGCGGGCCATGTAAATCACTGTGGCGGGCTGGATCTGCCCCCTAGGCCTTAAGTTTGCCGCCTGTGCTCTGGGTAATTCCATGGTCGGCTATTGTAGCTCTGTTTTTTTTTTTTTATACACTATTCTATTATTCTATTGGAATACATCCTCCACTTTTCTAGCTATACATGCTAAACTTCAAACTCCTCATTAGGTGAGTCAGCCTGTGCAGGGCTTGCACGCTAAGTGTGTCCTTGGGGAGAAGAGTGCCTTTCTCTACCTGGACAAATATAAATAAATGCAAGGCTGAACATGCCGGTCAAGAGTTGATGTTGGAGCGTACAATATCAAGGAGTCTGTGTGAAAATGAATTTGAAAAGCCAAGATCAGACTCACATGCGTTGAGCGGGCTCCTTCCTCGGAAAACAGATTTATGTACATGCATAATAATTTGGTTGTCTGCACTACTTCTCCGCTTTATTTTGTTCACATGTTGAATACATTATAAAAGTGATTCATGTAGGTAGAACATTCTGCAGATGCCATTTCTGATTTCTGTGGTGTCCGCAGTCTACTACCGAATCCAAACTAATCGTGTACGGAAACACTTCTGAAGAAAGTAAACGCATACACACAAGTGCTGCTGCTCAGCTCAACAGAGTCATTATAATCAATTGCCAATCATTATTCACTATTTTAAGGTTCTGTTGTGAAATAAATATACAAAGTCCTTCAGTTCCATGTCTTTTGCCAAGCCTTTTGCATGTCACAACACAAATGAAGCTACTATGGAGATCTGCTCACAATCGTGAAAGGCATCATGCCATAATGACATATTCTTGAAACATATTCACTGGTTTCTATTTCGTCTACAGAGAGCAAATAGAAGAACACCACTCAAACTCCTGTTTTACTAAGATACAATCATGCTGTTATTACATTGAGCTCTCTGTTGCATTTACACGTGATTCAAAAAGCTGATTCCAAAACATATATTTCACGCTTCACTCACGCATGCAGCTGCCGAAAAATGAATCTATCAATGCAAAGTTTGTGATGCAGAAACAAGGCAGTCACAGCTATGTTGCCCATGAAAAATATAAAACCACTGAATAAAACTCCTCCTGTCTATGCTGACATGCGCACGTCTCGCAAAGAATGAGAGCTTGCGATCGCGGTTAAAAATTCAGGGGATGCACTGAAATGAAGGAATGTGGAAAGTGCAGCGTTCTCGCCATTATTGTGCACAGACACACAAAGGCTCTGCGGCATCGGATAGGCTTCACTGTTGACAGATTTGCCTGCGAGAATTCTACTGTATGTGTTTGAGAATAGAGAGCCTACATATAGACACATACACACAAAGCTTTTAAGGAAATAAAACACTAGTGGCTATGCTTACATGGGCAGCAATCTTGCACAAATTGCTCGATTGAGGTAATACCTGGAATCATAGACTGCCATTCAAACAGCCTACGGCGATGCTAAGTATGTGGAGTATTCTGATCATTATTACATTATTAAAACTGGACAGTGCTTAACACATTGATTAGACCAGCACCCAATTAGAAGTTAATACACTAAATTAACAGTTATTGCCAAAATCCTCTATATTTCTGCGCTGAACTCTTTAACCCAATATTTTCGGATTTGCCTTGCTTTCGTTTGAATGATTTGCATGGAGAACTGTGAGGTTTCTCGCAAGTACGGCAGGATAACTCATCGTTGACCCCCCAAAAACTATTGAAAGGTAGCTTGCTTCTTAAAATTGAGACATCTCATGTAGTTTTGAGGTCATGCAAACAAATAATTTTTCATTATTCTGAATTTTCGGTCATTGCCTATTTTCCAAGATGGTGTCTCCGTTGTGCACATTTAAGTTGGTGCTCTTTTCCAAAACAAACCAAGCTCTTCTTAAAAAAATTGCCTTTTTTTTTTTACATACGGGTACATAAACTATATATTTTATATATATATATATATATATATATATGACCCAACAAGCAGGGTGGACTGAACAAAATGTATTTAAAAACACACACACACACACACACACACACACACACACACACACACACACACACACACACACACACACACACACACAAAAAAACTTGCAGGAGTACACTGGACAAACTCACTCCAATACACAGACAAAGTATTGAAGCCCACATGAAACCAAAGCAACAAACAAACCATGATAGGAACACAATGATCCGACAAAGACTGACAGAACCCAGGGAACTAAATACAAGCAATGTGACGAGACCACAAGAAACACCTGGACAAGACACAAAATGATGATTGAGGGAGTTGATTGGTTAAACACAAGGGACCCGGATGATGAGAACATGTGGAGACAAAAAAGGTACATGAGGAAACAAAACCAAATGTAATCTAAACAAAAACGAAATCATAACATGACTCCTCCGATCAGCGCTTTGACTTCATAGAGTGACGACAGAAAAAGTAACCCTTTAATATCATTCTCAAACCCCCCCCAAAAAAACTAAAACATGAATAATTCAGCATTTTTTTGTGTTTGACTAAAAATAAGATGACCTAAGAATATTAGCTTGAGTAGCACCTATTGCAATACAATCGAACCAAAAATGTAATCATTCCATCAATCCATCAATCATTTCCAGTATATTTATTGGCATATCGCAGTACAACATATCACAATGAGAGCAAACCTTGGTTTAGTTAAATATAACTAATATTTCGATACTTACATTTATATCATAATCTTTCCTTCTGCAGTAATTATTGTGCTCAGCGATTACACGCAGCTATTTATGTGCACAATATTATTAAATGCCTGGCAAAGGGTTTCAATTGCCCTTTGTAGTAAGGCTGTATCACTTGTTTTTCTACCGTTACTTCAGCAAGTTTGTAAGTGTAAGAGCACACAGCTGCACTCAGGCTTTTTACATTGTGTGACTGAGGCAGTTGTTTTCAGTCCCATCTGCACAAGCGATATCAAGCATAATGTAGAAACCACCTTCGGCTCCTCACAGTGTGTTATGTACAATTCTGCTGTGCACCCACTCCTTTGACTGCACGGGTGATGCCGCTCAAGTCTTCAGAAGTAAATTAGGACATCTGGTCTCGTGGGAAAGTTAGAGTGAGGAAAGTGAAGCATGGGAAGGTTAAGTGAAGATAAAAAAAAAAAGAAAAAAAAAAGATCATTAAGGAAGTGAAAGAAGCTGTAAGGAAGACAAAAACAAGGGAATAACATAAACACTGTGCACGGACGCGCGCACAGGTCACAGGAAATACTAGTCTTCATCCTGACTCCCAACTCTCTGTTTCACCCCAATGAACTCTCCTCTGTCTCAAATGTGAATATTTTGTCATAGCATGTAAACACACGTCCATCTGATGTCCAATAGAGTGAATTATACAATTTCAATGCTGCTTTTTACTGAGCCAATGAGTGTAGTGCTCAGGATATGAACACACCCCTCAGTTACCTGGAAGTAGAAATGCATTTCAATAGTACACAGAGTAATCCGAGTGTATGCTCGGAGTGCGTTATTCCTTAAGACTCATTCACACAACATGCGACAAATAGACTTACATGTTAAGGAGGGACACAGTGCGTGTCACCATGAGGGAATTAGCCTGCAGGCACCAAGCTGGGCTCCTGAGTAGCATTTTTGTTGAGTAGTACACTATGAAATATTAACTGCGAATGTCATGCAATGGAACCTCACTTCAAATGTCTCCACCTGCATTGTATTACAAATAATTTTTGACGTGAACATGTTCTCACAATCAGAGGAAGAGGATGACTAGCTCATAGAAGAACAGTACTCACGGAATAACGGCCAATAGCTCTTACTTCTGACTTCTTCAATATTTGAGAAGAGATTTCACATGGAGGCAATAATTATGATTTGTGAAAAGAAGAGGAGTCATATTTCTGCGATGGAACAAACTGTGGGTGCGGAATGACGCCGATAAAATTGAGCCTGCACCCCATATAAATGATTCATAGGGATGAGAAATGACTTTTGAGTCTTCATTGATGTGTGCGCTCATTTACCTTTATTGAACGCGATGTTAAGAGAGTGCATTTCTTGGAAGTCTTTGCGGTCTTGATCAGGATCAATGTGATTTTGGATTAAATATACGCTCATTGGCCACAACATTTTGACAATTGACACTGTCACCTTTGGAGATTGTTACCAACTGGGATGCAGATTAGTACCAGCTCTTGGCATATTTGGTACGGGAGGTGCACAGAGAGTGAACAAAAAATACTTTTATTGCTCATCAGAGTCCAAAAGAAGTATTATTGCAAAACTCAGGGGCATGTGCATCAGTACACATGCCGCACATCTTGGTAAAGTGATACGGTGGTAAAAAACAAAAAAGCCCTCAAGCTAGCAAATATGAGTAAAACAAAAAACAAAAAAACAAGAGTCTTTGGAGAGCTTCGTAGGAAAAGTGGGGGAAAAGGTCAAATGATAAGAGAAAAGAGGAGCCTGAAGCTTAAAAAAAAAGAAAAATGCATTCAGGACACAATATCAGCAGTCCTGCTTCAAGCAGGGGTTTCTCACTTGAGCTTCAAATTCTCATGCACCAAGACCCTTCTGCGTAATATAGGTGGCGACCGGCTGGCATTGACGCCAACAAAACTGTCAAAAAGCACTGAAAAATCAGCTTTACTTCGATTTCCAATATGCTACATTCAGCGCAATGGTCAGTTTCTTCTAACGTATTTCTATGTTGGTCTGCGGGAATACTGCTGGTGAGAAACTGTCCCGTGGCGCGAGGTATGTCAGCAGGGATGGACATTACAATCAGTTCTCGTAATTATATAGTGCGGTTCAATTTAACAGATGCAATCTAATGTGTTTGATTAAAATGACTTTCGGCATGTGAAAGCTGCATTCTTTGAAATGTACAGTCAAAGTCATGTGTAGTACCACTGATATGTTTATTCTCCCTTTGGTTGGTTTTAACGCTATAAGTCAAAAGAAGAAGAAGAATTAACATTGTTTTTTGGAATACACCAAATCCTGCTTCACAACTTTTGAGGTGCAGGTGTGAGCTTTACGCTGAGAGCAAGTGAGAAGCAGAAAAAATAATACCATCGGAAAGCGCGATGACGAACGAGCTGTGGCGTCAGAGGATGAGCTGTGATCAGCGAGGAAAATAAGATTGAGATGAAGAATGAAAGACAGCCAACGTGGTGAGGGTGACAGATGGAAAGGGCACCGAGGAATCAAAGTGAGAACTGTTCCCTGGAAGTTGATCATTCTCAGTTTTTTCAAGTTTTTAAAAATTTTATTTTAAAACATATTTAGGATGATTGAGAAGTAACCTTCTCCTGTGGTGACAGAGAGAAAACAAAGAAAAACAATGAGGAGAAAGGAGTTTTGGGTAGGAGGTGATAACACTGAGAACCTTTGGAACAACGAGGTCTTGGCAGTGAAACTGAGGAGAGGACCGCTCTATTTTTGGAAAGTGTACACGGTAACATATACTGCTCATACCTTATAGCATCTGGTAGACCTGTGGACCTTAAATTCAATTCAGGGTTCCCATCTTTGGGAGAGGGGAAGAATTCTGCTCATTAATTAATGATGGCATTCCATAGTAAAACGGAAATTTGCCTGAACCAATTCCCCGAGAGATTGCATGCCCGTATGTATTCAGAATGTGAATAGTTTTACCCCAGACCCATCAAAATATTCTAAACTCACACTACATTGCACGAGACACCTCTTGATCAATGAATGAATAAATGAAGGGTTGAGCTCGAAACATAGAAAGACATCTCACACTATTCTATACTTAGACAAAACCTTTGGGATGAACGAGAACAGACTGTGAGCCAGGCCATCTCTGACCTTGCAAATCTGGAGGAGGAACACATTTCCCCACTGACACTCCAAAATGATTGAAGTGGGGACGTGGCCATCGCTATTTTTATTACTATAGTCCTAATGCCCCACAGTGTCTACTGTAAATGCGCTTGTGGTTACTTGCCTCTTTTCAAACTGTTCAAAATCAAATCCCAATCTAAAGAGACCCTGTGTGATTACTGAAACACACTTAGTGGACATGGATGCAGTCAGTATCGACCGAATGTTTGTGGGGAGTTATTTTCCTTTGCAGACATGCAAATGAGTTGCGATGTCCCGTGAAAACTGGACTATCTAATCTAATTTGTCAAATTTGATGATAACCTGCTCAACTGTCCGAGTCCTTGGACAAACACAACTTGAAAATGTGAGAAACACATACAGGCAGGCTTGCACAGAAAAACACACAGCAAATGGCTCTATAAATACAGTGTGGGGGTAATGTTCATCGTGTAAAGTGGGCGGATTAACTGGAACCAGGTCAGAGCAAAAGCAGAGCATGCGCCAGCTTTTGTCCAATTTAGCTGTCTTTCGGCATCTTGTTAACGCTTCGCCCCTGTCCAGTTCTTGGGTCCACCTCACAAAATATTACAAAGCAGATGCATGTTTTATGTTAATATAGACCCTGATCATTTGAATCAGGTATGCTGGAGGAGGTTCTAAAACACAGAATAGTGGCCTTCGAGGCCCGTGTGATTATATGGATTCCAGTCAGTGACAGAGTGCTTGAAGATGCGCCATCCGTTCTTGTCAATACCTTTCACTATGTTCTTGTCTCTTCTAGATGAGTCGATCCATTCATCCATTAATGAGAAGACTCTCTGCAGAGCGGCGAAGGGAGAGGTTGGAAAAGTAAAGGGGGGGGGCAAAGGCCAAGTTCAGGAATTGGTCTAAGGGAGGACAAGGGAGCAAGAAGGCCTTAGTCTTATTTCTCGAGTTAGCCGGAGTGAAAAATGGACCATGGTGAGGAAAACTGCCTTTGTTGTGAAGCACTTAAATATTAAACTCATCCATCCTGAGAGCGAAGAACAATGAGAAAGAGAGCATCTCCGGAGCAGTCATCATTCACCGTTAGCATAGCATAGCTTGGTTTGCATAATATGAGCATAGAACGTCCTTTATGACCAGCACAGCCAATAAATACTGACCACTTCAACCTGTTATTGTTTTCTTTCTACTCTCACCTAATTTAGATGATTTCAATTGACCGATTTTCAGCACACAACCTTCCTATTTCCTATTTTCTCCTTGAAATAGCATCATTAAAGATACTGCGATCCTGTCCATTGAACCCGTCCATGCTTCAAAGTGGATAAAGTGGAATGTTAATCGACCTCGCTCATAAATTTAATCACTCCGTCACATTACTCTTTCATCTATAACTGCTTCAAACAACAAAGAGTATGCAGAAAAGTGGTTAAGATTGAATGACTGTCTGTGTCTTAAGTGTTGTGTTGTATTATTTTGTTATTATGTTATTATGACTTCAAGATGGCGCCGCTAGAGTGGCTGCCTTTACAGCAGCTCCTATGCTCTTTGTTCCTCTACTTTCTTCCTTTCATACCTGCTGTAAATTGGGAATTTCACCATTTTGAGACGAGTAAAGGTATTCTTATTCTGATTTTTATTCTTAGTCATTTAATTGGAAACATATGTACTGGTGGCCATATTTGTCAAAACTGGGGGCTCATATTCATCAAGGGTTTTTTTTGGCGCCCTTCATCATGATCTGATGGTGAGTCACAGTTGAGGGACTGATAAGACAGTATCATGTTGGATCCATCATTACAACAGCTTGGGGTGTTACGTAAGCGTTCATAGCTTGGGCTGAGCACATAAAATGATGAAAGGCCAAACAAGAAACTAAGTCATTATATTATATTATCATGTGTTTCACTTATTTCGCAGGGTCTTGACCATAACCCTGCGATGGATGGACATTGCGTCATGGACTTTGTTATTTTATTTTTCAGATTATGTGCGCTCACAATTGCTGTGCCAAGTGTGGCTTTTTTACTCACTGACACTTTTGGGCCAGCGTGAGAAGGAACCCCAAAAGACACAACCTGGGAAATTGGACCTCTAGAGTTAATTGGACCTACACAGAGCAATTTGATATACAATAAGCACCTCTATTTCTATGATTCAATTTTTTTCATTACCTAAGGTTACCATGTACATTTACACAACAAATGATGCAGCTAAATAACTTGGAAATAAGAGAACATGAAAACGGGGCAGAAAGATACAAAAAATAGACCAAAAGAAGGAAGCAAAGAAAGGATAGATGGTGATGGCATTTCAGTGGCTAAGTCCTTCTGTCTTTGTTGCTCTCTTCTTTCTCATCACTCATATATATATATATATATATATATATATATATATATATATATATATATATATATATATATATATATATATATATATATATATATATATATATATATATATATATATATATATATACAGGGTGACCCAAAAGATGCGTACCCATGAAAATTTCAATTGTGACTTTGATTAAAAAGCTATTTATTTCAAATTACAACCACACATTATTCAGTTTATGGAAGACCATTCACCAGAGTTTCAGCTATTTCTGTCAATTTTTAGTCAATTTATGGCTTTCCCAAGATGTGTTCCAAATGTCCACCATTCCATTGCAAGCAAACCTGTACTCGTCTGACAAAGTTGTCAATCACTTTTACACACTCCAGATTTTTATCTGTGGGGTTTCCTCAAAGACGATGTATACCAGGGAAATCCACAAACAATTGAGGAACTGAAAACTGCCATCACAGCAAAAATAAGAGCCATCCCGAAAGAGGAGTGAGGAGTGACAAAGTTGTCAATCACTTTTACACAAAGTTGTCAATCACTTTTACACACTCCTCTTTAAAAAACAGTAGTTTTATCGAAAGAAATGGACTGTGGACATGTGAAGTGTGTAAGTACAATAGCAGGACAAGGGTTGGCTGCCTGAATACAGGATATACACAAATGCGCAAAGGATTTCATGAAGAATTCATGAGTTTATCGCATCTTCTTTCCCATGTTGTTGTGGTTTGTTTATGAGTGCCCAGTTTATGGGTCGAATAAAGCGCTTTAAACACAGGGCTTGCACTTTCAGGTTTTCACAGCAGTTTGGTTTTAGTTGAAAGACCCATCCAGCCGCTTCTTCTACTGCTTATCCTCACTTAGGTCGCGGGATATTCAGAAAAAAAAGCGTTTTCCTATTTGTGCTATTGTGTGAGAATGATAATGACGTTTAAATGTTTTGATTTTATTTGTCCGTTTTAGCTGGTCATTGGTTTCACTCACCTAGTCACATCACTCTGCCAATCAGCTCCTTTTCTGCCCTCTCATTTGAATGCTGTGTTTTGATTTTTAGTTTTGGCCCTTCTGCTCCTTGTTGTTCAATACCTCTCCTTTTGACCTTTTTACTTGATTCTTCCAGCATTCTCAGTTCCTCTATCAGCATTTGAGACAGAACTTTTGTCTGTGTACAATTTCTTTCCAGATCGATCCTGTCTTCTTCAGTACTCGCTGATATCAAGTAACCGATACTACTAGTACTTTTGATACATAACATTCTATCAAACCGATGACAGATCATATTAAATCATTTATTTTTTCTGGCAAAAGCCAGAACAGTCAATCTGTAGTACAGAACTAAAACACAAATTCACTCTTTCATTTGTAATAAATGAACAAAAACGCAAAGTTAAACTAACAACTCCCCGAGTTTTAGTCTTTGTCCAAAATAAATGTATACATTGATATTTATTATTTATTAATGTACATTAAATTGAAAAACACAATGTTACCTGCATTGCATTCAACAGGAAAATATAGCCCTTCATAATGCACTGAATAAGAACTTTCATTTTTCTCAGTCGATGATAGCAGGTAAATGTGTCAAGTATGTGGATAAAATACCGCAATGAAGAAAGTCATCATACCACCCATATTGAATCAGGAAATAAGAAATGTAGGTAGCAACATGCTAATAATGCACTTTAAGCATTAATATAAACATTACATACAAATCTATACTTGTATGAATTGGCTCTTCAGATGAGATGATGGACATGAATGGAATTAAAAAGCGAAAACAATTTGTGTTAACCATGCACAAATTTACTTTGCAAATAAATGTGTAACATTTTAACTAATACAGTAAACACATCTTAACGGGCATTTGAGAGGATTGACAGGAATGCAGTTCACTAAGAAAAATGTTCCTTCAACCTCACATGGCATTTACTTCCTAATTGTAGGGCGCCACCAACTGGTCTTGGTGACTGGAATCGGCAGCCTTCGTGAGGGCTCGATACCTTAAACTAAGGTCAGTGTCAGCATGACAGCGATACCTGGTATCGGTTTTCCCCCCATCTTCCTTTCATTTGAGTGAATTTTAGGAAGAATTTTAGGAAGTCAAAGATGGTTAACAGTAGTGAATCACTCGATCGCATTTAGCTTACAAGCTGTGGTGCTTCTGCGTTTGGGGAATGTGATGTAATGCAATAAGGCGCTTTATATTGCTATTTCAGAGATGGGGGTTGCTGCACAGTATGTACTCTATCTTTTTCAAGAACGTGTGTGTAAAATGCAGTCCCCCCCAAAAAACTGTGGTCTTGCACACATGCCAAGTATGGCTCAGGCTTTGAATGGAAACAAACTGATGATTAAGACTCAGTTGGCCAGTGGGTGGATATCATCTGCGGGCATCACTGACAAACTGTGCCACAATACACAACCCTATCTATAATAAAACCAGCCAGCCGTCACCATGTCTGTTTGTAACTTTTAATATTTTTCTGTATGCCTATTTGGTCATCCGTGCTCGTCGGCTTTCATCTTTTGCTCTCCTGAGCAAACCAATGCTGTGCTTGCTTAAGTTTTCTCTTCTGTGTCATGTGTACTTCGATTTTAGTAACATGGTAATTTTTTTTTTGCACCACCCTGCCAATTGTTTATGATCTCTCTGCATTTTCTGAGGAAATTTTTATTTGACTTGCTTATCAGCAGGTTAGTTCTTGACTCTCCGTCTACCTACTGCCCTCTTATTTAATTCCTTCAGTAAATGTTTAATAAGGTCGTTTGCACATCAAAAATAAATTGGTGGGTAGTTTTAGATGAAAGAGATAAATGGCAGGATGATGTACAAGGGATTCAGCAGGACAAGGAGGGGCTGCAGATGAGATGCAAGGAGGCATAAAATGAACACGGACATCAGGAACCTCCGGCGCCAAATGAAGTTAGGGGAAACATATGCCGTGTTTTCAGCGTATCCCAAAGCAGGCACTTATCTAACCTGGTTGTGTGAAAAAAAAAAAAGCTAATTGTTTGTTTACTCATATTCCACTCGCCTGTATAAGCAATAGATTCAGCTGGACCGTATTCTCAATAGCATAGCGAAGGAAAACATTTGCATTTTTGCACATCTTACTGCGTTTGTGCCGCATTACACGATAATGACATATTGATGTCCATAGAGCACCAAACACACAGCTTGCTGTTAGATCTCCGATTGATCAAATCATAAATCGGTTGGAATGCTATTTATCTGCTTGGCCAGAACCAGATATGCGGCACTATCTTGATCCTGCATTGAATAATTTAAATGATAATAATGCTCAGGTTTTTTTTTCTTTTAGGTTTAATGGTTGTATATTTTATACATGTAATAAAAGAGACCTTAGTCACATAAGAAAAAGATTCTCTAAAAGTGATCTGTTACCAGTAATGCTACTGATTACACCATGATTATGATTCCTTGTTTTCAATCAATGACGTCCTGAAACCAAGAGAACAAAACAAATCAGATGAATGAAAACAACATAAAAAGAGGCAGCTCCTTTCATGATTTTTTTAGCGACTTGCATGGCAAAACCGAGAAATCTGTGAAAATATATATCTGTGGAGAATTCGCATATGAATAGATGGCCATGAAATACACACTGTAGCTTTTTTTTTTTCAGCAAGGTCACCAGTTCAACCCAGCAGAATGGAAAGAAAATAAAAAGCAAGCTTCACACCTGCGTAGAGATCTGCACCAAAATAAAGACCTTGGCCTGCGGCTTAACTTTCCTACCAACCATAATCGAAATTGAATTCTATAACATTTGTAAAAACAGCCAGAAAACTATGTGGCAAAATCATAAAAGATGATTCCTGTGTAGCAATGCACAAATTAGATGTTTCATTTGGTACACATGCACAATCAAATTGAATTTAGAACAAGAGTTGTTAAAAAAAAAAAATGCAGTTTTTCAATTGTCATTATTGGAGACTTATTCAATTAACACTTTGTTTTAGATTCATATTTAAATTCATATAGTCACACCTTGCATTGGTTTTGAAACTATACAGCTATATATGCTCAACATAAATCTAAAGATTAAATAATTAAATCAGCTGTCACACAACAAAAGATAACATAAACATTTGGCGGCCATTTATTTGATACACTTCACACTGCGTGCATGATGCAGAGCCATTGACCGAACACACACCTGGTTTAAAAGCCTTTTCCCCTTTAGGCTGAATCCTCTCTACAAACTCGAAAAGAGGTCTCTGGAAATGATTCCAAATGTAAATAAAATACTGCTCTGGCAAACCAGGAGGCAGTGACGCCATAGATGAGATTAATAGATTAATATTTCACACTCACATTATTCCTGCAGGCCAATCCTTTTGGTAATCCTTTTACTTTCCCCGATGGTAATATTATACCTGACGCACACACATTCTTCAGCTTTTTTTTTTACTATATATAAAATGATTAACTACTACATGTTCCCTGACCGAACAGCTATAAACAAATCCTGATTATTTCAAATTGTTGCAATGAGAAATGTTGCTGATGGCACTTAATGCACAGATCATACTTTAGAGCACATAGATGAACTAGCCCCTCCCTTTCTTTCTCTCTGAATGTTTGCAGTTATTTCAAACGTGCACTTAAAACCCCCGAGCATCTGCCTTGATTCCACATAAGCCTTCAGTCAACAGATCCCAGGATGGCGCAACTAAAGCACTCAAAAGTGAACAGAACCAAAAAGGACTCTCCATCCACCACGGAAAAGAAAAGCCGTATGATATGCAATGCAAGGGCAAAAATAAAAACCCCAACAACAACAAAAAAACTATAGTTACACTTTACAACTATCTTTTGCATGCTGGAAATTACAGGCAAATCAACAAGTCCATTTCTAGCAAATTGATTTTGCCACGCACAACTGCTGGCACTCGCACCACCACCCTCCTCATCGTCGGCATGATCATGACATAACCTTTCTTTTATGTTTCCGCTTGCCGTGTATCATGCACCAGTGAGTTCTTACCTTGAGTTGTGGCGGCTCTGGAGAAATGTGGGCGTGCTCGTTTGCAGCCAAACTATCCAAAATGGGACCAGTGGATCCGTCTGGACTTGAGAGGGCAACAGACGATGATTAGAAAATGCTCGCAGTCTAGAGCGCAAAGGAGAAAAGAGGGGATGTAACTGCAGCTCCTGCTCAAGCACGACCGTCTGCGCTTTGCTGGGAAGAATTACTTTGCTCCTCTCTGACTGCCAGCCCTCCCTGCTTCACTCACCAACTCCACACTCACTCACTCACTCACTCACTGAGAAAGAAAACATCTTTCATGTGAGATCACCATTGGAAGCTGATTGAAGCGCAAATGTGTGCTCAATCCCGCTCCATCCCAGTCCAAAACTTGCATGTTAGACGGCCAAACAAATAGTCTCTGTGTAGGCACATCAGACGAGTTCGGATTAAACTGTGGGATTATGCCTTAAATGTTCATCATTTCATCATGCGCTGTCGGACAATGACATCAGTGTTTGGCAGATGAGCGCCACTATTACGTGGGAGTAGATGGAGAAAAAAAAATGAGTGAATGAAACCCTTTCACTTCCGTTATTGATTGAATGTAGCGCATGATGCGGAACCCTGGTGGCCCGCTGTGCGTTGGGCGGGGCGGGGGGTCACTAGGGTCACGGGTGCGTTGTTTGGCACGTGATGTTCGGTGTATGCGTACACATAAACATAGCCAAAGCGGTGTGCCTGCTGACAGATGGCTATGTAATGACGCAGGAACCAACTCCTGGGTTTTAGCGTATGTTTGCTTGGATTATGCAGAAACTAGAGAGGCACTGCTTATTTGTTTTATTCTTTATTATGATATCTCAAAATATTGACACCCTTTACATATGGTAAATATTCTTTTCATAGGACACTTTGCTACAATGTAAATAAGCTTGCTTTTGTAAATAGACGGTCCCCTCATAATAAGTCAACATACAGCCATTAATGTCTACATAGCTGACAACAAAAGTGAGTGCACCCCTGAGTGAAAATGTCAAAATAGGGCCTGCTTACTCATTTTCGCTCGCTGGTGTCATGTGACTCGTTAGTCTGAAAATGTCGCAGTTGTGAATGGGTTGCAGATGTGTGAAAATTGAATCAAATCAAAATAAAATTCAACAGAGAACTCTCTGCGTATCTGTCAAAAAAAAAAAAAAATTCTCAACTCAAAGCTCGCCTATAGTCTATAAAAGTCCAAACTCCCCATTTAACATTCATCATGTTTTCTATTTGCCTCATCCGGGACAAGAATACCTCCAACTTACTGAGCTCTTGATATAGGAATAATACCTTACACATTTGTGCTTTAGTCCAAGCGTTGACAATTTGCACTCACACAGACATTTCACCTTGAGCTTGCGACGGGCAATAGTTCATTTTCTGAAAATAAAAGTATCTGTGCATGTGACGGAAAAATGGAGCTAGAAGCACAGTCAATAGAGAGAGAGAGAGCAGACAGGTCACAGCTTGGCGAATAATCGCCTCATCAGTGAAGGTTTCTGGTGCTTATGCACAGATGCCGACAACCATCAATGGAGTGAATTTTAAATCACCGTCCTAATGAGGGACACTGTCCAGTCGTGCTTATCCTTAATGCATGCAAAACACCTAACATTGCACCTCTGAGGCGCCATCTGCAAATGTTCTGCTCAGCTTTGACATTTTGGGAACATATTCTATAGCACGTTTCATTATTAGAGTCGTCAGTGAGCAGGAGCCTGTCGGAGCTGACTTCGGGCAAGAGGCGGCATCCAGCCAACATCGCTAGCCAAAAGCAGCGCAGCTGTAGACAAACAACCATTCACACCCGCATTTCTACCAGTGGAGAATTTAGAGTCTTTATTGAATCTAACATGCAGGCTCGACACCAGAGAGCCAGAGCTAGGATCCCTCAACTGTGACTCAAACATGACAACCGCTACTTTTCCATAGGATACCTAACAAACTAGGCATTATTAGTAATTTTAAAAATCAGTTTTTACTGTAAACAACTTTATACTTTTAATTATGTGAAGCTCATTGAGTTATCTTGTGTATGATATTCCCTTTCCTTAACTGCACTTGTACATTTTTGGTGAAGAAAAATGCAAAAACAGTAATTAGTGGAGATTGAACACGAAGGGACAGATTATTATCCTATTATTCCCCTTTCCGACAGCAGCCTGGTACGAGTGGATACTGTTGACTATATTGTCTCTAAAACCCGTCCACACACCACGTGTCGCCGAGAGAGCGCCAGCAAGACTCGTAAAAGGCAAACAGAGGTGTGAGAGACCCATTATGTTTTGTAGTGAATGGCTGTATCCTTAATGAGAAGCACCTCCGTGGGTGCCGTGAAACCAGGCTGAAAAACACACTTATCATTAAAACGCCTGCGCTACCGGGAGAGACAAAAAAAAAAAAGACGGAAAGAATGTGGTCAACTAAATTGTGCCATTAAAGAGGAAGCAAAAGCACATCTGTGGGAATAAAAGTGAACTGCATCATTGGTTTTGAGGACTCAGAGCAAACAGGTCGGTGCCAAATGTGTCACTCGGAGCTGGCAGGCAGGCTTCAAGGCCAACAGCCATTGAAAGAGAGCGACTGATGAGCTTTGGCTCACCACTCTCTCTCTCTCTCTCTCTCTCTCTCTCTCTCTCTCTCTCTATCTATCTATCTATCTATCTATCTATCTATCTATCTATCTATCTATCTATCTATCTATCTCAACTGTATTTATCGAGCACTTTCAAACAGCCATCGCTGCATACAAAGTGCTGTACATGGAGCAACTAACATATGTTGTGAAAGCGCTATATAAATCAGCATGTATTGTATTGTATTGTATATACAACAGTAAAGCAACAAATCAATAACAAAAGACGGTAGAAAGCACCAAAGAGCAAAACCAAGATCAATTCTGAGTCATGCTGAGTCAAATGCCAAAGGATACAAGTGAGTTTTGAGGCAGGTTTTAAAGATGGGCAGCGAGGGGGCTTGCCGAATGTTCAGTGGGAGGTCATTCCAGAGAGAGGGACCAGCAACGGAAAAGGCTCGATCCCCTCTGAGCCTCCGTTTGGTTCTTGGTACTTCTAATAATGTCTGGTCCGCAGACCTGAGGCGCCGGGCAGATGTGTAGGGGCAGATGAGCTCAGAGAGGTAAGGTGGCGCGAGGTGGCGCAGTGCCAGCGTAGCACCGGAGCAAATCTTGCCGTGTGAACACCCCTTTAGAGATTTGAAAACAAATAATAGGATTTTGAAATGAACTCTAAAATGTATCGGGACCCAGTGGAGGGATGCCAGAGTAGGAGTTTTGTGCTTGCTCTTACAAGTACCAGTCAAGAGGCGAGCAGCGGCATTCTGGACCAGCTGGAGGCGCTTCATGGAGGATTGGCTGACTCAAAAATAAAGTGCATTGCAGTAATCGAGCCGGGATGTGACGAAGGCATGAATTACTGTCTCAAGGTGTTCATGAGACAGGAGAGGTTTTATGTTAGCCAGCTGTCTAAGATGAAAGAAGCTGGATTTAACAACGGCACCAATTTGCCGGTCATGTTTAAAATCACTGTCCAGGTTAAGACCCAAGTTTGAGACTGTTGACTTAAGATAAGGAGACAGGGGGCCCAAGTCTACCGGATGGGATGTACAAGGGCCACTGGGACCAAACAGTATCACCTCTGTCTTCTTTTCATTGAAATTCAAGACATTTTGTGCCATCCAGGTTTTGATTTCTGCCAGGCAGGATAAAATGGGCCTTAATGAGAAAGCGTCTTTTTTGCTGTGGGACATCGATAGATCGATCGATCGATCTATCCCAAATAAGTCATGCTACCAGCATAGCAGCAGTAGTTAATGTTGGCTTGCCTGCAGTTCTAATGCTAGCCCAGTTTTGCTTGCGCTGTTATTTTGTTGAGCTTGAATATACGTTGACTCGTTGTATTCAGGCTATCACTACTACGCACTTTCAAAATTGCGAGCCATTATAAAGCTGTGAGCTGAGTCTACATTCAAATCTTACTAGTGTTTTTCAAACTGCAACTTCCTCTTTAATTAGTGTAGTATAAGTCTGCATGCATGCTTTAATATCTAATAATTTTCATTTTTCATGCATACTATAAAATCTTGTGAACACTCATATTTTTGTATTTAATAAAATAAATAAATAAAATGTTAAAAATCCCAGATCAAGGGGGCTATTATGCAGGGGGCCTAGAGTTTTTTCTCTGTGTCTTTGGTACATTTCTCAGATCAGAATTGAATGACTTTCTCAAACCTATGGTGGTCCACTTTTCATATCAATGGCCATGCAGCATGTATCTTATTTTGGTATAAAGTACATGATCACGGCACATGCACACACACACACACACACACACACACACACACACACACACACACACACACACACACACACACACACACACACACACACACACACACACACATGCTCACCGGCACTCTGGTGATTTTACTGGACAGTGTCCCGCTTCCGTTTGACAGAAGCTCTCCTTTCCTCTTGCCAGCCCTCTTTCTCCCCTTCTGTCACCCACGAGCATATCTCATCGGTTCACTGCTTGTGCACTCCGCTTTTCCTCCTTCTTTGCTATCACTTCTTTCAACCTTTTCAAGTTGGCTTCTTTTCTCATATTTCATGGTCTCCCCTCATGGCCCGCCACAGGCCTCCATTCAGAGCCAGTGTTGACCTCACACTGATAGTTGTCTTGATGATGACCAAAATCACTTGAGTTCTTACGTCATTAGCTACAGTATTGTAAAGCCAAAAACGATGCTTTCAGGCGTTCCATGTTTTCTTTTTGATCTAGTAGTCACATGATATACCTTTCATGCTACCAAGTGTTCAAAGGTACTGTACAAGAAATTGAAGAAAACACAGCAGTCTAATTTTTATTTTTATTTTTAATTACCGGGTTCACCAAGTCCCACATTGAGAGATAAATAATATGGTGATATAGAATGGTTTGTCTCCCATGCCTAATGTAGCATAGGAGAGTTGGCCTTAATTGGCGTAGCTATATTTGAGTTGTAATGTAGGGCGACCGATGCCTGCTTGACTTCAGCACTAGTTTGGGACACATTAGAACACCTTTCAAATCAAACACCAGTCTTTTAAATAAAAATTGCATTCAAAGGAGGAAGCTTGTTTTTATTTTATAGCATATATTTCTAATCGGACCTGGGTCAACTCAAATTCTGTTGTCTTCCACATTGTGGTTGTCATAAATTGCCTGATGCTTAGCTAGACATACGATATCACCTGAAGCAATCTTATGGACTACAAATACAGAAAGAAGGCTTTCAGTGCTGACAGCTTCTTTTCAGTCAACAGTCAGCTGTTTATAGTCCCAACTTTCCCAGAAAAGGTCCACAATTACAGAGCGTCTCTTACCTTTATTTCCTTTCTTTTACAGCACTTTCCCCACACGTTAAGGTGGGTTATCTTACATCACGCACAGACACATGCGCAGATGAATTGAACAAATGAATTATGTATGAATTTATGGCAGTGTACATGATTGTGTGAATGACTCCCATGTGCTCGGTACTCAATTAGGTATATAGGAGCATCTCAAATTTGGGGCCAGTTGGCTCATGTTGTATGATCTTTTGCTTCATGTAATGTAACACACTCGATTCTCATGGGTTGAATGCATTTGAACAGCAGATGAAGGCACTAGCTGTGCTCCAACTCATGGCCTGCATCATTATTGGTCTAGCCATGCATTGTAGGCATGCAGAGAGAATGCTGCAATTCCTTGGTGCAATGTTATGACATATTCAGCCTTCAAATACAGCCTCCGAAAATGCAGCGGCAACGGACAAAATAAACGACCACACAATAGAAGTGGAGTGATTTCACCTTCCAGGAATCGCTGGCATCCTCTCAATCTAACAATAATAATACATTTTATTTATAAGCGCCTATATAAGGCCTTGTATTAGCTTTCTGCAAAATGGGGCATCAGAGAAAGGCACATCATATGCAACCTGCCTCTTTATACGTTGCACCCACCAGTTGAATGGATTATTTATGCAAATGAGAAATGCACACTAATACAGATTTGAACACATTCATGAATAAAACCTGACATACATAAGCCTTTTAAACCCGGGAGCACAAATGTATGTGTTCCATTCTCATTTTGTTCAAATTAAGCCATCTCGAAAAATAATTCAAAAAGTGCAAAGGATTGAAGCGATTGCGATAAACTTTATTGTCAAATGTACTGTATGTGTAACATACAGCACAGATGAAATTTCTTCCCTCTCAACATGAAACAAGAATGGCATATTGCGGTAAATAAAATGCTTGTTAATTTCCTTTGGGATCATTCAGGTCTGTACAATTTGATAAAAAAATGATTAGAATAAAGCTGTGATAAGTGAGGCCAATGGAGAAAAAAAAACGTCACCAGTTAACTGGCAACTGGTAAACTGTCTCCCCCAACTCGGCTGGTTATTTTGAAGAGATTTGTTTAGATTAATTTGGAGGCCCTGAAGACCTTAGGGGTCTGTGTGAAGGAGGTGAATGGTGTACACCAGTGGGGCACAACCACCAGTCCCGGGACGGGTCCCGGCCCGTTTGGGACCAGGCCACACAGAGACAGACCTGCAAGCTGTGTTGTGAGCAGTTACTCCATCAGACGAGGCGGAAACGTGCACGACTCTGGCCAATCGGAGTCTTTCTAACATTGGTTTACCAGTTGAGATAAACAGAATCCGCCAATAAATGAATGCCGAAACAATTAACAGAAAGTAATTGTAACAAATTGACCAAACGTACTGCTAAACGCGATGGGCAGCCATGACTTCCGAAGATGAAGCTATTTTGACAAGAGAAGTTCCTCCCCTGGCGGGATCTCGAATACGACGTGGAGGAGAAAGCTGTTGTGCGTCATAGGTCGTCAAAAAGAAGACACTACAAGAAACCCGTTGAATCATTTGAACTAATAGCAAAAATGCGAGCGGAGTTTGAACAGCCTGCCCACGTAAACGAGCAGTTTAGTCGCTAATAACTAGCCGGCAGCCATCAATCGAGTCCCATTTACAAATAGCAATGATGCTGACGCCGCAGGTAGGATCGAAATTAAAAAAATATATATTATGTTTACATTATAGGGCGTATTTATTATTCATAATTGGTCCATTTCTTAGTAGTTATTGTATTTTATTCTACATTTGTTATGCAGTAGGATAACACTGTTCGAAATTAATGAATGTTAATAAAATGTTGAATTATTCAATAATTATCTTTGTTGAAAGTAGCAGTGCCGTAAAACTGGCAATATAAAAGCAATGAAAAAAATGGTTGGAGGTCCGTGAACAGCATGTACTTGTCTCAGCCGATCCGTGACACAAAAAAGTGTTTGGGGACCACTGGTGTACACAGCTCAAAATGAGGTAAAATAATAATAACAATTCTGTGGCGTGGAATATTCAAATTAAGAGGTGGACAAGTATGTGGTAGGAAAGGTGCAACGGTCTCCAGATTCCAAGGGTTATTAATAAGACTCTCCTCAAGGACTCCAGCAATGATTTGGGTCAAACTATATCCTTTTCATGAGAAGTCCCAAAAAAGGGTCCCAAAGACCTTGGTGAGCTTCAGCCCTAGAACAAAACTCCTGAATACATTTCTTTCCTATTTAACAGGATATACTTTTTCTTTACTTTTGCTTTGCTCTAGTAACTAGAGCAAAGCAAAGTGCTAGTGATGCAATTCAGCCTGGATGCCTTCATTTAAAAATGATAATAAAATATTAAACCCACGAGGCATCATGTTTAATTCCAAGCAAGCTGTGACAGGTGGCCTTCTCATCTTCCACCTGTTCCTCTTAATCTTGACACCACTTTTATGACATGGAGTTAGTATAAGGGACTTCCGTTAACATTTTCTCTTCTGTTTGGATAATATTTTTAGGTTACAGCCAGCCGAAGAGAATTAAACCGACTGGTGTGGTCAACTTGATTCTCACACAAGTGCTGTCAAGATTGTCTTTTTCTGCCATCTGGTGGCTCAAGTTGGCCTGCCAAAACGCTTTCATTCTGTGAATGTTATAACGTTTTCACTGAGCTTCATTATGAAGCATTATGAAGTGCAACATGTAAGCATGTAGGCAGTATATTAACTATATATTAGGGTACTATTACCTCATTTACCAATATATTGGAATCGGCTACTAAACCATGGGCAATATATGTATGACAGGCAAATAGTAAACTTATTACCTGATTACATTTCTATTGCATGCGTTGGTTTAGAAAAAAAATATTTGAGCTCACAGAAATGTGTTACTATATGATCAGTTTGGAACAGTGTTGAAAAACCTACCGGTAATTGGTAATTTAAGTGAGCTAAGATAGTCATTGTATATTAGGCGTAGAAAATTAAGTAGTGTGTTTCCGGTAACATGAAATTTCAGCATAGGGTCGGTAGGTCGGACAACGTTTTTTTTTCTTTCGTTTTTTTTTGCCCCCCATTAAAAATGTAAACAAAATACCCATAAAACATAAAACAAGAAGACATTTTTACTATTATTGAAACCCCCGCTCGCCGCCAAAGGCGGCGAGAGAGTTGGGTGCCCCCCGGCTGGGTGTCTCGTTACCTCTGCGTCCCGCGTCCTAGACGGCCCGTGGTGTTCGTCAAATAGTTTGCTGAATCTTTTCGATTGGATGCTATTTTCTTAAGATTATGGTGCGAGCATGCGACTGCGACACACAAAACGCGGTTTAAACTGTTGTCGGAGATCGTGGCCGCCGCCACGATTCAATGTTGTTGACAGACGACAGGGCAAACCACGCGCACGCTCAACGTGAATATCGCGAGAGTTTGCACCGATGTGAACGCCCTAAATTCATCTTTCCTTTTATTATTTATAATTTTGTCTGTGGTTTTAATAATAATAATAATAATAATAATAATACTCTTTATGTATATGCGCCTTTCAAGACACCCAAGGACACTTTACAATAAAAAAAAACACAAAACAATACAAAACAACACGGGTTGAGCAGCGGCAGCCAAACGCGCCAGCGGTCACTCAACCCGGAGGAGTCTCTCTCTCTCTCTCACCTCCAGGACATCTCCACGGGTTTTATTGTTCTTGTTTTGATTGTAAAGCGTCCTTGAGTGTTTTGGAAGTCGCTTATGAAATGAAATGTATTATTATTATTATTATTATTACACAAAAATGTAAAAGGTTTGAAAAAAATGCCGACCGTAAAGTTTTTGTTCGAGGTAGAAATTCTCGGTCGGTCGGGTTACCGGAAACACACTACTTTTTTTTCTAAGCCTTAAGTAAAGCTTTGCTGCACCAAAGCTACTCACGAGAGAAATGTAGCCAGCTAAACTAGCTGAGCTAGATCAAAGTAAATAATGAACAATTAACTTTACTTTTTTGGGGTATGAATGAATACCAAATTCGAACAACTTAACTAAATAGTGTGTACTTAATAAACATCATGTTGTAGATGCAGACGTTGCCATTGTTCTCAATGAATTAGAGCTTTTTTTATAACGTGATTTTAATTCAAAAGATTTACACAACGTTTTCACCTCCTCTGTCATTGTCTCCAACGGTGCACTTTCCATCTCGCTCTGCTGCATTATCAGACTATTCATGATCATCTTTTCTTCTACTGCATGCAGATGGCAGCTATGTCCATGACGTCAAACAGATGAGATGCATGGGAGGTTCAGAAGCTATGTAATGTTAAAGTGACAATATTAGTTATGATCACATTATTCAGAAATGTAGTTAATCTCGTAATGCTAGTTCTTGAAGTATGGTTACTCGCCAAAACATTCAGCTCTGGATGCAGCACAAATTTGTTGGAGACTATAGTTTCTTGCCCTGGACATGAAATGTCTTCTCAATGTTGCGTCAGGCACATATTGGCTGTTCTTTCCTTCATTCAGTGTGGCAGTGATTAAAATTTACAAGGAGAAAATGACACCTGCGGGTCATCTGGCACTGTTGTTATGGGCCTGCTTTCGCTTGATGATTACGTTCACTTCTTAGAATAAAATTGTCGATAAGACATTTTAAACCCATGAATGGCCTGCATCTGTTCTGCAACACAACGCATGCAGGTGTACATGATGTGTACCTACATAGCACGAGGGTTTAAAATAGGAGATTCTGATTTGATGTCAAGAAAAGTATTTCTGCAGCTAAGTGATGCATCCCTGACAACTTTTCTGATTGTGGTTTGCTTTTGGCAGGCTAGTGACTATCCAGGCTCCATTTCCTGGCTAGCATGACAGGGGCGAAGGAATGATGTGAGTGGATCTATCCCTGGAGCCGCCCTGTTGGAGTTGTCTATATATACAACCCACTCTGCTCTTTGCCTTGCTCTGGACGCCTCTCTGGGACGCTCGGCTACTCGTTGTTGTGCTTTTGCACCCATAACAACCCAAAACCATGGTCCACCTGCAAGAGATGAGGTAGGAGGAAAATTATTTTTTGTCACTGTATGTTTTTTTTAATTTGTCAAGTTAACTGTGAAGAGCTTTTATTGCAATTCTTCAAACTCACCACGTACAATGAAACCACAAATGATCACAGCTGTTTTTCCCAGTGGTTGTTTTCATTTGTTCATTAGATGATGCTCTTCTCATGGGCTCACCACCCATGGGAGGGGCCAAAGGGGTCGGGTGCAATGTGAACTGGGCAGCAGCCAAAGGCGGGGACCCTGGCGGTCTGATCCTCGGCTGCAGAAGCTAGCTCTAGGGACGTGGAATGTCACCTCTCTTGCAGGGAAGGAACCTGAGCTGGTGTGCGAGGTAGAGAAGTTCCGACTGGATATAGTCGGACTTGCCTCCACACACAGCCTGGGTTCTGGTACCAGTTCTCTCGAGAGGGGTTGGACTCTCTTCCACTCTGGAGTTGCTCATGGTGAGAGGCGCAGAGCAGGTGTGGGCATACTCATTGCCCCCCGGCTCAGTGCCTGTACATTGGGGTTCACACCGGTAGACGAGAGGGTTGCTTCTCTCCGCCTTCGGGTGGGGGGACGGGTCCTGACCGTTGTTTGTGCATATGCACCAAACAGCAGCTCAGCATACCCACCCTTTTTGGAGTCCTTGGAGGGTGTGCTGAGAGTATTCCGGCCGGGACTCCCTTGTTCTGCTGGGGACTTCAATGCTCACGTGGGCAATGACAGTGAGACCTGGAAGGGCGTGATTGGGAGGAACGGCCCCCCCGATCAGAACTCGAGTGGTGTTTTGTTATTGGACTTCTGTGCTCGTCACGGATTGTCCATAACAAACACCTTGTTCAAACATAAGGGTGTCCATATGTGCACTTGGCACCAGGACACCCTAGGCCGCAGTTCGATGATTGACTTTGTGGTTGTATCATCGGACTTGCGGCCGCATGTTTTGGACACTCGGGTGAAGAGAGGGGCGGAGCTGTCAACTGATCACCACCTGGTGGTGAGTAGGCTCCGATGGTGGGGGAGGATGCCGGTCCGTCCTGGCAGACCCAAACGTATTGTGAGGGTTTGCTGGGAGCGTCTGGCGGAATCCCCTGTCAGAAAGAGTTTCAACTCCCACCTCCGGCAGAGCTTTTCCCATGTCCCGGGGGACGCGGGGGACATTGAGTCCGAATGGACCATGTTCCGCGCCTCTATTGTTGAGGCGGCCGACCTGAGTTGTGGCCGTAAGGTGGTTGGTGCCTGTCGTGGCGGCAACCCCCGTACCCGCTGGTGGACACCAGCGGTAAGGGATGCCGTCAAGCTGAAGAAGGAGTCCTATCGGGCCTTTATGGCCTGTGGGTCCCCAGAGGCAGCTGACGGGTACCGACTGGCTAAGCGGAACGCAGCTTCAGTGGTCGCTGAGGCAAAAACCCGGGCGTGGGAAGAGTTCGGTGAGGCCATGGAAGCCGACTTCCGGACGGCTTCGAGGAAATTCTGGTCCACCATTCGACGTCTCGGGAGGGGGAAGCAGTGCACCACTAACACTGTGTACAGTGGGGATGGGGCGCTGCTGACTTCGACTCGAGACGTTGTGAACCGGTGGGCAGAGTACTTCGAAGACCTCCTCAACTCCACCAGCACGCCTTCCTTGGAGGAAGCAGAGTCTGGGGACTCTGAGGTGGGCTCTCCTATCTCTGTGGTTGAAGTCACCGATGTGGTTAATAAGCTCCTCGGTGGCAAGGCCCCAGGGGTGGATGAGATCCGCCCGGAGTTCCTCAAGGCTCTGGATGTTGTGGGGCTGTCCTGGTTGACACGCCTGCAGCATCGCGTGGTCATCGGGAGAGTGCCTCTGGATTGGCAGACCGGGGTGGTGGTCCCTCTTTTAAAAGGGGGACCGGAGGGTGTGTTCCAACTACAGAGGAATCACACTCCTCAGCCTCCTGGTAAGGTCTATTCAGGGTGCTCGAGAGGAGGGTCCGTCGGGAAGTTGAGCCTCAGATTGAGGAGGAGCAGTGTGGTTTTCGTCCCGGCCGTGGAACATTGGACCAGCTCTACACCCTTAGCAGGGTCCTCGAGGGTACGTGGAATTCGCCCAACCAGTCTACATGTGTTTTGTGGACTTGGAGAAGGCGTTTGACCGTGTCCCTCGGGGAGTTCTGTGGGGTGCTTGGGAGTATGGGGTACCGAGCCCCTGATACGGGCTGTCCGGTCCCTATACTGCCGATGTCAGAGTTTGGTTCGCATTGCCGGCAATAAGTCGGAATCGTTTCCAGTGAGGGTTGGACTCCGCCAAGGCTGCCCTTTGTCGCCGATTCTGTTCATCACCTTTATGGACAGAATTTCTAGGCGCAGCCGAGCGTTGAGGGGGTCCGTTTGGTGGCCTCAGTGTTACATCTCTGCTTTTGCAGATGATGTAGTACTGTTGGCTCCTTCAAGCAGGGCTCTCCAACTCTCACTGGAGCGTTTCGCAGCCGAGTGTGAAGCGGTTGGGATGAGGATCAGCACCTCCAAATCTGAAACCATGGTCCTCAGTCGGAAAAGGGTGGAGTGCCCTCTCCGGGTCGGGGAGGAGATCTTGCCCCAAGTGGAGGAGTTTAAGTATCTTGGGGTCTTGTTCACGAGTGAGGGCAGAAGGGAGCGAGAGATCGACAGGCGGATCGGTGCAGCGTCTGCTGTGATGCGGACGCTGTATCGGTCTGTCGTGGGTAAAGAAGGAGCTGAGCCAAAGGGCAAAGCTCTCAATTTACCGGTCGATCTACGTCCCAACCTCATCTATGGTCACGAGCTATGGGTCGTGACCGAAAGAACGAGATCCCGGATACAAGCGACCGAAATGAGTTTTCTCCGCAGGGTGTCCGGGCTCTCCCTTAGAGATAAGGTGAGAAGCTCAGTCATCCGGGAGGGGCTCAGAGTAGAGCCGCTTCTCCTCCACATCGAGAGGAGCCAGATGAGGTGGCTCGGGCATCTAATTAGGATGCCTCCTGGACGCCTCCCTGGTGAGGTGTACCGGGCATGTCCCACTGGTAGGAGACCCCGGGGACGACCCAGGACACGCTGGAGGGACTATGTTACCCAGCTGGCCTGGGAACGCCTCGGGATCCGCCAGGAAGAGCTCGAAGAAGTGGCTGGGGAGAGGGAAGTCTGGGCTTCCCTCCTAAAGCTGCTGCCCCCGCGACCCGACCCCGGATAAGCGGTAGAAAATGGATGGATGGATGGATTAGATGATGCTAACTAACAGTGTCAAACCTTAGTCCATACACACAGGGGATAGAAAAAGTCTAGACAGCCCTGTTTGTGATACAAAAGACGAGACCAAGATAAATACATAATTTCATATCTCATGATCTCAAAATAACCCTTATCTGAACCTATGCAACTTGATTGAATTTTGCCATATGGGTGTATGAATGTGTGTGTATCTATCTATCTATCTATCTATCTATCTATCTATCTATCTATCTATCTATCTATCTATCTATCTATCTATCTATCTATCTATCTATCTATCTATCTATCTATCTATCTATCTATCTATCTATCTATCTATCTATCTATCTATCTATCTATCTATCTATATATCTATCTATCTATATATATATATATATATATACATACACACACAGTATATACAGTATATACTGTATATGATTGGCTGAAAGACATCTGGGATAACATTCCCCAACATGCCCATGACCCTCGTGAGGATAACGTGGTTCAGATGATGGATGGATGGATGTGTACGTGTCTCTCTCTCTCTCTCTCTCTCTTGCTCTATCTCTCTCTCTTCTCTCTCTCTCTATCTCTCTGCAATGATTGCCATATGCATTGTGTGTTCGTCTTCTCCTGAGTTCAGCTTGCCAGCCAAACTGATTAATGGAGGAATTGCTGGCATGGTTGGAGTCACCTGTGTATTCCCAGTTGACCTGGCCAAGACACGCCTGCAAAATCAACGAAGCGGGCAGCAACTGTACAGGAATATGTAAGAACAATCTTATCATGAATCCATAAACACACACACACACACACACACACACACACACACACACACACACACACACACACACACACACACACACACACACTCACGCACGTAGGCATGCACACACACACACACACACACACACACACACACACACACACACACACACACACACACACACACACACACACACACACACACACACACACACACACACACACACACACACATTTATTTTTGATGTTGCTACCAACAGGTGGATCTCATATTGTATGTGTTGTTATTTCTGTACTGTAATTAAATTCAAAATGTGAAACTCCTATACCATTCACATGCTTTAAAAACAAAAGAAATATTTTTCAGAAGGACAATTACAGACAGATTCTTTAAAGAAAAATGTGTTTTGGATTCTTTCTTCTGTTGAGTTTTGGTATCTAAGCAGAACACCTCCAAATTATGGAAAATAAGATCATGAAATATTTCACTCTGTGTGTAAACAAAATAAATGATTTATGATTCTCACACTTTGAATTTAATACTGAAATTAATTTGTTTTTTCAAAACATTTCCTTTTTTTAAATCTGCTTGTACTGTGTATTGGTAATGTGCCCCACAGTGGTTTGGGTAGTCTTTTCATCTCTGTTTTAATTTTCTAGTCAAGTCAGCTTAAGGAAGCGTGAAATGAAAATAATCAAATCTAATCTAATCAACTCTCAGAGCATCACTGAAATTAATACATGTTTTTCTGCTAGGATGGACTGTCTTGTAAAGACGGTAAAATCCGAGGGTTACTTTGGCATGTATAGAGGTAAGCTTCATTTAATTGTTCATGCGTCTGATTGGTGAAAATAATCAGTACACTTAAGTCAATATAATTAGCATGATGAATACATCTTTGACCTTGAGTTTGTGTGGGCTACCTTTATAGTGAGGAGCAATGTTTTCATCACAAATCGTCTACAGTATTCTGTACATGTCCACATATCTGTCAACTTATACGTTTTCCCCGTATTTTATACGTTTTTTTTATCATTTCATATCATGTACAGCATATTACAACTTTTATACGGGGAAAAAATGTGAACCGATCTCGCAAAGACCATTTTGGCTCAAATCCAGATCATCTCACCTGCTGGTAGCCAACGACAATGCCGTCGTCGATCGCTACTATTGTCATGGCAAACCAGCAAAAGTAATCCTCAATCGTAGATTTTTTTTTCATCGCTCGGATTGATAAAGCGTGATGTGCGCATGCGCGGTAAGCCGTTGTACGGGTTTTTGTTGCTTTGTAAGGGGAATCGTAATCATCAAGGACAGCTAATAGCCGAGGTTGACAGGTATGTGTCCAACATGTTAGGTTTTTGTCAAGTTAGAGTGCAACTGTCATAAGGGGTCAGATCATGGTTCGACTTGGGTGGTGTATAGTAAAGCTTCAGTTTGAAAACATTCAAGAGCACAGATGACATATTAAATCAAAAAGGATGTGTGCAGTAAAAAAATGTCGACACATTTAAACTGCCTCAGGTCATGCCAGTGTGACATCAACCTCCAATTTAACAGCGGTGTGTTGATTTTTTCTAACAACTGTTTATCACAAAGTGTTTTATTGACCTTTTCTTTGCAAATGATCCTAACTTCATAAAATCCGCGTTGTAGGCGCTGCGGTCAATCTCACCCTCGTGACTCCTGAGAAGGCCATTAAACTCGCCGCCAACGACTTCTTTCGCCACCAGCTAAGCAAAGATGGGTGAGTTGTGCAACAGAGAAGGACTGGATCCCACTTCCCCAGCAACGTTTTGGTTTAAATTGATTTCTTTGCGCATGTGTCGTCAGCGGTAAACTGCCGGTGTTTAAGGAGATGTTGGCAGGATGCTGTGCGGGAATGTGCCAGGTGATTGTCACCACGCCCATGGAGATGCTCAAGATCCAGCTCCAGGATGCCGGGAGGCTCGGTGAGGTTGCCACTAATTTAATTTATTATTATTTTTTTTCATATTTAGAAATCTTTTTGGGCCGGTGTCTTTGCAGAATTTTTCCTCAATTTTTTACCTGTTTGTTGTGAAAAACCCATATTGTTATCAGCATCTAAAAAAAATTGGGGGGTTTACATTTGTATGTAGTTATTTCTTTTCACCCTACACTGCATTTTAGTGGCAGATTTTCACTTGTTGGCCTCCAGTCAGTAACATTGCACATGCTTAATTGTAGAAAGACAAAGACTCTACCAACTTCCATGACATAAATTCTTTCGATTTCAAAAATGCGGCGGCGGTGGTACCTCATCGATGAAAGGAGGAGCGAGAAGAAACTGTATATTATACAATTTGATGAAGTAACTCTGCTTCCACCAGCGGCACAGCAGCGGGTGATGCCCAGTGTGGTAACAACTCTAAAGATGAGTGGGACCAGTGCTGTCCTTAGTCGTTTCTACAACGCAAGCCCTACACCTCAGCTCAGGACAGTATCAGCCACACAGATCACCAGGGACCTGCTGAAGACGAAAGGTGTCACAGGGTTGTACAGAGGACTTGGGGCCACATTAATGCGGTGAGACTGCGTTTTCGGCACACTTGAACCCGGCTCCCCTTCTTTGATACCAAACATGTTTGTTTGTCGCCTCTTTAGAGACATTCCCTTCTCAGTCATCTACTTCCCTCTTTTTGCACACTTGCACCAACTTGGTCGGCATTCTATGGAAAATCCATCAGTGCCCTTCTATTGGTCCTTTGTTTCTGGATGCTTGGCTGGATCCTTTGCAGCCGTGGCTGTCAGCCCTTGTGATGGTCAGTGTTTGTCGTTCAAAGAACTGCGGCCGCACAAAAAGGTAAACTAAAATTGATTGCATTCCTGCCGCCTTGTTTAGTGGTCAAAACAAGACTGCAATCCCTGAAGAAGGGAACGAACGAGGAAACTTACAATGGAGTGGTCGACTGTGTCAGGTAAACGGAGGCGTATATGTTACTTTCAGAAGGAGCCGAATCCTGATTAATGTCACGCATTGTTACGCTAAAGTAAAATGAAATATTTGTGTTTCCTTTCATTGCAGAAAGATTATGAGGAAAGAGGGTCCCTCTGCTTTTCTCAAGGGGGCCAGTTGCCGGGCCCTTGTCATCGCCCCTCTCTTTGGCATCGCCCAGGTTGTGTACTTTGTAGGAGTTGGAGAAATGCTGCTTGGTTACACACCTTACAGCATCTATTCTCCATAGACAGGTTGGCATTTCCTGCACCCTGTTCATAAAGGGGATAAGAGGTTAGAATCCAAATATGGATGGGGCCTGATGCCTGCTTGCATGTGGAACTGGACAAAAGTCATGTGTCCTCTGTTGTAATACTGTACTCGCTAACCCAATTCCGTATTAAGACACACGACATGTCAGCACAAAGATTTAGAAGCTTTGCCCAAATGCAAGCCACTTGCCCGCTGACCCACTTTCTCTTTGACGCGTGACTTCTCAATTCATTGTCGTGAGCCAACTCCATTGCACTCACACCGTGATGAAAATTAGGAATTATGCCATTGTAAAGATGTCTTGTAGATATATTTGATATTTTCGCAAAAGTGAGGGGGAAAAAAATGGAACCAATTTTGAAAAACTTGAACTGAGAGTGTGTTACCATCTCAAAATCCTAACTTTTTAGACCACAAAATAACTTTAATTATGTTTACATTCATTTTACAATTATACGCGTGAATGCGGAATAATACATTCTGATTCACTATTCACCGATGCACAGCATGTGTTTTGTTTTGGACGAGACAAACTTTCAGATGCAACCTGTCACCCCTCATTCACATAAGTCCCAAAGTGCACCCAGCACTGGCGTGGACACATTTGTGGCCATGGAAATGCTCATGCTGCACTGTTGGGAGTAATTCTACCCAAGGTGATCCTGGGGCCTCTGTAACATCATTCACATAAGTCGAGTGTTCAGCTGTCTTTTCTACTCTAGTTAGTACACTACCTTCTCAACTAAGGATATATGCAATACCGTTATTCATTCCATCATACAGGAAATTTGAACTATTGTGGGAATCACACACTTCCCTGTCACATTTTAACATGTGAGAGTCATTTCGGCTCATGCCAAATGATACCGAGAGGGTTTCCTCAAACCAACGGGGTCATGTTGAAATGAAACTCCTCTTCACTCTTCGGTGTCAATGTTTGAACCAATGTTTATAAGGCAATTTTCAACAGTGAACAGACTTGGTTTAACCCTTTCATGCACCCTGTAACCTGATAACATAAGCTGCCCACTGTAGTAACCGCTGTCCCTGAAATGGTGAAAAAAAAATTGGCCAAACCTGAAGAGCAGAATGCCATGATCTGAGAACAATAATCAAAATGCAGAACGTACCAAAATATACCTCATAGTCATGGAATAAAGAGAAGGAACCCGTTTAAAACTTTAGACGCTTTATTTAACTTCAAACACCTACTGTGTCGACCTGAGAAGCCCAAAATGATGTTCCCTGCAAAGGGGCCGATCAACTACATCTTCACTTCAGTGATCACATGACCCATTACGTTTGTCTGTATAGTATGTCACTCTTGTAAAATAAGCCTTGAATCATCACATCAAATTTGCTCGTGTTGCTACTAAAATAATAAGTAACATTCAGGTATGTCCCACTTTGCCTGATTACTTATATAATCAAAACGTTTTAAAACACATTTTCCTCTGACAAAGAGTCGAAGGAGACACAGTTGAGTGACACAACTAACACAACACCAATAAAAAGTCGAATGACTCATACGTGCTACTGGTTGAAAACACGAGTTAATTAAATGCAATCCAACGTCACAATCGTATGTACATCTACGCTCTACATCCAGACAGCACATTGTCACAAAAATTGCTTGTCATTGATAAAAGGCACATTGTAAAGGCTGATTTTTGGCGTTATGGATTATTTCCGAAACAAGTATGACCGAATCAGCCACAAAAAGTGTACAGCTACAGAAAAAACAAAAAAAAAAAAACCCAGTCGGATATTTACACAATGGAGCGCATAGTAACAGAATAAGAAACAATAATGAAAATGTTTGAAAAGCACAGAGGAAACAAATAGGCAAATTCACTACTAGTCTTGGAGTAGAAGATTTCTCAACCCTGGTGCAATTTATCAATTTAACCGGCTTCTGTTTTTGTTTAGCCTGAAGGGGTCACATGATTGAGAACTCTTGGACTTGCTTGACGGTCCAGATTTTACAGAGATTGTAAGAGAGAAGGGTGGCAATAATTCGATATTTATGGCACTGGGTTAAATCTCCAACCAAATGAGTTCATGTCATTCTCACCATATTATTATTATTTTTAAAATAATCTATAAAAATGTTTTAATTGTATTGCAGACACAGTTTGGTCTCTGTCTAAAAATAATTTGAAAAAACCCAGATAAAAATTTGGTCAATCATACATGAGAAAATAAAACAAGATATGAGGATCAAATAAAATCACGCTATACCCAAAAGAACAATGCCTAAAATTAGCATCAAACATTGGATTCAATATGAAATAACCTAATCATGTATCGCTCATGGCAAATTTACTTCAAGTTAGCATAATCATGTTGGACAAACCAAGCTAGTCGCTATCTACAGCCTTATGTTTGAATCAATAAAGATACAAAATAAGCATGTCCTGCCAAAATGGAAACCTACTGCTTCTCTTCCTGAGACCTTAAAGACGTTTACGGTCAATGGCTGTGAAACAAACTTACTTAAATTATGTGGGATGAAATTATTTTGCGGTTGTCGAATGTCCGCGGGGGAAGACAATCTGAAAGTTAAGAAGGGGCATTAGATTATCGCATGTGATGGGATGGGCCAAGTCACATCATCCTGTTGGGACGTTGTGAAATAAAAGACAGAGAATATAAAAGGGAGATCCATTGGAAGCAGCTGGAATCTTGAGCTGCTCCCAGTATCACTCGGCAGATGACAGATGTGAAATGAGTGTGCGTGAAGGCTGGTCACTGCCGGGCTCGTTCAGATGACCTCCCTACTGTTACGTACTGCGCAGCAGAGCACCATACTGAAGATCATCCCGATGATCTGTTGGAGAAAAAAAAAATCTGCTTAAAAAAACAACAACAGTCAAAAGTGGCGAGCAATGGTTCTCAAAAGCCAACTCACCATGACCCCAGCTATGCCGATGCCAACGTAGCCAATGATGTAGAGTTTACTGTTGAAGAAATCCTTGATAGCTGTCTCACAGTCCTGCATAATGTCCATGATGATACAATGACTATGTGCATGTCAAGTGAAAACTATCGCCCAGTACAAGAGAAATACAGCGATGCCTTGAGATTTCAGTTGAACTTGTTCTGTCACCGTTGTTGTAACTATCATTGAAATGAATTGAAATGTCATTACGCCGTTCCAGCCACTTCCACCCCTTAAAAGACCTCATAACAAATATGTTTTTGGGGCTAAGAACAATAGTACTCTAATAATGACATGAATATGTAAAGTGTTAAAAGTTTTTTTGGCCACATTGGTTGCTTCAATTCAATGGACATTGTGCTGCTCCTTTTGATGTGCACAGCTTGGCCAACAGGGGGTAGTATAATACAGAGATGCACATGAATTAGTCTTCTCAAACTGACTCAGTAAGCTGCTGTAATAGTAATTTTTTTGCAAAGGAATACTGATGTAATTTTCTTTTTAGTCATTTTTCATAAAGGATAAAGAATAAATGCCTAACGGACGTGAACATGGGGACGATCCTCAGTAAAATGTATTAGTCATTTTTGGAGGATTAAAAACATCTGCCTATGAGTGTTGATATATTGTCTGCCTAAGTGTGTTGCTGCACCATTTGTGTTCAACGCACCCATGCTATTCCTGAGCCAGTCAATTAAGGTTTGCATTGTTTGTTAGCATTAAGCTAAATGGATGTACCTAACCCAAAACTATGTTTTTTTTTTTAAATACACACGAAATTCTCTTTGGTTTATGTTTGACAGTAAACTCTGACCAATAGTGGCAAAACAGTTACGAGCCCATTTTTGAAGAATTGGCCATTATTGACCAAACTTGCTTCTTGTGAAGTCAGTTGAGAAGAGTTCGCCACCACCATAGAGCTTGTATCTCAAATTTTCCCTCACAACCACAGCAAAAATCCTGAAAAACTCATAAGCCATGTCAGTCATACCTCAAGGCATCACTGCATTTAAAATATAGAGATTCAAATATTGTGTCTAATCATGTACAGTCTCTGCATGATGCTGTGTACAAAAAAAGTGTAGGGTGTGCATTAGCTCCACTTTTTTACATCAAGAGAACATAAGCTTACCTTTGTTCCTGGTTCTTGATCTTGACAGTTTTTAGCGAGTGTCCCACAACAGTTCAGCTAAAAATGCAAAGCAAAATGTTTGCACTCATTCAATAAGTAGCCAGACACAGGATCAAAAGTCTTAGGGTTTTAATTTTATTTTATTTTTTTTATTTTTTTATTTTTACAAAATGTCATCATTTTGGACTCGCTTTAAATAAATGAAACTATTTCACTTAATTAAATAAAAGCAGTCCAGAACAACTATTTTTCAAAAAAGTAAATAATACTGGAGTAACTCTTACTGTTATTATTATTGCTTTCATATTTGACATAAAGCAAGGCCTCTCGAAAACAAAATGAAATGAAACACTCACTGCTAGTGCAAGCATATTTACAATTACTGTGTTGCAATCTCAAAAACAACAGCTGTAAAAATAAAACAACAAAAAGTTAATTCAATTAACTATACAGTACTGCATTTCAAATTATAATGTATGGATAGTGAGAAACAAGAAATGTTATTTTTTCCAACTTACTACTTTCTGGTATGAGATGATCAGTGTGCTGTTGTTATTTTCACTGTAGGTCGTGGCATAGAAGTTTTGAACATCTTCGATTATCTATCAAGAGAGAAAATGTTTTTCAGGGCAGGCACGTGTATACCACAAAAAGTACAAGATAGCCAGGTTATGACTTTTTAATGTACCTTGTCTTTGTTTAAGAAACCAAACACGCCGGCTGCCACCTCAGCCCCAAAGATGATCAATAGACAGGCAAAGAACTGGAAGAGATCCACACATACAAGCAATAATTCAACCTTGGTATCTGTTGAGTCAAGCTCGGATGTTACATTTGCACTCACTGAACCCAGCAGACATTGAGATTCTCGAACGGCTCCACAGCAGCCAAAGAAGCCCACCAGCATCACCAGACTGCCAGCTCCTATCAGGATATACACACCTGCAACAATAGGAACAACTTACTTCACCTCTTGTGTTTAGTTAGGCCTACTTAGATTGTTGATCATTTTGTGTTTCAGTTCTTTACTGTGAAATGATATGATTAATTCCTTATGACGAATCCCAAAACCCAAACATCTGTATTCAAAGCCTGTGTGTTCAAAAGGGGAAAATAACTGAAGATTTCCTGTTAATTCAGCTATTTCGATTTTTCACCAGCAGGGGGCAGCATAAACATAAGACTGCCGATTGAAATTGTCAAGACAACATTCGCAGCGCCCTTAGAGACGAAGCTTTGGTGCAGTGGGTTGTTGCTCGGCTACTCCTCTGGAGGCCCCAGGTGATGGGGGCTCAGGTGGCAACGAGAAAGGTTTACAGAAGCACAATAACTGCGTTGGATGTACTGTATTGTTGCTCTACTCAGAAGGGAGACTTCAGTTATTTTTGTGTGCGATTGTAACCACGGGAACACACACAGGAGACTGCCTACGCTTGAACTTCTCTAGTCAACTACATGAGAAACTCATATCTAATTTTGTGAGAAGAGTCTTATTTTCTCGAGAACAGTGTAGTGAACCCAACGCCCTGTGTGCCCCCCCCACCAAGAATGTTTTCAAATATTGATGACATCATAAAGAAGACATTTACAAACACATCTCAGTGAATTCTAATGGTCCACAAAAAACAAAAATCTGGTTTTCATTACATTCGCTAAGTGCATACAAGGACAGGTGATTGAAATGTAACATGGGGCCATTTAACATGTTTGGAAACTTACACCTCTGTCAAATATACTCAGCACATGTTATAATTTGATATGTTGGCGTGCGATGTTTCCCCCGAGTTTCCAGGGGAAACAAAGAATCCAATTGGTGATCTGATTTTACAAAACCGCAAAAGTTGAAGCCATGGCAGAGCTTTGGACTCTTGTGTCGTCCCCGTTTATATAATCAGTGAGTGATCGGTTGAAATAAATACTATTGTCACTGCTGAGACTGTAGCTGGCTTGTCCTTCCAACACCTCTCTTCGAAAGCTCTGACCACTCTTGTTACATCTGTTTTAACAGCTCACTCTGCGGTTTGCTGATTTGAAAAGTTCTGTTCTGAAGGCCAGACACTGGTGCTTGCCGATGACAAAATCACCCGGATGTTGTCATGATCCAGATTGTGGCTGTTGAAAGTAGTTCACCTCAGACGCTGCACTCATGAATTTATAAGCCAACAGCTGATGATGAATGTCTGAATGTCTCCAATATGATGCACATGATTCATGAAATCCGTTACTGGTTACAAGACTTTTTTTTTTCTTCCAAATGTTCCATTTTGCAGCATGTCATGTCATTTGACATTATTGTTTGACTCATCGCTGTGGTTTAGTACAGCTCCAATGCAAAATCCAAGTTTATCTCTGTGCACTATGCTCATTTCCAAGTATTTCAGAAGCTTGGAAAAATGATGTACAACATAGCTTTGGAAAGGGCATACATAACTACAATATAGAGGTGAAAAAAGGCCCATGTGAATATTTTTCCGTTGTACCCAAGATTAGTGCACATGCGGCTTTTGTGTGTGGTCACTGAGCATATGACAACAAGACGGTGGAATATCCCGAATGATGTCGTTCTTTAGCCGAGTGTAGTACGGAAATATGTCAATGGCAATTTTAAGCCCCTTTCCAGACGGAGAAAGAGAAGAGAGCCTCGTGGCTCACTTTGTGACCAGTATTTAGGGGAAACATAAATGTGATAGCTGTAGTAACCCTTGCTCCATTGTCAGGATCGGCAAATGGAACAGAACAATTTAAAAAAAAAATCACTTTGATGTGTCATATGGACATAGATTGGAGAATACAGTGAGGCATACGACTGCTTAAAAGTTTGTCCGGATCTGAGCAGCCATCCAGCTAATTTTTTGCATTGAATTGTGATCATATATATATAAATCATCCACGTCTCACCCCTCGGGTGGTGTCCGTCCCCCATTCAGCTCGGGTCCTCTACCAGAGGCCAGGAAGCTTGAGGGTTCTGCGCAGTATCCTTGCTGTTCCCAGCACTGCACATTTCTGGACCGAGATGTCCGATGTTGTTCCCGGGATCTGTTGCAACCACTCATCTAGTTTGGAGGTCACTGCCCCGAGTGCTCCGACCACCACAGGCACGACTGTCACCTTTACCTTCCAGGCTCTCTCCAGCTCCTCTCTGAGCCCTTGGTATTTCTCCAGTTTCTCGTGTTCCTTCTTTCTGATGTTTCCATCACTTGGAACCGCTACATCCACTACAACGGCTTTCCTCTGCCCTTTATCTATGATCACGATATCCGGTTGGTTCGCCATTACCATCTTGTCAGTCTGGATCTGGAAGTCCCACAGGATCTTCGCTTGGTCATTCTCCACCACCTTCGGAGGTGTTTCCCATTTTGACCTTGGGGTTTCCAGTCCATACTCGGCACAGATGTTTCGGTAGACTATGCCAGCCACCTGGTTATGGCGTTCCATGTAGGCTTTCCCTGCCAGCATCTTACACCCTGCAGTTATGTGTTGGATCGTCTCGGGTGCCTCTTTGCACAACCTACACCTTGGGTCTTGTCTGGTGTGGTATATCTGGGCCTCAATGGCTCTGGTGCTCAGGGCCTGCTCCTGAGCAGCCACGATGAGTGCCTCTGTGCTGTCCTTCAGGCCAGCCCTCTCTAGCCACTGATAGGACTTCTTGAGATCAGCCACTTCAGTTATGGTCCGGTGGTACATCCCGTGTAGGGGCTTTTAAACCCATAATGGTCCCTCTTCCAGCATCTCATCCTCTGTTCCCAATTGTTGAGAAATTCTCTGAGTATGTCATCTGTTGGAGCCTTCTCCTTGATGTATTCACGGAGCTTGGATGTTTCATCCTGGACAGTGGCTCTCACTATCATGGAGTGCTATTTTTCATATTGTTTTTAAAAATAAATATCAAATTATTATTTGAAGGGAGGTTGAAACAGATTAATTAATTACGTTTTCATTCATTTCAATGGAGCAAAACTATTTAAGATACAATTGTTTTGAGTTACAAGCATGGTTATGGAATGAATTAAACTCGTATGTCGCCACTGTAATCTTAACAAAGGCTGAGTTTGGCTTTTGGTTCACCGAGATGTGAGAGGTCAATAACATACAAAACGCAACTACTCAGGCGCTGTGGTACCTACCAATGAAGTATGTGTCTGGGGCCTTATCACCGTTGAGCAGGGACACAGTTTCCGGGTCAAAACGTAACCACAGACCCACTGCCAGAACAAAGGATCCCATCAACTGTGGATGGATGGAGCAGAAAGATTAGGATCACATCAAGTGCAATGAAACTCAAAACAAAATGCAATCAGTAGAGGCGGACCAATTCAACCAAAGTGTATTTTTCGTGAATGATTTTTTGGGGACCTGAAAATGCATTGGCAAAGTGCAGAAAACAACAGCTGCAAATGCAATATGAGTACAATCAGCAAATGAAATAATATCAAGGAAAAATACATCAGCAGTCTTAAGGTAATTGGGGAAGGATAGCTTTGTTTCAACGACAGTCTTAGAAAGGAAAGAAAGGGGCGCATGTTTTCTGCTTAACAGACGACTTGTTCTTTTGCACTGCCTAATTGTGGTTTTCCACCAAAATAAAGCAGATGATGACAGGAAGTTTCCAGACGTCCCTCCACCCTTTGCACTTAAGCAGTCGTACAGACAAGTGTAATTTTAGTGTGGGCAAAATTAAATGATGACCTAACAGCAGGATCGAGGATTTGTCAGATACATGGTCTGCGGTTTTGACCAACAGATTTCATTCCGAAGAGTGTTCACAGAACCACCCCTGGCTTTTCAGTTGGCTGTATGCAGCAGTGTGGCACCTTGAGCTAAAGCAGGCCCTCCTGTTTGTTTGGAAAAGTGGTTTCATGCTGCTCACATTTTCCTTCATTCGGTATATGTTGAAGAAAAGCCTTCTCCATAAAGTGCGAAACCTTTCTGGACGAGCCAGATGTCAAAGTGCTCCTGTGAGATTGGAGGCGCTGTTGAGAGAGTCCCGACAGTGCTGGCTGCTACCCTGACACATCAATACAAACAGCCAGCAAAGGCTCATGCTCTTTGAGGATTATCCAGTCTCACAACCTGTTTATGCGCACAGAGAACAAGATGAAGGATATTAAGCGGTAATCGTCACATGGTGTGTCTGCTTCGTATATCAGAGAAATTCTCTTGACATACCGTATGAAGACTATTTTCGGCGTAGTCTGTACACCAAAGGTGTCCAAACTCGGTTCTCGAGGGCCCCTGTCCAGCAGGTTTTCGATGTTTCCCTCCTCAAACACACCCGATTCAAATGATCTGGGTCATTATCAGGTTTTTCAGAGCTTCCTGATGAGCTGATCATTTGTGTCGTGTGTTGGACGAAGGTGACATCTAATTTTCCCCCTCACTACTACCATATTTTCCACACTAAAAGGCGCACTGGATTATGAGGCGCACCTTCAATGAATGGCATATTTTGTCATTTTTTCATACATTAGGCGCACAGCATTATAAGACGCAATCTAGAATGCATCCACCAGATGGAGCTGCACTCAAGGAAACGCCAACAGAATGATCAGATGTCAGTAAAACGTATTTAATAAAGCAGCGGCACAGTTCACTTAACCAACAGCAAGTTATAACATTGCCTCGTTAATGTTGGACTCTGTTGCCGCTGCTCTATTTCCATGCTTAACTGCGTAACCGATCGCCTTAAGTTTGAACTCTGCGTTGTCAGTATGTCTGGAGGAAGGATCCATTTTGGAGTGGAACTATTACCGTAATGACCATACACAAGGCGCATCGGATTTTAAGGAGCGCTGTGAGCTTTTAAGAAAATGGAAGGCTTTTAGGCACGCCTTTTAGTGCGGAAAATACGGTAATATCCCACTGCTTTACCCCCCCTCTGTCCCCCAAACACTTTTTTTGGTCTTCCTGACATCAGACATACCCTTCCCCTCCCACGCCTCTCATCCAAATCTCTCCACCCGCCCCCTGACTTTCCTCCATGTATCCCCCCCCCCTGCCCCCCCCCCCCCTACCCACTTTGTCCCACGCCCTCCCACCCCGTCTCCCCCAGAGAACAAAGACCCACTGTCTTCAAGTGACTATAGGGTTTGGCGCCCAAAAGGAGGGAAAGTGTCAAACACAATGAATGAGATAATAAAATAGTGACAGGAGGGCGTCTGCTATCGGGGATCATTTTTTTCTCCTCTGTCTGCGGGGACACACACACACACACACACACACACACACACACACACACACACACACACACACACACACACACAAACACGACAGATGCGGCCTGTAACTATATGCTTAACCACACTTAATATGAGCTAACGCTAATTGTATGTGTGTCTCATTCTGGAAGTTGATTTGAATCTGTTGAAGTTTAAATAGCTCTTTGATGGTGTACAGGCGACTTTTAAAACAGTGCAGTTAAATGGTGTTTTCGTGAGGGGAATTTCCATGAGAGCATGCAGAACAGACACATGGATGTAGTCTCATTCATGGACAGTGTGTGGAATTATTTTTTTTAGTATTGACTGTAAAATAAAGCGAAATGAAATAGTTGAATGAATGAAAACAGACTGTGTTTAAAGAGAGTTCATTTTGAGTGAATGTGTCATGGTTTGGGTGTGGTAGAGTAGTATCCTAAAAAGCAGGGAGGCAGGAGGAGCAGGGAGGGCTGAATAAAACATATTTACAAAAAATATTTGCAGGAGTACTCCGGAAAAACTCAAGTATACAAAGTCATGAAAACCACAAGAAACCAAAGTAACAAACAAACAAGAGACCTATGACAGGAGCAGAAACATGACATTAATGATGAGAACACACAGACATACAGTGATCCAACTAAGACTGATAGAATCCAGGGAACTAAATACAAGCAACGTGACGAGGCAACAAGAAACACCTGGACAAGACCCAAAGGGTTGAAGGAGCTGATTGGTTAAACACGAGGGACAAGGATGACGAGAACAAGTGAAGACAAAACGGGCACGAGGGAACCAAGCCAAATGTAGTCTAAACAAAAACATAGAATGCTTGGAATAAATACATGTTCAACTCATGGGCAGAGGGAAAGTGGAAGTAATAACATGCAAGCAGCGGGGAGCGTGGTGGCATTTATCTCTGTCCGGCTCAAACTTTCCTCTTCACTGTGCATTTTTGTGAAAAGCTGCTCTAAAAAAGGTGCAGAATACAACCAAAGTAAAGTAAGTGTTCTGTCCCTTTTCAATCAGTTGAGGGGAAAATGTTTCACGACAGGAGTGGCTCCATTTTGAAGTGTAATGAGATTATTTTAGACAGTGGGGGGTGGCCATCTCGAATTTGGGGAAAATATGTTAATTTCTCAAATTGGTGGTGTATTTCTGGGCTGGTTCATGTCATCATGGCCACTAGCAGCCGCTGGACCCTATCCCAGCTGACTTCGGGCAGTAGGTGGGGTAAACTGAAATGGTTGCCAGCCAATTATAAAACATTTATACCTTGAAAGGATGTTTGCCAGTACCTGGAGATGAAAAAAATGGCATACCTGCATTTCCAACATCATTTCATGTCTAAGGTTCCAAATTTAATTTCTCTCTCTCTCTCTCTCTCTCTCTCTCTCTCTCTCTCTCTCTCTCTCTCTCTCTCTCTATATATATATATATATATATATATATATATAATGTGAGGGAGACAGATAGTTATCTGCCAATGTGGACATTTCAGTTCCTGTTTCCAAAGCGGTTGCAGCGGTAAGTACTGAAATAAGTACATGCTGCAGTTTGTCTGTATGGTCGTACAGCAGATAGCCACTTAGCATTGGCTAGAGGTCGATCAAGCAATCGGGGTATGTCGTTGGCTTGATACTAAAATATATGTGAGCTTTTCTTATTGTAACTAACTAGTGATTTTTTATAGCACGAGATGGTGTCATCACACTGTTTTTTTTTAAATAAGATCTTACATATTTAGTGAATGACAGCAGTCCAGCTTATCTGTAGTCAAGGCATTGCAGCGCTCCAGAACAACTCTTTATTACTAAGAGCAGAGTGGCCCCTAAACTGAAATTTTACACACACTATCTTTACTTGCAAAATACAGTAAATATTGAGGTCGTTATGTATCAGCCTAAGATGCTAGACAAAGAACCATTCATTTGTATTAGTGGTATTTGATTGACAGTTGAGTGGGGCGTGGTTTTAGTGCGTCCAGTGGACGCACACAACGTTTGAGGGGTGAGAAGGGATTCCATGGTTTTGATGCCTCATTGTACACACTTCTCTGTGGTGTGTCAGATGTAGAGAACTGTTGTTTGCACTTTACAGGGGATTTAATCGGGTCAATAAGAATTAAAAACTGACTTTAATGTCAAAATAATCAAGAAGCCAATTGAAAGCAGGCATGTCAAGATCATGTTTTGTATTTTGTGACGACGAGAAAGGAGATTCAAAGTGCATCTTTCTATTGTGCAATGTTTATCTTGCGCCGTTTAGATTTCTGGCTAAACTGTGTGACTAAAAAAGGATATGTTGTTGAACTATATGCAGACTGGAAAAAACAGCAAAGTGTTCCGCTGTGAGCCTTTAAATGGAACACACAAAATGCACATCATAATAACGGAATAAAGAGAATCGAGGATCCCTGAATTGTAGAACTCATGAGATGCACTGACCAAAATAATATCTGCGGCGCTGTAACTTCAACACACGCACCCACATGACACTCTGTTATCCTCGCACTGATTTTCTACCATTATCTAGGTCAAGTTCATGCCGGCTGACCCTCTTTTGCCATGTGAGCGAGTACAGGCACACCAACATCCCTCACAATCTCCCGATGACATTTTTCGCTCTGTGACCCCTCACACTCATCTTCTTCACATGTCATTTATGCTCCTTTTACCTGCACCAGCCACACCCATCTTGCCACAAGATGAATTATTCTATGTGGGTTAGGTTACATCAAATCGAGTGGAGGGGGTTGTTGCTGGTTTTGGGTGCTGAGCGGGCTGTGCTGCTTATCCGGACTGGAGCAGCAGGCTGAAGTGATGCTATTGTCCCGATGTCACAATGGATCCATTCACACTGAGCCTCACCACAGTCGCTTGCTGGAAAATATCTCCCTCACGTACACAAAGAAAAGAAAAGTTCCAACACAAAGAAAAGAAAAGTTCCATTCTGAGAACATTGCTTGGATAAGAAAGGTGTATGTGTGTGTGTGTGTGTGGGGTCTACCCCTAACCCCCCCCACACACACACACCTATCATGTCCACCTGACTCTGTTGAGCCTCATTCCAACCACTCAAGGGATTTATGCTAAAATAAATGTCCAAGCAGCTTGGGGAGGATGCATGTATTTCGACTTTATCAATATTTTCTACATTTTTTTGTCAATGAGGACATGTGACGCCAACTGCTGACTTGGATTTCCTAACTGACCTACAATCTCCCATTATTCATTCATTCTTTCCTTTAGAAAAAAAATGAATGCTACTTTTTTCTTCTGTGGAAACTCTGATTTGAGAAGTTAAATAACAACAAAGCTCCGGCTGTCTCTCATAGAGCTACACAGAGGGGAAACCACACAGAGTGACTGCAAAATCAAACACTCAATCCCACCGCACACCAAGCGGCAGAGAGCTTGCATGTAAACAATCTCAACCACAAATCACAGCTGCACTTGCTGCACCTGCACACAACCTTCCACGGTCACTTACCCAGAATATGAAGTTGAACACGAACAGAAGATATTTCACACATTTCATCCCTCCTTCCACTTTCCCCATTTCAGCTGGCTTTGCTTTTTATCCACACAAAACGACCTAAGGGAGGGCTGATGGACTTGGTCCCGTTCAAGATGACATGAATAGTCCCTGCGAGTCAAAACACTTGTGCATCAAGAAGCGCTGTCATGGTAGTCTCTCTCTCTCTCTCTCTCTCTCTCTCTCTCTCTCTCTCTCTCTCTCTCTCACACACACACACACACACACACACACACACACACACACACACACTTCTTTCCAGACCGCCCCCTTCTATAATAGAAGAGGGAGAGAGGGAGGGACGAGCTGCAGGGGGGACTGCAATGTGGATTTGGCAAATGTTCACAAAGGAGTGGAGGAAAAAAAAAAATATTTTTCTCATTTCTCCAATGCGCGAAAATAGATTGTTGCTACAGCTGCAATTATTTAATGACATTTCAAACAAATCTGATTGGGGAGGGCAAAAAAAAAAAAAAACTGTTACAGTTTTTTCCCCCCCATAAAATATTCCTTTCCGAGCGTCCTTGTGTCCTCTATTCTCATGCATATATGAATATAAATATGCAAAACAGTCTTCTTAATGCTTCAATTTATTTCAAAACAGCATCAATAAAACATCAAAGCACAGGGAAACGCACAAAAGAATGGTGCTTATATAGAAGCTGTTTGTATTAAAACACGACCACAGTAATATACTGTACATTTTATTTGACAGAGCAAAAAGCCGAACTGTGAAGTAAAAATTATCAATATAATGGTTCAATCAAGCTAAATGAGCAAAAAAATAGACTGGTAGCAACATAAGTTTAATTAAGACACTGACACCAGCTAAAAAGTTTATGATGACACCAATTGTTCCCTCTGTCTTGCTTCAAATAATCAGCACCACCAGGTCCAACATTTAAAAAAAAAAATCACCCAAGGGAACAAACAGGAGTTCATCTTATCTCTCCGAGAAATGTGGCCATGCTCTGAAAATATCCTTATCGAGGAACAAAGCCCAGCTGAACCATGTAGCAGAGGAGTTAAAAAAAAAAAAAAAGCTGATATATGTACATGTGTGTAATCGTGGACATGAATCTCTTCTGAGTCTCATAAATATGTGGGGACTCACATCTAAACCTCCTGAAAGTCGAAGATTAGCTTTCATTCGGGAAATTGGGGAGGAAAACAAAACAATGCGGTTTAGTCTGGACCTTGACCAGAATGGTGCCAAAAATGGAAACATTGATAAGAATGGGGACAAGCTTGTGATTGGTTATCTGCACTTGCAAGCATGTGACAAACAAAACATATTCTATGCAGAGGACAAGGTTGTAGGCAAAAATTTCACCAAAAGCGTTTACAACCCAGTGCTGCTTTTGGTGGTGACTTGTGTTAAAACAGGCCTACCGCATTTAAACAGTGCCATGGTGCATGCTGGTGAGGTAAAGGTAATCAATTCTGATCCCATGTCACCTTTCACACCGTTTATGGGTGCTGTCATCCTTGACTTATGTCAATATAAGGCCGCACTTTTCACTGGGCCCCAAAATGGGTGCGGGGCAGCAGCAATAGTGGCTTTTCAGTGCCGATAACAGACAACAGATGTCAGGGTGGGCTGGGAGAAGTCCCACTAATGGCTTGTTAACATCTAATTGACTATATTTCACCGTTGCGGGTTTTATGTGTCATTAGAGACCATGTGGACTTGACATTGCTCACACGCAGCAGAGCAGTCATCACTTCGTCCAGCCCATCTATGGTACTATAGTGCCACCTTCTGGTGATACTGCAATCCCGGATTGATGGCCTGTGCTGAGGCAGAGCTGCCCTGCATCATTAAGAGATGTTGAATAAGGTAAGAGCAAAATGAGCAGAGTCAAAATTACCCATTCATCCTTCCATCTTCAATACTGTTTATCCTCAGTAGGGTCACAGATGAGCTGAGTTGAAGCTGATTTATGGCGAGACACCCTGGACTGGTTGCCAGCCAATTGCAGGACTCATAAAGACAAACAATCAATCAATTACACGCACAATCCCATCGATGGATTATTTTGAGTCTTCAATGGACCTGACATGCATGTTTTTGAAATGTGAGCAGAAGCCCAAGAAAACCAATGCTTGCAACGGAAGAGCATGCAGTGTTGAAAATTGATGGAGGGATAGACATAGTGTGTATTGACACACAACACTGCTCTGAAGCTGGTCAGAATCAAACAGGACAGGTATGCATCCTTTCTGTGGATGAACATTCTACGAATGTATTTTCATTTTAGCCAAATTTGAATATTTGCCAGAGCAGTGATTCCCAACCAGTGTGCTGTGACAAAATAAAATGGATGCCCTGGCCCAATAATCATGCAGCGCTGTTTTAGAGAATAAAAATATCATCTAAGGGTATGTGTGTGCATCTTTCACACCTCAGTGACGTCTTCCGCTGCATTTGCCTCCAATTGGGAGCAGTGAAAAATCAGTTTACGTTTTCATCTAATGTTTCAATTTCTATTTTCATGTCCAGCTGAAGTCGACTGCAAAGTTCAGTGTGATTGTGCGCATATGTGGATTCTTCTGTCTTTTGTTACTTTTGTAGATGTGCACAGATAGAAAGGGGCATTTGCGCCGTTGTGGGGAGGAACACAGCCGGTGTGTTTGTGATTGCCGCACGCTTTAAGATTGATATATGATGACATTCACCACACACGCCCACGAAGCTTAGAATCTGTCTGCCTGCGCCTCCATCAAAACCACCAAGATGGAGTTACACCACCTGTGCCACAACTTAGATTCACTTTTAGCGGGTCTACAGTCTGGTCTACTTGCTGCTCTTCTGCATGCCGTACCAATTAGCAACGCTTCTGTGCCAAATGAGTCCACCAGATGCTTGAACAGTGATGCCAGTGTCACCATTTTTATTGCCTGAACATAAGTTTTGCACATACCGTACAATTTATATCTCATAACTCTTCTTTTGGGTGCTCCTTTTGGTCGGTGGCCACTTATATTTAACAAGGAAATTAATTTATGGACAGTGGTGAGGACGATTCTTGAAAATGTCATCAATCCAAAGGATTGATGACATTTTTTCAAAGTCACTTCCTAATACCTGACTTGAGGAAACTGTTGGTGGCCCCATACAGTCCACACTTTTTGTTGTTATTGTTATGTCTTTTCTACAACTGAGCAATGCGTGTGATCTTACTGCTGATTCAAAGCTCAATCTTGAGACAATTTTAACAACTCTCAGGGATGAAATCTTAAAATTTGGAAACCACACATTGGCATATCATTTTGATGCTAAGTGGCTGGAACGAAATTCGACATTGTCTCAGTATACTGAATCATTAAAGAGTTGATAAATATACGAATGAGTTAAGATAGCTTGCATCCAGACATTTTTATCGAACAGCAAACTTAGCAGAGTGAAAAAAGGAGCACAGGAAGTCAATAACACAACAGTAGCCTTGGTCATTTCTTTTTATCCATCATTCATGTAAAAATTCTGAATGTGCATATTTCAAATCGACAAAACAAACCAGGCAAGTACAGATGTGTTGAATAAATAACAATAAGAACAACAACACAACAATGACAACAATAAAAGCTTGAGTTCATTTTGTGTGTCGACACGCACAAACACACACACAAACACACACACACTCACACACACGCACACACACACATATTATATAATTTCATATTTCACTGTATAAACCATAAATATAATATGCAGTCCAGACCAGGACTTCTCGGGCTGAGGTAGGGTGAGGGGCGGGATTGCCATGGGGCTGGAACGATGAGGTCCCGAAAGTGTGAGTGTGAGTGTGTGTGTGTGTGTGTGTGTGTGTGTGTGTGTGTGTGTGTGTGTGTGTGTGTGTGTGTGTGTGTGTGTGTGTGTGTCTGTACGCTGGAAAAAGGAATACAGTATTGGCAATGAAGCTGTAGTGGTCGTCAGGGAGAACTGTGTGCTAGTTTCATAGCTTTGCGGGCGGAGCCCGTCCTTCCTAGTCAGTGTACGAGCCGCCCCGCCCAAGACTTCCTGCTGAGAACACACACACATGCGGCGTTGATGCGAATGAAGCGCCAGGCTGTCCGTTCCTTGAAGATAGTGAGGGCGCTTACGAATATGTGTGTGTTGGTGCAATAGGAGTTCCAGTGGCGACTGTCGATGCCGAGACAGCCGGAGGTGCCCGATTTGGAGCCCTGCTTGCCGCCTCGTCCCCCCACCCTTGCTCCGGAGCCCCTGTGCATTGGGGTTCGGCAGGTGGTCTCGTAGAAGAACTGCTTCTTCACAACGTTGTTGATTGTGACATTGGGCAACACGGTCACCTCATTCCCAGCGATGTCTGTGGCCCGGGTCATGTTGCCTACCCAGGTGTTAATGCTATCGCACACCGAGTACTCTCCTCTGTGCATGGTATGCGAGCCCGCCCTGCGCCTCACCCGTAGCCCCCTCACCCCTTCAGTGTTATAGCCCTCAGATTCCAGGGCGTCATGCGAGGGTGGCACCTCGCTGAAGACGACGCGTGGCGAGGAACGGTATCGTCTCTTGGAGAAGAGCTTGGGGTCCACCACCGGGATGGAGGGGTCAGGCGTGTGTGAGGCTCCTCGATGACGCCTCTTGGTCCTGTGATGATTGGTCCTGTGAAGTTCGGCGTGCTGCTCTCCCGCCACAGCCAGAGTATGGTGCTGCGGTCCAACTTGGTGATTGGCTAATGTCTGCTGTCCCGCTTTGCGGTTGGCTAGCCTGGCGCTTTGGGCCAGTCCACCTCCCATGTTCAGTACAGCCTGGACGCCGATCAGGAGGACCAGGACCAGTGGTGACGACCTCATGGGCACACGTCCTGAGAACAAAACAGAGTTCCAATTGTGGCTAAACATTCCTCAATTTATTTCAGCTTTAATCCAACACTCTTAAAACAGGTGGGAAAAAAACCTTTAAACTTTTGGGCTTTTTTTGGGGGGGAGACAAAAGAAGCTTGAAAGTTGGGTCAAATTGATCCAAGTAATGGGTCAGTACAATTTTGACCCAAATTGATGTTGTTGTTTTAAAAAAATATTATTAATTTTATAGTGTGTGGATGGGTAACTTGGAGCGTGCGTGTGGGCCCTTGAGGAATAAATAATGGGGGAGGGGGGTGATTATGAACATGTTTCCTTGACTATAATGGACCCCTGCGTACTTGTGCTTCTGCATCCGCAGATTTACCGCTTCATGGATTTTTTTGCACAATCTCTCTCTCTCTCTCTCTCTCTCTCTCTCTATATATATATATATATATTTTTTTATATATATATATATATATATATATATTTTTATATATATATATATATATATATATTTTTTTATATATACACATATACATATAAGCCTTTTTAATATTCACATATAAGTCTTTTTAATATTAAGATGGAGTGAGCTTCTATCGAGAGGAATAGTTAGTGGCAAATGCCCATAAAATGAAATCCATGGTGGCGATTGATATTGTGTGATATTCACAGAGGAGCGCAAAAGTTTCCACCAGCATTCTAAAGATGTTTTTGTGAATTAGATGCACTCTGTTCGCTTTGTTTTTATCGGTTAGTGACACATAATCCTTTTGTTGAATTTGATCTTCAGTGTTGTCTAATTTAGTATGTAGCATATAACTTGGCTCAGACAAAGAAATGCATAACGATTTTCTTGTCAGTCCATCACAGCAACCAACATTAACTTTCCCTCCAAAAGACGCACCTGTGGAATGTGTCCAGTTAAAGTGGGAGCCCTTGGTGGACTCTAGAGCCAGACTCCAGTGCAGGCCGGGCCCCTTATGCCTGCCATCTGGACCCCCCTGAACCACAGCTCGGCAACACGCACGCACTGTATAGAAGAAATGCAGGACACACATTTTGGATTCATTATTGAAATCTATACATTAAAACACTTGAAACTGAACAAAATGTCTGGACACAATGATGTGTCTGAAATCACCCAACAAACTGAACACGGCAGATGAGTGAAAATTAGACATGTTTTTTCTACTCAAGAAAATACATTTATGAAGAAATGCACAGACTTGCAACATATGTGTGGACAAAAAAAAAAATGCAGGCGATGTACAGTACCGACTTGTAATAGCTGGGTATGTCATCGGCATAAAAATGTTTTTATAGTTGGACAGTAACATCAATGCGTAAATAAGGTTGAACTCTTTTCTCAGTATTAGAACATGACTTTTCACCCTCTTCCCCCACAGAGCCTGATCTTACAGTGCCCCTTTCTGCATCCATACACTCACAATGTTTACCTCTCATGGTTTAGATTCGCCACAGATTAGAATCCTTAATATCTCTCCGCTGTCGCCTCAGTAAAACTCACAAATACACTCACATTCATCACATTACATCACTCAAATTACAGCATAGGAACGAGCAGATGAACACATATAGGCCACATTCATACATTCATTCTGTCACACACAAAAACAACCATAAATAGAAATATCACGAAGCTGCTCAACCCTCCGCCCCTCCAAAAAACAACAACAAATGTTGCAATGTGAATTTCAAAGAGGAAAAATAACACTCCGTAATATTGTACAGTTTATAAAATTGTACTTTTCTTTCCGGTGTGCATGTCTTGGCCGCCAGGAGGTAGTATAAGAATTGCTGTGCATTGAGACGTCTGGACCTTTCTCAGGTCATCAGGGTAGCACTAATATATACTATACTAGTGGTTCTTCGCAGAGGATAAAAACTGTTTTCAGTTATATTATGTTATATTATATCAATGGGCCATTCAGAGTGTTTCAGTTGGCCGCCCCTGTCAAAGGATGTTGTCGTTTGTGTGTGGGATTTGAACAACGGTTCGCAAGAGCGCTAAACTTAGCTTAGCATAGTTTAAGACACATCTTTTGTCAGCATATCACTAAGCAGACATGCAGTGTGAGTGTGAGCAGCCATTGCGGTGCAGTATCCCAATTTTGGGACAAATTCAGATGAAACTTTTACTATTGAGTGACTATAGTCATACTTTAGAATTACATTAGTAAAGCCTGGTTTACATTGTAGGATAATCGGCCCGATTTAAGCCCTGCATCTCCCCTCCCGACAATTTTCAAACATTAAATAATCTTATTAAGGCAGGTATTGTTTGAGGAACCACTGTTTTGGCTCCAACAAGCCTACACACACACACACACACACACACACACACACACACACACACACACACACACACACACACACACACACACACACACACACACAGATGGAGCAGGTCCAAGCAGGCATGGGTTTGATTGATCCAGGCTGACGCGTTGCTCCCTCTGTAAAAAGTCCAGCGTGAGCCAGGAGACTCCTAATGTTAAAAATATGTGGCTTGTGTGGAGCCAGCACAAATGCTGCTGTGAGAGCAGAAGGGTCACTGCGGTTTGCAGAGCACATCTGATTTACTGGATTAGTTCCTCACTCCATCCTTGGACTGTCTCTGTGACCCTGCCACACATGACTAGTTAATGTGACATAATTTGTTATATTTGTATTATTGTTAATAATCTATCTCATGTGTTCTGTAAAGTGCTTTACAGTCCAACTGCACAGGTTGTAAATGTGCAATATAGGGTAAACAAAGTTGAGTTGAGCAAAACAAAAAACTGTATCTGTTAACACACATCCAAACACAAATTCGTGATATGCTTCTTCCTGAGGTTTTAGAATATTTCTTTAACTGGAGTTTGACTGTGCTTCCGATTACTTACTGTTTGCTGAAACCCAATTTCACTCCAGAAAGAGTTTCCTTATTGCACTGTAAAAGGTAAAAGTTTCATCCACAATATGAGACTAGTCAATGAATCTACAACAGAAAAAAACCTCCCAAACACACACACACACACACACACACACACACACACACACACACACACACACACACACACACACACACACACAAAAAAACCCACAACCTGCTCAAGTTTTTCTCTAACATTGGATATGGCCATATATTCATATGGAAATGATAAAGTTGAGATCGAGTGTTGTGTGAGCATCTCCATGGGCAGCGGTCTCAAGAAAAACACAAACGTTTTTTTTTTCGCTCACGTGCAATTGCAGTTATGACAAAGGGTCCCCAGGTTCATATGTGAAAACATCTCAAGCACACGATGCTTCACATTACATTACCGGGTAATACAGTCCAGCATAAACAAAACACTTATCCAATATGGCTTTTATGAGTCATACCTTGTAAGGTCCTTAAATTGGACCCATAGGGGATGTTTATGACTTTGTGTCCCCACTCCCTCACTGTAAATCAAGACCATTCTCTGTGAGTCACGTATCACTTTCAAATTTGACCAACAATGGACAGGTTCGTGCATCAAGATGATCGTATAACGGAAGATGATCTAAGTCAGGGGTCCCCAACCTTTTTTGCCCCACGGCCTGGTTTAATGACAGACAATATTTTCAGGGACCGGCCTTCATGGTGTGGCGGATAAATTCAACAAAATAATATGGTATGAGCTGCATGAAAACTGTGGTGAAAGATAATAATAAACCCGAATCTTGACACGAGGAACGTCCAACCTGGCCGCAACACTCTGGTCGTGCATGAAGTGCATGAAAATTACGACTCACCACAATGCTGAATCAATGGGAGCCCTGAGCTTGATTTTCTGCAACCAGGTGGTCCCATCTCGGGGTAATAGGAGACAATGACACCTGAAGTGTGTGATTTATGTCTAGTCTACTTCGTAATTTTGTTTTGGTCGCCGTCACTGCAGAACCCCCCCCGCTTCACAGAGGTAGGATGTCGGAAATAGCAACAGTGCTGTTGTGGTGATCTTAGGGTATTCAGCCATAACTTTAATCCAGAACACCGGCAGAGTTGTTGTCTTGAACGTACTTGTAAAGCCGCTGTCATTTGCGATCTCCAGCAGTTTTTAAAAAATGTTTTACTCATTTTGCGCAGACGGATGTAACAGAGAATCGGGTAATTTTTCAAAATAAAACATCTTTCATGTTCCGAAATAAATAAACGGAATTAATGTAAGTTATTTCTTCTTTCTGTGCGGCCCGGTACCAAATGACCCACGGACCGGTATCGGTCCGCGGACCGGCAGTTGAGGACCTCTGATTTAAGTCATGCTGCTGCTCGCTTATGACCTGGAAAAAAACAATCATTAGAGAACACGAGAGGAAGCAAATTACTTCGCCCCAAGGCAGGGGAAGACGGCCTCAATTTGACACGCAGAGTTACCTGATGACACAATTTCAGTTCGTCTGTTGGTTCAACGATACTGCGCCCGCAAATCATCTGCTCAAGGGCGGAATGAAACCCATTGTCTGCCCGAGCGATGCTTGTGCATCTCTTTGCATATGATGCTATGGTCATCATGAGTTACAAAAGCACTGGCTAAAAGAAGCGTGTCAACGGCTTCTTCCGACAAACACAGCTCACGTCAGCAGGTGACGACAGCAGGCCCGGATAATCAGAAGGTGTGAAAGCGAGGTCGACAGCTGTGGTGATAGAGCGACCTAATGGAGAGGAAGCTAAGCGTTTTCACTGTACGTCTCTCATCAAATGAGGCCAGAGCACTTCCTCCTTCTGTCCTCCACTGGAAATTATTATTGAGAGGGATGACTGCCAGGTCAACATAACTGCTGTCAAATCTGTGATAGTAAATGTGTGTTTTGGTCAAGTGTATTGCACCAGTATTCCAAAGCTAACAAATAACGGGCTAAATGCTAATTATATTCTGTACATTGAAAACAGAATGAATTCACCTCATTAGTGTGAACTGAATTGATGAACGGTATTTTAATCTCCCCTTCGTAGAAAGAAAATCTGCACTGTTTTGACAAGTCATCTCTTTGAAACTAATATGACATTAATACAATGTCGTCATACACTTTCAATCACACTAACTGATGTAATGTAGTATCTGTTGTGTAAATGCAGAATTAGTTAATGCTGCATATTGAATTTCTATATATCACGAGTGTTATTCAAAAATTTTCACAATGTAGTCTTGAGTTTGACTTTTGAGTACTGCACAATGGTCTCAAAAGTACATTACAATAGATATTTTTTTCTAAATCAATTTATCTTTGCTCAAGAACCATTCAACCCTTTCAAGTTTAACCCTATGTTGCATACGGGTTACTTCAGATGTAGTGAACTTTAACTCATATTGGTTATTCAAGTTACCAGTTTTAGTTTTTAAATCCACCGTGAGATGTCACTAGCGTGCGCAACATCAAAAGCAACATGAGGAAAAGGTGAAAGAGGGTCCACAAAATGTTGAATAATTTCTATCCGTGAGATGAAAAGGTCCAAATACCCTATTGTACTTGTGCAGAAGAGTATATAGAACATATAGAACACAATAAATAACAGTTTCTATGTGTTACCTATCAGTACTGCCATGCTTTTTGGCAAGGTAATTGTAGTGACCATTATGCACACAAGTACCCCCCTATTATGTATTTTTTTCCCAAAATTGTGAATTTATTATGATATTTGGCCATAATCTACCCTAAATTTAAAAACAAACCACAATTGAATAACTCCTGCAGAAGCCATGCAACATAGGGTTAACTTAAAATGTATACTTGTGTTTGAAATTGCCCCGCTGAAAATGTTTCTAGACAAGGAAATACAATTTTTTGCAATACAAAATGTGAATTTAAGAAATAAAAACATTGTTTTGATTACAGTATATGAAAAAGCATTTTATTGAATACATTTTGTTTTTTCTGTGTTTCATACTGTTTTTACACCGATCTATCTTCAATGACTTTTCCTCCAGCTAGTGGGCGAGACTCGACCTTCACTTCTAAGATCACAAAAGGTTGCTCCATTATGGCCTGTCACGAACGCTGTGGTGGAGGACCCCAAAAAGCAGGCAGAAGGGAGGAGCAGGGCGAACTTGACAAACTATATTAACAAAACACTAAGAAAAGTAAGTCCAGAACAAAGACCTGAAGACAACAAGAACTCAAAGTAATAAACAAAAATCCACGGCAGTAACGCACAAACACTAACCGACAGGAGAAGTGACAGCAACACAAACAATGACCCAACCCTGAGGGGTTGGGTCGGGAGTCCTTTTAACAGAGAACCTACTAATGACATGATGACCAACAGGTGTGCCGCTGTAGGAGGAGCCCTACAGAGCCACCTGCTGGTCCCAAACAGATCAACCATGACATGGCCTAATTGAAAACGAGTTTTCATTAGTCCCTACAGATATATATGTTGAAAATATAAATTGATTTTTAAAATCATTTGGGGTTTGACAAAAGGCAACAATGTCACGAGTGTCATGGTATTTGTGGTTTTAATGTTTTCTCCTGTTTGCAATGTACTCATGATTATGCGTTGTCTAATAAAATACATCCATGGTAGGCCTGCTGCTCATAACACACACACACACACACACACACACACACACACACACACACACACACACACACACGCACGCACGCACGCACGCACGCACGCACGCACGCACGCAAGCACGCACGCACACACACACACATTCTTATTGTACAAAACAATTTAACTTTCATATTCTTGGATCTATTTCTACCCACAGAATCTTCAGACTGGCATTTTACAAGAATAAACCAGACACACAAGTCCATCAGATATAATAAAATAAGAGATTATAGTGTTAAATTTACAAATCAAAATCCATCCGCTTCCTGATACAACAAAGCTGTTGTTAAAATTTTTATAAAATCACTTATCATAGCAAACTTTGGTGTTCCTGCCAACTGGCGCCTTAATAAAAAAAATGAGCACAGGGATCAATTGTGTGTATTACTATTGTACCATGGTATTATTTTAGAATCTCACCAAATGAAATATGCCGGCGGCATGGAGAACTAGTGATTAGCTTATCTACCTCACAGATCTAAGGTTGGGCTTTCAAATCCCAGCTTGTGGCTGTTTTCTCCGGGTACTCCGGCTTCCGCCTGCAGTCCAAAATCAACACTGATGAAGTGAAAATTGTAAATAGTCCTTTGGTGTGAAAGTGCCCTTCAGTTAGCTGGCACCCACCAAGTCTAGGAAGTCCCCTGCCTCTGCCAGCTGGGATAGGTTCTGGCACACTGCCATTATAATGATACTGAGTGCTAGAGAAAATGGCTGACTGGCTGGCTGGATGGATGGATAGATGACATACTGGTGTTTCCCTCAGAAAATAACCTTTAATTCAACTTTGCTGTCAGTCAGCCAAATTTACAGACTCTTTAACAATAGCTCAGCGATGTATCATATTCTCTCGATCAAGTCAGATCCATTTGTTCACCGAGATGTTGCATATACTTGTGTGGTTTCATTCATTCAGTCATTCATTTTCCGAACCGCTTCATCCTCACTAGGGTGGCGGGGGGTGCTGGAGCCTATCCCAGCTGTCTTTGGGCAGTAGGCGGGGGATTGGCAGACAATTGCAGAGCACACAGAGACGAACAACCATCCACGCCCACACTCTAGTGCTCAATTCAACGTGGGAGGAAACCGGAGTACCCGGAGAAAACCCACGCAGGCCCAGGGAGAACATGCAAACTCCACACAGGGAGGCCGGAGCTGGAATTGAACCCAGTACCTCTGCACTGTGAAGTCGACGTGCTAACCACTGGACTCCCGTGGACTTGTGTGGTTTGTATATCTCAATTCCGTTACTTACTTGCTTAAGATCGAAAAATATTCAGGCTTCTGCTTCACCCATTAATCTAGCGATCTCTGGTTTAGAATGGAGAGACTGATTTGAACGCAATAAGTACAATTTAGAGAAAATACGAAGCAGCAAAAGTGAACTGTTCTTCAACACAGAGTCACTGGAACATTTTTTTTTCAAGTTGTTCGCTGTTAAGAAAAGGCTTTGATGTGAGATTTGTGAAATGTTCGTAAATGGCACTTGATGCAAAATTGAAAAAGAATGCCTGCTCTTTGTGGCATCTGCCAGGGTTTTCCCATGTGGGATTCGTTTTTAGTTCATGACAGATGCTGCAAACACTCAGCACGGTCTACAACTCAGAGTTGTGTCTTAGCCTTATATCTGGATTAATATTCTGATTTCTTGGACGTAGTACCTGTACTGTATTTTAAATGTTCTGTAAAGTGCTTTGTTACGGCTGCAGCAGTTGTGAAAGCTTGATATAAATAAAGCTGTATTGTATTGTATTGTATTGTAGTCCTTTAGCATAGCTCCATGTAGTGGATGCATGATGCTACCGCAGTCATTATTGTACCTTTTATTCTATACGCCTTATAATGTGGTGCATCCTATATATGAAAACAGTTTTAAAATAGGCCATTCATTTGTGTGCCGTATACTCCGAAGCACCTTATAGTACGGAAAATACAGTATTTCAAGATTTTTCTGTGACATTTTTTTCCACGTTGCAACCCATTGTCCATGGCAAACACAAAATGAGTGTTTATCACTATTTTCTGAAGAATTTGGGGGATTTGTAAATTTTTATTTTTTGGGTGGGGGTAGGTGAGGAAAATTAAACAAAGGGCCATGCAATCTGCAGACCAATCTGAAAAATTAAAAGATGAGGGGTGGGTGGGGGGGGGCAAGATATGAGTGGTCCGAAAAATAAACAAATCACAGCTTCATATATTTTATTATTATTATTTATATTCTATCGATGGAAAAATGTTTTGACTCTATATTTGTAACTGGTGCTGCCAATGTTTTAGGTTTTTTCATCCAATGTAAAATTGGATGAAGATAATTGATAGTGTGTTTCCAAATATTTTTTTTTTGCTAAACCCCTGAGATGGCCTTGGCTACCCCATGGCGCTGAATCAAGGATACAAGTCTCAGTAAATGCGTTTCATGCTTTCATAATAATTATATTAATCTTTTGATCTGCAAAATGTCTCCTCTTTAATACGACACAGTTACAATATAGGCAAAGAGTTCTAGTACATCATTTAGCAGCATGATGGTGTTAAGCTAAATATTTTCTCAGGTCGTACAGCACATCTGAATAAAATTGCAGTAGTGTATTATTTGACAGCTGTTTATACACAACTCATATTTACTTCCAACTGCTGTAACTATTTTAATGCTCTGGACAGGTTTTATATCTTCCCCTAGGCTAGGCCAAGGGAACCGAGCCTCAAAACACTTTTTTTTTTTTTTTTTTGATTGATGAATGAATGAATGACCATACCATGTCATGGATTTTCCTGACTGTGGGAATTGGTTATCTTTTGCAAAAAAGTGGAATAGCAATCTTTCTTACATACACCACAAATGTCTCCGTTTGAATTTATCGCACTCTGAGAGCAGTGACACATTAATGAAAGTGATCCCTGACATGTTGACTTAAGATGTTGTTACAGGCAACTCATTTTATATCCCCATAATAAACTTGACTTCTGTTTTGGCACACGGTGAGAATCGAGCCATGAGAGCTTACTCTGGCACAAATGCAAAACCACATTTAAAGCACCACGACCGTGTTAATGATGAGGCCTTCGATGTTCTATCTTCACTAGCGAGAGCCAAGCCCATTCCTCTTCCTGATGACTCTCCCAGCACTTGTCCGGCATATGTGGGAGGCCTCGTAGCTCGGATGAGCACAATACCTCAACATGTTTTCCAGACATGTGTTTTCTTCTTATGCCCTTGACGTTGAACAATCCGCACAAGACAAGTGTTAAATCTTTTGGCAAGGCTCTACTAATGACTCCCATTTGCTGCTGAAAATCCAACATGTCTGAGCAAAGGTCGACATCTCTGTGTGACCCAGAGAATGATGAAGACGAGGGCGGGAAGGAGGGAAAGGAGAGAGTCGGAAATATCAAGGGATGGGGAGAGGCAACAAACAATAGAGGTGGGCCACCGAACAACTAAAGGAACATTTGGGAACAAAGACATTGGGTGGGGAGGAGTTCTCACACTCAGGGACACAAGGAGCTTCATCGAGTTTAACAAGAAAATCTTTGTTCCACCTGTCAGCAAAGCACACTCCACCAAAGCTGTTGCAGCACATGTTGCATATTTACTGTAAAGGAATCCTGCAAAGAAAACCATCCACTCTGGATGAGCAACAGATAACTGGCGTGGTTCATCTTACATCAAACAAATGGATGGATGGATGGATGGATCTTTATTGTCATTACACTTTCGTGCAACGAAACATCACTTAACAGGCACGCTCCGCACAAGAAACATGAAAAAAACAATGACGAACATGGGATACAGTGCAAAGGGCCTGTTGGTACTCGCTGAAAAGCGCCCCGAGATCTTAGTTAGAAAGGAAACCACAAGGGGAGGGGAGGGGTAAAAAAAAAAAAAACACGCTCGAACTATACTCTGCCCGATTTTAGCTAAACATCACTGACTAATGCTAAAATGATTCAGTTTGGGTTTTTTTAAATTAATTTTTTCTCTTTACTAATTCAGATTTTGGTGCTCAACTGGTTAGCGCGTCAACCACACAGTGCAGAGGTACCATGTTGGATTCCAGCTCGGGCCTTCCTGTGTGGGGTTTGCTTGTTATCCCCGTGCCAATGTAGGTTTTCTCTGGGTACTCTGGGTTCCTACCACATTCCAAAAACATGCATGAAAGGCAAATTGAACACTTAAAATTGTCCCAAGGTGTGAATGTATGTGCAGATGGTTGTTCGTCTCTGTGTGCCCTGCGATTGGCTGGCAACCGGTTCAGGGTGTCCCCCGCCTACTGCCCAAAGATGGCTGGGATAGGCTCCAGCACGCCGCGCGACCTGGGATGGATGGATGAATGATTCAGATTTGCAAAGCTTTGAAGTGGCCTGTCAGAATTTGAACATAGAGCGCAATAATGTGGAGAGAGATTGTGAGATTTGGCACACAGGTGGAAACGTAGTCTTTCCTTCGTACACACATGACTGGTATGCAAAAGCGTGTTGTCGGACTTGAACTGGAACGCAATATCCAATTTCCAGTGCTCGTTTGCACCGGCACACAGCTTACGTGCACCCCGGTTTGAACCCTTTATTTATCCATTCTATCCATCCATCCATCCATTAACTGAACCACTTATTCTGACGAAGGTCGCGGGCGTGCTGGAGCTTATCCCAGCCGTCTTTGGATATGAGGCAGCGTACACCATGAAGTGGCTGCAAGCCAATCGCAGGGCACACATAGACTAACAATCAGTGACACTCATACATGTTTTTGGAAAGTGGGAGGAACCCGGAGTACCCAGAGAAAATCCACGCAAGCACTGGGAGAACAAGCAAACCCCACACATGAAGGCCCGAGCTGGATGGAGAAAACCCACGCAGGCATGGGGAGAACATGCAAACGGCAAGCAGGAAGGCCGGGGACGGTTTTTGAACCCCGGACCTCTGCACTGTGAGGCGGACGTGGTAACCAGTCAACCACCATGCTACCCCCTATTCAATGGATATTTTAACACAAATCTGGGAAGTCTCACATGTAGACACAGTAACAATACTCACGGGCATATACTATTTATCCTTTGCAAAGAATGACTAATATTACTTTACAGCTGGCCAATGTGCATACACCAGAAGGAAAAGCACCACGTCCATTGAAGTGAAGCCAAAATTGTGGCAAAAATGATTTGATTCTTCACATTTTGTTTAATTATGTGACTACTTAATGTTTTGACAGTGTTAATCAGTCTTATTATAAAAATGCATGACAATTTTTGGGGGGGAATCTGTCATGGATTAAGGGCCTTTCCCTTTATTTCGTTGGGAAAATTATGACGGGTGTGCGCGTTTTGGGTTTCAAGTGTGGTTACGGAACAAATTAAAACACAAGGCACCGCTGCACTGTGTATTCATGTTTGAGAAGGTCAAAGTGGCTTGGCATAATTTTTTTTTCCGTATATGAATGTTCCACATATTTGCTGTCATTCATTTGGATGATTTATTTTTGACTGACTGTGACTTGTCTTTAGCATAACCCTCCGCTATATACAGTAACCAGGTGGAAGAGGCTCGCCTCGGGGAAATTCAGGAGGTTGCTTTAGAAACGCAACATATGCAGCCTTTAAAGCGCAGGGCCTCATTTATTTAAATTAAGCTTTACATGACATTTTTGATAGGAACACAAAATAAAGTAAACGCCAGCGAAGACTACTAATCCCATACTACCTTCTACATTTAGGTCCCATTGCACTCATTTTTCCATGATGCGTGACTTACGCTGTGCTCAGAATTAGGTGTGCTATGCGTCAGACATTAGGGTATGCATGCATGCTTTGAATATTCCCTACTTTACTGAGGGGTTGAATGCACTGAGCAGTTAACATGAATTGCCACTGTCTGGAGCCACTGAGGAGATACAACACCAAATGTTTACGCTTTTAAGAAATAAGTGTACACACGCTTTAAAATCTTGTACAGTAACAAATCAGGTTTAATGCTCAGCAATGCTCTTTACATACCATCAATTTAATGCTCCATGAGACCTGTAGTAGAATACAATGATAAATAGGGGACTGTTTATATAGTGGGATGAAAAACTCAGTCAAAGACTAAACAGAAACCTTTGCTTGGCCTGTCAAGTTTTTGTGCGTGCACGTGTGTATGTGTGTGTGTGTGTGTGTGTGTGTGTGTGTGTGTGTGTGTGTGTGTGTGTGTGTGTGTGTGTAAGTGTTAATCAGTTAGTATGTTTTTTTTCTCTTCAATTGGTTCCCTGAAAAAAAGTATACATTAAATTGAAGGATAGTTATTAAATTTCCTTGTGTTATCCTCTCCATGGATGTGAAATATATCTTGACACTGGCATGGATTAGGAAAATAATGCCTTGGTGACATAAGTCATGTTGCTGGTTGGAGTTATGTACACAAATCGATCTGTCAGTGTTCAATATTGTTTCTAACAATGATGAGTTTTGTTAGTATTATAATGACAACAGTTGTAGGGCATTGAAAATTTTGCTCGACACACTGAAATGAAGTCCTCGGGCACAACTGCTGACCGGCAACTGCTGAATTTCCACAACTGCGGTGTGATGAGTCACGTTTGATTAGGTGTTCATATCCAGCTCGTTTTTTGTGTGTTACCTTGTTGTGTGCTGATCATTACAGCTTTCGTTATTTCAGAATTTTCCAATCGATCGATAACATCATTGATTGACATGACGGCACACAATCTCGTTCATTCCAGGGATGTCATGTGCTACCATCATTAATAATACAAGGTTTCTCAAGCATACAATGTATGGTCGGATTTTTTTCTTTTCAAATGTATTTACAATATTTTACATTATTTTTTTAGGTTTGTGTGGGTGGGTGTGTTGGGAGGGGTGTCAGAATCAGGAATGTTTGAAAAGTTTGTGATTTTGAACAAGATGAGATTAAAATAAAACACATTTCATCACAAACGCAAGATGGAACCAAGTATGTACTGCAGGAGAGCTCAAATGTAAATACATGTTCTGAAATGTTGGTATTGGTGCATCATTGTCAGTTTGTATTTACAACAATAACTTTATTGTAAATTACACTGAGCAAGTTTAAGAGAGTCAAAACACATTCATTTCTTTTGGCTTCCTTGAACTCCAAATTGTTCTACAGTGACCACCATTACAGGTACTTGACTTTAAAGGACACACACACACACACACACACACACACACACACACACACACACACACACACACACACACACACACACACACACACACACACACACACACACACACGAAAACTGATCTAATGCAGCAGACCACCTTGTCATGACTCTCCACTTGTCAACTGCGTTTTCCTGGCTCCCGCTGTCTTTTTCTCGGACTCCAGTCTCACTCTGCCTCCTGAAGAGCTAACCAGGCCATTTTCGATTCTGTGTGGTCTCCACATCGTTCTGTCATCTCTTCCCGCCTGCGTCCACGCCGCTGCCTCGTAATCTCCCACACCCCCAACAGTCCGTCCCAGCGTCTCGCTCCCCCTTCGAGCTGATGCCAACCACCTGTCTGCATGGGACCTCCCAGGCCCGCACTCCATCTGTTAGCAGCAAGCCATGTTGGCCGTGTGAGCGGATCTACAGCTAAAAGACATAAAGCTCCCCAGTATGACCTGCAGCTAAGGCGCAGATGGTTTAATATTTACTGATGCGAGTGCGAGTGTCACCATGGATACATCCGACAACTATGGCTTCCTCTCCAAAACTCATGAAAGCAAGGAGAGGCAGAGAAGCACTTCCTTCCTTCATTCCTTCCGTAAAAGGGGACTCTTTACTAATTTGCAGTTGTGTAGGAGTCCATTTATGAGTCATTGTCTCACGTAGTGTGCATTCCATGTTGACATAATCCAAATAAGTGCATAATAAGCGGCTCCGCTTGTAGACTCGGGGCGAAGGAGTGTGCATGTGTTTGATGCGTATCCAACACAAACATCCATATGCTTACATTTGTCAGACTCGAACAGACAAAAATCCTTTGGAATCAGGTTCTTCTGACTACAATGAATCATGTACTATGTAAATAATCTGACAAATACAATTTCATAGGAAGGGAAAATTTTACCAACAACTAGGTGTGTTGTACACATTACAAATAAAGTGCATTTACCTTTAATATTAGGTCATTTCAGGTGTAAAGGAGAACACACATGGGGAAAAAAAAAACACTCAGTAGCAGCAAGTTTGTGTCATGTTCCAACAAGTAATAGGTGATTCGGAATGAAAGTGAGGCTGTGTCAATACAACTTCAGAGAAGTAATTGAGAACAGAACTGCGGCACTAAACCAACACGTTAATACCACAACAGTATGATTTGAGCTGGGGAAAAAACAGCTTGCTAATTTCCACATCGGCACTGTACGTCCACGCTGCCTTCATGCATGCGCACTCAGCAGGCCCGTCTGCACAGTTCGTTGCAGAGGACACGCATGGAAATGGAAACATGCACAAACAGGAGAATGTGTCTCTTTTGACGAAGCACCTGTCAAAACTGTCAGTTGCGTCGAACGCAAAGACATGCACTAACACTACTGGTTTTGTATGATTATATTAATACAGGTTCCAAACAGTGCAGAATGATAAAGACAGGTGGAAATGGGATGATTCTGTTCTGTTGTGTTTACATGTGCTGCTTGAACAGTAATATTACCAAGGTAGTGTTGGACTTTTCTGTTTGTGAACTTAATACGTTTACAATTTGGACTTTGATTGTTTGTTCGGTCCATGCCGCTAGTTTGTACTTTTACTTGTGTCTCGTTTCGTTGCTCCCCGTGCCTAAACCAATCAGCGCCTTCTCGCCCTTCAGGTTTCTTTCATCTGTGCATCATTATTCCAGTTAATCTGAGTGTATTTAGCTCTCATGCTTTGGCTTTGGGGTTTATCAGTTCATTGTGTATGTCCAGTTCTAGCCAGATGGTTTTTGTTGCTGCACGATCCCCAGATTGTTCTGTTTTTCTTGTTTGCATGCTTTCTTGGTTCCAACATGACATCTGCATCACCGGGGATGTGTTTGGATTCAATTTTAGAGTGCTGTTTGTACAGTATGTGTAGTTAGAATAGGTCCCCTATATTGGGCTTTCAATATATCCCGCAATGAACATTCATTGTGGAACATCGTATTAAAAAATAGTGAACCTTGGGTGGTCACAAAACAAACAAGTAGCAACACCCCCCCCCCCCCCCCTTCCTCCAATATAATAGTGCATTTGCACCCATACAGAAAAACGAAAAAGATACAATTTGAATTTGAACTATTTGCAATACTCATTGTCACCGATAGACTCCGTCGTCGGGACACTTTCAGTGGCCTGACTGAACAAAGCTAAAACCAAGCACATATTCGCACAGAACCAGCCAATGATGCACCCTGATTCCCTCGTCATTAAAGAGGCCAGGCCCTGCCTTTTAAAGCCACGCTCCTGCAGTCACGATCACACGTACAACACTGTAGAACTTGGGGATGGCTATGCAAATGGCAAAAGAAATGGCAGACAGACATACGAATGTTCAGAAAGTGCTTTGTTTGTTTTAATTTTGTCAAATACACGCGATATAAGATTGTCATTGGTTTAATTGTTCAATATTACGGAAGGAATGTTTACAAAGGAGGCAGTGACAAGAGGGATCACGTACAGTAAATGTCGGATGATGTCACATGTCTCATTGGCGATCCTTTGCCACATGCTTCCCAATCCTGAGCAATCCAGATCTTACATTTCCTCCACCGACAGCTATCGTAACCCTGAGGTCGGACTATGACCTTTCACCTGTCTGCTGAGCCCACACCCAATGCCTCAGCTGGGTCCCTTTACACCAGATATTCTGAGCCCACTGACATTTTAGTTTATTTTTTAGTTTAATGGATATCGATGCACATTTTTCAGGACAGTCAAATAACAAACAAACCAGCAATAGTAGACAATATAAGTCATCCATCCACTTTCCTTAGCACCCATCCCGACTTGGCTAACGTGTGAGAGGGACCCCATGCCAGCCAACCGCAGGACTCAGAGAGACAAAGATGCTTTCGAACTCATATTCACAGCCTAGGACAAGCTAGAATCTTATTTAACGGATCAACACAACAGCATAATCAGCTCTGGATAACCTGCTTGAATGGGGACCAGCTGTTGCTCACATGGCATAAATGACATCATGTTTTATGGAAAATGAACTTTTACATGCAATTTATTCTAATTGAACCATTAGTCAAGTTTTTTTAATGGCCTAAGTGTTGAAAGGGTACTAAAGTGGCACACAAAAACGTGGAATTTACTTTTGAGGTTTGAATCCACTGCCTGATTTTTGATGAACATTTGGACCTTTACGCTACAGTTTTTTTCAGAAACAAAATGACAATCAGAATCATCTTTATTGGCCGAGTAAGTTGGAAACTTGTCTCCAGTAATTTGAACCACTCTGGAATACCAGCAAACAAGAAACTGGAACAAAATGAACATTTTGGATACACAGAGTCATCAATCAATTTGAAGCGACCAGCAGTGTAGAAATAATACCCCAACAATTGACCGTGACTTTTAATGTTGGTTAGTATTATTTATGGTGGTACATGGAGAGCCAAGTATTTTTTTCAAGGTGGTACTTAGTGTAAAAAGCATCAATTGTACACTAATGAATTGTCTGTAAAGGTTTTTGTTGTCTTTCAAAAATGCTGGTTGGAATGCATGAACGTGCCTCAGACGGAATCGTTTCTTCAGAAAGCTTGAGGCAATTAACACACGAGATGTTGTTTTGGAAGCCAGCGCTGCTGTTAAGGAAACATTGAGGGCACAGTGTGTGGTTGAAAGCAACGCGGCGCAAAAACAAAAACGCAGCGGTTGAAGTTGTCAACACTCTTGAAACTTCACACTGACACTTCAGCAAGTTGGGGTCGTTTATTTGAACACATCCTGAAGTTTGTCAAACTGGGCTGAGCTGGAAAGTCGAATGTTCTCAGGATGAGAGAACCTCGAAGATAATTCAAAATGAAAATGACATCGCTGGCTTTCAATACTGTCGTTTGATGTCAAAGGCTTTTGAAGAGTGAGAATAAGAAGATAATGTCATCTGTTTAATTCAAAGTCATGAAGTGATCAAGTGAGGAAAAGTAATCAGACAACACTTTATGATGGGAATTTCCGCTGCCAACTGGCACTGTCCCAGATGTCAAACTGGCTGGTGGCACTGTTTGCGCAAAAGGCTCTCATGTGACGATTGTTTATGGAACGCATTTGCCATTTGCTGGACTGCTTCATGCATGCAAAATTGCAGTTAAGTTCACTGTTCTAAATCGGCTTGACTACCAGTGTGGCCGTAAGTGTTTTACATTCCAGACACTGTTAAGAATAATTACTACGTCAACCAAGTTGACCAAAATACATTTTTATGAGCTTGAGTTTTCATTATTTTAAGTCAGATATAAAAACATCGGACTTTTTACTAGTTTTTTTTTAATTGGAGTTTATATTCCAGGGATAATACAGCTACTTTTTTGCTGTTCATTTATTTGTTGGAATGTGTAAGTGTAGCTTTCAGAGTTTGCTTGAGGTTGTCTCTGGGCCTGAGGTGACATAGCCACAGTTCAACTGAGAGTCCAGGAGTGTAATCGCAGTTTGTCTCCTGCCCAGGTGTCCTGCACTGTCTGACTGCACACACCGTTCCATCCTCATCTTTTATTTTTGCTGTGCGTAATCTGACTGTGCAGGTTTGTGTGCATGAGTGATCACTGAACACTGGAAAAAAATGATGGCTGATTTTACTGAATTTTATGTCGGCAAATTTATCTATGCAAAATAAAATCATCCAAAGACCAATGTTTTTTTTTTAAATAAACTATACATCTACTTAAATCAAATGAGTCTGATTCAGATTATCTTATTTTGTGTAACCACTTGATGAAATTCTTCAGTGTGGCCATGACTTTCAAATCTTCAATCAAAAAAAAAAAACTTCCACAGAATGGACCCAGAGTAAAATTTTTCCATCCCTCATCCAGTTCAGGATCACCAAAATTTGAATCACCTTAGCAAACAACTACAGTCATCCCTCGCAATACTGCGATTTACCCGTTGTGCGTCACACATTGCAGACTCATATAATAAGTGCGACTCAATTAAAAAAAAAAAAGTTCATACGATACTGGGAGTGTCCACAGTTTTGAGTCAAAGCAGCTAAAGTCCCATTTGCAAATTAAAACTGTCTTAAATTACGCAACTGCATGTAAACGGTCAAGTAAATAATGTTCGCAAATATAATATAGCCAAGTGCTTAGGACATGGCGAATAGAAACACAGCTGCTTGTGCACTTTAATTCACTGTATTCAGCAAACGCTAACAAAATACAGTAAACACAAGCACATTCTTCCACGACTTGCTCATGGCCTCAACTCACCGGAGTAGCTCACGTTTATCCACTTAACAGCCAGGCAATTCTACCTAAACATTTGCTGAATTTCCCCTTTAAAGACATAAGCAGGTCCGGCGTCACAGATACTATCGTGTAAAACATGAGGAGTCCTGTACATCATGTGTATATATTCTGTATGGAGCTTTTAAAAAAACATAGCTACACAAATAATAAAATACACATTTTAGCCATTACTTTGCGATTTACACTGTTGTGGGCATGGTAAATTCACCTTGAAAGTGATCTTTTAAAAGATAGGAAAACTCAAAGATCGGTGGTGTCTGGAGACAGATTGGAAGATTTTCTCTCTTTACACGACCCTCCCACCGCCTCACATGCAAGCACAGGGAAAACTCTAATTCAACTTCAAAGGAAACCTGAGCTGGTCATGAATAATCAGACATACCTGTATTTGTCTGCAGTGGAAAACTGTCCATATGCCTTCCATGCACACCCCAAGTGCGTGTGTGTTGACTGCAGTTGAGGACTGAATAATGGACTGACAGCGATCATACAAACAACCCAATCGATGAATATTGCTGAAAAATTAAGCTGTTTGACTTGTAATATACAAAATACGTTTTGAGAAGGTCTTAGCCCTGTGGCTTGCCAACTTAGTGGGCTAGTGACAACTTGCAAAATAAACGCAGAGAGAAAAGACCATTTAAAAGCAGATTGTGACCTAACCTATTCATTTTATGTTTACATGAATCTTTTTTTCTTTCTTTTTATTATTATACACCACTCAATCAAGGGATTCACACTCTGCTATATGTTTTTGCTTCATGTCCCACAAAGAAGCAGACCTTCGGTCACTAGACTATGATCCAGGTGAGCCACAGGGGTTTAAAGTCAGGGCTTGTAAGTTCTTCTGCGCCAAACTCATCCAACTAACTTGACAGAGGACTTTGACAAAATGCTCCCACAAATATGGAAGTCTAAAATATGATCAAGTGATGCAACAATGTAAAGGCCCTGTCACACCTTGACGATTCAGCCAGCGTATGCCGACGTTCAGATTTTCCCTAAAACGCTGGCATACGCTGAATTATCGATTTTTTTTTCAATTTTGGGCGTATACATAGCGCATTCATAACGGGCTGGACGTATACATAACGTATCAGTAAATTATATAGAACGTTTCGATAACTTATAGATAACTTATTCCAACGAATGCCTAGCGTGTTGCCGGCGTACACAACTTATGCCCAACGATAGTCTAATTTATGCATAGCGTGCAGCAGCGTATTGCCGACGATCACGTGACGTAGTCTATAAAAAGGCTGGCGCTCGACGTTTCGATTTAGCCAGCGTATGCCGACGTAGGAAAAATTTGGCAAATACGCTGGCGTACGTCGAATAAGTTATGGGTAAGTTTTGTATACGTAACAGCACGCTGAAGCACGTTGGTATACGTCGAGTCGTCGAGGTCGTCGAGAAATTTTAAGCATGCTTCAGCGTGCTGTTACGATATAAGCATGCTTAAAATTTCTCGACGACCTCGACGTACTTCGACGTATACCAACGTGCTTCAGCGTGCTGTTATGTATACAAAACTTACCCATAACTTATTCGACGTACGCCAGCGTATTTGCCAAATTTTTCCTACGTCGGCATACGCTGGCTAAATCGTCAAGGTGTGACAGGGGCTTAACATCCATTTGCTTGTGTGTGGCTCTAATGACAAAACACAATCTCTTGACTTGGTCCAGAGAGAGGAACTCTGGATGTCACCATCCGGTAAACTCACTCATGGACAATGTGAGACTTTAGTGTTAAAGTTACAGCAAGACTGAATAGCTTTCTCTTGCTTTAGAAGAAACGTTTGGGGGTAGGGATATACCCTTATAGAAAGTACCATAGCTTCTTAAAAAACATTAATGGCTGACTTATGGGTGGATGTCAGTGTGGGCTATTGTCGTCATTATATATGTGCAATAGTACCAGGCAGTTGAAACAGACAACATCAGCACACCCACACACACGCACACACACACACACACACACACACACACACACACACACACACACACACACACACACACACACACACACACACACACACCCACAAACACAATAAGAATAATCTCCACCTTGAAAAAGAGTTTTAATGATACGAGAAATAATTCAACAGTTTTTGTTGTTGTTGTTGTTGTTTTTGCTTTGAAACACAAGCAGATATTTGAGAGACCAATAAACTGCTTGTTTTTGGGTGGGGGCTGGAACGGATTAGGGGTTATTTCTATTCATTTAAATAGGGGAAGATGATTTGATTAAAACTTGTATCTCAAGTATGCCTATACAGTATATATTTAAGAGGTCATGAATGGTTGGAAGAAGGCCTTTGATTTGTAATTACTGCTGGAAGATTTACAGTAAATTTGGGTCCCGGGTGACATTCCTCTCCTGTCAAAGCCAGAAAGGAATTCCCTGGTTGGAGTGGCAGACATGAGGTCTCTCACACACACACACACACACACACACACACACGCTTTTACACACATTGATGGGAGCACATTCATCCAGTATACCTGTCGAGGTATAAACAATGATGGTCAGCACAGGGTGTTGCAGCTTGGCCCCGCCCCGAAAAGCGCGAGGGGGAACCTCAACAGCACATTTCAGATGGGACATTGGAGCTCATCCCAATCTACAAGCCCTTCAAGGCTTGTGTAACATGAGCAGCGAGGCAGACAGATAGAAAGGTGGGAGGGGGGGGGGGAACAGACTGATAGAAAAAAAGGGGTGAGAGAGAAAGAAGGTAACCTGATGTCTCAGGGGTTTTCAGAACACTAAGCTGCTTCCAGTTGAAGTTTGCAGAACCTCCTTTCCTCCAAGCCCACTCCGAACCAGTCTCTCGTTTGCCAATTTGCACTCTTCTAGTTGACTTATTTGTCTCAATCTGACTTCAAGGAAACCTTAACTTCATCACCCCACCCACTTTTCATTAGTAAGTAATTGGTATGCCTCACATGTTTGAGGTGAATTGTTTTTTCTCCCATCAGCCGAAATGTTCACGCTGGCCTCAATGTCAATTCAGAGGCTCCGCTTTCACTTAATAACAGGTGTTGAGAAGGGGTAAAGTCAACATCGCTGGAAAAACTCTCTTGCTTTGGACTATCCAATATCCACACCACACGTGCTTATATTTATATGAAAAACTCACCACCGTTAGTGCTGCTTCTCCTTCTTTCTCCCCAGTGGGTGAAAATTTCCAGAAAAAGTTATTTTGATATTCCACCACACTCTCCTCCCAAAATTATCCCAAAGTGAGATCCTGCTCCTGTTTTCAAAGCCGCTTATCCAGGTCTGGGGCCATTCACGTCTGTGTGTCTTTCTCCCACACGCTTGGAAAATGGATTGATCTAAAACTTTAGTAACAAGAGTCCCAATACTGCTCCCTCCCTCCTGGTGTTCCTCACTGCAGGTCCTAGTGCCGTCTGCTGCTACATGGAGGGGAAAGGAAAATATAGTGGCGAGATGTAGAAAAAGCATTTACCAAAATGCACAAATGTCCAAACATTCCCAAGTAAAATGAACTTTGACAAAAGTAGAAATGTGAAAATCACATTTGCAAAAGCAAATTGTCCGGTTAAAAAGCACTTAGGACAACAAACCAGTGCTTGTGAGTGTCAACTTTGACAGAAGAGGCCTTCATATCTAATATGCTTTGACACCACAGTCATTACATTAAGAATTGAACTGATCTCAGTGTTAGTGTCTCGCTTCGGTGACATGGTGATATTTATGGAAAGCTACTGTCCATTCCTTACGAGCAGAGAGGAAATCAAAGGACTCAAGCATCAAGTTTCATTTTCAGATTATACTTGTCCACAGTAACAGGGGGAAATGGTGTGTTGAGTATACTCAATTTTAAGTAGATGATCAGCCTACTGAAAGAATGTCATTCCGTTTTATTTCATGCACACCCAATGAGTAAATTCAATGAAAACTTTTTTCAATGTCATAATTTTCACGAGTGCACTGAATGATACAAAAGCAAAAAAACAGGAGAACATTTACCTTGATCCTTTGCAACAGATGTTGATGACGTGCGTGCATGTTTCTGCGTGTTGTTTTGTTGTTTGCATTGTTTTTAACCCTTGAATTCCACATTTTCTTATTCTTGAATTATGACAGTCAGCCACAGTATGAAATGCGTTTTTCAAAATACCTTTCCAGAGGGGCACATCTGGTGAGGACTGTAACAACTATGTCAGAAATGTCATGCAACATTCATGCAGTCAGAAAATAAAGACCAGGAGCTAAACTCAGCTCCTCGTTGATGGCAAATAGAGACAGCAGCAAGAAAAGTTAACCCACACCCCTCTGATATCCACTCACCCAGGGTAGCTCTAAGCCACACCCGGCATTGACTCGGGCATCTAGACTGTGCTCTACACAGCAGGGACACTTCTTTCTTGTTGTGGCATCTTTATTTTGTCACTCTCCTCTCTTTTGTTTCAAAGTGCTTCTGTCTCGCCCGGCTTCTTTTTGACCCGAACCGTACTGCTGGCAGAGCCTTTGGCACTGACAGAGTAGACAGTCATACTACCCCCCTTTTCTCTGACAGATAGAAAAATGAAAGAAAGGAAGGATTGTGTGTCAGTGCCATCCCTTTCTCCTCCCCTTGAGAGCAAAGAATTCCTTCAATCTTCACATGATGTGTTGATCCTGTTTTGGTGTTGATGAAAAACTTTATTGGGTGCAAACTGGAACTGGCCAAAAAAAAATTTAAAATAAAATTAAAAAAAGGATGCTAACGTGCTGGTTGTGTCTCTCTTTCTTTCTATCTGTTTAAGAATGTTGAGCCACATATGTGAGTTCAAACGCAAGTGACCATTTTCCTGATGCCAAAGCTCGTGTCGCTGTCAAATTTGTCTAGGCCTTTGTTATCGGGATGAGGGCTGAAAGGGGAAACCCCCAGATAGCGGACTGTGCCCTCACACTTGACTCTGAGGTCGTTTTAGGGTGAGAAATTTTGAGGGGGAACAGGGTGGGGGGGCAATGCTGGGCTGGCATTGCACCATTGAGGTCGTAAGTGCGCTAAAATGCTCATATTTCACACTTTGTGTCAGGGAGACCGCCTCAGACGTCGACCTGCGCAGTGTTTATCTCACCTTTTTTAATCTTAACCAATTTGTACAAGTCAGAAGGTTTGGAGGACAATAGTGTTGATAATTTGCTGGCTGAGTCACACCTGTAAGCACAATTAAAAAACGATCTAGTTCCTTAAATAAGAAAAAAATCAAAAGAAAACACAACACTGAAGCATACACTTAGTTCGGCATCAAGACTGTTTCTGCTTGTTCCAGAAAATGTGCAATTAATCATTATTCAAGTGCATGTGCGTGCATGCATGCCGAGCAATAATTAGGATGAGTCATAATCAATTTACAGCTCTATAAATTCCAGTAAATTCCTGCAAGGACTTGAATGTGTTCCTGATCCTCACACACACACACACACACACACACACACACTGAATGGATTTGTTCGAAATAAATGCGCATCATTATCATATTCTTGACCTGAAGAATTGTCTGATCTGAGGATCAACCTAAAATGCACTAAAGCCTTCGCAGTTGAGCTTCATTTGACCTTCTCTAACCTTTGGAATGCAGGTGTTCAGCAAAATTCACAACCATTTGATGATTGAATGGAGCGCTCCATTGCTGAGCTGAATTAGAAGTGGTATTTAAACAGTCCATTTTGCTGTTTTAATTTTGACACAATAGTGAGAAACGCATTTGAAGACTTGAAGAAGATTTGGAGAAGACTCTTGGAAAACTACCATCTGCTCACATTTGAAGACAAGCTGCAGAGGTTTTAGTCACAGTCCAGTATCAGACTGAGATTTGACAAAAACTGCGAATTTTGCACGGTCATAATTTACAAGACTACAACTAGATTCTTTCGGCATTTTTTTCCCCCACAATTCAAAATGTTCCCGTCATGCTCAGTTGCGTTGGTGTTTCTCCTTTTTGCATATCGCTATTGTGATTGCTTGCAAAGTTTCCTGTTTCCAGTTTTCTTCAATCTCATCTATCGATTGTTGGTTGTGTCACGTCACCTCAAAGCAGAGGTAGCAAATCCAACCCTGCCGCAGTTTGACTTCAGCAACAGCTGCTTCTACTCATCCGGCAGGTAAGGGAGCTTGTAAAACTGCTGGTTCAGTTATGAGTTTTAACTTCTGGACCTGGATCGGCAACAAAGACAGAAAGACTTCTGATATCACACACGTTGGGTATTGTCAGAAATGCAAGACTAGGAAAAGACCTGATCTAAAACAGCTGAGATAACCACCTTATACTTCACTTACTCTAAAACGACTTTCAGTTTTTATTCACAGTCCATGAAAATTGTTAGGTGTAAGCCGAATAAAGACATCAAACAAACAATCAACATTACCTCGCCTAGGCTTCCAAAAGGATTTTCTCAAAGGCAAACGCCCACTGAGTTGAGCGTTGGCAACACCAGGTAATCGAGGTGTTGGGTTCGAGGTAAAAGATGGACCAAAGGGCAGGGACCAGTTTTTATTTACAAAACACAGAATAAAATCACCGCAAAACAAACCATAACAATACTAGAATCATGTCACTAACAACAGAAAAACACCACAACGGCAACAATGAACTAACACAGACTCAAAGAAAGCAGGGAAGTAAACACAAACAAACTGAGATGATGAGTCACACATAGACAAGACACGAGTGGCTGGAGCGAGCTGAATGGAGACAAAAGGAACAAGGTTGATGAGAACAGGTGGAAACGAAGCCCTAATGAGAAGACATCCATCCATCCATCCATCCGTCTTCTGATCCGCTTATCCTCACAAGGGTTGCGGGGCGTGCTGGAGCCTATCCCAGCTGTCTTCGGGCAGTAGGCGGGGTACACCCTGAACCGGTTGCCAGCCAATCGCAGGGCACATATAGACAAACAACCATCCGGCTCACATTCACACCAAGGGACAATTTAGAGTGTTACATTAACCTGCCACGCATGTTTTTGGAATGTGGGAGGAAACCGGGGGAAAAACCCCCCCCCGCAGGCACAGGAGGAACATGCAAACTCCACACAGGAAGGCCGGAACCGGAATCCAACCCTGCACCTCTGAACTGTGAGGCCGACGCGCTAACCAGTTGACCACTGGGCCACGAGTAAACATGAGAAGGGACATCCTGTGAAATGCATTGGTCGATTCATGAGTAAAATGCTTGTTGTGAATTTTGCCGTGCATCTCCTTTTCACACAACAATGGCTCAGTTTGCAAAGGTCGCGCGGCAGCACGGAATGACAAGGGCGCCCTGGTGCCCAACGTGCTAATATTTGGAAGTGCTGATGTGGCAGCCTCCCAGATTTTTGCCGCTGGTTTAGACACAAAGTAGACCACACCTCGACAAGATGTGGCTAAACGGGAAGTCAGAGAGTTGAATTTCGTTTGCGAGCTGCACTAAAATCACTTCAAGGTATATTTTAGGCTGAGCAGCGAGCAGTGTTTTCTTTAACATCTTACTGTATAATATCTCATCTGTGTCCCAAAGCTTGGTAAACCAAGCCACCTAATTACCTCCATTGTCCTCATGTCCTTTACGTCTAAATAAATTCACCAAAATTACATTAAATCAATCTGCCAGCTCCTCTCCTGTTGGAGATGTTGATATTTTTTTTCTGTGGTCACAGTGACACTGCTCTTCGAGCAATTTTCAGGTTGAGGCGCCTTGCCATCTGTTGCCGCACCCACCAGCAACACTCAATTCTGCGGTGGCTGCCTTTCACCACGTACACATTGAATGGCGTCGTCAATGGCATGCTTTGTCCTACTAAGTGCAGTGTGAAAAGGGCTTTAGAGAAGAAAAAGGTGTGCAAAAATAACTGGATTTAAAATTAAGTTCACCTGTAAAAGTGACAGTACATTTTAAGTTGAAAGTGCAATTTCAGAATATCCCAAGCATGCATGACAGTCACTTGCACTGTTTACCCTTGATTGTTTGCATACTCTATGTGTGACATCCTGCTTATTGTTGAGTTGCCAGGCTTGTTTTCTTACACCCTCGTGGTGGACAAGCGTTGACGTATCTGGAAGCCTCCTCACTCACTGACTCTACTGTAGCCTTCCTCCCACGGGCTCTCTTTGCAGAATCCCGCTATTGTCTCGTCAAGGACGGCCTGTGGCGTGCACAAGCTAGCGTGTAGCCCTGCGCGCACTCTCACGTAGTGCGTTCTCCAGCAAAGGCGCTACAGCCAAACATACCTGAATGAGTGCATAATCACAGAAAACTTCATTGCGTCTCTGCTTTTTGCAGATAATGTAGTTTGCAATCAGAAAAGGATAAAGCTCAGCTGCCTCTTGGACGCTTCCTTGGTGAAGTGTTTTGTAACGATGGATCCCAGCTGGTAACACCTCAGGATTGCCCTGCAAGAGTTAGACTAAATTGTTGGGGAGGGGGAAGTCTGGGCTTCTTCAGGATGGACAATGACAATAAAAATAAGGATTATTTGACAACAGCTGGAATGCAAATTATTTAATAAACAGCAGTGAGACTAATGGTGAATTGCTGGGCAGGTTCAACATCATACAAGGTGTTCAGTAAATATTTCCAGCACTTTAACAGCATTGAAATATGGCTGAAATTGGAGGCAATCAACTCCTTTTCATAACCATCCACATCCCTCCTTTTTCCAAACCGCTTGTCCTCACTAGGGTCCCGCTCCCGGTTGTCTTCGGGCAGTAGGTGGGCTCCACCCTGAACTGGCCCTTCTCATAAACAAGAAATCCAGTACTTTATATTTGTTCCATCAGAAACATATTGACTGTTTTATTTATGGTTCAATGTAAGCTGCGGTATTTTAGGGATGGTTAAAACACATATTCAGCTGTTCTCCTTAATGGCCAAAACAATGGAAGATTAATGGCCAAACCATCTATTCCAAAACAAAAGCAACTGTTTCATTGCATGTGGCCCACTGAGATCACAGACATGACCACATCACATCTGTTATCGGGATGAGGGCATCTTGCAGACTCTTTCAGTAAGTTGAGCGCCGGTCCACGACCCCTGAGGATTTTCTGTAAAAACGGTGAAGCGTTTTAAGTGGCAAATCACTTGGCTCGTATTCGTACAAACTCTCGTTTTCAGGTTCCCCTTCTGTCCGTCCTCAGACCCTCCACCTCCCTTTCTCTCCACGGATTGAAATTGATTCTCAAACAGTTGCCATTATTGACTCACATCCTTCCTTCTTAGTGCACATGTAAAAACATACTATTTCATGTCATCACGCTACAATAGTTATCACATATTGCGCTTGTTCTCACAAAGGTCGCAGCCCACTACGTTCTATCCCATCTTACTTTGGGCTACATGTTGGACTTGACACCAGTCAATTGCATTCAAACAATAATGACTAATTAGTACAATCATTTAACAAAGCAGTTAGCATTATTTACCATTTTAATTGGCCTGGACTGACTTTTCTCCAAAGGCGAAGATGTCTTCAGGTCTCACGTTTAATGGCCAACTGTATGTCATCCCATTCGATGCAAACCATATCCGAACTGTGCCACATGCAAGCCATAGTCTAGAATTGTGAGAAATGTTGTGTAAATCCTGCTACAGATGAGCCACCGCTGGCCCATTACCGGGAATCAACTGACTTTTATAGATTTTGCTGAAAGGGTGTAGCATGGGCCAAGGAAGAAGTGCTCATCGACTTTTGCGACAGATCCATAAATATCATGCTTTTAGCTGTGAGCTTTCGCCTGAAATGCGGCTTTCTTGGATGTTAAACATTCCTGCTTGGCTTGAGTGAGGCGTGGGATTATTGGTGAAATATAACGGGTAAGAAGGAGAGATGAGAGCAGTGGAATCACTTGTGAGGGGAGAGTTAAAAGAGACACCTGGGGTTTGAACAAAGCAGCAGCTGGTGAGGCTTTACTTCTCGAAACTTCTTTGCAAGTCTTTGTCAGGGGTTCAGCTGTGTTAGTCGATGAACCCTCAACATATGCGATCACACCTGGGAATTCACATGTACGCTCTTGCCTCCTTATGTTGGAGTGAAAAGGAGATTAGATGCCCCTGTCACACGTTAAAACTGAGACATTTTGTAATCAGTGTGAAATGCCGAGCGGGATACATAACGGACCGCATAGTCACCTTTTATCGAACAACTCTACAGTTCCAAATATTGTGTAACATAAAATATCCAAACAAAGCAACACTTTACTCAACGTTTCTGCAGCAGTAACAATTCTAAACGTTTCCTAACAAGACAGAATTAAGCTGTGTGGGAATGCTGTGGTGAAAAACCATTATAGTCTGACAAGTGAACAAATGATCTTTCCCTCTGAACAGGCAGTTATGCGTCATGAAACTGTTGCCCCACTTATCTTGCTTTGCCTCCCAGAAAGTGACAATATAATATCAGAGAGAGAGAGAGACAGAGAGAGAGTAACAAGCAATGTTCTCTCTAAGGCATGCATGTGAGCAATCACGCACTGGTTTCACCCTCTCAGCTCACACACTGGCATTGGCAGGCACCATGCACACACGTTGCATTTCTACTCTCATTCCTTCATGTCCACCCCAGTTTAATCTATAAACAGCGCACCACACCATTCCCACTTGCCTCAGTTTCATTTGCGAGATCGAAGACACACACTCAGTTGTTTTACTGTCGTTTGAAGCATACTATGGCTGTGTTCAATTTCCCAGGCTGTGTCCTCCAAAGGCCGCATTTTCGGAGTCATTTTTCAGCCGTCACTTACTTTTTGAGCAGTCACTTATGACTTAACTCCACCGCATGTGGTTTCCAAATTCTAGAAAAACAATTCGCTAGCTGAGTCCTTGAACGCCTTCAAAGGCTGCTCCTCATTTAGCCTCCGTGGACCGCAGAAACTGAATTCGGGCAGGCTTCATGTGAATTTGGACACGATGTGCGGTCGAGTCATGCCGGATGTGATGCCATGCGGCCGCAAATGCGACCTTTGGAGGACCCGGCCTGTGAATTTGGACGCGGCTATTATCACATGCACTCACCGCTAACGAGAAGCTGCAGGCGAAATGTGGCTTGCTCCATTTGGGAAGTTCAAACATGGGCGTAGTTTATGAGCCCTTTAAAGGCTCTTTTGCACAATTCAGAGGTCAGGTGGCTAGAAACGTTTGTGTTTTACTAAATGACATGTTTTGCATTATGTATGCGTGGACCATTTGGGACCCTTTTTTATACAGATTGTACTGACAATTATATGCTTAAAGTGGACTTTGTGTGAATGCTCAGACGCATGGAAAACTAGCGGGAACATTAGAAACAAGGTCTACTTTCTTGTCCCCCCCACAGTAAAACAAAAGGTGATTTAAGGGTTATAATTAGCAAAAATGTATTTTTATTGTCATGTTTGTCTGTCTTTGACTTTGTTTCAGCTCCAGGTGGGGTGGAGGGCGTTTCCTTCCAGCCGGCACACCTGTTTCCTGTCATCATTTAGCCTTGTATTTAAGGACTGGGACTTCTTTCATTCTTCGTCGGATTATTGACCTTGTTTGCTGCTTATGCTCAAGTGCTGTTTTCTAGACCCATCGATCTCGTCATAGCCTTTCTTGCTCGCTTGTTCCTCGTTTGGAAGTATGGATATTGTTTTGTTTTTGATCTCTTACTTTTTTTTGTGTAATTGGACTCTTGTGTAATTTTGTTTATATTATTGGCTTAACAATTACCTTGCCTTTTGCAAGTGCTTTTTGTGCATGCATTGTGTTTTCCTGGCTCCTTGTGACCAGCGATTTCTGTTTGCACTTTTCTGCAAATAAAAATTTCTTGTGATTGCATTTTGTCTGAGCCTGCATTTCTGGGATCCCAAAAACATTATTGGGTTTGGTTCTGAACCTAACATTTACAAGTGCAAATACAAATTCTTCCTAACAATTCCTTTTTTTCTTTGGGTCACCAATTGGGACTTATTTTGATCAGGAAGCATTTCTCTTTAAACAATGTCTCCTATATTCTGTATCATTATGTCATGTGAAACACAACTTATGTCGATGTTATGACGATGTTTGAACCTTGAGTTGAAAAACTTGGTGAAACCCTGATTTAATGACTCAAATGATGACTTGCTGAAGTAAGGGCAAAAGTAATGAATGAAGATCCACTCCGCCAAACATTTACAGAGAAGGAGCATCATCAAAAGGTTTTATTGGCTTTTAGGTTCGTTCTTTTGTCCTGAGGTGTCCTGTAGTGTTCTTAGATGAAAAGAGATCAATGTCAGAGTGAGTATGTACAAGGGATTAGATGAAGAAAATGGTGGCCACACATACAGCACGTAATAGGAAATGAGCTCAGCTGCTTGCTCCTGCTGCCACCAAGGGACTGGGCCCAAGTGCAAATCAGAGCAAGTGAATTCTCACGCACGTGCACTTTTGACAGGGATGCACGTGACATGTAACATGGACGAATTTGCGCAAGACCATTTTTGTCATTTGTTTGACCTTAATCAAAACACAAAGTTAACTGGAAGAGGCTTCACGTTGTGCAGTCATAAACAGAGACATCTCGAATAATCTGTAGAATTTCTCTTAATTCAGTACCGCGGGAAACATCTGCGGACACTCAACGTTAGCATTGACTGCTCGCGTCACGTTGCATCTGTGAAAGTCATTACATTCAGGGTGAGGAGTGAAAAGAAAGCAGAAGGATGAGAGGAACTCGAAGACCTCCCGTGGAACAACAGTATGTGGAATCAGATTTGGTGCAGATTTTGGTGCTGTGTTGTATGAAATCCTCATGGACACTGGAGTCAGATGACTGCTTGCCAGACAACTCCATGTAATGCTTATGAGGGAATGTTGCTGGTTTTCCAGCCAATCAGCTCCAGTTTTGACATGGAAAGGACACGTTTGGAACGTGAGAGAAAACCAGACCATTCAGGCTAAACGAACACGAGCACAGGAATAGCATGCAAACGGTGCACAGAAAAGCCTGAACAGAGATTACAGGTGTCAAACTCAAGGCTACGGGGCCAGATCTGGCCCGCCAAATCATTTTAATAAGAGACATATTGTAAGCATTTTCTTTTAACCACAGTAACTTAAACATTAGTTGAATAAACCGTTATTGTTGACTTTTTTCCTTTGGTTTCAGTCATAACGCCCCTCCAAGGGAAATGGTAACTAAAATGTGGCCCATGACAAAAATGAGCCATGCTGAAAGAAAGGCTCTGCCAGGTAGAGCCGTTCATTCAGCATGCAGGTAGAACGAGGGAAATTTGACCAAGATTACTTTTTCCCCTCTTACTGTTTTATGACATCCACTTTACAAGCTTATTCACATGCAATCAGCAGCACTTACCACCCACAGACGTTACGTCAGCCAGGATCCATTGGTTTAGAAGGAATGTCTTCGTCAACTATTTGCGAAACAAGATCTGTTAAATCATACAAACATGTTTGCGTTCAAAAACACATAATGTCGTTAAATTTCTCGCGTGTTTGCCAAAGCACTTTATTGACAAAGAGTCAAACACACCAATACTGCACTGAATGCACTGAATTGAAAGGCAAAGATTCCAGCCCCCGACATCACTCAATGAGCCACGCCCCTTGAATCCCTAAATCCCTACTCAGTTTATTCCTTAACATTGTCTATTATGTTTTATAATGCATTGCTACCTTTATTTATTAAAACCACAATACCCAACAATTGTGGAGTTTTTTTTGAGGGGCTGTGACAAGTTCAATTAATTTCAAAAAGGAACACAGATTTGACAAACGAGTACTGTACCGGTAGTTAGGAGCTTGGTCAGAAAATGAATTGCACTTGTAAATCGAGTTAACTCCGCACAGGAAGGCCGGAGCTGGAATCAAACCATGCACCTCTGCACTGTGAGGCGGACGTGCTAACCAGTGGTCCACCATGCTGCCCACAATAATAGGATAGCGATATATTTGGTAGTGTTTATGAATTAAGTGGTTACATTCAGCAACAGGTGGAATTTTCTTTCTCATAAATGGAAATCGCACAATTATATGAGAGAAGACATGATAGGACACGGGACATAAGAGCAATAGTCAGGATTGCACAGTTGTAGTAACAAAAAAAAAGAAAATATCTCAAAAACCTGATGTCAGAGAAAAAAAAGGAAAGACATTTTTTAAAATCACTGTCAAAAATACAATTCGGGATACGTAACCGAAATTGTTAAAATTTGCTCTTGATGAGTGATATTGTCATTGTGATTGTGAAGCATATTTTAAACTATTAAATGCATGAGGATTCTAATTTATAGTATCTGGAGAGTCTGCAACAGTTGAATGGAACATTTTCAAAAAATTATGGCAATGAGCCAAAAACCAGAGATATGGCTTCAAAACCATGCAGATGATTTTTGAAAGGTTCTCCACAGAGCCATATTTTACTTGTGAGGACTGAAGAGATGTTGAAAGCACCATTTTTTTTCTTTTCCTACAAAGCTCAGTCACCTCTTGACCTTCAGGCGGCTGAGTCCATTCTCATATTCACACGCATGCATCATCCACTAGAAACCTCACAGCAGTTCGCTGTAGCAAATCCAGCTATTCGAGAGAAAATGCATGACAGAGCTCAGCACGTACGTCAAGTTAAGAGGTAACTCCAAGAGGGTTATTTATTTTGTCCATCCCGTGAGAGAACATTTCTTTGAATTTCACTGTGTCTGGCACTTCACTTGACATGACGGTAAGCTGTGGACAGATGTTACCCCTCACACGTACAGTCCATCGCGGCAGTGGTGAGAACCAGTGAGCCTTCTCTTTCATGGCTGGGCTGCAGCAAACTACAACATTGCGAAAAAAGGACTGAAACACGAATCGGAAAAATGCCAGGTGATGAGTGAGGAATCCCTTTCCAGTCAATTTCATGTTGAATAAAGGCATTTATGGCCAATACATTTTGTCAATGCTGATGATCAGCATGTTATGTGAGCATGTGAAGGAGACATCCTTTTTCTGGCCTGAAAATATAATGTAGTTATCCATACTTGGATATTGGACAGTATAGTATTGAAAGATTGTTTAAAAATGTTTACACTACAAAATAAAAATGTGTTGTGGACATAAAAAGTCTACACACCACTGATTTGAAATAATTACCTTGTTCTCGTTTTAATTTTCTAAAAAAATTTAAATGAAAAATAAAAATGGCATTTGACCACAGGTGTGTGGATTTTACATTCATTTCACTTCCTGATAAGACAGTTTGATCATAGTTGCCGTTCCAGCTTTATCTTTGATAACCTTCAAAATTCCATCGCTTCCATGTTTCACAGAAAACATGGCGAAAGCCTGAAGCGTGGAAGAACAAAAAAATGCGTATGTTTTCTCTTCAAGACATCGTCTTTAGGCGCACGACTAAAAAGGAACAATTACTGAAAGTTTCAAGATAATTGTTACTGGCATTTTTGCTAAGTGCGTCAATTATGCCCTTTAAACTTTGTGGGAACAGTTTGTACCCAGGCCATTTTCGGCTCCAACTTGACGGCACTTCAGTGCACCAAACAAGGTCCATAAATGCATAGTTGACGACCACATTTTACAATGAGGGTAAATACAGGATCGACGTGACCTACCTGTTGCATCAAACACCTTTTTGCATGAGCTAGAATAAACGCCTCATCCACGATCAGTGACCCCTGACCACACTGGATGAATGTTGAAAATGTCCCCACACATCCAAAATCGAGTAATAAATCTTCCCAGAAGATTGAATGACTCTGTGTTCAGTTGTTTGTCTCAATTGTAATAGTTTCCTGAGATATCAAATTAAACAGCAAAATTGGAAACGTTAAAATGCTTGCAAACGCAATATGATCCCATTTGAGATTTTAGTCATGAATTTTTCAAACTAGGGGTGGGTGTAGCTGTACATTATGGGAGCCAAAACCACATCTATGTGTGTGCACGGGGGTGGGTGGGGGTTTGGTGATTCGAGCCTTCCTTAGTGCCAAACATTTCTCCAATCAGTGAAGGCCGCTGAAGTTAGATGGCTGCTGTGTAAGCCTCTCTAACTGGGAAAAGATGTGTCGGCTTCGTCTTTTGCTCAGCATGGCACTTTGCTCAAAATTGGAGACATTTCACAATCAAATCCGCTACTGGATTACAATGCCCTGAGTCCTTTCAGTGAAGGTGGAGCTGCTCAAAGTGTAACGATGAGCAAGCATTTCCAAGCTTGGTTTGTACAGTAGTTGAGCTCACTTTCAAAGTATTTGCTGCAGAGTTTTCCTCTTCACTTCTTTTCACGGTGATATAAGGCGATATTTATTGTTACAACTCGTAGGTTTGACATGATCAGCTAACATTATTAGCAATGATTTTTTTTTCTCTTATTTTTACTGACTGTATGTTTTGTGAAGTGTGTGAATACGCTCACACACATTTATGTGTGGGAAGAGGTCCCGGTGGTCTGCGAGGCCAGATTCTGTGGTGTTTAGTGCTGTGGCGTGAGTGCGGGCTTCGGAGTAATAAAGATGTCTCTCCCACTTCAAACTTATTCCCACTTCAGTTGGACCACACAGGAGCACGTTAGGATAGTGCTGGTGAGTTGTACCAAACTAGTCTGGTTAATCACTTTTTTGTCATTTCAGCACTAATTATAATTTTAGAAATAATATTTAGATGCCCACTGAAAAAGTAACAAGCAGTTTGTGAAGTGAATAGTGACACTTATTCTATTAAAAAAATAAATAAATTAATACGCTCTTGTTACGTTCCAAGAAAATTGTGGTTAACCTTTCAAATCTTCGAGCCTCTTTTACAAAATCGGTGCTATTGTCATCGCCTCAAAAGATAATGACTGTTAAAATTATTTGTGACTTCCCATAACTCTATCAGCTAGAAATTTGTGATATCACATACCTAGGTTCCTTCCTGTAAGATGATCTGATTCAGAAGGTTAGGCACTGAAGCACAATTAGACTTGATTACATAAAGTTCGATTTTCCTTTTTCATTTTGCTACCAGTATACTTCTTTATTCACTGTTTATGAGTTGTTTTATGACTATGTGAAATCACTGATGACATATCCTGGTACATTTACGCTGTGAGAGTGGATGTGACCGATCCAGGCTGTCGTCTCCTTCAGCTGGAGTCGGCTGATGGAGGCTCCAACTTCCCGCAACGCTCAACAAGCTAAGCAGTACAGCAAATGGATGGATGATGGCACAAAAAATGTGAAATAATTTTGATACAATTCACTAGTGTTGACCATTATTAAACGCTCCAAAAAGGAAAAACGCTGATGCGCAAATAAGAAAGTCTATGAACAAAATTTGTGTCCCTTGCTCAGGTTCTCTTTTTGTGGAAGGGAACTTAAATGAAGGAGGTGGCCACAATTTTTCTAACCAGATATCTGACAAAAACATTACAGATATTGGCAAAATACATGCCGGCCCGCAAATAGCGAAAATCCATGTATAAGTGATGCCCATAGATAAACTATTATATTCATTTTTTCCTTTTTTTTCTTTCTAAAACATAAAAATGCTTAAAAACCAGGGTTGTATTCCCCAAACAAGAACATTTTTTTGGGGTGAAATATTTATTGATTTATTTATTTATGTATGCCGTTCCAACATCAGTTAAAAAAGACAAAGTTTTTTTGTAAATAACATCATTTGCAATGCTTCAGACGTTGGCCCTCCGATCACATCCATCCGTTGCATTTTCGGGGTAGTAAGTCGCCTGCAAAGGCACAATCGAAAGAGACGACTTCTTTGTGAATCATAGTTGAGACTGCAAGCCTTTCTGCTTATGGGCTACAATTCTGACCAACTTCCTGTGTGTCCGCGCCCACAACCATGGCACGCCTTCAGCAACGTGCATTCTTGTTGAATGACATCACGGTAAACCAAATCGCATAAAACATCAGATTGTGACCGAGTGTGCTTCACATATTTCAATGACGTCATCCACAGCAGTGGCCTTCAAATCCTTTTCAGTCGTAGTTAATTTTTGCATAGATTAGTGGAGTTTGACAAATAATCCAGAAAACAATGACATGGACAAAAAAAAGTGATGACTGTACTGATGACAAGCCTGCTCCAAGAATGCTCGCTCCATCTTAGGGAGAAGTTCATAATCCGCTGCAGATAGTCATCAAGCTCAACCTCCCAACTTAGACCATTTCTTTGGCTCAGTCCAACCACCGAAACTTGAGGACAAGACTGTAGTTCTTTAAATGCGCCAGCTCTGCTGTGTGACAAAATGGGTGATCCTGCGCTGTACATATATTTCTGTTTTAAACTGTGATCGTGATGTGAATTTTGTCTCGAGTTTTAGGATCTTTCATGTCATTGTCTATATTTAGTCTCATCAGCTCATCTGCTCCTCTGACAGTGACACAAGACACATCGCCAATAAACACAGTCCAGAACCGGATTAAGAAAATAAGTGTATTCATCTCCACACTCAGATAGTACACACCTTTGTTTGCCAACAAAGTCTTTTGGATGGGAGACGAGAATTTGAGTGTCCTAAAACGCCTCAAAACATGAACACAATGAATGACTGATTTTCATCATGATGACATTCGAGGACACTTTTGTGTACAAAGAAACATCTGGCTTCCCACTTTGAAGGGTTCGTTCACCCCTTTGGAAATGTGGTGCGTATTCATGCTCCACTTAATAGGAGCAATTGAGGCTCATAACCAGAAAGAAAATGTTGGAGGAAGTTGGGCAAATATCATCCGGACAAAACAGTGTCTGAATGACGGATGTCCTGTTTGCATTACGTCCAGCGACTCATTAATGATGTCACGTGTTACCGTTGCCACGTCTCAGGTCTGCACAATGTTGGCCAAGGCACAGGGAGCAAAAACATGTAGGCTTGGCATTGCCTAGAACATGTGCATCCACCAAACACGCTTCTTTCATGTGTTGGGACTGCGATACGTTAGATTTTGAACTTTAAAAAAGAGAGACATTGGATTCGGACAACAAAAAAAACAAAAAAAAACAGAAACATCTCACATGATGTAAGAACACTGACCCCGTTAAAAGCATGAGACAGTCCTTGCTGTTTAATTTCAGCCAGATATTGCTGAATCTCTGTCTGGCAGGTAAATGTGAGTCAAAGACGTAACACAGGGACTGACGGGATCTAGTGTTACTAATTCTCAGCCTCATCCTGCTCCTGACAGGAAATGGGCAAACCAAACTTAAGCAATGGGTCTGAGCTGTCAAATTGTTTAGAAGTCCCAGTTTGGCTTTGACAGATTCTCAAGCCAGTTCCTCCAGCCTGCTCTTACTTGGAAACTGAAACAGATATTTTTGACTGGAGGGCATGTGCACAAAGCAAGATGTGCTTGGATGACTTCATAATTTAACCTATTTTCACTTCCTGTTGGTGTCATTAAGGTACCGGCATGCTTTTGTCCACATTGAGCATGTCTAATTTTTGGATCAGTAGTCCGTCTACTTAATTACCTAACTTCCGATGGGAATGAATCCGAATGGCCGAATGAAATGAAAATGGTCCCTATAAACACCTTAGTCGGAATAAAAAGGCCAAGTTTTATTTGGATTCACAGGGGAAATATATACTTTTTGCCAATCTGAACGAGCGTCTTGTGAAGAGTCCCATCAGAATAGCCAAATGTTGTCGGGTCTGTGCATGCACAATGACAAAAAAGACTCAATTTAAACCCAGTTAGTATTTCCCAAGCTTTATTGAGAAAATGAGCCCATTTTCAGTAGAAAAATCGCACCGCACACCATCCAACAAGAATATCACAAAAAGAATGAGTACCAAGCATTAATATGGATATTTAGGTTGTTGATACAATCGAGGAAAGGGACTGAACCTCTAATGGGAAAATGAAGCTTCATGAAGCACTTGTAATGATATTTATTCCTCTAGGTTGAATTATAAATTCCACTGTGATGGAAATTAATGTGAAATCTCTATCTTTAAAACAATAGTGCTATCGAGAGGAGTCAAAAATGATCACAAGTGCTTCATGGAGCTTCATTTGTCCATCACTAGATTGAACACTCTACTCCAATGAGTTTTTGATGTATTGTTAGTAATATACTCAAACACCAAATATGGGTGGTAACACTCCAAATACTGACGTGTACTTCTGATACAATCCTACACCTACAATTTCAATTAGGAAGATATTGTTCTTTATGTGAATCTGCAAGTCCAAATTGCTTGGTAGTGATGGATGTGGCTCAGGAGTGGCGCAGGACATGCTGCCAGTGTTTGAATGCCTTCTTGTTATATTTGTGACGGATGTGTGTTTATGTTTGTGCATGTTTATAGGAGTGTATAAATGGGGCTTGCCCCTCAGCAAAAGGGCCAGTTGTTTGGATTAACCTCCACACTTACCATCTTTGTTCCAGTGTCTGTTCCTGTCAGTGTCAGTCTGCTCCCTCACCCTTCAAACTGTTAGATAGACAAAGAAAAATCGAAAGAATTCCAAATGTTTGTGTCTTACCATGTAAGCAGACAGCTGCTGATGATTATCCGGGATCAGGAGTGCACAGATAGCATAAGGTGTGGCATTCGTACTACATTCCCGAGTTAAAGGTCAGTTGTAAGATGTCTTGCCAAGATACTGGGCATAGGCTTGCTTGAATAGATTTTGAGGCATAAAGCAGCCTCCTGGTGTTAGGATCTTCTCTGTTCTGTCATGAATCACTGCAGAGTCGACGACCACTGAAGAGGTTGGAATCCTTCTGGAATTTCCAGACATTGACTGGCCACATTAGGCCCACCTGCGTAAATTGTATCTAGAGTAGTTTAAAATTACAGCATTTGTCTTACTTGCTGGTACAAGTCTATGACAACAGAGTGTACATAGAATTGTGTATTTAAAAGTCACATCTGTGTGGAATAACGACAGCGCTTGTTTTAGAAGAAAAAGGTTTTCATGCATTTTTGGGTCTATAATTAAAACCACATATGGTGATGATGACCAAGTCTGATCATTTTTTTGACAGAAAACAGTTTCAAGCTGTACGGGTATGACTACAAAATTTCCCCAATGATCAATAAGGCCTTAAACACTATTGTCTTGGGACCATCTGACGTTTGGACCAAAGGAAATAGTGATTCTATGTTTGTCTAAACATTCCAATAAAAGTCATTTCCAACAAAAGGCACTGCGTCATTTCCAACATTAGTCATGCCCACACTGTATTTCCAATCACTCTCATGTTCAATTAAATATTTTCTTACAGTATTACTCTCATGCTATCCTAACATTTTAGTAAACATCATCAGTATTAAAATACAGTTTTCTAAAGTTCGAAAAACGTGTGGTCTTATCACACGTTTTAATGTCCAAGTCTAAATTCTTTCCTCTTTCGCCACCTCCTCCATGAGACTTTTTTAACCGCTCTTAAGACAATCATTTTAACCCCTGGCCTTGACTGATTGTGACCAGGTGCTCACCATCACCATCTGAATGCATCAGATGTCGTCTTTTCACGGAGCGTGTGCATGTGTGTGTGTCTCACCGTGAAGTGTTAGCATGTGTCCATGGCTATTAGCATGTGCTTCTAGATGTATCTCACACAAAGATGGAAATCTAAAAAGGATCATGGAAAATCACTGAGACAATTTTGCCACTGGTTATTAGCTAAAGAAAGCGTACTGTACTTCTTTACCACCAAAAGCCCTGAAAGAGACAAATGATATTATACAATTTAAGTATGTATGTGTATATGTATGTATGCAGAGATGGGCACTTTACCCTATTTTGCTGGTCCGTCCTCCATCCTCCTGTCATTGTCCCTTTGTCCTTATTCATGTAACAATCATCCTAGGTCCCTGTCTGTCCTCATCCTTTTAAAGCACTTCCATCCCATTCTGCCCTCACTCCTCCGAAAAAAAAGCATTATCATAGCCAACATTAACATTACATTTACAAAGACGCCATTTTGAGTACATTGACACCGCAGCCATATTGGATGTGGCAAAGTGAAGCAAAGTGTGAATATGCTTCCTCCTTGGACATTTATCATCAAGTAAAAACTCACTGGATTCATACGGAATTATTGGTTTTGATTGTATGATTTTAGTCGCTGACGTCATAGTGATACACTCGCCAGCTTTCTTAACTGGCTGGATTGATCGTTTGTGAAATGGGTGTCTGTAGGCACCTTGTTATGTTGTCTGACTGTACACTAGTTGTCAGGGTTGTTATAAAAATACTATCGAGATAAAGGAGCCTGTTAAGCAAATACAGTTTTTAGCTATGCTCTGGCCTTGTTGTTTTACTTAACCCAGTTCGGGAGGATTAGAGGGGTGGACGAAATTCCACTTCCGTCCTTGATCCGACCTTTTTTAAAAACTTCTCATCCTCCATCCTCCGTGTGTGTGTGTGTGTGTGTGTGTGTGTGTGTGTGTGTGTGTGTGTGTGTGTGTGTGTGTGTGTGTGTGTGTGTGTGTGTGTGGGTTGTACAGAGACGTACTGGGTCCAAAATTTGGCCCGGGAATATTCTTCGATGTCCAAGGGTGGGGTGGGTTTGGCTGCCAGTAAACTATTCAACTATTTGGCGATTCGGCCTTGTGGGGGGCGTCCACCACACAGCAGCACATAATTGTCAACGGGAATTGTGGGGGTCAAGGGGGGGGGGGGGGTCGTACTGGGTAAGGTACGAACCCCTGCCATCATGCGCCACAATGTACAGTAATAGGAAATAGGAGAGACGGGGGTTCGTATGGCGGACGTCACACTATGAAAGGTAAACTTCGACCTCAACACGCAGTTCTCTAACAAGGAGCTAAATCTCAAAATGTACCAGTTTGATCCAATAATCGTCCCCAACATTTCAACGGGTGCCCACTTTGATGCCTTTCTGTCACTTTCAGTTTCTCTGTTGCAACCTGCTGACGGAATCATGACTCAGTAAGACTGCTTGAGTACCACTTGAACTTGTGAATTTTTTTTCATTCAGCTACCTGTTAGAGAACAGCAAGTTTTGCACAAAGTACTGAAATAATGAAAAGCTGTAAACATGCATTCAAAAGTTTATAGAGGGGGAAATAAAGTTCACCTGTGAATGTTTAGAGCCCATTTCAGGTTATCCTGAAAGTTCACCTGAAAGCCGAATATCCCCAACTTCCTGTTTGGAGTATGTAAATATACACCAGCAACCAAGTGTCTCTAATCAGTGTTAAATATCCATCAGAGTTGTGAAGTGGATGGTGAGATAAACAGATCACAGTTAACGTAACCCAGAGAGAAATGTTTGGCCCAGTACCGCAGCGCTCAGACCAAATGACACCCTCCCACTTCTCGGTTTAGCTTGACGGAGGATTCTTATTGAGGTCAACGGATTGCTTGGACAACATACATGTTTACAACTAATAAATCAAGAATTGCCCATATGGGTTTTGTGGGAGGTGCAAACCTAATTTAATAAACATTCAAATGTGCTCATTTGTTCTTCCTATGACTGGATATGCTCTTGTGGTTGATTACGACGAGCACATATAAGCCAGGAACATGATGCAAACATTGTGACTGAGGGAGGCTGACTTTAATAAGTAGTAATTGCCATGTTGCCTTTTTATTTTTAATGATGTCAGGGTTATTACAAGAGAGTCATTCAACCCTTTGGTTTCAGGTTGCATCCATGTTCAGATGAGCGTGACCAGGGCAGTGACATCTACCGAATAAGAGATCATGCATATGCAGACACACACACACACACACACACACACACACACACACACACACACACACACACACACACACACACACACACACACTGATGTACTCCGTATATTGATGCACATTAGAAGAGGTTCATCAGACTTTGGCCCACAGTCAGATTTCCAATACTGCACATTGTTGAGCTCTTTGTGGTTCTTTGAAAGCACAGCTCCATATATTTGCGACACACCCACAAGCACACACAAGGACTTTGACACATGCTAAATAAAACATTGCGCTCGTAAACTAACCCAGCCCACATATGCTGAGCACAGCATGGGTAGCGTGCTACCTTGTATATGGCTGTATGACATTTGGAAGGCTTGAGTTTCAATTTGGAAACGCTAACACGCCGTTTGTATTCCCCATTTTGCCAGATTAATGGGAATCATGTGGATTCGTCACTTCCGCCAGTAGGCGCACCATCCATCCAGAAGACATTTTTGGTCTAAGAGTGACTATAATACGTCTAAAACTAGGTTCTTTGATATGCCAGATGATGTTCTGAAGTTGGAGGGGGGGGGGGGTGAACTTGGAGAGCATATGGAAAACATCTGGAAGGAAGTGGCTGGAAATGAGGAGAAACTGAAAATCAGAATCACGATAAAAAAGTCAATAAATTCCCATTTTGGACTGTAGTGTTAATTTAGAAATGTCTTGCCTGTGTGGCTTTGTACATAATCAAAAAAACATTCATCCATGTTCTTTTGCTTATTGAGCTCGGGTGGGTGAGAGGCCGGGTACACCCTGGCCTGATCGCACATTGCACAAACAACTTTGAAAGTCAATTTGTGCCTGTTTCTGACTGTGCAGTGGGCCTCAATGTGATATCCAGTCATATACAACGATGCAAATGAAAAGGAGGGGCTCTCATAATAAAGTCACAACTCTGCCTGCTGAGCCACAGAAATGCCAGGCTAAACCAAGAGTAAAACCAGCAAAGATGTGTGGAATATAAACTCTGCTCACCATTGAAAGGAGAAAATGTCAGCACAATCCGACATCATGTACATGACTGAAATGCTACTTTAATTACCTGAAATGATGTTGATGTAATTGCTTTGTGCAGGCAGAATAATCAGACCATAAAAAAGGTGTGTGTGATTCCTCATTTCACCTCATAAAAATCCACAAACTGGTCAAAACTTGCTGTGAATAAATAATCCACATTATAGAAACATAGAAGTGATTGGTAATTTTTAAAATGAATGAACTTCCCCCTTACTCTGATTTGATCGATTTTTGGTTTGATGTACAGCTCCACACAAAGTGTAGATTTAATGTCTGCGATTCTTTGACGTGGTTGTGCAACCTGGCAAAGACACCTTTCGGTCCGACCTTCTCACATCTGTGCACAGAGATTCTTGCATCATATGTTTGTACTTGATTCTTGGACGGAATTGTGAAAATTTTAGAATTCAAGAGGATACAGTAATCCAAACAACCACAGCCGTGCTTGCATTCGTGCTTCAGGTTCCTCTGGAGCTCGTGTTAGTCCATGTGAGCACAGACTTGAGGACTTAAGGATTTTACTGATGCTTTTAATAGAAGATGATATACTGTTACGTACGTGCAGCGCGCATAGCATTTGTATTTGTGTCTAATAAAAACTGGTTCTAATCATCTGTTTATGGCGTCGAGCAGACGACACAAGCACTTGAGTTTACTGCCTCAGTCAGAGCAGAGGTGGTTCTTTGGAATTCATGAAGCTGGGGTGCAAAAAAAAAAAGCCCCATCCGTTGACTGGAATTCCAAACGTTTGGAAGTCAATTGGGTCTGTGTTTAAACTGTAAAAATTCCTCCCATTGCTACAGAGCACATTTGCCTGCGGGTCGCATGACTATAACCGACCTGGCCTCGCGGTGAGACTTTCATTCAAACACTTGGTACATGCCACAAGAATTTACCCCAAATAAGAGGGGAAAAGCAAAGAATAAAGTGAAGGAAACCACTTGAAACCCATGACAGTTTAGACGTTTAGAGAAAGTATTATTTATATAACCCTAATGGGGGGACAGATCACTTGATTTCTGCTAGTCCAACTCTGGCACTGATGATGTGGGTTAGCAGATTGTTTTGTTGTTGTTGTTGTTGTTGTTGTTGTTGTTGTTGTTGTGTTTAGCAATGCCCAAATATATTTTTGAGGAAATGTACTGATGATGCCAAAAGGAGACATTTCTGAGGCAGTGCTAAATTCCAACGTTGTGAAATGGTTGCCACAAAACGTTTGGGAGGTTTGGCATGTTCAGTCTCAGTGTAAGAGTCCCAAAGCGCAAATGCTAATCATATTTAAAATTTGTGTTAGCCATCTGTGTCAGCAGCCAACAAAATCGAACAAGAACACCAAATTCATAGTTTGGCTTTGATTCTGTTTGACTTGACATCTAACTTGACATATGAGAGGACCACAAGGTCCACCTTGCCTTACCTGTATGCAGAAACAAGATCCCTGAGGGAGGGAAGGTGGGCGCAGAAAAAGAGAGAAAAGAGCTGCAACGACAAACCCTGCCCTGCCGGCTGTCCTTCACCTGCCTCCCCCAAGGTGGGGATCCCGTGTCCCCCTTTGAAAGGGCCTATCAAACAAAGCGCAGGCGCTTTCAAAAAGGCAGCTTCTGAACCGTCATCACCCTTGCAGGAGGAGCAGACTGTCTCGGACCTGGGCCAAGAGAAAACCGCATTTGCAGCTCGGTGCTGAGCAGTGGGCCTCGCATGGTGTCAGGGGGTATGTTTATTTCTCATCTGATAAGGTGACGAATAAACACACATGCACAGCAGGAGACTTATGTCATGTTGGATTTTACAGTTTGCATTATTCACAATTCATGATATTTTCCTCTCAATTCAATAAAAAAAGGAAAATATTTACTTTCTCACTGTTCTCCCCTTGATTGTTTTCAGATTCTAAAATCCCAGCAAGCATTTTTCATCTCATACAGTCAATGTTTGAGTCTGCAAGTAAAAAAAATGCAGACACAGGCCAAACTGCTTTGTCTTCACTTTCAGGACACACTTGATAGCTTTATTTTCATTAAAAAAAACAAAAACATTTGAATAGAACGTGCAGTGTCCACAATGCATCCCTCTCTCATGCACACTGTTGTTATGCTAAACACAAATGCACTATATTCCTGTCCGAGCATTCGTTCTTTGTGTGATTTCTCTGACTGCATGCTCTTTGGCATTGATCGCGTGTATTGTTCCTTTCAAACAGATGGATATTTGGACTTCAATTCAACCACATACTGTACATCATATCTGTGTCCTTCGACCTTTCTTCTAAACCACTAAGCTTGTGTTTATCGACTTGCCAAAACACAATAGCATCTGACCACACGGTGGCCAGTTACATTCTCACTCTTTATTTGACTGTAACTCGAAGACACTGGGAGGTTGTTAGGGTGAATTTATAAACCACCAGCAAAACTTTGATGATGTGCACTTTTTTTGATGGGGAAACTCAGATCTTGTGCATCCTGATTTTCACCCAATTTAGCATGTACAAAAACTACTGATTTGATATGCACGAAAAAGGATGTGAGTAAAGGAACAGCCAATGAAAATAGATGTCACTGTTGTGGGAAAATGAAATGTTTGTTATCCTTCTTCTACGGCGTGTGTGTGTGCACTCGCTGTATGCTCATTGTCTCATTGTCAACACATAACATGAGCTCTGCTCCCTCTTCGTCAGCCAATCAGCTTCTTCCTTTCCTTGGCGTCGTCTCCAAGCGGTCTCTCATTCCGTCATTTGTCTGTGTGTGTTTATTTGGTCTCTCGTTTTTTGTTTACTTCTTGTGGCTTTCTTGTCATTACATGTTACGTTGGTACAGTACGTTCCCCTCATTCTGTCTGTTTGCTATTTTCCCATTTTCAATTTGGATTTGCAGCCACCAAAGTCATGTTGTGCAGTTCTCCTGGGATTAACAATGTTTCAATGAAATGTCATTGTAATGCATTCAATGTTGATGGTAAACCAACAACAGAAATTCTATCCAAAGTCCCCTGGTGTTGCATAAATAATCAGTGTCAAGGCTTAACAATCAAATAAAGATCCTAGGAATAGCAAAAGGATGTAAAAATACACATGGGACCTCCAAGTAGTTTAGTGATTTATTACAATTATAACAATCAAATGTAAAAATAATAATAGGATAGTTCTTAGTTTTGCAATGTGTGTCTGTAATGATTACATACTGCTTCTGAATTTTGAAATGTTATTTGCTAAAGCTCATATATTCTGCCAATGAGTAGGACAGACGAAATCTTGCAAGCAGTTCAAAACAAGCATAGACCAAATTCCCGAATGCTCACATTCCATTTCTGGTGTAGACTGTGCTGGTGTCAGCCTGCACAGTTGACACTTTCACACAGAGTTGGGATTACAAGGGAACATCCAAGACATACACTGAGTTGAATCAAATGTTCCGCCCTCCCCATTGTGTTGGGTAGGTTCTGTCTCGGTTAGTTATTTGCGTGCCCTTGAATAACCTTGGACAGCTAGAATTGAACTCATAACAGAATGCACGTGGCTGAGCTGTTTTCAAGAAACATAAATTTGGGGAAAAAAAACCCGTCTGCATGGGATGAGAGTTTGCTAGGGAGTAGTTCATCACTTCTCAGCTGGCAGTGACAACCGCTGACATGCTTTTTTAATTTCAATAACAGGTTTCTAATTCATTACACAAAACACATAAGTACACATGTTATGGACAATAAATCCATCATCGGCTTCCTGTTACGTTTTTCAGTCAGTCTGTGAGCGACCACAGTTTGCATATGTTTTTTGTGCTATTGTGGTGTCGAGGAGGTCTTGGCTAAGGAATGGTGTGTGTGTGTGTGTGTGTGTGTGTGTGTGTGTGTGTGTGTGTGTGTGTGCGTGTGTGCGTGCGCGTGCGTGTGGAGCTTTTTGTTAAACTGCAGCGTTCTCGCTAGGGATATGAAAGTCGAACACATTTGCAGATTACAGTTTTTCCCGAGTGTAAAATGAGTTTATGAGGTTGTAGCAATGTGTCGGTATGAATTAGAGCGAGGATATAAGACTGAAAGAGTAACATAATAATAATAATAATAATAATAATTTCATTTTTGACAATAAAGTTGTACTTGACTTGAATAATGGGAATATCAAGTATCAAATACCAAGTACAACGTTATTGTCAATTTCTCAATATTACATATTGAAAATCCTAAATTGTAATATGTGTTTAAAAGCCTTTTGAGTACCTCTTCCACTTTCTCACTTTTGGTCTGGGCCTCTTGCTGTTGGTCCGACACATGACAAGAAGCTCCCGAGTTTCACGAGAGACATTTTTGCTGTCCTCTAGTGGATAACAGCGGTACTACATGTTCACATGAAAAAACAACTAACCACCAATTCTCAATTTCTCAAAACCAAACTTCAGCCGTACATCTCGTATAAAATGTGGGTTCCCTCAGATTCCCTGAAATGAACACTGATGAAAGTTCTTTATATTTACTGATAGCTGGTGCCACTTCACCTCCCCCGTGTCCCTGCTGTCCCCTGGCTCCTCTGCACCAGACCCCAGCACTCTTGCAACGGGCCACTGTGGAAACCCAAACCCTCATTACCTCCATCATTAGTAAACACTACACAATAGGGAACTGCTTGCCATTGCTCCCACGGTCCCAAGATAAAATCCGCAGACACACGCACATGCACTTAATGCCCTCGTCGCTGTCTCTCTCTCTGGGCTATGGCTCCGCTGATCAGGTGTCTGGGTCTCTTTCTATTCTCTTTTGTACTGTAACACAAAGCCTGGCTCTTTGCCTTTCGCCTTTTATCTTTTTACCTTATCCACTCACCTTACCTGCATGCCTCGTCTCCCATTGAAATCTCCTTTGCTCTCCTATGAAGGGCGGTGTGTGCTCAGTTCCCTTTCAAGACCACCGGGGAGCAGCAGTGGCTATCTATCAATGTGAATGGAAAATGGAAACTGAAAAAAATGTTAAAATGCCACAGTTCACCAGATTGCCTCGCTTAGCACTAGTGTGGCACTGTCTTGCTGCTAAATGATTAATAATTAAGATTTCCAGATTAACTTCGAGTCATATTTAGAATGTAGCTTTCAAATAATTGCTCATGTAAAGTGACTGCATGATTAGCAGCAGGTGAGATTTAATATAGAATAAAATATCCCAATTGTAATTGCAAAATTAACAGATTTGCTCGTGACATGAAATATTGTCAATTTAACTATGGTCTCAGGGGCACGGTGGACAATTGGTTCTGCCTCACAGTTCTTATGGTCTGGGTTTAAATATTGGCTCACGCTGCGCCAACGCGTTTTTCTGCAGGTACTTCTGCTATTTTCCACTTCCTAAAAAAAAAATGCATGTTAGCTTGACTGAAGAGAAATTGTCCAAAAGTTAGTCACTGTCTATCTGTGCCTTGCGATTGGCTTGTGATCAGTTCACCTCCTCACCTGTGACCCCATGTGGAATTTATCCTTCCATCCATCCATTTTCTACCGCTTAACTGGGGTCGGGGCGCGGGGGCAATGGGTTTAGCGGCGAACCCCAGACTTCCCTCTCCCCAGCCACTTCTTCCAGCACATCCCGGGAGATCCCAAGGCATTCCCAGGTCAGCCAGGAGACATAGTGTCTCCAGTGTGTCCTGGATCATCCTCGGGGCCTCCTGCTGATGGGACATGCCAAGAACACCTCACCAGGGAGGCATCCGGGAGGCATCTTAATCAGTTGGCCGAGCCACCTCATATGGCTCCTCTCGACAGGGAGGAGAAGTAGCTCGACTCTGAGCCATTGTTCAGCTTGTACTGTACAGACGCTCCCCAGGTTACGAACGAGTTACGTTCCGGACGATTGTTCATAAGGTGAATTCGTTCGTAAGTTGCTTCAGTGCTATATTTTGTCTGGAATGTATGTTTAAGGCTTATATTGACATCCATATAACGGGGAGAGAGCTTTTCGTCACATTCTTCAGGGCTCGAGGGTTAGCTGCCCGGTAAACTAGCAGCGGCTTCAGCGGGGGAGAGTAGACGATCGTCAACGACGCGCGCCGGAGCCTCCCCGCCTGTTCCACCGCCACACGCCCGCCCCACGCCTCCCGCGTCGCTTCGAACATCGCCGCCGCCGCCGCCTCCGCCGCCCTCCTCCGCCTGCTCGCACTCGGAAAAAGGCGCGCAATACAAAATCTAACTTTTTTTTTTTTTTTCGACAGACCCGTGAAAATGTTCGTATGTACCGTTTGTTTGTAACTCGGATGTTCGTAACTCGGGGAGTGTCTGTACTGAAATGCACCTTATTTGGGAGTCAGCCAGTCCTCCATCAAGTGTCTCCAGTTGGGCCAAAATGATGCTGCTTGCCTCCTAACTGGAGCTCATAGGAGGGAGCACATAACTCCAATTCTGGCTTCCCTCCACTGGCTGCCTCTACATTTTAGAGCTCATTTTAAGTCACTTCGACTTGGTTACAAATCTTTACATATCATCACACCAGCTTACCTCTCTGAGTGCCTCTACCACTATGTAACTGTAGCGGGTCAGTGGACCAGACACTACTGGAGGTACCACAGACGAAGCAAAGCCTCAGAGGGGATTGAGCTTTTTTTGTTGAGGGCCCCTCTCTTTGGAATGATGTCCTGATAAACGTTAGACAAGTCATTTCTCTGTCCATCTTTAAAACCCATCTTAAAATACATTTATATTCTTTGGCTTTTGACTCAGCATGAAGACTTCAGTGTTTTGTTGTTTTTAATGTTTTAATGTATTTTTCCAACTGTTTTTATTTATGTTTTAAGTCATATACAGCATTTTGTCAGCAACTGTGGTTGTTTTTAAAGTGCTCTATAAATAAGGGTAAATTGAGTTTGAATCATTGCACTGTTTTGGCTTGGTGTTTAGGTTTTCCAAATGAACATTTAAACAAAGTTTGTTTTAATATAAAACACATTATATTATACAATGGTTTAGCCCTGGAGAACCCACTGGGTCAAATTTGGCCCTAATCCTAAATTAGGATTAAAGCATTGAATATTTGAAAAAACATATTCCGTATTCGCCCAAATATAAGACGGTGTTTTTTGCATTGAAATAAGACTGAAAAAGTGGGTGTCGTCTTATATTCGGGGTCTAGACATTATACCCATTCACGACACTAGATGGCGCCAGATACCATTGAAGCGAATGCTGAACTTGACTCCCCAGGCCAAAGTGAATCCCTGTCACGAAGAATAAAAATAAAAATAGCGGTAGCTAGAAGAAGAAGAATAAAAAATAGCGGTAAAACAAAAAAAGAGAAGAAAATAATAGAAGAGATAACAGAAAATATAGAAAGGTAGCGACAATCTGGAGAAAAGTGGGTCAGAGATCGGCCAGGTTAACCGGCAGCTGAGGAGAAGTTATGATGTAATTTACATTTCAAAAACCAGAAGCCATTGAGTTAAGAATGTGATTGCACTTTAGTTTACATATTTAAATCTTCAGATACTAAGATGTGAATGAGGCAAAATAACATGCTTTTTCACTCAAATATATTGTTATAATCATTTGTTTCAGATGTACTGTAATTATTTTCTGTATAAAAAATTATTTGGTGTTCAAAAAGTCTTTTTTCAAACTTGAGTCTTGAAAAAGAGGGGTCATTTTATAATCAGCCGTCTCATATTCGGGCCAATACGGTATTTTGTTGTTCAGTGAACATATAGCAGTCATTTAATGTATAATTCATCATGTTCCAAAGAAGAAAAGGGTTCCTGGGTTCTCCAGGGTTAGACTACTTGCCAAATGTGCAAGTAGGATGTTCTCAAGCCATTGAGTTTTTGCAATCATTTTAAAGTATTTATTGTTATGGATTTGGTATTCACTCCTATGACCTCTTTGCGAAGTGTTTCTATGTCAGCAAGATGGCCCCATTTATTGAGAAAAGAGAAGCTTGTTTGGGTATGTGGCCAATGAATAAACAGTGGTCTGTAAAGCCGAATTGAATTGTTTAACTTTCACACAGAGAGTCTCCATCTGGTTTCCTGAGGCGCAATTCCATCATGTGTAATCATGGCATAAAAAAAAAAATACAAACCTCATCAACATCTTGACGCTCTAAACACACATTAATGCATCACACTCACTCTTGCAAGCATATACACATGAATAATTCTTACTTTTCCCCAGGTCACATGTACAAAGAAAAGAACACTGTACAACCTGTTTAACTTGCAGGAGGCTCAGTTATGTTTTGGGGCTACTGTGCTGCATCCGGAACAGATTGTCTTGAATCTGTGTAGGGTACAGATGAAATCTCAAGACTACCAAGGCATTGTGGAGCAAAATCTGTGGCCCAGGGTCACAATGCACAGTCTCAGATGCCGTTCTAAGATCCTTTGACATCAGATTATTCTGAAGAGAGTCACAAACATTGTAGTTGTATATTCACCTGATTTCTGTGCAGGATGGTTGGATTCAGCACCTACTCAGTCATGGTTTGAATGTAAGTCTGAATCGCTGTCTGTCTCTACGTGTGCCCAGTGATTGACTCGGAACCAATTCAGGGTGTAATCTGCGTTTCACCTGAAGTCGGCCCGGATAGGATCCGATTCCCGGGCACTCTGAACAGCAGAAGTGGTGTCGGAAAAAAAAAAAATAAATAAAATAAAATATATATATATATATATATATATATATAAAAAAAATCCTCATCTCACCCCTTGGGTGGTGTCCGTCCCCCATTCAGCTCGGGTCCTCTACCAGAGGCCAGGAAGCTTGAGGGTTCTGCGCAGTATCCTTGCTGTTCCCAGCACTGCACATTTCTGGACTGAGATGTCTGATGTTGTTCCCGGATCTGTTGCAACCACTCATCTAATTTGGAGGTCACTGCCCCGAGTGCTCCGACCACCACAGGCACGACTGTCACCTTTACCTTCCAGGCTCTCTCCAGCTCCTCTCTGAGCCCTTGGTATTTCTCGAGTTTCTCGTGTTCCTTCTTTCTGATGTTTCCATCACTTGGGACCGCTACATCCACTACAACGGCTTTCTTCTGCCCTTTATCAATGATCACGATATCCGGTTGGTTCGCCATTACCATCTTGTCAGTCTGGATCTGGAAGTCCCACAGGATCTTCGCTCGGTCATTCTCCACCACCTTGGGAGGTGTTTCCCATTTTGACCTTGGGGTTTCCAGTCCGTACTCGGCACAGATGTTTCGGTAGACTATGCCAGCCACCTGGTTATGGCGTTCCATGTAGGCTTTCCCTGCCAGCATTTTACACCCTGCAGTTATGTGTTGGATCGCCTCGGTGCCTCTTTGCACAACCTACACCTTGGGTCTTGTCTGGTGTGGTATATCTGGGCCTCAATGGCTCTGGTGCTCAGGGCCTGCTCCTGAGCAGCCACGATGAGTGCCTCTGTGCTGTCCTTCAGGCCAGCCCTCTCTAGCCACTGATAGGACTTCTTGAGATCAGCCACTTCAGTTATGGTCCGGTGGTACATCCCGTGTAGGGGCTTGTCCTCCCATGATGGTCCCTCTTCCAGCACCTCATCCTCTGTTCCCCATTGTCTGAGACATTCTCTGAGTACATCATCCGTTGGAGCCTTCTCCTTGATGTATTCATGGAGCTTGGATGTTTCATCCTGGACAGTGGCTCTCACACTCACTAGTCCCCGGCCTCCTTCCTTTCGGCTTATGCACAGTCTCAGGGTGCTGGATTTGGGATGGAACCCTCCATGCATGGTTAGGAGCTGGTCTTAACATCCGTGGTCTGAATCTCTTCCTTTGGCCACCTGATTACTCCTGCAGGGTATCTGATCACTGGCAGGGCATAGCTGTTTATTGCCCGGTCTTATTCTTGCCATTGAGCTGGCTTCTTAGGACTTGCCTCACCCGCTGGAGGTATTTGGCCGTAGCCGCTTTCCTTGTTGCCAGTTTGAGGTTGCCATTGGCTTGTGGTATACCGAGGTACTTGTAGCTGTCCTCAATGTCTGCTATTGTTCCTTCTGGGAGTGAGACCCCTTCAGTGCGGACTACCTTTCCTCTCTTAGTCACCATCCGACTACATTTCTCAAGCCCGAATGACATCCCGATGTCGCTGCTGTAGATCCTGGTTGTGTGGATCAGGGAGTCTATGTCCCTTTCGCTCTTAGCATACAGCTTTATGTCATCCATGTAGAGGAGGTGACTGATCGTAGCTCCATTTTTGAGGCGGTATCCGTAGCCTGTCTTGGTGATTACTTGGCTTAGGGGGTTCAGTCCTATGCAGAACAGCAGTGGGGAGAGTGCATCACCTTGGTATATGCCACATTTGATGGACACTTGGGTAAGTGGCTTGCCATTGGCTTCAAGTGTGGTTTTCCACATCCTCATCGAGTTCGCAACGAAGGCTCTTAGGGTCCTGTTCACCTTATACAACTCCAAGCATTCAGTGATCCATGTATGTGGCATCGAGTCGTAGGCTTTCTTGTAATCAATCCAGGCTGTGCACAGGTTGGTATGTCGGGACCTGCAGTCTTGTGCGACTGTTCTGTCAACCAGGAGCTGATGTTTGGCTCCTCTGGTATCTCTACCAATGCCCTTCTGTGCTTCGCTCATGTATTGATCCATGTGTCCACTTATCTTAGCCGCAATGATGCCTGACATGAGCTTCCATGTTGTGGAGAGACAGGTTATTGGCCGATAGTTGATGGGACTGTACCCTTTGAGGGATCCTTCATGATCAGGATCGTTCGCCCTTCAGTTAGCCATCCTGGGTGAGTCCCATCCTTCAGCAACTGGTTCATTTGTGTTGCTAGGCGCTCATGGAGTGCTTTGAGTTTCTTTAGCCAGTAGGTGTGTACCATGTCCGGGCCTGGTGCTGTCCAGTTTTTCATATCTGAGACTCTTTCCTGTATGTCTGCCACTGTTATGGTAACTGGGTTCTGCTCAGGAGGTTGCTGTGCTCCTCTCTCAGGGTCACCAGCCATTGTGCACTGCTGTTATGTGCAACCTCCCTCTCCCATATTCCTTTCCAGTACCTTTCAGTTTCCAGTCTTGGTGGGTCAGCTCTGCTGTTAGGACCCTGCCATATATATATATATATATATATATATATATATATATATATATATATATATATATATATATATATATATTGCCACAGTTAGGCTTTTTGTCTCTTTTTTTTTCAAATCAAATTTGAAGTACAAAATGGGACCAGAGAGGGAAGATTTTTGTCACAAATTATGTTGTTCTGACAGGCCACATTTGACTGTTTTCAACAATCAGACAAAAAAAATATCAAGCTCCCCTTTTAACAGAAGAGTTCCAATAATTTTATCCACGTGTCTGCATGACCCACATATGGAAAGAGAATGTTTGATCACCCTCAACACTGTGGGGTGAAACAACTAAAGTGGGTCACAAAGGAAAGACTGTATAGTTGGTTTACAACTCCAGCACGTGTTGGCTGATATGTTTTCACACTCAATGCATCAACCAACTTAAATATTTGCAAATTGAAAAATGTCTGAACTCAAATTTGACCAATGTCCCCTTTTCAAAAGCCATAATATATAGTACTGTACTGCAAAAAACAAACAAACAAACAAACAAACAAACAAACCTAAAGACCTGTTCCAACATTCACCACTGATGAACGGAAAGAACATTCTTGACCTATTTCAGTGGAAAAGCCTCGTTTGTGCACTCAACCTGCTGGTCGAGAGCACACACGTGCTAATAATGTGGCGTTGAATTGTTTGCATTGCTACAGTGCATTTACAGATACAAAGCAGCCCTATTAAGGCAACATTTATATGCAAGCTACCAACTACGTCCTAATGTCTAAGTTTACCAGGGCAGTGACTCGCCACTTTTCTTTGCTAATTGAAAGGGCAGGATGCAGTAGGAACAAAGAAAACGAGTGTGTCCCTGTGTTTTACTGTGCAGTGCAGTTGTCTACAGTGAGATAAATGGGCTTCCTTTTGCCGGTGTGAGCGTGCTTTTCATCCGTATCATTGAAGCCTTCACGCTTGCTGCACCCTCAAAGTGTGCAACAGGAACATGGCGACATGCCAGACAGCCGCAGTCAACGTGTTAAACCTCAGATTGCTTTTTAAACGACCGAGCGGCCAGTTGTAGTGCACTTCTCATTGTGTAGTTCATGGTTGCCAACACACACACACACACACACACGTGTTTGCACACCCTTTCACTTGGATTTTGTCATGTCATGAGCTGTTTGCGACCCACAACTCCCCCCTTGCTCTTGTGCGTTACATAAGAGGCGAATACCTGACTTTCTCCCTTTTGTCTTTTTCTGTCTCCCTCGCATGGAGTGACATCAGCCCCCTTTTGTCATGAGAGTTTTGTCATTCCTTTTCTCCGCCTTACCTTCCTTGTTCTAATCAGTGCCAGTGGTGAATAATTCACTCGGTGTCGTGGCGACCTCAGCACCGTGATTGGCAGCTTGATTCTCTTGTCTGTTTCATTATTAATGCACTTGTATAGGCCTTATTTCTATAGTGGAAGCCATTCCAGACAAGGGGACAGTCAACTGTGTGATGATAGACCAATGGCCACCACCTCTAATCACACACCTATTTTCTCCACCACCTTCCGGCCCGCCATCCTTCACTTTATCCCACGTGCCGTTCCATATTTAGTTCTCTTGAAGGTCAGTGGTGTGCAGAGAGTCAGGTGGCCTTTTCATATGGCAGCATAATAGACATGGAAGTCATGAATATTTTGAGCTTATCTGTAGGTCACTTACACATAGCCTCTTTTGAAGGAAGAACATGGCATTTCAAATGAACATGCCAACCTGAAAGTTAATGCATGACACTATTATGGGATTATTAAGCAAAGGAGACAAAAAGCAGTACGCTACTTAGCCGTAGACTATACATCTACTTTAAAAAAATGATGATTCTATTGTGTTCTCACTTGTATTCTTTGGCATTTGACTCAGCAGGACTCATATTTGATCTTAGTTTGACTGTTTGGTGCTTTCTACCGTCTTTGTTACTGATTTATTGCTTTATTGTTGTATATATGTTAGTTGCTCCATGTACAGCACTTTGTATGCAGCGATGGCTGTTTGAAAGTTCTCTATAAATACAGTTGAGTTGAGTGAGCAGCTACTTGACAATATAAAATTGAATACATTTTTTTTCAGTGTGAAGCAAGATAAAGACTCCCGTGCCGCGCCTCATTAAACCAAAAATACCGCTCACTACAGTTCACAGTAATCATTAATACATGATAGTTTACCCGACTGTCTGTCATCAGACTGGGATGATAACATTAAAATTCCCTTGCCATTTTTTCTTAATTGGTAACGCAGTAGGATGGAAGTTCCTTTTTTTGGGGTGTGAGTGAATTCACAAACTGGTGATACCAACCTTTAAGCACACATTCTCCAGACCATATCAGAAATATTTACAATAAAGTTTTGAATATAGTATTGCTTATAGTTTCATCGCTAGCAATAGAGGTAGCAACTGGGGTGGCAGCAACACCACTTGCCAGCCTTGAAAACCACCTCTGCCTGCTGAATGAAATACTGACATGTAACACTAATGGAATGTGATTGGAATTGTGTTTCCCCAGGTTCCAGAATTCAGCATGTCAGCATGGCATTTGGACCAGTCGTGTAGGTATTATTGGTCTTCCTGGTCAATTCCTTTCCAAAAGAAATAAAATAACAATTGAATATGGTGCTATCAGTAGTCCACCAACTTGTCTCTCCTAAATGTCGATGAAGGAAATGCACATCTTTCTTTTTGATACTACAGCACTAAAGTCTCTTTCTGTTAGTCTTCTGCCTGGTTACATAAGCAGAAAGACAAATAAGTAAATTTGGCCGCGGAACATAATACAACAGTAATATGCTAAATATTTTCCTTAGCAGCTGTGATATGCTTTTGAAGACGTGTTATTTCTGCCACTGGAAAAGCACTCGACTTTGAAATAATTATTTTGTTCTCAAATAAGTTAAAAAGACACAACATAACTTGGTGTGACAGTAAATGTGGCAAAGAAAGATTACTGAAGGCAAAAGGAAAAGTTTAACGTTGACCCTGTACTCCTTCAAAATGAGTTTTGCTTCATTTTCCCTGAATGTATTAATAGCCCAACGTGGCCACATGTTCACTGTCCGAGCCCTTTCACTGCTCTCTAATGATTATAAAGGAGGTTGGGCACAGATGGGACAATTATGCTGTTGCTGTAACAAGTTTCGGCAATAAGAACAATAATCTTCTCTTACGGTACTCTGTGCCACAGATTGCTTTTTTTCCCCCGTACAGTATATCAAATGCAGCTCATCTCTGAAGACACATCAAATCATACTCATCAAACATATACAAAGAAAGAAAACCAAGGTGAAGGGCATACTGTAGCTTCTATGTGCGCTGTGCCTACATTTGTGGTCAAGGTGAGTGCGTGCTCAGTTGCATTCAGAGTTGGCCAAGTAAGTCATCTGTCAAAGTTTGCAGCTGCGTAGGTCTGCGACCAGTGTGTGAGACTTGATCGTTCTTTTGTTTTTTTTGGGAGGGGGTTGTTTTTTTGCTTTGTTTCCTTCACTTCCTTCAGTAGTTACACTATTAATTATTCAACTTATTATGACGGAATGCACTAACACTATATGATAACTATTGTGAGATAGCTGAGCATGACACAGTCCCTCACAAACCCCATTAGTTGATCCACTCAGCGGAGTCTTTATTTGTCAGCATTCCAAGACAATTCTATCCTCCTCATTTACAATGTGGTAATAATTTGGGGGAGGCCCTCATCTGTTCCAGCAAGACGCATGAAATAATGGTGGAACGAGTTTGCTGAGGAAGTACCTGACTTCCACCCCATAATTTTCAAGACGTAATGGCATGACGGATGATTTATTATTACTCAAATGCATGTACGTGATCTCATCTCCAAAAAAAAGTGCTATTCTTGATAATAACATTGCATGTACATGTTGTACCCCATCCCTCCTGCTCTTCTGTCCTCCTTTCTCTTAGAATAGAATGAGCACGGGTTCCCAGCAGTGGGCAGCGAAAAGCGCAGATGTCCTGACTTTGTTGTCTCAGACTGGGACTTGTGGTCGCATCAGGTCAGGGGAGTGCAAAGCCTCCCCTCCACTGCATGTGTAGATCTTAATTTTACTGTTTGGTGCTTTCTACCGTCTTTGTGACTGATTTATTGCTTTATTGTTGTATATATATTAGTTGCTCAATGTACAGCACTTTGTAAGCAGCGATGGCTGTTTGAAAGTGCTCTATAAATACAGTTGAGTTGAGTAAAAAATAAAAACCTAAATAAATAAATAATGATCACATTCGATTATTTTTTCATTTTCAAACAAATAAAGTCAACGATTTCATTAAAATAGTTGAATTGGCGTATTCCTTGTTCAAATGGACGAGAAGAGGCACTGCACCTAAAGTGCCTCAAGCAACGATGCACGTATTAATTGACGCACGCCCACAAGCGACATTGCTGGTTTGTCTTGATATCGCCAATATATGTGTTTTATCACACATGTACTGCACACACAGATGATCAACGGTCTGTCTAATGTGTTTGAATTTATGTGACGCATTTTGTCTTTCTGACGGGCTAAAAAAAACAAGCGAATGTTTGAGCCTGGAAAGTACCGTGCCTATTTGACAGGTGGCAATGCTGAGGTCCATTTGTGTAATCGAAGCAAGGTGCACCTCAATTGTGCTTTTTTTTTCTTTCGTTTTTTATTCAACATTCAACTAGCCATTCTGAGATGTCTGGCTCTGAAAAGAACTAGTCAAGAAAAAAAACTTTATTTAAAAATAAAAGTAAGATATAATGCTATATAAATATTAAAAAGGAGGTGAATAAAAAATGGAAACAGAATCAACAATAAATGTGTCCTTACATTAAACATTATTTTGTTGTTGTTGCTCTCACATTGTTGAACAGCTTGTTGTTGATTGAAGCACAATTAAAAGCTTTGAAAAGAAATGTTTCAAAATTGAAACACAGGCTCATCTTTTGTTTTGGGTTCATATTTTTATATCTGACTCCAGAGGAGTCACTAACCTCACTGCTCTCAGAATTATGCCACTGACAAAAATAGAATTACAAACTCATTATCTTAAAGTTCTTAGATAGTTTGCAAAGTTTTGCTTAATAAGTGTCCTGCTCTTAATTATTCAAGCTATCAAACTACTTAAAAAAGAGAGATAACTGTGCTTGGGTTTGGGTGTGTCTTTCATGGGATGCTGTGAGAAAAATTGGGTTAGAACTTATCACTTTGTCCTCCTTTACAACTGGGACTCAAAAGCCAATTAACACCGAGGACGCAAGAAGGAGCGAGAAAGAAAAAAGAAAAACAGCTACCACAAAAAATGTATGTGTTTAAATGCAACTGTCTTTTTGCAAAATTGAATTATTGCATTTGCGTCTGCTTGCATGAAGTGTGTGTGCATGTGTGCCATTCGTGCATGAGTTTACCGATATCCCAGAGGACACGGTGTTTAGAGCTCCTTCCTGTAACTGCGTACGTGACAAAGGCTTGCCAGAGTGATCCTCAGTTCATGTGGTTGTATTGAGTTTCCTTGTATGAAGGTTCTGGAGGTAGTTGTGAGCACTGGTGTTTAGTTTAGCCTTGCAGCCCGTCTGGTATTTGTGTCGCAACGCTGTTCTGATTCTTGGAGGGCACGAAGAGGCAGATTACATTTGACAAATTTAAGCTTTTTTTGTTACCACCTTCACGCAGAAATGAGCAATTTCCATACAAATTTGAGGAGGGGTGGCATTCATACTTGATGCAATGAACGTTACAGGACACACGTTAGGCCCGAGTACAAACCTGTAACTACGTTACTTTTCGAAGGCAACTGTGGCAAGACTGGTGTCGATTTGCTAAATGTTATATATTATTTCACAAATCTATACGATTGGCCAATCAACACATGTCGGCGGATTTTTTTTTAAATTAGTGACCAACTAAAACTGTTGAAAATGGCTTCATCTCTTTGACGATGCACATTGTTTGGGGGTCTCCTGGAAAGTGATTTGGAGGTACACGGATTCTGCCCAACGCCAGCGTTATGAATTCTCATTACAAAAGCATGATAATTGACATACTGTACACACTGCATGGAAGATCAAAGAGACGTGTGTTGCAATAGGTGAATACACTCTCATGCAGTGGTCATCATGCTACCAGTTTGACCAATTGGATTCATTAGCATGGCCATACGCACAAAGGGTTTGACGGCTTTTAATTTATGATGATATAATCCTACTACATATCGAGGCTAAAAGGCAAATCCTCTTATCTGACAGGAGTCAGATCTAGAAAGCAAACGCTGCCACCATTTTTCTTTAGCCACAGGTGTTTTTACTCAACTGGAAGGAAAACAAGTTTTTGAGTCGTGGCTAAAGACAAACTGTAGAAGGTTTTACTTTCTGGAACTGGATTGACATCTTTGTCGGACTGGTAGGTTTCCATTTTGGCAGTCAATATGAAGTTTGATGAGGTATGGCTGCTGAAAGCGACAGGTGGTGCCAACACATGAAGTCGTAGACTCCAATCTTACTGGGAGCCCACCCTAATGTTATTGTGCATGTGGGCAATGTCGCTGTCTGCAAACCCAAGTTGACCCACTTATCAAGATGCACGTCACAAACATACTGGCCAGAGAGGCTCCCAAGGAACTCCGGCCATATATATCGCATATATGTTTGAGGGTGTCAACTGGGGTCTTTCTGTGCTGAGTTTGCAAGTTCCACTTGTGCTCTTTGGGTAGTCTATCTTCCCGACCATGGTGAAGGTTGGGTCACTAATTTGAACACTGTAGCGTGGCCTGGAGGTGTGAATGGGAGTGTAAATGGTCCTCTGTGGCTATGTGCCAACGCTGGAGCCACCCTGCCTCTCGTCCTAACGCAACTCTATTCTTCTCACTATTATTGACGCTTTTACATTGGCAAAAGTGGGCAGTGCCAGTTACTCTGAGGTACAGCACGAGCCTATTTGGAAAAAAGTAAGGCGTAGGCAATATCACCCAAAAAAGTAATGCGCTAGTAAATAGAGATGCTTGACAAATCCGTTGCAGCACATTAATGAAGAATTTTACATTGTTACTTTCCAACACTGACGTAAAGCACTGCTAGTTTGTTGGTCATCTCTTGAACCAATTCATCTTTTTCAAATCTGCATCACTGCTGCATATACCATCAATATTTAGGAACAAGTGTGTACATGGTGGCTTTCATTGGAGGACCAAGTCACACCTATGTCTAAATTGAGGTGAATAATCAACACAGATGGCCACAAATATGGTGTCTGGTTCAGCATCTTTCTCTGTTGAGAGATATGTATATGTGTATGAAAAGACACAAACAAACGGCTGCGACTGCCAACATAGTGTGGTATGTGCTGAAGAAATGAATCTGAGGTAATGCATGCTTTGAAAGAAACTCCATCTGCTTGTCATGCACACACGTACAAGCCTCTGAGGTCGTGATAATGAAGAGTGGGAATTAGGCAAGGCAATGCAGCTTTAATTAGTATGGTATACCTGCGAGAGCATACAGTAGTACATTGGTAAGCGCTGTAATTTATTTATTTATTTTGAAAGTTGTCAGTTCTGGGTTTGGGGGGGGGGCGTTGAAACCGAACTCTGGCCTTTCTGTGTCATGTGCTTCCTCCTACATTCCATAACAGATGCTTGCTCGGAAGACTAAATTGTCCTCAGTTGCGACTACCCATTTGTCTGTCTTCATGGATTTGCCCTGCAATTGACTGGTGATCAGTCCATGACTGACCCTACTGCTTGCCCGAAATCAGCTCAGACAGACACCAGCTCACCCTCGACGCTGAAAATAATTGGTACAGAAAAAGATAGCGACCAATCCTTGGGTCATGCACAGATGACTGCAACCCTTTTTCACACAGAGATGCCCTCCTCCAATAAGTGAGGGCGCCACATTTAAAGGGAAGGGGAGAAGCCGCTTTTGATTGGTGGTGAATGGTGTTCACACCCACAACGGCGTAGACTGTTTAAATACAGTGGCTTGCCCGCATCTGCGAAATTACCAACAATCGGTCATGAAATCAGAGGCCCATATTTTGACACAATTATCAAGGGCTATTTTAATTTGTATATCTTGTGATGAAAAGTTTACATATTCAATTTTTTAAGATATTTGTTTCCATGTTGCCTTTAAATTGAGGTCAAATTGAGATCTCCGAAGCGTTTGAGATGGAGACGAGAGGAGCTGAGACATGAGACTCCATCCATTTTGTCTTCTGCTTATCCTCTCAAGGATAAGTGGGTGAGCTAGCTTACAACCAATTCACGTAAGATCCATGTTCTGGGAGAGCATGACAACTCCATACAGGAAGGTCAACGCAGAATATTGACCCAAAGTCTCAGATAGGTGAGTCAGATATGCCAACCAATCTGCCCCTGCCTCTTCATAACTTATATTTACTTCTTGTGATGAAGGTTTATTAGTCTTTTCTTGTTTCCTAACGCGTCCATTATGTGTGATTAATTATTGCTCCTCCTCCATTTTGTCTTCAGGCGTTTCCACACCACAAACAAAACGAACTGGGTCAAAGAATCTATTTAATAGATAATTAAGCAGCTTTATAATTTATCAGAGTCCTCTGGTGCCAGAGTGGATAACACATGATCAGCCTTTCAATAAGTCAGCCTCATTGTCTTGTCTCGATGTCTCCTCCATACTGAGTTTTTTTTCCTGCTGTCATTTGGTGTATGAATTCAGCTGGCAGGTTGACGTGCCTCTCTCTCATACCCTGCTTTAGCTGATAAAACCCTCGCGGGGATTCATTTATTATAAATACATATAACTGCCAGCACATGTTCCTATTCATGACACTCAAAGTAAGGCTGATGCTCTCGAGAAAAAAAAGTAGGTTCGCCATACTCGTGTGCTCACTACTTGTTTATGTCGAGCCCAAACAATAACAGTAGTGTCACAGGACTCCCGACTTCCTCCTCCCTGCTCTTGCCCTTCCATCCCCGTTGCCGGAGATACAGCCGGATATGATGCGGCTCCTGTCCACTCGGGCTTTTGTTCCACAGATGTCCCTGTCCTGTCTGCTTCTCATCCTCCTCCTCTTGGCCTCCTCTGTCATGTGCAGCTGCAGGGCACACGACATCTATCCATGGCACTGCCAATATCTCAGCATGTGATTAATTAGCCCACCAACCCAGGTGGTTTTATCCAAATTGATATTTTTATTTACTAATATTAGCATTATGGCATGGGGGGGGGGGGGGATGCTGGAGGGTGAAAGCCAAGCAAAGAATCTGGATCTAATTATGACATTCAGCGATGGGGGACACCCACTCATAACCGTGGACCAGGATACTGAGACAGGTTGTTATCCACCTTATTGACATCCTGTAAATTAAATTGAACCTCATCCTTTTCCAGGAATTGTCTGAGTGAACTCAGGAGGGATCCAAAGCAAGCCATTTTCCCAAGTGCAACCAGATGTCCATGACCTCAGCCAGCTGAGTTATCCTTCCTACTTAATGAGCCACTTCCACCCCCACCCCCCGCCACCCCCCTACACACAACATATTTCCAGGCCTGCTCCGATGCTTTTGTGTCATTCAAGTTGAACGAGCAAGGGCACAGCACAGTTTTGTAGGCCAACTCAGGAGTTTGGGTCGCTTTATATTTAGCGTGGAGAGTCCACATTTTGAGGCCCTTTAGCTGTCTCTGAGCTCTGTCCCAGCAGAGCAAAAATGCAAGACTTTTTATTCAGTGTGGCCTCAATTGGCAAACAGTCTGTTTCAGTGTCCCAGTGTCAGTGTCGCTTATCAGCAGTGTGAGCATGTTTTTTTTTCAGTGCTTTAATTTGAAATTCAGAAATAAATAGAATTAGATAGAACATATAAATAATTTTAATGACGTGTTTGTTGGTGCACAGTGTTACTCAGTTATATTACAATTGCATTCACCGCCACCTCATTAGGTACATAATGTAATACAATCCGCTGAAGCAAATCTGCCGTTGCTCAGTTTTGATTGACATTTTGAGGAAGGCAGTCATTTCACAGCTGGCTTGTTGTTGTTGTGTTTACTGCAGTCGTGTAGAACTGCACTGCATCACAGTGAGAGCTTTTTCCAATAATGTTTTCAACAAAATGTAATGCTTTAATGTTGATTGATGAATACTGTACATACAAATCAATTGACATTAATTCAACAGCACATGGGGATATTATTGTATACATGTAGGTAAAATAGAGAACACAATTGACCATGATTGTTGACAAAATCAATAGGACATACGTACAGTTCAGTATAGTTGTAAAAAAAAGATTTACATTGTTAATGGAGTTGTGGCAGATGTCATATGATGCACATCTGGTAAAAGGAGAACAAGGTCAAGGTCTCATTGCTTCTTCTCTCCATTAGATGATGATGTATGACCTTCACTTGTTGATCTGCAATTGGTGTGTATGAACACATGACCGTCAAAGGCAATGAGCAGTGAGTAGGTTCAGCATATGGAGGCAAGTATTTTTTCATTTTATCCGGAGCTCACAAATCTATAACCATCCACTTGCCTGCACCCACAGGGGTGAACACACAATAACCCAACATAGGTATAATGAATATCTCTCCTGTGTTTTCTTCTCGAACTTGTGTCACCATAGACTTCCCGCTAAACATCCGTCATTTTGTGGCACAGTTAGCTTAAAAACTGTCGTTATTTTTGTTTGTATTTAACTTTATTTCTTGTGTCTTGTCTCACTTGCCAGATCTTTTGCTTAAGGATAAAAGGAAAGACTTTTATGCAAATCTGTTTTTACTTTTTTTTTTATACTTTCTCGGTTTTTCCCCTCCTTTTCATTTCAGAACCCTGGACAGCAACTCTTTCAGAACATTCCTGCAACCCAGACTGATAAAAAACAGGAATGGAAAAAAGAAACTATGTCATTTGGATCATTACATGGCATTGTGTCTTCTGAAGAAGAGAAATTGAGACTAGAACTGCACGTTTCCTTTTGAGGCTCAGGGCAAGGCTATTAAAACGACATTCTGGATGGTTTGTTTTCCATCATACCCACTATAGTTAATTATTTCGCACTTCCCTTTTCACTTTTCCGTTGTTAAATCACGTCTTAAATCACGGACTAATAACTGGGATCGACTGCTTTTTATGGGCACCCCCATGTCCTATCTGTGAGCGACGACCTTGTTTAAAAAGCCCATTGGTGTGAGCGTGCGTGTGCGGGTAACAAAGCCGAGAGCGCTAAAGGGAGGGGGCACGCCCAAAAAACGGTGCGCGTTGAATGACGGCCGACTGTTGCTTTCAGCGTGCGTCCTTGCGCGATGCTATTGGCCGAATAGGGCGACATGCACCCGGGCGCTCGGTGCTGTGGGCGGGTGGAAGGCTTGTTTATAACCCCAACGTCTCCGGTGGTGGGCGGGAACAGCAACCACGGAGGGGAGCGAGAGTGGAGGAGGATGAGGAAGACGCCAGACAGCAGGCTGTAGCGGCGGCGGGGTCCGCGGAGGCGGTCGTCCCTGGATGCGTCGTGAGCCGCGCATGGACGACCACCTGAGCCTCCTGCAATCACCACCGCCGAGCGTGAGCAAAACACGAGGCGACAACTTGGTGAACCACGGATACACCGAGACGGAGGCCGACGTCATGACCGTCGCGGCGTGTGACAACATGTTGGAAGAGTCGGCGGCTCTCCCGGGCCACCTCTCCCTGGATCGATACGAGCCGGACCACGAGTGCTGCGAGAGGGTGGTCATTAACATATCCGGCTTGCGCTTCGAGACGCAGCTCAAGACTCTCTCGCAGTTCCCGGAGACCCTGCTGGGGGACCCCAAGAAGAGGATGAGGTACTTTGATCCCCTCAGGAACGAGTATTTCTTCGATCGGAACCGACCCAGTTTTGATGCCATTCTCTATTACTACCAGTCAGGAGGGCGCATCAGGAGACCCGTCAATGTCCCCATTGATATCTTCTCAGAGGAGATTCGATTCTATGAGCTGGGTGAGGAGGCTATGGAGAAGTTCCGGGAGGATGAGGGCTTCATTAAGGAGGAGGAGCGGCCCTTGCCGGAAAATGAGTTCCAAAGACAAGTGTGGCTGCTTTTTGAGTACCCGGAGAGTTCAGGACCAGCGCGGGGCATCGCGATCGTCTCCGTCCTGGTCATCCTCATCTCCATTGTCATTTTCTGTTTGGAGACACTGCCCGAATTCAGGGACGAGAACCGCGATGCAATCCCGATCGCGCCTATGATCAATGGCACCCTTCCTATTTCATCAGCCCCTTCTCAGACCCCTTCTTTGTGGTGGAGACGTTGTGCATCATTTGGTTCTCCTTCGAGCTCCTGGTGCGCTTCTTTGCGTGTCCAAGCAAAGCCACGTTCTCCAAGAACATCATGAATATTATTGACATTGTGGCCATCATCCCTTACTTCATCACGCTGGGAACGGAGCTGGCCGAGAGGCAAGGGAACGGACAGCAGGCCATGTCGTTGGCCATCCTGCGTGTCATTCGCCTAGTGCGCGTCTTCCGCATCTTCAAACTCTCGCGTCATTCCAAAGGTTTACAGATTTTGGGTCAGACCCTCAAAGCCAGCATGCGTGAACTGGGCCTGCTCATCTTCTTCCTCTTCATCGGCGTCATTCTCTTCTCCAGCGCCGTCTACTTTGCCGAGGCCGACGACCCGGAATCGGGATTCAACAGCATCCCGGACGCCTTCTGGTGGGCTGTGGTCACCATGACTACCGTTGGCTATGGGGACATGCATCCCGTCACCATTGGGGGCAAGATTGTGGGCTCTCTGTGTGCCATCGCCGGCGTGCTGACCATCGCGTTGCCTGTGCCGGTCATCGTTTCCAATTTCAACTACTTCTACCACAGGGAGACCGACGGCGAGGAACAGGCCCAGTACCTGCACGTGGGCAGTTGTCAGCCTCTGGCAGAGCCCGAGGAGTTGAGGAAGACGCGCTCGTCATCGTCGCTCAGCAAGAGCGAGTACATGGTGATAGAGGAGCATGGCATCAACAGCGCCTTCAAGCAGCAGCCAAACTTTCCCACCAGCGCTCAGAACAACTCACAGAACTGCATCAACATCAACAAGAAGATCTTCACTGATGTGTAGTTGGTTCTGGTGTCACGGACGTCGCGAGTGGATGCGCGATGGCTCAGATGTCATTGCGCACGGAAGAAGTGCTGGATGAGTGAGGGGGTAAAAAAAAAAAGCCCAAGTCCCTTTTACTTTTATTCTGACAATTAGAATCGGTTCCAGTGCTTACAATTATTTAAAAAAAAACAAAGAAAAAGAAAAAAAAAGAATAAAATCACGTGCAGAGAGAAGGCACTCCTTAAAAGCCTGCAATAGAGAGGGAACCTGTTGTAGCTGTTAAGGAAAGCTTTATAACTGTGAAAGACTACAAATGTATACTCCAATGACCTTCACGTTGTATTAACCACAGTTGTGATTCGTCAGTCGTAGCCAATGTGCAATATCCAGGATCGTTTCGATGTGTTCAATGTCTCTTTAAACACACGCAGTTTATGAAAAAGAAAAACTAGTTAACCTATATGATATTAATTAGACTGTGCTATGCCTTTACCGTGCGTTAAAGTCTAGTGCAAAGTGCTACTCCACCTGTTAACAAATCAACTCCCATGTAGAATAGAGGCGTTTTGTGGTGCCATGTGGGGCCAGTGGACCACCGTGCTGTGTCTCATCATCCACTAAAGACACGTGTTAGGAGGAGAGCAAAACCGAGGCAGTGCTTTTCCACGCGCACACGCGTGCTTCTCTTTGGATGCCTCAAATATGACCTGCTGTGATGCAATCTCCATGGTGACGGCCGTTTCCTGGGCAACCCCAACCAGTGTTGCCATGGCGCCCCTGTTTCCACAGAAACCGCCCAGATGACTTGGAAGCTATATTGAAGATTAGCATCTGAATAACGTGTCTTCAAGGACAGCTGTTGATGACGTCAAGCGTGTTTGTGTGTAAACGCAACCGCGCAGGAAGTCAAACGTCAACAAGCTCATCTATATTCGACTGTGATGATCCAAATTCTACCACCCCGAATGAACCAGTCTGAAACCAAGGAAGTGGATGGAGAGGCACCCTTCAAGGATTTCTGAATGGACTGTCTGGCTCTCCTGGGTGCAACACTATTGGCGCCCAGCAGGGGATGCTCTTCACCCACCGATGGCACCGGTAAGTCCCAAGCACGTTTCCTTCCCATGGCCTAATGGCATATATTTCCCTTTGACCACTAAAAGTTTCCGCAGATTTATCGCTGCTTTATGGACCTGTCAACGCAGACATCCTGTTTGTTTGGACAGATCCCAATAAGGGTGTGCCAAACGCTCGCGTCGTTTGCTGGTGTAAACAACTGAGTATTTCATGTTTTCACCTTCAGTTGACTTTGTGTATGGAAAAACATGCCCACTTTGCCTCTCTCGCTTCTGCCCCCTGGTGGCCAATACCGCCTGCCAGAAGAACAGGTGGCTCGTGTCCCTTTGTGACCTGGTCGTGTTTACCAAGAGAGAAACAAAGACTTGACATATTTAGCTGAAAAGGGATCACTCTCCGCTTTGCTGAAGGCTACGTTTAGGTTTTCCTCTGTGAAGACAACATGTTTTACTTGACCAATACAATATAATTGGCACCTTTATTTACTGTCTTGTCAAATGTGATCGGTTCTTAAGCAAGCTCGTTCTTCTTTCTACCTAAAGTCAGGTGCAGAAATATTGGAACATTGACAAAATTCTCAGCTTTTTCCTCTACACACCACCACAATGGATTTAAAATAAAACGAGATGTGCTTTACCGGCAGACATTCATCTTTAATTTGAGGGGATTTACTTTGCACATCTAAATCAGGTGAACGGGGTCGGGATTACAACAGTTTGTGTATGTGCATCCCTCATTTGAGGGGACTAAAAGTAGTCAGCTCAGCTGTTCTATGACCAGGTGGGCATTTATGGCTGGTTCCCGTGTTTATATGTTGACAGTGTGACTGCTGGCAAACATAGCAGGCTGAATTCTGAATTAGGCAATGAGTCTTGTCATATTCTGCTTAATGCTTCCGAACTAATTGTACGGCGCTTCACAGTGTAGAGGGACAATGACATGAAGCATATTTTGGAAGCGACCAAAGAGTTTTTGAAGGCATGGACGTTTTTGCAAAGGCCGGTCACCTGACCCGAATACAAATGACCATGTATTTTACTTGGTGAATTGACAGAAGTGAAGAGAAAATGCAATTAAGTATTAAAAAGTGAAAGTTTGATTCACCCGCGACCCTGGTGAAGATAAAGCGGTTCGGAAAACGAATGAATGGAAGTTTGATTCATGAGTGTTCATATGTCCTGTTACTTTTTTCACTGAAAAGTGAGAGGCACATACTGTATATTCAAACTGTAAATCTGCAGTGCATCTTGTTAATTTTATTTTAACTTCATTGTGGTGGTCTTTCAGAGCCTAAAATATGAGAATTATGTCCACATCCCAATAGTGTATTTATGGCCCTGACTGTATTTCTCTCTAGTCACAAGTGTATGGCACTCAGGTCACTCTCCCTAGACTCAGTCAAATGAGAGACGCAGGGAGACCCACAAAGTGACCCCCGTCACCAATTCTACTTTTGTGACCGATGACCTTGGTTTCAAATTTTCTTGTGAAAACCTCATCAGCAAAATGGCATTCTAACTTCTCAGGTCATATAAAAGCCCCACTCAGGGGAGATTGTACTTGTTTACCCTCTAATTTGATTGGTCAGGCTGGGAAAATGGGAAGAGCGAAGAGAAAAAGTAGAGCGCCACTCACAGGACTTCTCTCTTGCCTTTTTTAAAGTTGTTTTTGTAAAATCATCAAGCACACGGATGCTTGCGATGAGTGAACTGGATGTCTGTTTTTCTAAGGCATCTTGTCATGCTCGCTTCTCCTTTCATCTCCTCTTGACACATTTTGAAGAGACAATTTGGCCATAGAGTGTTTTTTTCCCTCTCTACTCTGAGGAAACACCGCAAAATACTTGGCTCAAATGTTTCACACTAAGATCTCTTTTATCAAGCAATAATATTAGTAATCATCGTCATCATCATTATTATTATGATTATTATTACCTTTAAGTCTCATATGGGCGGCAATGATGGTCGACTGGTTAGCACGCCGACCTCACAGTGCAGAGGTCAAGTGTTCGATTGTGGCTTTGGCCTTCCTGTGTGCAGTTTGTATGTTCTCCCTGGGCCTGCGTGGGCTTTCTCCAGGTACTCCGGTTTCCTCCCACATTCCAAAAACATGCGTGGCAGGTTAATGGAACATTCTAAATTGTCCATAGGTGTGAGAGTGAGCGTGAAAGGTTGTTCGTCCATGTGTGCCCTGCGATTGGCTGGCAACCAATTCAGGGTGTACCCCACCTACTGCCCGACCCTTCTGAGGATAAGCGGATTAGAAAATGGATGGATGGATGAAGTCTCATATGTTCAGGATACGCATACCCTGACCTTGTCCGCGGATGGAAAACCCCTAAAATCACAACATGATAGGACTACAATGAAAGAAACATGTATTCATTTTTATAAAGAATAAAATCACCAGGATCCCGAAAATTATTTTATTTTGTGCAACCACCTGACATAATATTATTTAGGAAATTCAACCAATATTTTTTTACGTGTGTTTTCAAGTTTGGTTTGCAATTCCTTCCTTGGTAGGGGAGTGAGAAAATGTGTATTGAGTCACAGTCAAACATTTCTATGACCATATACAACTTGCATCAAAGCTCAAAGGTTTCTCTTGTCTGATACATTTTGGGTTTGTTCATGCTAAGAGAGGAGCAAGGGTAATGTCTTATTCTGTCATTATTACCGGTACCACCACAACGACATTAACAATTTTGCCTTCCATGTCAGTTTCTCAGGTGGAAGCTGTCCAGGCCGCCTGGAGGACTTGCAGCGCCCTCGTTGACTGACTCTCGTGCAGGTAATATTTCAAAAGCAGCCTGGAAATGATATTGAAAATGACTGAATGATATTTTACTGCCCTTTTTAAAAATCATCTTATATATTCTTTCAATCTCTGCAGGGTTGTAAGACAGTATTTCTGTGGACCAAATGGGGTAAACTTGATTGACAAAAGAATTACCCCGGAGGATAATTTCTTCCTCTGCCTTCTCGCTGGCGTCCTCATATTTGGTGCCTATATTAGCTCCGCCCTGCCAATTGATCATCTTTAAGACCAAAAATCAGGAAAATTGCAAGAATATTTAAAAAAAAAAAAAAAACTCTACATACTGTGTGTACAGGACAGTTTATCAAACAGCCCGCTTCATTTCTAGCTGTGTAGCTGCTGTTTTATGGCTGCTCTCTGTTTTTGCGCGAAAGTGTCACAGCGTCAAATGTTACACGCAGTGAGAAAATTCATCTTGACAATTCTCCATTTTGCCCGACGCTTTCGAAGATGGAGAGAAGACAGCCAGCAGTTTCCAAACAAAGCACCCAATTCCTCGGATCTATTCAGATCTCTCTATACGTGGATGCTATATTCATGTTTCTTCTCACTCATCATCAGTGCTATTGATAACAGAGAGTTCTTTTTTTCGTATTGAAAGCTGCAAAAAAAAAGAGGCCAAACATCGAGTGAAAGGAAACTGTGATATAAATCAAAGACTGTTAACCACATGCCTTTGTTAGCTCAGTGTGCTCTGTATTGCTAACATATAAAATACATGTATGTTACATGTAATCGTTGCTGCGATTCCCCTGCACTACACTTAAAAAAAAAGTGCACCCAGCACAGAGCTCACGTCTGTCCCTGAGTGCTCTGCTGCAGAATGTTGGCAGGGGAAAGCTACGTTTGTCAGTATTTGTTCGACGTTACTCTGTGCTGTCTTTAAACATGACCCATTTAACGAGATCATGACTTGCACTGTCTTTATTTGAAAGCGGGCGTCGTCTGTGAACAAATTAGATGTTCATTTACTGCCAAGAGGGGAGACTGTCAAATTTATTGTGCATTTATCGAAAATCAGACAATCTTAATCCATTTAAAATGTCCCAAATCAAATTGAGGTCGGAGCTGAAAACGCTGCGTATGAATTTGGAAAAGGCTTCTTCATAAAGCATCATACTTTCATGTTTCCTATCAATCATGAAATCCTGTGATGTGAGTATTGTCGTGCAACTAGGTCTTAAAGCAGTGACACAATGCAAGTGTCGTGTCTGCCGTGATGCGAAACCCCTCTGTTTACAAGTAGACTGCCCTCATGCTTGTAAACAATTGTGGCAAAGTATAATGTTTTTAAGTGTGACAACTGTAAACCACTTTGCTGCACTCATGTGTTTTTTTAACTGTTTTGTCCTTCAAAAAACAAAACAAAAAGTAGGTTACAGTAGTCTCATGTGTCCGTGATTCTCCCAATTTGTTGCAAATGTCAGAAATACTTCATACTGCAAAAACATATTCATGAGAGCCATATGCAAAGACACATGACAATATATGCGTGATGTCGTGATTGTGAACAGTTCGCCAAAGGAGTACAGCAGGCAATCACCATAGCAACAAGAGCGAGCTCTTGCTAAGACCGTAGAGATGCACAGAAGGTGAAGTCATCGAAATGCTCAAACCATTGTGACCTGTCTACACTTTCTGACAGGAAGATGGTTGCGCGCGTGTGTGTGTGTGTGTGTGTGTGTGTGTGTGTGTGTGTGTGTGTGTGTGTGTGTGTGTGTGTGTGTGTGTGTGTGTGTTCACTTCCTGGCAGAAAAACAGTGCGTGACCGAACAAGCAGGCACAGATTCAATTTGGACACGAGTTAAACACAATACCAGAACCATATTAATGAGAGGAGTATCAGCACAAACACAGACAGCAAAATTATTAAGTCATAACTGACGATGTTTAGCGGCAGATGTACTAATATGTTAACATGGTACCGACTAGTTCATAATATCAAATGCAGTTTTTTGTTCGGTTTTGCTTCAAATATCCACAAAGGGCAGAACACATCCGTATTTTTTTTTTTTCAAGCGGAACCAAACTGTGATTGTCAGTCAGACATCTTCCGAACCGCTTGATCCTCACTAGGGTCGCGGGGGGTGCTGGAGCCTATCCCAGCTGTCTCCGGGCAGTAGGCGGGGGACACCCTGAATCGGTTGCCAGCCAATTGCAGGGCACACAGAGACGAACAACCATCCACGCCCACACTCACACCTCGGGACAATTTAGAGTGCTCAATCAGCCTGCCATGCATGTCTTTGGAATGTGGGAGGAAACCGGAGCACCCGGAGAAAACCCACGCCAGCCCGGGGAGAACATGCAAACTCCACACAGGGAGGCCAGAGCTGGAATCAAACCCGGTACCTCTGCACTGTGAAGCCGACGTGATAACCACTGGACTACCGGGCCCGTCAGTCAGACGACCAGTCATATTTTTTTTAACCATACTTCGATCATTGCGTCCATCAGTAAATTTAACCAGTCCACCACCCACCTCCGCCCCCCCACCCCCCAAAAAATCAAGTAATAGTTCAGCTGCTGAAAAATCCAATGCACACTATAACCAGTGTATCTACATCATACGGTGGTTCACAATGCTTTAAAACACACATACACTCACATCCATTTCACATAGACTTATGGTATTGAACTGTTAAGTACAGCAGGATCACAATGGTGTTTGCCTGCAACTGTTTAAACTCCTAAAATGACAAAAGTTTTTGAATTTGCAGTTTAAAATTGCTTACCTCTAATTTTTCCTAATTGGCAGATTACAGCTCTTTGGTGGATATCAAGTAACCTGCCAAATCTTTCATATGCTGGCGCAAGTTTTGTCACAATAATGCTCAATGCTGTTGGCGTAAACGATTGTAGCTTTAGATTAACTTGCTGTAGAAATGCACTGCACCATACTAAGAAATGTTTTGGGGTGGTTCCAAAAGAGAATTACCCTGTAGACCAGCGTTCTTTACTGATGTCACCATGCGACCCGCATCTTTCTATTGTTACAACACACTTTTAATGAAGTAAAGAACAGTGTTTTTTGGATAAAAATACCTCTAAAAATCAATCTACATCAAACTATATTTTTTAATGGCAATTACAATGCGTTTTACATGCCGCCAGTGACATATTGCTCACCAAAGGCTAAGCTGCACTATAGTTGTTTAGGTGAGTAACAATTCCTGTCACTTACCTAATATTTTTCTTGTGAGAACTAGGTACAACTCTACAGTGGACCCACCCAAAAAAACGTAATACAAAAATATGTAGTAGCTATCGTCATCCCACACAAAATGGCTAACTAATTGAGAATCACGGCTTTATGGGTCTCCAACCTGATTGGTAGGTAGGCAGGCATGCAGGTGGACAGATAGATGGTTGGATGGAAAGACAGATGGATGGATAGATGGTTAAGCGACTCACGCCCTGTTGAATCAGAATCAGAATCAGAATCAGAATCAGAATCATCTTTATTGGCCAAGTATGTAGAACACACAAGGAATTTGTCTCCGGTATAACACGCTGCATTAGTATCATCATAAACAAGAACATGACAAATAGGTATGGAAGGACATTTCATAATGTAAGTGAACCATAGTTTCAAGCAGAGCTAATGTGATCAGTGGTAGAATACAATACTATTACAGTTTGTACAGTTGGTGCAGAAAATCATTGAACCATTTTAGAGAGATACAATATTTGTTGTACAAGAAGAGTGACTACGTCAGTGACTGTTTAGGGAGTTAATGGCTAGACGGAAGAAGCTGTTTAAGTGCCTGCTGGATTTGGTGCGCATGGATCTGTAGCGCCTGCCTGAGGGGAGTAGCTGGAAAAGGTGGTGGGCAGGATGCGGGGGATCCAGGAGGATTTTCCGTGCCCTTGTCTTGATTCTTGCAGTGTGCAAGTCCTCAAGAGTGGATAGGGCGGTGCCAATTATTTTTTTCTGCCGTCCTAATTGTCCGTTGAAGTTGGATTTTGTCCTTCTTTGTGGCGGCCCCAAACCAAACCGTGATGGAAGAACACAGGATTGATTCGATGACTGCCGTGTAGAAGTGACTTAGCACCTCCTGTGGCAGGCCATGCTTCCTCAGCAGCCTCAGGAAGTACATCCTCCTGGGCCCTTTTCAGGATGGAGATGGTGTTGACTTCCCACTTCATGTCCTGGGAGACTGTGATTCCCAGGAACTTGAAAGTCTCGACGGTTGACACAGAGCAGTTGGATAATGTGAGGGGCAACTCTGGAGAAGGATGTTTCCTGAAGTCCACGATCATCTCTACAGTCTTGAGCGTGTTCAGCCCGAGGTTGTGTCGGCTGCACCAGAGCTCCAGCTGCTCCACTTGTTGTCGGTACGCAGACTCGTTGCCGCCTTTGATGAGACCGATGACCGTGGTGTTGTCTGCGAACTTTATGAGTTTGACAGCTGGACTTGTTGAGGTGCAATCGTTTGTGTAGAGGGAGTGTCCTTGAGCAAGATACTGAACCTTGCTCCCAGTGGACCTGGCAGTGTCTTACTTGGCTGGGATATAAGTGAACAGTACTCCATTTTACGTTTCCATTTTTTTTCCATACTGCCACATAAGAATGGCCAAGCGTTTCCATAGTCAATTGAAGCAACCCTGCTTCATTTCCCCGTACAAACACATAAGACAGGCGGGACGAGTTTCTGTTACTTTCTCTTACTCAATACCCTGAAAGATGAAAACCTACCTCTGTCACTGCTTCGTCCATCATTTTTTTTCTTAATATCCTGCATTTTTTGAAAGTTCCGTCAGCAGAACAAGCATCCGGCAGTGAAGGACGGACGGACCATCCTTTAGTACGGAATGCCCACCCGTGGAATTATCGCATTACTGTATAAATTTTTATACAGCATGTTATAGAGTGTTGTTGCTTTTTTGGGGGGGCGGCTAGAAACCCAAATTGCAAAGTTTTTGCTGTTTTCTTTTTGCCGTTCATCTCAATGGGGAAAGATCATTTGAGATACGAACATTTTGACTTTCGGACGTCTTAAAGGCGCCACTGCATTCTCAATATGAGTTTAGGTGAAAATAGAAAAAAAACAGCTTTTTTTAGTAAAATGTCTTTTTTGTTTGTTTGTTTGTTTATTAATTCGCCAAACTGTATGCGTTCTGAGAAACGACAGCTTTTATTGAGTGGAAGAAATGAACATTGGTAAGACTAAATATCACAACTGTGATATGATTAGTTTCAAAAGGGTACATTATAATTAGTGCACTCTTTAGAAACGAGACTGGAATCAAGGTCAAGCAATGTCGGGTATTTAGTGCATTTTTAACCTTTACATTTGAATCACCTCTCGTGTGCTCTCTGTCATATAATAATATCGTACCATATGGTCACGTTTTGTCATGTGTGACAAAACGTGACCAGATTAATGTTAAATAAGATCATATACAGTACAGGTGTCAGTACAGAGATTTATTGTTGCCAGAAATGATGCTGCTGTTGCTAGTGCCTCTGCATAAATGAGAACGCTGATTGGCTGAGCTGGCGTAGTATTCAGCCACAGGCGCAGTAGACGGGGCGGGACAACCGCTACAGACATGTGCTTTGCAAATGAAGAGACTCACACAAGTACTCATATTCACATTACAGTGAGGGCAAATGCAAGCAAATGCAGACATGACTACACCTGCCTGTACATATGCAGCATGTAATGTGCATGTATGCCAAAGCAAATGTAGCAAACAAGCGGATGGATACAAAAGAGTGATAACTTGAAAGAAAAGAGGATGCTGCTTTGCCCTTCGGGATGACTCACTTCAAGTGACCTTTAAATCTCCACCTCTCTCCCTCTGTTTGCCACCTTTTCATTGCCCGCACACTTTAATGGGGCCTGACAACTCACCCCGAAACCACAGTTTTCCTTGGATCGGGCCCACCGTTACCTCCATACCGCATTGTTACAAAAAAAAGGTGCCATCGCTTAAAACGCAAACAAACAATCGTGCCTGATTAGTGCGGCTGTCAGACCTCAGCTAGTGCATTAACTGTTGATTTGATTGGACTGACCAGACGGTGAGCACTTAACTGCCGCCCGCAGCCTGGAGAGCAAACATTTGCCGTGGGAATGAATCCTTCACTTCATACTTGATTCACAGTCACATTAAGTCTGACTAATGTCTTGTGAGCGGTGCATTGATCTCCTTGTACAAACTACGTGTAAGCATATAGCATCTTCAGTGACGTGTGGTCCTGGCCTTCAAGGCCTTCTCCGTAGCCTCAAAGACTATTTGAAGCATGGCACTACAGAACACTTACAACTTGCATGAAATGGTAATCATTTATTTCCAACAGTCTTCTGTTTTTATTTCATTGAATGTGTCTGCACCGCACAGCTTCCAGTCGTTTATTGTTTTTTTGTTGTTGTTGTGTGTCCAATCAGATTTAGTCTTTGATATGTTGCCAAGCAAATATTATTTGCTCAATTCCTAATAAAAGGCTTAAAGTACAAATAAATAAATAGTTGTTAGCATTAAAATGTAAAGAAAGGTAGACAGATAAATATTACGGTAGTTAAAAGCTACATTAAAAATGTCTGTCTTGAGTCGTGTTTTGGTTGGTTCAGCTTGAAATATGCACGAAAGATTAGTTTGTAGGACGATGTCGGACATGAATAAACGAGCATTTTCAAGGTGCACTTTTCAAGAACGAGACTTTTTGAGGCACGGTTAACCAACTCTGTTGCTGGCTGCCTTGATTCAAGCTGGAAATTGATTATTGGGGGGCATTGGGAGCTCATACAGACAGGCGGCAGCAAGCGAAGGAGGTCTCCTGCATCTTCATCCCTGGTGAGGATACCATGTCTATTATTTTGATAAATATTGATTGTGTGGTCCAAACTTCACTGTTGGCTACTAAGCATCTAACTGTATACTTCCACCAAGCAGTTGCATTCAATTCACATGTGCAGTGTGCTCCACCCTGATTTGGTTGGCTTTCCCAAAGCCGGTGTGTATCGCAGCTAGCAAGCTTTGTAAATACGGTGACATCTGGCGTGTAACTTGCCAGTCAATTCAACAAAGAAGATACAAAATACCCAAACAACTTTGAATCCTACCACGTCCGAACTCTCTCTGTTTACCTTGCAGCCTTTCCAAAACATAGTAGAAGGTACTGAGACACAATCTGTGAGAACTAGGAAACAAAAGAAAATCCTGTATATGAAATGCTGAAATCCTATCATAGTGCCATGGCTCACACATTCATCAGCTTCACTATCTGTTCATGTGAAAAAGGTCATTCAAGATTTTTACGTGATTCCATGGTACTGTTGATTGATAATACACTCAAAGTTTCTTCTTTGACCTCCAGAGCAGTTAATGCATTGATTGTTCCATCTGAGTGCAGGACTACCAAGTGACAGTGAAACAACATCCAGAATCAATCGAGTACTCGACTGTGATGGTAAGGACATATCTTACCAGGAGAGCAATGATAGCCTTGAGCCTGGCTGTCCTCGACAACTAAACAGTACTACTGTACTTCCAAGGACAATGTTCAATTTTGTGGTGTGAGATCAATGAGGACTGAAGGAAAAAACAGATTTGGATTCTATAAAATGAGCCATCAATGCCAACATCATTATTGTAAGTGAATCGCACGGTAATAATAATCCAAAATGGGGACAGTGTGTGCACGTGTTGTCGGCTGTTTTTGAGCGATCACCTGCTGCAGCAGCAATAGAGGTCATCCAGGACTCCTCCCCTGCAGTGTGCTGTCATAAGTTGGACCTGCGCCCTCTTCTCGCTCTCCTCCTCCTACTCCTCCTCCTGCTCACCTCCAAATGTCCTCCTGTGTTGACCAGGGCGGAGATGAACTGTACAAGTATAATCAAGATTATTTGTTACGTCTACTGTACTCAAATTATAGGGAAATGTAGCTTCACACGGTATCAACAGGTTAGCATGTCTGCCTCACAGTGCAGAGGTGCAGGGTTCGATTCCGGCTCCGGCCTTCCTATGTGGAGTTTGCATGTTCTCCCTGTGCCTGCATCTGCATGGGTTTTCTCCGGGTACTCCGGTTTCCTCCCACATTCCAAAAACATGCATAGCAGGCTGATTGAACACTCTAAATCAGGGGTGTTCAAAGTCGGTCCTCAAGGGCCGCTATCCTGCCTGTTTTCCAGCTCTCCCAGGAGCGACGCACCTGGTTCAAACCATCAGGATGGTTCTAATGCTCCTTCAGAGCTGGCTGATGAGCTGATCATCTGAATCAGGTGTGTTGCAGCTGGGAGAGATGGAAAACAGGCAGGACGGCGGCCCTCCAGGCCCGGAGCTGGAAATGCCTGCTCTAAATTGTCCCTTGGAGTGATTGTGAGTGAGGATGGCTGTTTGTCTACGTGTGCCCTGTGATTGGCTGGCAACTGTTGAGGGTGTCTTACTGCCCAAAGACAGCTGGGATAGGCTCCAACACACTCAGGACCCTCATGAGGATATGCAAATTAGAAAAAGGATGAATGGATGAATGGATGAATTGATGGATGGATGGATGGATGGATGGATGGATGGATGGATGGATGGATGGATGGATGGATGGATGGATGGATGGATGGATGGATGGATGGATGGATGGATGGATGGACCCTCATATGCCCATTGACAGCAACATTAATGACGTGTGCAACATTGGGACAAAAGAGTATTTAGTCAAGCAGTTGAAAGACAAAACTGGGTGGTCCCCAAATATACCGTAAATTCCGGACTATAAGCCGCTACTTTTTTCCCAAACTTTCAACCCTGCGGCTTATACAGTGATGCAGCCAATTTGTGTAATTTTTCTAACGGCCGCCAGGGGAGTTCGAGTAGAAAAGGTAAGATTAAGACTGGTGGAATATATGCGTCGAGGAAGACTGCAACTTCTTGTCTTGTGCATAAATTAAATTAGCGTGAACATACCCTCATCATGGAAAATGCAAAAAGAAAGGCATATGACGTAGCTTTCAAACTAAAAGCAATCAAGCTGTCCGATAAAGAAGAAAACAGAGCTGCTGCACGTAAACTTGGCATAAACGACGGCTCACCATGATTTTTACAAGTACCGGTATGTTCTTTTACCAGACATGTTCTACTGTGTTGCTATTCTGTTGCTAGCGTGTTGTTACCATGTTGCTACCGTTTTACTGCCGCGTCACAGGCACCGTTTGGGAAGAAAGTTATATTATTATTATTGTTACGTTATATTATTAAAACTTTGAAAACTTTCTCTGTGTACCGTCTTTCTTTGTAAATATGTTTACATGTTTTAATGTGGGCACATGCGGCTTATATACAGTTGCGGCTTGTGTATGTACAAAATTGGTTTTCCTCTAAAAATGTAGTGGGTGCGGCTTATAATCAGGTGCGCTCTGTAGTGCGGAAATTACGGTAGTTTGAGCACAAATCATCTGCCAGTCTATCAGAGGGTATATGCAGTATAGCCAAACAACCATTCACACTCACATTCAGAATTTAGATGCAATGCTAATGGTAAGGCTACTCTAATGAATCCATCCATCCATCCATCCATCCATCCATCCATCCATCCATCCATCCATCCATCCATCCATCCATCCATCCATCCATCCATCCATCCATCCATCCGTTTTCTTATATTTCTTTCTTATATCCTGAACAGGGTTGCGGGGGATTGCTGGCTATCTTAGCTGACTTTGCAAAAGACAGACGACACCCTGAAGTGGTCGCCAGTCAGTCGCAGGGCATATGTAGAGAATAACAAACATTCACACCCACGTCCACAACGTCGCTGTATGGGAACCGATCCCACACTGCGCGCACACAAGTCAGGCAAGTGTTCCACTACACCATCAGCGATACACGCAAATGAATTTAGGAGGCAAATCTGCTGTCTGCTTAATGTCCTTCCTTACCTAAAAGTGCACAAGTAAATGCATTGCAGACAACCAGCGCAACGGGCAGAGCCTGTGGCTTGAGGTTGCCCTCATTGTGACTTGCCACAAATATCCAAAATGTCAATGCCTTTCACTGCAGCACTGATGTCGAGTGTATCTCAATGATCTTTGTGGAAGGACGATGAATTGGACATTGGCATGCAGTTGCCATTGGCCCTCCATTTAAAGATGATCTTTTCTTCATTTACATTCACGGATGGCGGCGGTTTAAGAGTTTCTCGCCATCAATCAGTCCTGTCAAGTCAAGTGTCATCTGCTCTCCACAGACATCTTCAGTCACAAAACTGATTACTTGGCTCAATGAGCTAATGTTACATCATCATTGGTGCTATGTCATCATCCTATATCAGGACGGTGACACTTTGATTGGAGTGGGATTGCATAGGATTGTGCACAATGACAGAGCAAGGACATGAGGCTCGGACATGAGGTGTTCCTCCTCAGAGAATCGCAGAGTATCCTTATCGTTTAGGTGCAATACAATTAAAGTGTGATACAGTATGAATGGATTCTGTCAATCACACATCATGTATGCCTATGTTTGTTTCCATACATATGCTGCTGTCTGTAGCCAGGTCGGCATTGCAAAAGCGAATCTCTTCTCAGGTGCTTTTCCCGGATAAATAACGGTAGACAACATGTTTTCACAGTCATAACGCTTATTAGAATTGAGTTTTGGAACAAAATACAAACTAAGAATATATGCAACTTTTATTCAAACACTTTCATCAACTATCTAAAATAGAATGAAATAAGTCTACCAAAAAAAAAAGTCTAAATAAATGTGATTCAGTGTCAGATACCATTGAAGTGCAGCATCTGGAGGCTGTACTCTACCTTGCACAATGTAATTTGCTGAGTTGCTAACAATGTTATTAAACGCCACATTGTGCCATTACCGCGAGATGCTGAAAGCTGGCGGTGATGGCATGGTGGAGTGGCTAACCCACCTCTTCAATCAGGTGTGGGAAACGGAGCAGCTGCCCACCGACTGGACCAGAGGGGTCATCCTGCCCTTCTGGAAACGCAAGGGTGACAGGCTTGTTCGCGGAAACCACCGAGGAATCACGTTACTCTCCATCCCGGCAAGGTCTTCACCAGGATCTTGCTCAGTCGTGTTCTTCCAGCGATCAGAAGCCGCCGTCCCCAGCAGGCTGGCTTTATGCCCAACCGCTCCACAACTGACCACATCTCTGCCGTTCGTTTGCTGATCGAGAAGACCCGTGAATTCGTAAAGACCGCCATCTCTACATCGGATTCATCGATCTGAAGGCCGCTTTGACACCGTCTGCCACTCCTCATTATGGAACATCCTCCAAGCCCTCGGAGCACCACCCAAGATCATAGCCCTGTTTAAGCTGCTCTACAGCAACGCAGAGAGCTGTGTCCGTATCAACGGCATTGATTCCGACTGGTTTACCATCTCCAGTGGCGTTCGCCAGGGCTGTGTGGCTGCTCCTGACCTTTTCAATTGCATCATTGACCATCTGATGCTCAGGGTTTGTGAGCGCATCCCCGGAGTGTCTCTCGGCAATTACCACCTGACTGACCTGGAGTATGCTGACGACACCATCCTGCTCAGCACTTCCTACAGCCAGCTGAGAGACGCTCTGGGCATTTACAGTGAAGAGGCAGCGCGGCTAGGCCTCCAAGTGAGTTGGACTAAAACTAAGTTCATGTATGTCGGTGATGGACCAGATCCACCTTCCATCCACATTGGTAGCGACATCGTGGAGCCTGTTAAGAGCTTTGTGTATCTGGGGTCCATGGTGACAGACAATGGGGACCTAAAACCAGAGATTCTTCGCAGACGAGCCCTGGCAGCATCTGCTCTGCAGTCTCTCTGGAAACCACTCTGGCGGCACCAGACCATCTCGCGCAAGACGAAGCTCCGGATTTACAACTCTGCCGTACTCTCGATCCTGCTTTATGGCTCAGAAACATGGCCCCTGAACGACACCCTGGCCAAAAGAATCAATGGCTTTGATAGCAGAGCTCTCAGAACCATCGAGAACTTCAGGTGGCCCCAGCGAGTCTCCAATGAAGAGCTCAGAGCCCGCACGTGCCAGCCCCGAGCATCTTCCTTGGTCGCACAACGCCGCACCCGCTGGTTCGGCCATGTCCTTCGCCTACCACCAGACCATCCGACACGAGCCATTCTTCAGTTCGACCCAAAGGCCGCAGGCTGGAGACGACCACGAGGGAAGCCCCGCACTCGATGGCTCGACGTCGTTACGGGCGACCTCCAACAACAGGGAGTTGCTGTGGAGGATGCAGAACAGCTGGCACAAGACCGCCGGCACTGGAAAAACCTGGCTCATCTGGTCGGCTCAACGCACAGGGACGGGACCCCCGGACCTTCGCTGGAGCACTAACTAACTAACTAAACTAACTATATTATTAAAACTTTGAAAACTTTCTCTGTGTACCGTCTTTCTTTGTAAATATGTTTACATGTTTTAATGTGGGCACATGCGGCTTATATACAGGTGCGGCTTGTGTATGTACAAAATTGGTTTTCCTCTAAAAATGTAGTGGGTGCGGCTTATAATCAGGTGCACTCTGTAGTGCGGAAATTACGGTAGTTTGAGCACAAATTATCTGCCAGTCTATCAGAGGGTATATGCAGTATAGCCAAACAACCATTCACACTCACATTCAGAATTTAGATGCAAAGCTAATGGTAAGGCTATGCTAATGAATCCATCCATCCATCCATCCATCCATCCATCCATCCATCCATCCATCCATCCATCCGTTTTCTTATATTTCTTTCTTATATCCTGAACAGGGTTGCGGGGGATTGCTGGCTATCTTAGCTGACTTTGCAAAAGACAGACGACACCCTGAAGTGGTCGCCAGTCAGTCGCAGGGCATATGTAGAGAATAACAAACATTCACACCCACGTCCACAACGTCGCTGTATGGGAACCGATCCCACACTGCGCGCACACAAGTCAGGCAAGTGTTCCACTACACCATCAGCGATACAATGAATTTAGGAGGCAAATCTGCTGTCTGCTTAATGTCCTTCCTTACCTAAAAGTGCACAAGTAAATGCATTGCAGACAACCAGCGCAACGGGCAGAGCCTGTGGCTTGAGGTTGCCCTCATTGTGACTTGCCACAAATATCCAAAATGTCAATGCCTTTCACTGCAGCACTGATGTCGAGTGTATCTCAATGATCTTTGTGGAAGGACGATGAATTGGACATTGGCATGCAGTTGCCATTGGCCCTCCATTTAAAGATGAGCTTTTCTTCATTTACATTCACGGATGGCGGCGGTTTAAGAGTTTCTCGCCATCAATCAGTCCTGTCAAGTCAAGTGTCATCTGCTCTCCACAGACATCTTCAGTCACAAAACTGATTACTTGGCTCAATGAGCTAATGTTACATCATCATTGGTGCTATGTCATCATCCTATATCAGGACGGTGACACTTTGATTGGAGTGGGATTGCATAGGATTGTGCACAATGACAGAGCAAGGACATGAGGCTCGGACATGAGGTGTTCCTCCTCAGAGAATCGCAGAGTATCCTTATCGTTTAGGTGCAATACAATTAAAGTGTGATACAGTATGAATGGATTCTGTCAATCACACATCATGTATGCCTATGTTTGTTTCCATACATATGCTGCTGTCTGTAGCCAGGTCGGCATTGCAAAAGCGAATCTCTTCTCAGGTGCTTTTCCCGGATAAATAAAGGTAGACAACATGTTTTCACAGTCATAACGCTTATTAGAATTGAGTTTTTGGAACAAAATACAAACTAAGAATATATGCAACTTTTATTCAAACACTTTCATCAGCTATCTAAAATAGAATGAAATAAGTCTACCAAAAAAAAAAAGTCTAAATAAATGTGATTCAGTGTCAGATACCATTGAAGTGCAGCATCTGGAGGCTGTACTCTACCTTGCACAATGTAATTTGCTGAGTTGCTAACAATGTTCTGATCACTTACAGTCTAAAAACCTCCTCGCTGTGTCACTGCCCACTAATTACTGGCCAGACCTATTGGGCACATGCAGTCGTACACACACACACACACACACACACACACACACACACACACACACACACACACACACACACACACACACACACACACATACACACATACACACATACACACACACACACAAGACTGTAACACAATCATGGACTACAATTGCTGGAATTCATGTGCGTGCACAGCGAATAAATCTTTCCTCTCCTGCTTGGAAATGGGGCAGGTGGAAACCCTATTACACTACCAGTTGAAGTGCTATTGAATGAGAAAGTGTGTCCCAATGTTAGACTGGTAGTAAGCTTTACTTGGTCAATTAATTGTCCAAAGTTAGTGAAAATCAGGCAGAATGTAAAAGTGTATTCATTATATCATTTTTTAAACGGTCGATTAATTGAGGAGCGGAATTTTATTATGCCAAATACCAGAATCGGCATCACCTTAAAAAATCCCTCACGCCCAGAGGTTATCCGGCAAATTGTCTTTTGCAGTCAGTGATTGCAATCCATATTAGCTCCTGAAGTAGCACGTATTTTTGCTTGCCGTGGTTCAAATAATTGCGTGTTTACTAAAACACAAAAACATTCCATTATTGTGTGGTAATATATTTAGGCAGACAGTGTTTTGCAGTGATTTAGATGAGACAATGCAGGCAATGCAAGGTTCACAAACCTGAATGCAATGGTTTGCAGTATTTTTCATCAGTATAAACCTACATAAACAAACATACATGTAGTACATACTGTACATACACATAATGAAATTCAACTGTGGAGTTGTTTTTGGCCCTGGGCTGTCTCCACTTTGCATTTAGTGACACTTCCCCTTTAACTTGCAGCTCTTGAGTGTCGGGAAAGTGGGGAGAGCAGCAGTGTGGGGCGAGGCGCGCCATGCAGAAGCTCTTAGTATGCGCCGCGATGCCCAACTGCAGCCCACGCATCTCCACTGTGGTGGATGTAAGTAACAGATGAGAGACGCGGGTAGAGCAGGCAACTCCAGACGGCCGTGACGAGATGGCACAACCGCTGGACGGAAGGAAAGAATGAGAGATGACCGCTCCGCATCGTCCCTTTAAGAGGAGCCAAACTGGATACAATCTCGTGCATCTGCGCGTCAAGAGAATCACGGTGAATTCCTGCATGCAATTAGCTGAGACGATAACAAATAAAGCCCCGCTCTGCTTTGATAAGTGCATGGACGTGACTGCGGCTGGATCAACAGAAAAGGGCTGCAAATGGCTTAAGCATGTTTGGCACCTGTCACTTCCAACTAACTCTCCCGAGCCTGTGTGCCGTAGTGCCAATAATCATCATCAATAACAGCCACACTTGCGTTTAATGTTGAAGTTACCTAGTGCATGAACTTGGCTGCCTTGTCTTTCCTGTAAATGCCGCCCAGCCTAGGTGGTTAATCTCAGAAATAAGTAGAAAATATTTTTGCCTCAATGATATGCACCATATTTGTAGTCATATGGACAGCCTCCATATGGGGGGGGGAAAAAAAACACTGTCCGGAAGCTAATTATCAACTACATGCAATCATGCTAAAACAAGAATCTTTCAGTGGATTATATATGGATTTACTTCGGCGGGTACTTTTGATTGCAATCAGAAGTATACGTAATGACATCAGCATCCCCCGCAGCCTCCCTTACTCAGCTGCTGACATGAGCCTTAAAGAGTTGTCCTGCTGCATCCTTCGCCATGCTGAAGAATAAACTTTACAGTGTGACTTGGCTCCTGCCTGAATTTTAATGTCACCAGCAGTGCTCCAACCTGTAGCAGATTGCTGCGTCTCGGCACGTATCCGTGATGTGAGGTGAGGGCGGTAACTCCCTGCGTCCTCATCCCCTGTCCCCTCTCCTGTTCACACTGCCTTGCTGCAGAGGGCAGGCTTTGGGTGATGTATGGCTGGAAGAAAAGGGAAGCAACCTGCTGGACGGCGAGGGGTGACTTTGGACACTTCTGCTGGTCCTGTTGTGCATCAGCACTGTACAGAGCAACAACTGTAAGACATTCTTCCAAAGACACATTAAACAGGTATTGGACTTTTTTTAATACTAAAAAATGCACGTTTTGCGCACATCTTCAGTCTTAAAAGTACAGTAAAATCTTTTAAAGGCGCTTAAGCAGAGAGGGGAAAATAATCTCAGAGATCGTATGGAGCACTCATCATACAATCAGATATATTGGTTGTAATTGCACCGTGCGAGAGCTGATATAATATTACTGGATGGCATATTGATCCAACAGCACGCTCATACGAGAGGAACTCATAACGCAAAGACAAAGTGGAGCCGATGTGCTCAAATGGTCAGGCCCCTCCTTGCTTCAGTCTTTCAAATGCCCCGCAGACTTGCTTGCCTGCAGGAATGTTAGACTAATGCAGTCTTTCTGGGTGTTACTGTCAACATTAGTCTGTGACTCACAAACCAAATTCAAATTGAAATTACAGTTGTCCTTTCTCTACCCTCTGGTTTGTTATAGGCATACCTACTGTGGCCAAACGTGGCCCCACCCCATTTGAAAGCTGCAGGTTCCATCACCCTCCAGCATGACGGTTGCAACCAGCGACCCCGCTGACGAAGCGGCTGCACATCCCGGTCAGCCTCATGACCAATACGACTCGGAGCCAGATCATGAGTGCTGCGAGAGGGTCGTCATCAACATCTCGGGTTTACGCTTCGAGACGCAGCTCAAGACCCTGTCCCAGTTTCCAGAGACCCTTCTCGGGGATCCGAAGAAACGGATGAGGTACTTTGATCCTCTTCGGAACGAATACTTTTTTGACCGCAATCGGCCGAGTTTTGATGCCATTCTTTACTATTACCAATCTGGAGGGAGGCTGCGTCGGCCTGTCAATGTCACTCTCGATATTTTTTCCGAGGAGATTCGCTTCTATGAACTGGGTGAGGAAGCTATGGAAATTTTCAGGGAAGATGAAGGTTTCATCAAGGAAGAGGAGCGACCGTTGCCAGAGAATGAGTTTCAGAGACAGGTGTGGCTGCTCTTTGAGTACCCCGAGAGCTCAGGTCCGGCTCGAATCATTGCCATCATCTCGGTTATGGTGATTCTCATCTCCATTGTAAGCTTCTGTCTAGAAACACTGCCAGTTTTCCGAAATGAAGATGAGGAGTACAATTATCCCTTCCAAACCAATTACAACAGCACCACCACCTATGAGACCTCATCCTATTTTACTGATCCTTTCTTCATTGTGGAGACCCTTTGCATCATCTGGTTCTCATTTGAGTTCCTTGTCAGGTTCTTTGCTTGTCCCAGCAAAGCTGGATTTTTTGGCAACATCATGAACATCATCGATATTGTGGCAATTATTCCTTACTTCATCACCCTTGGCACAGAGCTAGCAGAGAGGCCAGAGGATAGAGAGGCAGGACAGCAGGCTATGTCTTTGGCTATTCTCCGTGTTATTCGCTTGGTCAGAGTGTTTCGCATTTTCAAACTCTCCCGCCACTCAAAGGGGCTCCAGATTTTGGGGCAGACTCTGAAGGCCAGTATGCGCGAGCTGGGACTCCTCATCTTCTTTCTCTTCATTGGCGTCATCCTCTTCTCCAGTGCCGTTTACTTTGCTGAAGCGGATGAGCCCCAATCACAGTTCAGCAGTATCCCAGAGGCCTTTTGGTGGGCGGTGGTATCCATGACGACTGTGGGCTACGGAGACATGGTCCCGACAACCATAGGAGGAAAGATCGTAGGGTCTCTTTGCGCTATCGCCGGCGTTTTGACCATCGCACTGCCAGTGCCAGTGATTGTGTCAAACTTCAACTACTTCTACCACAGAGAGACGGAGGGTGAAGAACAGGCTCAGTATCTAAATATCCCGAGTGTGCCTAAAGCCAGCTCAGTTGATGACCTGAAAAAGAGCGGTCGGAGTGGCAGTGGATCAACACTGAGTAAGTCTGACTATGTGGAGATTCAGGAGGCTGTCAACCACAGTGCTGAGGACTTTAGACCAGAGGGCATGAAAACAGGAAACTGCACTCTGGCCAACACCAACTATGTAAACATCACCAAGATGCGCACGGATGTATAATGTCAGCCAATATTAATGATTGACTTAATGTGGAGTCTGCAGCGACTAGAAAGGGAAGGAAGAATTATGGCCACAGATGACCAACGTTTGGGAATCCAGAGCAGACAATTTGAAATAAAGGTCAACGGGCAAACACCTCATGCTCGCCACGCTCATGGGACCTGGGGCACATCATAGAACTGCAACTGGTCTTACTGGGACAACATTGGCTTCTGCATGGAGATAGTCTTACATTCCTGACAGTAGTTGTCCCGCAGGCAAAAGTAGCCAAATAGTAGCTCAAACAACCATTATCAACTATCTCATGGGACCACATGTTTGAAGAAGACAACGCACAATAAGATCAAGATAATGTTTAGCTCAAAATGTAAATGAGAGATTACTTGAGATTAAATCAGGATTTACTGTGAGTGAAATTGGTTGTTCCAACTTCCCAGAGCCCAGCCATATTGTCAAGGGAGACCTGAAGGGAGTGACAGAGAAAGACAGTGATGCTGAATACTTTTTGACCGCAATCGGCCGAGTTTTGATGCCATTCTTTACTATTACCAATCTGGAGGGAGGCTGCGCGGCCTGTCAATGTCACTCGATATTTTTCCGAGGAGATTCGCTTCTATGAACTGGGTGAGGAAGCTATGGAAATTTTCAGGAAGATGAAGGTTTCATCAAGGAAGAGGAGCGACCGTTGCCAGAGAATGAGTTTCAGAGACAGGTGTGGCTGCTCTTTGAGTACCCCGAGAGCTCAGGTCCGGCTCGAATCATTGCCATCATCTCGGTTATGGTGATTCTCATCTCCATTGTAAGCTTCTGTCTAGAAACACTGCCAGTTTTCCGAAATGAAGATGAGGAGTACAATTATCCCTTCCAAACCAATTACAACAGCACCACCACCTATGAGACCTCATCCTATTTTACTGATCCTTTCTTCATTGTGGAGACCCTTTGCATCATCTGGTTCTCATTTGAGTTCCTTGTCAGGTTCTTTGCTTGTCCCAGCAAAGCTGGATTTTTTGGCAACATCATGAACATCATCGATATTGTGGCAATTATTCCTTACTTCATCACCCTTGGCACAGAGCTAGCAGAGAGGCCAGAGGATAGAGAGGCAGGACAGCAGGCTATGTCTTTGGCTATTCTCCGTGTTATTCGCTTGGTCAGAGTGTTTCGCATTTTCAAACTCTCCCGCCACTCAAAGGGGCTCCAGATTTTGGGGCAGACTCTGAAGGCCAGTATGCGCGAGCTGGGACTCCTCATCTTCTTTCTCTTCATTGGCGTCATCCTCTTCTCCAGTGCCGTTTACTTTGCTGAAGCGGATGAGCCCCAATCACAGTTCAGCAGTATCCCAGAGGCCTTTTGGTGGGCGGTGGTATCCATGACGACTGTGGGCTACGGAGACATGGTCCCGACAACCATAGGAGGAAAGATCGTAGGGTCTCTTTGCGCTTATCGCCGGCGTTTTGACCATCGCACTGCCAGTGCCAGTGATTGTGTCAAACTTCAACTACTTCTACCACAGAGAGACGGAGGGTGAAGAACAGGCTCAGTATCTAAATATCCCGAGTGTGCCTAAAGCCAGCTCAGTTGATGACCTGAAAAAGAGCGGTCGGAGTGGCAGTGGATCAACACTGAGTAAGTCTGACTATGTGGAGATTCAGGAGGCTGTCAACCACAGTGCTGAGGACTTTAGACCAGAGGGCATGAAAACAGGAAACTGCACTCTGGCCAACACCAACTATGTAAACATCACCAAGATGCGCACGGATGTATAATGTCAGCCAATATTAATGATTGACTTAATGTGGAGTCTGCAGCGACTAGAAAGGGAAGGAAGAATTATGGCCACAGATGACCAACGTTTGGGAATCCAGAGCAGACAATTTGAAATAAAGGTCAACGGGCAAACACCTCATGCTCGCCTACGTTCATGGGACCTGGGGCACATCATAGAACTGCAACTGGTCTTACTGGGACAACATTGGCTTCTGCATGGAGATAGTCTTACATTCCTGACAGTAGTTGTCCCGCAGGCAAAAGTAGCCAAATAGTAGCTCAAACAACCATTATCAACTATCTCATGGGACCACATGTTTGAAGAAGACAACGCACAATAAGATCAAGATAATGTTTAGCTCAAAATGTAAATGAGAGATTACTTGAGATTAAATCAGGATTTACTGTGAGTGAAATTGGTTGTTCCAACTTCCCAGAGCCCAGCCATATTGTCAAGGGAGACCTGAAGGGAGTGACAGAGAAAGACAGTGATGCTGATACCCAATTAACTTGGCGGTTATAAAAATGCTCTCTCTGCAGAGGTATAGGGTCAGGAAGTGCACTAGTATTCATTCTAGGTCCATCGCTAGATAGAGTCCAGACCAGTGGTCTCTATAGAGACCAACACAATGGACCAGAGGGAAGTGCTGTATCTGTCAACCACAAATAGGCATTACTTTTCCCCCTTGTTCTCAATGATGCGCAGTCGGTATGCACTACCGAGCCTGGTTTGTTTTTTCGTCAATGAAAACGTCTCCTAAAAGAGAGGTTGCCTCATACATTCATCAGATGACACTTTCATGTTCGCCTGATTGTATGATGTGGACAATAAGGGATACAATAGTATCAAAACCACATTCTACATTAGTGCCTATTTGCTTTTTGGGTTTGGTTTTTTTTTGGTTTCAGAGTTCTACCTTTAAGTGTCTTTTAACTGCCACCCAGATCTATCGAAATACGAATACTGCATAGTTTGATATCACTGCCCAACAAAAACAAAGCTGTCCTGAACTTCATAGCATTCCATCTTTGTAGAAATGGACATAATGTTAATTAACAACAGAAATGTGGTGATATTTTCGCTTTTTAAAAAATTATTTATTTATTAACGCTTGTGACAGCAGAGGTAACTGTTTGAATGTATCTGCAGCTAATGAAGGCGCTGAGTGTATTTCCCCTAAAGGCCCAAGAAAGCATGAATAACAAATACTTAACAATAGAACAAAAATTAGCAAGCTTTGTCGTCGTATGCTTTCACATTCAACGCAAGAACTTATATACATTATACACCGTAAGTAAACATATTTCCATTGACTGTACATATCCAGTATAAAGCTCTGGAAAAAATGACGATTCAATGATCAATTTCTTTGGTTTGGCTATTTATAGGTTCTGGTATATGTTTGAATGAAATGAACATTTCTACCTTATTTTTAAAAATGAAGGATGACATAACTCACAAATTAAATTTGGATATTGTCATTTTTTTCCGAACATTTGCTGTACGATCAGCATTATATTATTTTGTTGTTTTAAAATGTTTACGTTAGTGGAGTGTCTGCATTTCAGTCATCCTATTCATGTAAACATTGGAAAAAAGGGAAGAAAAAATGGCCATTTGTGTTTTTTCACAGGACAGCGATGATTTTATGAAGTATGTTTATGTTTGTACCCATGCACTTTGAACAATCATTCCAACGGTGCCCATGAGCTATTGCAGACCCAGCTTACATTTGTCATCAGCATTTATTGAACCTATGCTATCCTGCTATTGTCGTGCTGCATGTCTTTGGAAGTAATCCTAGTCGCATGCATCTATATGAATAATACTAGCAAATGGACTCAAATATACGGCAATCTATTTATAGGCACTGGCATAATATGCACACTGTGGAAGACACGGGTGTTTGATTTCAGAGTGGAATGCATCCTTGCATTTGGTGTATGTTACAACAATGATATGATCTGACGCAATGAGGAATGTGGAAGTGCTCCTTTTTGCCAATTCAGAAAGACAAAGGTCCACTCGAAAATGTCAGAAAACAGAAGCGCTAATGTCATTGTTTTTCCTCAGTCAGGTGTGTCTCAATCAAAGTGAGTCTGTAGTCAACGAGGTAAAAATACTGTGCAGCTTGCATGCAGCCGTGCAAAACACCTGATTCCCTTTGCCATTCTGAAAATTCGAATTTATCGCAGCACATTGTTGACAGCTTGAATGTCAAATCACATGTATACGGAGCACAATCAAGTGAGGGGATACAACTGCTTGCTCACTGGGGATCAGGTGAAGGCTTTTTAAGCAGCATTATTAGCCACATCCAGGAATGAATGTGAGGTTTAAATGAAAAGTTGGAGAGTCACTGCCCACACAAACTTTTCTCCCCGACGGACATGGTTGCGGCACTGTGCACCCGTGCGTCTGTACAGTGTATTCTGCAATGTCTGTCTAGACTGCAAATGTTGTCAAAACCCAATTGTGCGATTTAAACACCACAGCACATGTAGATACAGGAAAATCACTGCTATACTTGACGTTAGCGATCCAGAAATTAGACAAGACACCTGTATGGACCATTCAGACTGTACAGTGTATGTAATCTGCACATGCTCCAAGAGTAATGTTTGCTTTTATTTTCACATCTGCCGTCAACAGTCGAGACTGACACTAAAGTTGAATGTCAATCAAACAGTTAACACTCATGTAACCAATTGCCGTTTTCAATGATGTCCTTCAGATTTACATTGATTTCTGACATGTAAACATGCTTGAAAAGCAGGGAATAGACAGTAAGTGTGTGCTTTCACAACTTATACAAGGCATAGAACATGTGGCTGAAGTGTATTTTGTACTTTTGGGATGCTCTGTTAAAAAAATAAAAATAAAAATAAAAAATCATTAGGGAAGTATAACTTCAATTAGAAGATATTAACGAGGTACTGCGCTGTTTTGCAGTTTGTTATTGTTAGCTTTCGTGTGTGTGCGTGCACGTGTGCGTGTGTACTGGCTTTTCATTATCTACAAATTCGCATTCGCCATGCCCTTCAGAAGGACTTCCAATGAATAACTACAAACGTAGTATCAAATGTCTAACGAATATGAAGTCATTCAGAATGAAATGGACACTTTAAATGTCATATGAATTATATTGGTCGTGATGATAAAGCAATCATAATAACCTGGAGCTATTGTGTCTTTTTCTCTGATGGGAAATTTACACCCGGCCGCCTGGCCGAATTGACGTGTTAGCATTATTGGGAAGCAAAACTGATCCAATTGTCCTTTTGTTTTATTTTTGAACACCTAAGATTTAATGGTAGAAAGCTTATCGCTTCGTCTACTTGTTTGCCTGTAAGAACATAGCCATCCATATGGCAGAATGTTCCAGTCCAGTATTGATGAAAACCTCACTGCCCATTAAAGGAGGACCATTTTAGTCAACTGAAGCTCCTTCACCTTGGCTTCGTCATGCACTTTTCTCAAATGAGTCTTTATGCTGCTTGTCTGTGATTTACAGCGAAAGCAAAGTGCTCTATTTAAAAACTGCGGTATAGTGAAAGTGAGGAGGAAAGTTTGGCACAGAGGAGAGAAAAACGCTTGTCTCCTGCTTCCACGGAAAGTGGGACGAGTACAAACAACCTGAGAATCTGTGCTCTCTGGTGGTCTGCTTCCAGTCGCGGCAGAAAATATGTTTCTTGTTGTCAGGGCTCCTGTTTTTTCTGCTTGGCCGTGCTAAGTTCATCCGCTCTGTCCGTCCTTCTCACATTTCACTAAGCACACTTTTTCCTCTCATGTTTCTCTGTTTGTAGCAGCTTCCTAAAGACAAGAGTAGACACAGGCCTACTGCGCACATTATCCGGAGTGATGCACCCTCTGTCCATCACACTTGGCTGGCTTCCAGTAAGTCAGTTAAGGATAGCACTCGGGCCAGGAAGTGGAAGTTTACTAAATCTATGTTCAAACGTCCTTGAACAAGACATTGGACCTTAACCGGCCTCACCAACATTCACTAAGAATGATTGGAATGATGGCAAATGTGTCAGCAGTGATGGCTGGACAATCGAGGGTGCTATAGGATGTTGCCCCACCACTCAACATGTTACTTTGAATGAAGCTAAATAAAATGAAATCATTAAAAATAAAATCTAAATACATATGTATCGGATGTTTTAAATGAGTTAACTTGGTTGATCGATGTTGTCTTATTTGTGATGTGTTCTGCCATGAGGCACAAAAATCTTTACCCGTATATTTTTTTTAATGGTGTGTTGAATTTACTTATATTTAGTATGTCAGCTGGTTGCACAAAATAAGATCATTTGGATCCAGATACATCTTTCCAGTAGATGTTTAGTCTCCTATCTGAAAGTAAACCACCATCCAACAGATAATCTGTCTATTCCCCTGCAGTGTCCCGGACCTTTTTAATGGAAAAAACAAGTGTGCCCGTGCTTGCGTTATGCACGAAGCAATCCTCAGTAGACCCAGTTGAATGCCTCACATGTTGGCAACATTAGATCAGCGCTGTAAATGCTGATTTATAACCTTGTACACGGGCCTTTTAATGACCTGTCAACATTAACATTCTTTATAACAGAACTTAATCCACGGGGGGAAACCTGGACCATTTATGAGCGCCTACATTGAGGAGAGCCATGGAGAGGGGAGCGTTTGTCATCATTCCTGTTGCAACAGTGGAAGCCCCCTTGCAGTTGCGTTCTATTTATAGCACATACTGCTAATACCCTCTCTGTTGACAGGGAATGCCTCCTCCTTGCTGGGAATAGATTCAAGACTGTGTGCTCTACGATGTTCAATTTCAATCAACTGACATGGACGTCATTCTAATTAATTTTAGTTAATTTGGAGAATGTATGCCAAAAGAATCCACTGATAAAAGAGCCTGGGAATTATAAAGACGCAGTGTGCACTTTCAGTGTAGGTGGACCAATGAGACAAGAAAAACGCAGCAAGTGAGTTCAACCTGACAGTTCGTGTAATGAGCCCAATTGATTAGTGATCTTGACCTACATTCTTCCGACTGCTTCCCATCATCCAGGTTTACTTACAGGTCAAAGCAGGAGTGCATTTGAGTTTACACTGGGCTGGTGTATTTTTTGTTTGGCATACATTTCGGGCCCTAATTTCATGCCCAGCAAGTCTAGTGCAAAGTGTCGTCTAACTATGCGGGTGGAGTTGACTTTCTTTTGGTATTTTCAAAGACAGGCGCAATAAGAAAGGCGTGTTTGCGCCGTTGTGGGAATGAACACAACCGACTTGATTTTTGAGCCAAACAAAGCGGCCCCTTTCATTTCCTTTCATTTAGCGCAGTTGAGGCTCATTTGTCTTTGACATTGCGTAAGCAGAATTCAAATCGCTGGAGCAGTCCATCCAGAAGATCAAAGCACACAAAGTATTTTTATAAACAGCGCTCCATGCGTGGAAGATCACAGATCTCAGCTGGGAAATGGGCATTTGGCTTCCACCGCTATCTTTTGCTTCCATCTGTGCCACAGCCCAGGGCGGTGTTTTAAATAATATAAGACAATGATTATAATATGTTCATTGATTTTTTTTTGTTTTGTTTTGTTTTGTTCACGAAGATTCAAAGGGGGTTGATGAAATAGGCAGAGGTGGGCTCATCAGTCCGTCAGTCATCCTTCCATCATTTTTCAGGCCAGTCCAGTTCATCGTCGTGAGTAACAACCAATCGGCGTCAAGAAGGTACTTACCATAACACGCACACACACACACACACACATAGTATGGGACAATGTAATTGCGGTATGTTAAACCAAAAGGGATTGTTTTTTGTTTTTAATTTTTTTTTAACTCAAGTCTGCTTGTGCCGTGCCAGCATGTCATGTAGTAGATATGTTTTTGATGCCAATTGGCTGTCACCGACAATGATGGCTCAAATTCACCAAAATCCTGTTACGCCACCCACACCACAACTTAAACCTAAGATTTAATGGTAGAAAGCTTATCGCTTCGTCTACTTGTTTGCCTGTAAGAACATAGCCATCCATATGGCAGAATGTTCCAGTCCAGTATTGATGAAAACCTCACTGCCCATTAAAGGAGGACCATTTTAGTCAACTGAAGCTCCTTCACCTTGGCTTCGTCATGCACTTTTCTCAAATGAGTCTTTATGCTGCTTGTCTGTGATTTACAGCGAAAGCAAAGTGCTCTATTTAAAAACTGCGGTATAGTGAAAGTGAGGAGGAAAGTTTGGCACAGAGGAGAGAAAAACGCTTGTCTCCTGCTTCCACGGAAAGTGGGACGAGTACAAACAACCTGAGAATCTGTGCTCTCTGGTGGTCTGCTTCCAGTCGCGGCAGAAAATATGTTTCTTGTTGTCAGGGCTCCTGTTTTTTCTGCTTGGCCGTGCTAAGTTCATCCGCTCTGTCCGTCCTTCTCACATTTCACTAAGCACACTTTTTCCTCTCATGTTTCTCTGTTTGTAGCAGCTTCCTAAAGACAAGAGTAGACACAGGCCTACTGCGCACATTATCCGGAGTGATGCACCCTCTGTCCATCACACTTGGCTGGCTTCCAGTAAGTCAGTTAAGGATAGCACTCGGGCCAGGAAGTGGAAGTTTACTAAATCTATGTTCAAACGTCCTTGAACAAGACATTGGACCTTAACCGGCCTCACCAACATTCACTAAGAATGATTGGAATGATGGCAAATGTGTCAGCAGTGATGGCTGGACAATCGAGGGTGCTATAGGATGTTGCCCCACCACTCAACATGTTACTTTGAATGAAGCTAAATAAAAATGAAATCATTAAAAAAATAAAATCTAAATACATATGTATCGGATGTTTTAAATGAGTTAACTTGGTTGATCGATGTTGTCTTATTTGTGATGTGTTCTCGCCATGAGGCACAAAAATCTTTACCCGTATATATTTTTTTAATGGTGTGTTGAATTTACTTATATTTAGTATGTCAGCTGGTTGCACAAAATAAGATCATTTGGATCCAGATACATCTTTCCAGTAGATGTTTAGTCTCCTATCTGAAAGTAAACCACCATCCAACAGATAATCTGTCTATTCCCCTGCAGTGTCCCGGACCTTTTTAATGGAAAAAACAAGTGTGCCCGTGCTTGCGTTATGCACGAAGCAATCCTCAGTAGACCCAGTTGAATGCCTCACATGTTGGCAACATTAGATCAGCGCTGTAAATGCTGATTTATAACCTTGTACACGGGCCTTTTAATGACCTGTCAACATTAACATTCTTTATAACAGAACTTAATCCACGGGGGGAAACCTGGACCATTTATGAGCGCCTACATTGAGGAGAGCCATGGAGAGGGGAGCGTTTGTCATCATTCCTGTTGCAACAGTGGAAGCCCCCTTGCAGTTGCGTTCTATTTATAGCACATACTGCTAATACCCTCTCTGTTGACAGGGAATGCCTCCTCCTTGCTGGGAATAGATTCAAGACTGTGTGCTCTACGATGTTCAATTTCAATCAACTGACATGGACGTCATTCTAATTAATTTCAGTTAATTTGGAGAATGTATGCCAAAAGAATCCACTGATAAAAGAGCCTGGGAATTATAAAGACGCAGTGTGCACTTTCAGTGTAGGTGGACCAAAGAGACAAGAAAAACGCAGCAAGGGAGTTCAACCTGACAGTTCGTGTAATGAGCCCAATTGATTAGTGAGCTTGACCTACATTCTTCCGACTGCTTCCCATCATCCAGGTTTACTTACAGGTCAAAACAGGAGTGTATTTGAGTTTACACTGGGCTGGTGTATTTTTTGTTTGGCATACATTTTGGGCCCTAATTTCATGCCCAGCAAGTCTAGTGCAAAGTGTTGTCTAACTATGCGGGTGGAGTTGACTTTCTTTTGGTATTTTCAAAGAGAGGCGCAATAAGAAAGGCGTGTTTGCGCCGTTGTGGGAATGAACACAACCGACTTGATTTTTTAGCCAAACAAAGCGGCCCCTTTCATTTCCTTTCATTTAGCGCAGTTGAGGCTCATTTGTCTTTGACATTGCGTAAACAGAATTCAAATCGCTGGAGCAGTCCATCCAGAAGATCAAAGCACACAAAGTATTTTTATAAACAGCGCTCCACGTGTGGATGATCACAGATCTCCGCTGGGAAATGGGCATTTGGCTTCCACCGCTATCTTTTGCTTCCATCTGTGCCACAGCCCAGGGCAGTGTTTTAAATAATATAAGACAATGATTATAATATGTTCATTGATTTTTTTTTGTTTTGTTTTGTTTTGTTCACAAAGATTCAAAGGGGGTTGATGAAATAGGCAGAGGTGGGCTCATCATTCCGTCAGTCATCCTTCCATCATTTTTCAGGCCAGTCCAGTTCATCGTCGTGAGTAACAACCAATCGGCGTCAAGAAGGTACTTACCATAACACACACACACACACACACACACACACACACACATAGTATGGGACAATGTCATTGCGGTATGTTAAACCAAAAGGGATTGTTTTTTGTTTTTATTTTTTTTTTAACTCAAGTCTGCTTGTGCCGTGCCAGCATGTCATATAGTAGATATGTTTTTGATGCCAATTGGCTGTCACCGACAATGATGGCTCAAATTCACCAAAATCCTGTTACGCCACCCACACCACAACTTAAACCTGCTTTTACCTCGTCTAAAGGTCCTAATACTTAAACTTCTACTTTATGTCACTTTCTCGTTGATGTCACCAAATTGTCAGGTGCAGAGGTTTAAAGCTTTAAAGCAGTAAGAGGGAGCACATAACTCCTGCTCTGGCATCCCTTCACTGGCTCCCTATACATTTTAGAGTTATTTTCAAGATCCTCTTATTTGTTTTCAAATCTCTAAATAATCTCGCGCCACCTTACCTCTCTGAGCTCATCCGCCCCTCCACACCTGCCCGGCGCCTCAGGTCTGCGGACCAGACATTATTAGAAGTACCAAGAACTAAACTGAGGCTCAGAGGGGATTGAGCCTTTTCTGTTGCTGGTCCCTCTCTCTGGAATGACCTCCCACTGAACATTCGACAAGCCTCCTCGGTGCCCATCTTCAAAACCCGCCTCAAAACTCACTTGTATTCTTTGGCATTTGACTCACCATGACTTAGATTTGTTCTTGGTTTTGCTGTTCGGTGCTTTCTACCATCTTTATTACCGATTTGCTTTACTGGTTGTTGTATATGTTAAATTGCTCCATGTACAGCACTTTGTATGCAGCGATGGCTGTTTGAAAGTGCTCTATAAATACAGTTGAGTTGAGAGGTGAAAAAGGGGGTATGCACTATGCGTGCGAATTAGGGCCAGAAAGGGTGCCAAAGCGATGGGAGGAAAATGATTTAAATTGGAATTTTATGTATTTAAAAGCTGTTTGTTAACACGTAATGATAGGATCAACAGCCGAGGCACGTCACTGATTGGAAGCCCCTCTCCTCCATGACCGTCACCTCCTCTCCTCTCACTCGTCCCCTCCCTCACATTCAGAGGCCCTCCAGTACACGGCCCTTGAGCACGTGCTGGAGCGCGCAGGTTTCCATTTAAGACCTCTAATGACAGGGAGCTAAAGATGGAGAGGCAAAGAAGAAGGCTCTCAGTGGCAGAAAATCGGGGGGTGGAGTCGTGTGCATTTCCATGTTGACGGTAGAAAAACCGCCCTAGCGCTGACGGCAGCGGAATTACTGTAGACCGCAGGAGCAGACGGCAGACAACAAAGTCGACGCGGGACCATTGCAACTGGCTTGACATAGAGTCAGTGGTCGTGGCCGTGGTTTGTGTCTATTAAGAGCCAGGACATTTGAAAGTTTTTCCGAGACAGAAATACCCTCAAATGCTTTCTGATATTTCAAATTTCAGTGTATAATGTAGAGAGAGAGAGAGAGAGAGAGAGAGAGAGAGAGAGAGAGAGAGAGAGAGAGATTTAAGTAATTGAAATAAAGATTGATTTATTCATTGATATAGGATATATTGAGCATTGGGTGCGTTCATGCTATTATTTTTTATTGATGTTGTTGGGGTTTTTTTGTTATTTTAATTTTGAGGAAGCCGATCACCTGCTGTATGTAACTTAAAATAAAAGTTTCTAAGAAAAGCCTTATATTCCTCGAATGTAAGATGTTTATATACAAATATAAAAAAACGGAAGAAAAAGCATTGGGGCCACCTGTTATGTGTCTGCACGTCCGGCAGAAGGTAGGTAGTTGTCAACTCACTATAGAGACTTGAGAGTATTCTTTTCTACCAATAACTTGAACACTATAGTGCCGGTAATTAAAATAGCAGTGTTATATTTAAATGGCACTTTTGTCATAGAGAAGTGTACATAATGTGGTTATTAAGCCACATTAGTAGACATGGATATGAATAAGTGAATAAGAATGACTGGAAAATAATTTTGTTACCCTCTGACATCAAACAATGACAATACTGTACTACTACTACTACTACTACTACTAATAATAATAATAATAATAATAATAACAATTAGTAGTAGCAGTAGTAGTAGTAGTGGTAGTATTATTATTACAGTATTGTTGCTTGGCAGTTAGAGGGCATTTTAAAAAACAGCTCATCTGCGGTTAGTCTCTAAAAGTAAAAGTTAATTTCGGTATGGGGCTTTCCTCAAGGTGTTCCGCGCCGGGAATTTTGTCAATTTGCATTTTATTCCATGGATCATGACATCAACAAGGGAATAAATCACGTATAAATAATTTTTCCTTTTGCACTTCCTCTTTTCTGACCCCTGGCGGCCACGGTGAGGTATAGACATTTCTTGTTATTTCTGGAAAGTGTTCTGGGTGTCATTATGTTCCAAATGCCAAGTTTTATTATGTTTACATACTTACTTATTTATGTTTGTATGTACAACCAATTCTATTCTACCACTGTGGGACACTACACTTTACAAATTTAGCAGCTCCCTTTCGACTCTTTGGTGGCAGATCATACAAAATAAATGAAATATAAATTAAATATAGTATAAATGTGTTATTCAATTTGAGCACACATGTTCAACTTCATGGATGAGTGTGTTCCCATGTATTCAGGCAGTAACAGACAGACTTATTCTCTTCCAACCGATTTAGCCACCTCCCACACACACACAAACACACACGCACACGCACGCACGCACGAACGCACGCATGCACGCACGAACGCACACACACACACACACACACACGGCTCGCAAGCATGATATAGAGAGCTTTAAATATCTGAGGCACATGAATAATTCATGAGCTTTAAAGCCACGTTGCATGATCCCTCTCAGGTCGCTAGTGCTCTTTCATTCTTTTTAAACTCATTTATCCTGTCTGCAGGTGCATTTTATGTATTGACATTGTGCGCACATAGGCCTTTCCTCGTTCCTTTTATCGTTCTGAGTATTGATCAGGCATGCATCATAATGGAGTGGTGATTGCATAGCATTAGCAGTCAACAGTTAATCTTTATAATTGTATTTCAAATGCTCATTGACTTCTATTCCATTCGCTCACTCTACATCACAAAGAGCATTCCCGCACAATAATCGGAAAAATTATAGTAATAAAAATAGTAATAATCTAATCCATGAGTGAAACAGTCTCTCTTCAGACTACAGCACTCTGGAATGCACTATATGTGTGGAAATTATAGCAAGTAAATGTTTAAGTCGTAAGTCTCGTATTTGGTAAAAGCTCAGCTAGTACAAAATTTATCTCTGACCTTGCTTCAGACCCTTCCATTTTTGGCCTGTTTTACTGATGCTACTCCTCTATCCTCCCCATTCCTTCTTCCACTTCTAATCAGAGAGGTGGCGATGGGCGAACTGAGATTGTTGCTTCAGAGGATTTGGTCTCGACTGATCCTGACAAGACCGAAGGAGGACCTCTCAATTTGCATGGCTTCCTTTCACCAAACTGACTGTCATGCTGTTTTAACTAAACATTGTGAAGCATCAAATCACTTACTACATTTTTTTTAAATCAGAAGACCGATTTAATTTTTTGAGAGGATTTTTTTGCATTGATTCTGAATCTACAATTAATAGTTTTTCTCAATACCACATGAGATTTTAATAACACTATATATTATGGTATACTTACAGTAATATTTTACATGAAGGGTTCAGTTCAGCAACAGGTGGATTTTTTTCTTCTGAACATCACAGCTATAAATTACAATTGATAAAATCTGGATAATGCAATCTTTTATGGGTCAAACTGAAAAACAAGAAATTAAAATATCTCAAAAAACATGAGGTGTTAGGAAAAAATGGTAAAGTCTTTTTGTTTTTTTGTTTTGTTTTGGGGAGTTTTCAAAAATATGCTGAGGCACACATTGTTTAAAATTTACTGTTGACCAGTCTCATTTATAGCTAGGAGGATTTACAGTAAACTTGCAAATACATTGCTGTGGTCAGCATGGGGAATTGTGTTGAAAAAGTGAGTACAGTACCCATCACCCAAAGCACTACTACTGTATTACCACCACTAATTGCAAATTGTTTTTCTTGTACTGTATATGGGGCTTTCCTAAACATGCAAAGATCAGGGAAAAAGGTTAGGACATGCCGGGTTACACTCGAACCGTGAGAGAGTGATCCAAATGATGAGGATCTGGGTTAGGTCCCAACAAAGGCCAGCAGAGAGCAGCATCTCACTTTACAGGCATAGTTGTCAAAGTCGAGTTTCCAGCACCGTTATTTGCGTGTTTCCCTACAAAAGACCTTATTTAAATGATCACGATCGTTTTCATGACTCCCGTAGAGCTTGCTGATGAGCTAATGATTTGAAACAGGTGGGTTGGAGAAGGGAAAAATCTAAAACACGCAGGACACCAACCATTTTTAATGGAGTTGCGAAGGTCAAATTGCAGATTTCAGAGGCATTTTATTTTGAAATACAACATCAGATCTTAATGGAAGTAGTCAGGTTGGATACTGGTGTGGCCTAGTATGCCCTCGATCTGTTTTTTTCACCCTGTTCTTTGAAATGATATGAAATTCACAAATGAGTACTTTGTGCGCATGTTATAGCTATTTTGGGGCACCATTTAATTTTCCCTCCCAAGTCATGTCTGGCTAACACAAATGATTTTTTTATCTAATTCAAAGATGAGATCAAGTGAGTCATTATGGTGGAGTGCAGCCAAGAGAGCATGAGGCAGTTTATGACAGATGTTAGGAAACAACCTTTTTTTTTAATCTCCCTAGTCTCTCTCTCCCTCTCCCTCTTTCTCTCTCTCTCTCTCTCTCTCTCTCTCTCTCTCGCTCTCTCTCTCTCTTGACCTGCTGCACAGTTGTTGTTGTTGTTTTTTTATGAGGGCGAAGACAGGCGGGGAATTGGCCAAATAAAAACGTCAGTATGTTATCGTTATATCACTATGACATCTGGCCCCGGTGTGACCTCCACCTGCCCGCGGGGGGTGCAGTTGTGCTGCTGGCGCAACAATGCAAGCTGTGGATGTGCGGGCTGGGTCCAGTGTGCACTCAACATGCGTCCGGTTCGGCCCGGAGAGCCAGGAGAGTTGGACCAAGGCTAGCAGGGTGGAGGAGTTGTAAAGGTCTCTGCGGAAATTGAGGTAAGGTACTTCAGTGACTTTCCCGTTCTTACACACAATGTGTGGAACAACTGTAACAAATTGTGTGTGACTGGGTGCCATGTGTAATAAATACTCGCAACAGCAACTTGGGGGCGGAGGGGGGGACTGTGGGTGACCTCATAATTTTAGACACAACCAATTAACTAACCACAAAATGATGCACAACCAAAATGTATTTTAATTACAACGGGACTTTGAAAAATAGCATCTGACTTTATTCTCATTTTTGTCATTTATTATCAAGTTTAAAATTAGAACACACTAATAGTATTTTAATAATTATATAGTCCTATGTACTATCACTAACATTGGACTGATGTTATGATGTTGATAAACTCACTCAAAATGTTAATTTTAGTACTACACTTGCCTAACAAATCAATGCAAAGCAGAAAAAAAAGATTAGCCCTGCTCACGTTGCAATATAGGGCAGTATACCACCCGCTGTAATTGCAATTCATGGATTTTTTTCAATATTTTTCAGATTTTGTACACACACACACACACACACACACACACACATATATATATATATTATATATATATATATATATATATATATATATATATATATATATATAAACATATTTTTTTTTATTATACTTTTGGGTGAAGGGTGAAATGATAGTAATCAAGAGGCTTCTTAGAATGTGATTACATGTTGCCCGGTGGCCCCCATTTGCCCATCCCTAACTCTTCCTCTACTCCTATTTCTGTACTCTTGTACTTTTCCGAAAACTACAGTTTTTAGTAACATATAAACACAGGGCTAATCAAGGAAATCAAGGTTGACTGTTTGGATCTTTTCCACTGCCAAAAGGGTGCAGATAAAATTTCCAATTCAAAAAAACGAACAAAAATCTAGTATGAACAGAAAAAATCTAACTTTTAAATTACCGGTTACGTGTTACTGCGCCCTTCAGGTTGATTTAATTTTCTTCTGAGAGTGTATCCCAATTGTACAAGTGAAAATGACAGCATGACAAAAAACTAACCAAGTAAAAGTCCGTTGTGCTGTAAGTGCTGTTATACAACTTGATTTGTTGCAGTAAAAGTTAGAAAGCAGTAGCTGCAAAAGCGCATGCATGAAGAGTAAAAGGATGTTGTATTCAGTTCTATGTTCACATCTTTGTGTGTGCGTTCACGTGCGTTTGTGTATGGTTGGCTACTTTATATGATTGTGGGTCACCTGGGATTAGTGTAATAGTCAGTCCAGATGGCTATATTTTCCCTGTCTGGCATAAAAAGTGGACTTCTGGAAAATAATGTAACATTTCTGTAAATGAGACAGGCTTAATCTCCTTTGGAGGAGGTGGGGGTGGGGTAGTTTGCGGAAGTCGCTGTGTGTTTTGTAGTTTTGTCCAGAATGACAAATTTTGCCTTTTGTCTTGTGAGCAAATGTTCTCTTTCTATGTCAGGACAAATGATCACATTTTTTCATAGGTTTGTGCTGTAAAATCTGTCCAAAAAGCAAGTGATATAACAACAAAGGTCAAGCCCTCGGGTTTACACCACATACAATGACATCATGACGCACTATTATTCTAATATCATCCGCTTGCTCCACTTACGAATGTAACGTAGTGTTTTATCCATCCATCCCTCTTCTATATTGCTTTTCCTGTGCAGGGTTATCGGGAGCCGGGCTTATGCTGAATTCAGGCAAAAGGAAAACTACACCGTCAATCATAGGGAACATATTGAGACAGGCAATCATTTACATTCACATTCACGTGGGGTAATGAAAACAATTCTGCCTGCACAGAAGTCGGGCCAGTTTATCGGTTACACCATCAGTGACCACTTTATTTCAACTGTTATACAGAAATTATTGGCAAAGGAGTAATTAGAGGATGATCTTATCAAAAACAGTTGCTGTTTTTTTCAAATGTTTTTACAGGAGGTTTTTCATTCATTAGGAAGGGATTTCATTTTGCTCAGGCTGTTGTTTCTGTTTCTCTGTGTGTGTGTGTGTGTGTGTGTGTGTGTGTGTGTGTGTGTGTGTGTGTGTGGTGTGTGTTGGTGTGTGGGCGCGTATGTGTGAAAAGGCCAAAGACGGATTTTGGACCCAGCTGCTGTGCACAGGAACTTGGCCTGGAGCCTGCTGACACGCCCCTGTCAGCTTGCATCTTATAAATGCCTCGCGGGGACAACACATGTGCTCCACTCATGTGCAGTGGGGAAAAACACAAAGTTGCAGTGTTTAATCGGTGAAAGCCAACAAATTTATTTCAAAAATGGAAGTTATGGTTATATTCTCTTTTAATTGTGGATATGGCTGTAAATATGTTTTCATGACTCCCGTAGAGCTTGCTGATGAGCTAATGATTTGAAACAGGTGGGTTGGAGAAGGGAAAAATCTAAAACACGCAGGACACCAACCATTTTTAATGGAGTTGCGAAGGTCAAATTGCAGATTTCAGAGGCATTTTATTTTGAAATACAACATCAGATCTTAATGGAAGTAGTCAGGTTGGATACTGGTGTGGCCTAGTATGCCCTCGATCTGTTTTTTTCACCCTGTTCTTTGAAATGATATGAAATTCACAAATGAGTACTTTGTGTGCATGTTATAGCTATTTTGGGGCACCATTTAATTTTCCCTCCCAAGTCATGTCTGGCTAACACAAATGATTTTTTTTATCTTAGTCAAAGATGAGATCAAGTGAGTCATTATGGTGGAGTGCAGCCAAGAGAGCATGAGGCAGTTTATGACAGATGTTAGGAAACAACCTTTTTTTTTAATCTCCCTAGTCTCTCTCTCCCTCTCCCTCTTTCTCTCTCTCTCTCTCTCTCTCTCTCGCTCTCTCTCTCTCGCTCTCTCTCTCTTGACCTGCTGCACAGTTGTTGTTGTTGTTTTTTTTTATGAGGGCGAAGACAGGCGGGGAATTGGCCAAATAAAAACGTCAGTATGTTATCGTTATATCACTATGACATCTGGCCCCGGTGTGACCTCCACCTGCCCGCGGTGGGTGCAGTTGTGCTGCTGGCGCAACAATGCAAGCTGTGGATGTGCGGGCTGGGTCCAGTGTGCACTCAACATGCGTCCGGTTCGGCCCGGAGAGCCAGGAGAGTTGGACCAAGGCTAGCAGGGTCGAGGAGTTGTAAAGGTCTCTGTGGAAATTGAGGTAAGGTACTTCTGTGACTTTCCCGTTCTTACACACAATGTGTGGAACAACTGTAACAAATTGTGTGTGACTGGGTGCCATGTGTAATAAATACTCGCAACAGCAACTTGGGGGTGGGGGGGGACTGTGGGTGACCTCATAATTTTAGACACAACCAATTAACTAACCACAAAATGATGCACAACCAAAATGTATTTTAATTACAACGGGACTTTGAAAAATAGCATCTGACTTTATTCTCATTTTTGTCATTTATTATCAAGTTTAAAATTAGAACACACTAATAGTATTTTAATAATTATATAGTCATATGTACTATCACTAACATTGGACTGATGTTATGATGTTGATAAACTCACTCAAAATGTTAATTTTAGTACTACACTTGCCTAACAAATCAATACAAAGCAGAAAAAAAAGATTAGTCCTGCTCACGTTGCAATATAGGGCAGTATACCACCCGCTGTAATTGCAATTCATGGATTTTTTTCAATATTTTTCAGATTTTGTACACACACACACACACACACACACACACACATATATATATATATATATATATATATATATATATATATATATATATATATATATATATATAAACATATTTTTTTTTTTATTATACTTTTGGGTGAAGGGTGAAATGATCGTAATCAAGAGGCTTCTTAGAATGTGATTACATGTTGCCCGGTGGCCCCCATTTGCCCATCCCTAACTCTTCCTCTACTCCTATTTCTGTACTCTTGTACTTTTCCGAAAACTACAGTTTTTAGTAACATATAAACACAGGGCTAATCAAGGAAATCAAGGTTGACTGTTTGGATCTTTTCCACTGCCAAAAGGATGCAGATAAAATTTCCAATTCAAAAAAATGAACAAAAATCTAGTATGAACAGAAAAAAAAATCTAACTTTTAAATTACCGGTTACGTGTTACTGCACCCTTCAGGTTGATTTAATTTTCTTCTGAGAGTGTATCCCAATTGTACAAGTGAAAATGACAGCATGACAAAAAACTAACCAAGTAAAAGTCCGTTGTGCTGTAAGTGCTGTTATACAACTTGATTTGTTGCACTAAAAGTTAGAAAGCAGTAGCTGCAAAAGCGCATGCATGAAGAGTAAAAGGATGTTGTATTCAGTTTTATGTTCACATCTTTGTGTGTGCGTTCACGTGCGTGTGGGTGTTTGTGTATGGTTGGCTACTTTATATGATTGTGGGTCACCTGGGATGAGTGTAATAGTCAGTCCAGATGGCTATATTTTCCCTGTCTGGCATAAAAAGTGGACTTCTGGAAAATAATGTAACATTTCTGTAAATGAGACAGGCTTAATCTCCTTTGGAGGAGGTGGGGGTGGGGTAGTTTGCGGAAGTCGCTGTGTATTTTGTAGTTTTGTCCAGAATGACAAATTTTGCCTTTTGTCTTGTGAGCAAATGTTCTCTTTCTATGTCAGGACAAATGATCACATTTATCATAGGTTTGTGCTGTAAAATCTGTCCAAAAAGCAAGTGATATAACAACAAAGGTCAAGCCCTCGGGTTTACACCACATACAATGACATCATGACGCACTATTATTCTAATATCATCCGCTTGCTCCACTTACGAATGTAACGTAGTGTTTTATCCATCCATCCCTCTTCTATATTGCTTTTCCTGTGCAGGGTTATCGGGAGCCGGGGCTTATGCTGAATTCAGGCAAAAGGAAAACTACACCGTCAATCATAGGGAACATATTGAGACAGGCAATCATTTACATTCACATTCACGTGGGGTAATGAAAACAATTCTGCCTGCACAGAAGTCGGGCCAGTTTATCGGTTACACCATCAGTGACCACTTTATTTCAACTGTTATACAGAAATTATTGGCAAAGGAGTAATTAGAGGATGATCTTATCAAAAACAGTTGCTGTTTTTTTCAAATGTTTTTACAGGAGGTTTTTCATTCATTAGGAAGGGATTTCATTTTGCTCAGGCTGTTGTTTCTGTTTCTGTGTGTGTGTGTGTGTGTGTGTGTGTGTGTGGGTGTGTGTTGGTGTGTGGGCGCGTATGTGTGAAAAGGCCAAAGACGGATTTTGGACCCAGCTGCTGTGCACAGGAACTTGGCCTGGAGCCTGCTGACACGCCCCTGTCAGCTTGCATCTTATAAATGCCTCGCGGGGACAACACATGTGCTCCACTCATGTGCAGTGGGGAAAAACACAAAGTTGCAGTGTTTAATCGGTGAAAGCCAACAAATTTATTTCAAAAATGGAAGTTATGGTTATATTCTCTTTTAATTGTGGATATGGCTGTAAATATGAACGACTCTCGGTGTCAATTATGGAGTTCAATGTGGGTGTGATGTTAGATGTAGAAAAAAAAAATCAAGATGTACTGACTAGGGGCTTCGCTGTGATATGTTCCTAAAAACGCACTGTCCTTTCCTAAATTTAAAAAGTAACTCCTTTTCATCTCTCCCTGACTTATACCGCAAAGGTTAAGGAAAGTTGCTATGAAGGTTAAGAGCTGCTTAGAAGATTTGACTTCCGAAGATTCTTCTACATGTCATTGTCTCAAAAACGAAAGTGCTGATCGACCGAAGAAGAGATCTGTGGATCTGCAATTGATTACATCTTCATTTTAGTGTCAGGACAACTCTAGTTTACCATGTTTGGGAATTTGGCAGAGTGTGTCGCACCTCGCTGGATGTTCCAGCTGACCGAGGGTGATTTATATTATATGATAGATAGATAGATAGATAGATAGATAGATAGATAGATAGATAGATAGATAGATAGATAGATAGATAGATAGATAGATAGATAGATAGATAGATAGATAGATAGATAGATAGATAGATAGATAGATAGATAGATAGATGCTGGCAGGGAAAGCCTACATGGAACGCCATAACCAGGTGGCTGGCATAGTCTACCGAAACATCTGTCCCGAGTATGGACTGGAAACCCCAAGGTCAAAATGGGAAACACCTCCGAAGGTGATGGAGAATGACCAAGCAAAGATCCTGTGGGACTTCCAGATCCAGACTGACAAGATGGTAATGGCGAACCAACCGGATATCGTGATCATAGATAAAGGGCAGAGGAAAGCCGTTGTAGTGGATGTAGCGGTCCCAAGTCAAGTCAAGTCAAGTCAACTGTATTTATAGAGCACTTTGAAACAGCCATCGCCGCATACAAAGTGCTGTACATGGAGCAATTTAACATATACAATAAACAGTAAAACAAATCGGTAATAAAGACAGTAGAAAGCACCAAACAGTAAAACCAAGAACAAATTTAAGTCATGTCGAAAGCCAGAGAATACAAGTGAGTTTTGAGGAGGGTTTTGAAGATGGGCAGTGAGGAAGCTTGACGAATGTTCGGTGGGAGGTCATTCCAGAGAGAGGGACCAGCAACAGAAAAGGCTCGATCCCCTCTCAGCCTCAGTTTAGTTCTTGGTACTTCTAATAATGTCTGGTCCGCAGACCTGAGGCGCCGGGCAGGTGCGTAGGGGCGGATGAGCTCAGAGAGGTAAGGTGGCGTGAGATTATTTAGAGATTTGAAAACAAATAAGAGGATCTTGAAAATAACTCTAAAATGTATGGGGAGCCAGTGAAGGGATGCCAGAGTAGGAGTTATGTGCTCCCTCTTACGAGTACCAGTCAAGAGGCGAGCAGCGGCATTCTGGACCAGCTGAAGCCGCTTAATGGAGGACTGGCTGACTCCAAAGTAAAGGGCATTGCAGTAATCAAGCCGGGATGTGACAAAGGCGTGAATTACTGTCTCAAAGTGTTCATGAGAGAGGAGAGGTTTTATTTTGGCCAGCTGTCTAAGGTGAAAGAAGCTGGATTTAACAACGGCACCAATTTGCCGATCAAATTTGAAATCACTGTCCAGTTTAAGGCCCAAGTTTGAGACTGTTGACTTAAGATAAGGAGACAGGGGGCAAGTGGTGGAAACATCAGAAAGAAGGAACACGAGAAACTCGAGAAATACCAAGGGCTCAGAGAGGAGCTGGAGGGAGCCTGGAAGGTAAAGGTGACAGTCGTGCCTGTGGTGGTCGGAGCACTCGGGGCAGTGACCTCCAAACTAGATGAGTGGTTGCAACAGATCCCGGGAACAACATCGGACATCTCAGTCCAGAAATGTGCAGTGCTGGGAACAGCAAGGATACTGCGCAGAACCCTCAAGCTGGCCTCTGGTAGAGGACCCGAGCTGAATGGGGGACGGACAAAACGACAAGGATTTTTATATATATATATATATGCATGAATTCAAGGCATGCATATGGTGCATCACAATGTCCATTTCATCAAACCAACATATGCAAAAAAAGTTTTTAAATACATGTTTTTATAAAGTGCAATACCATGGTATTTTTCTTATTAAAACACAGTACAAAATATTTTGTCCTTTTTTGAGGAGGCTTGAATCGATTGTCATTTCCGATCATTTCTATGAGGATAGATGACTAGAGATACATTCGAGTCTTTGTAGATACAAACATTGTCATGGAATTAATTAAATTCGTAAATTCGTACCACAAGGCACCTCTGCATTTGACGGCTTCCAATATGTATTGCTTGCTCAAAAGAACCACGTTTAGACCAACCAACAAATGGTGCATGTCCTGGTGAACCCGCACTGTGAAAAACCTTTAAACCTGTTTATTTTCCAAATACACTGCACATGCATCAAAATATGAATCATGTTTTTAGCATGGGCTTGTGCCTGTGTTTGTGTATGTGTATGGGGGCTACTTTTTGTATTCGTCTGCCGATCTATGATGGCTAGCTGGCATCTGGGTTGATCTGACACAAGTGATCCCTCGGCTTATGGCACTGTGCTGCCCAGACTGCATTAATCCCAAAAATCTTGTCCAAAAATATCACCTCTACCAATGAATGTCCTCCAACAACCAAAGACACGCTGCCACCAAATCATAACAGAGTGGACAATGCACAAGGTCAAGCACACAACAGAGGTTCTTTTGACATTATTATTGATAATGTTACCTCGTCATGCACTGAAGACAATGTACATGTGTTAAAGACCAATATTTACTATGTTCATATTCCTGTAAAATGCAACCACAAAATGAGTTTCTTGAGGAATTTATTTTTTACAACAAAATTAACGGGTAAAATGTCGACCAAGAGCATACATATTTGGCATATTTAGAAAATTTGTGTCAGGGTCTCCTTTGCGGGCCATCTGTTATTTGCTGTACCAACATTTGTTTATTCCTTTCTCTTATTCCACTCGACTAACTGTAAGAACGACACCGATGGGTCACAAGTTGAAATATTTGTCCATATTAACTGCCCTGCAATAGAAGAGTTGGTTTGACATTAAACTAGATCTGGCAGAACATATATTCATGTTTTACACACGTCTGGTGAAGTCGAAGGGGTTAAAATGTGTTTCTCAGAGCAGCACGCCATACCATATTTTTGATGCTACACCGAGTATTTCACTTTAGCTGCTCTCCTCATTTTTTATGAACATTAGCATCACATATGGCGCATGCTATTATCTTGTGGCTTTCTCCCTCAATGTTGTGTATTATTAGAATGGCAAGAATAGACAGAGCGCCAGGCGTTCACATGGGCCCCATGTGACACCTCTGTTTTAAGCTGTCCTGCCACAAGTTCAAGGTCATGCTGTTTCTTTGGAATGAAATTGGACTCACAGCTTCAATGTACTATTGTTTGGTGAAAAATGTAACTATTATTTTGTCAATTGTGTCAGTGTTCTTAATTTTCCATTCTTGTGATTCACCAACCGCGTGATTCAACATCCCTGGCAACCCATAAATGAATTTTACGGAATTATCATTTGAGTCATTGATCGGTGACATTTTTTTTTTGTCCTGTAATGCAAATTACAAAAATAAATATTCAAGCAGAGGAATGATTGGATCATGATGGTGGGAAACAGATAAAGACTCAGCGATTAAACACTGTTGACAAGGAGCTTGCGGAGGTTGTTCAGGCATGCTCTTATTACAAAGCACAGTCGCCTTGCTTACGTGCCAATGTGTTTTACAGCGTGTGGACAACGTGGTATGCCACTGGGATTTGTGCATCCTGGAATCTGACATTTGATCATTCATAAGCTCTTCCGTTGCCAAGAAGAGCCCTGCTTTCTAATGATGGAAGACTGTTCCGACAGTACAGGGCAGAGCGATGGAGAGTCAGCCTCATCTATCACAAGACTGCATAGATCTTGAAGTTGATTAAAATATAGGGACGTAATGAATGAATCATGAAAAAAGTTGAAAATAAAGGATGGAAGAACCGGGGTGTGAGGATGTATAATTTCATCTCCCCTTGTCATAATCCATGTATTAATACGTTCGGTGTTGCTTTCTGAATTATGAATCATAAATCAAATTGACACAAAAAAATACATTTGATCAGAATGAGAATACATTTTATGGTGGCTCTTAATTCCCATCACCTCGGCCTTGCTGGAAATTGAACGGGTTTGCGCTAACAATTAGGGTGATTCCATGCACTATAATTAGCAGAGTGTTCACACGCTACAGTATGGCGTTTGTGCCGTTGCCTTCTGCAAAAGGTCACTGTAGCCCCAGAAGAACAGAAAGGTTTGAAAATGTATGTTTGCAGGGCAGACCCTATTTCACAACTGATATGCTTGTGGGCAGATGCTAAATGTTGACGACTCACATCAGTAGATAGTGGAAAATCAACATTTATTGAATTAGTGAGTGCTCCAAAACAATCACAGTCTACATGGCATGTTGATGCAGGAGACCGGGTGAACACAACATTTTTTATTTTTTATGACAATCAATCTGTCAATCAAAGCTACAAACCCACACACACACTGTCACAGCACCACTTTCATACTCCTAAAATGTATGGATTTAGGGGTCATGATGCAGTTTGAACGATTCTCCTGTTGTAAGAAGGAAGCATGACCCTTACCCATAAAGCGCTAATATATGCACAATCTGGCTAAGATATGTCGGTTGCCCCTTGACTATTTCCTCCTGATGCTCCATTTCTCCAATAATTCAAAATACTTCATTTTAGCTAAACAAAAGACAAAGATCTGAGTGCATGATGTGTGTTCACTGTTAAAATGACTCATCACAGTACTGCCTCAAAAACAGCATGAATAAAGAAAAAAAGAAAATTGAAGTCTTGTCTTTTTTCCTCCTCTCTTTGCATGTGTATCTTTTGCCTCCAACATATTTTGCCTCTCAGAGGGTTTTCAAATACTTATGTTACCATTTCTATGTCAAATTGACCATTTTTTTCTGTCTCTCACATTCCGCAGGTGTGGAAGAGAAAAAAAGATGACTTTTCTGACTGCCTATCAGTTGCTATCTGCTGAATGAGCCACTCCACTAGCTGTGTAGGGTTATTTTAACCTGGGTCCTCTTGGTCTGTTTTGGCTGAACTGGCGCCACCATGGACATGGCCCTGGTAGACTTTGGGAGCTCAGATGAGCTTGACGTTGGCCTCGAGGATGAGGACGCTTATGCGGATGAGACCACAGCTCTTACTGTGGACATACCCGACATACCCGACAACTACCGACTACGAGCCCCACAGTTTGCCACCTGCACACCATGCCGTACCAGTCCCGTTCCCTTGTGCACGTGGGAATCCTCATCTTCAACACCACTTCCATTTATACACACGGTGGAAGTACCTCATACCCCAATGCTAACTCCAAGCATGGAGGGCCGAAGTAGTCGCTCCAGTATGATCTCCAACTGGAAGGTGCTTCTAAGCAGCGAAGGCATGAAGGAAAGTGAAGCAATCTTTAGCCAACTTGCTAAGGAGTGTTGCGAGGACCTTTTTGTCGATAAAAGAGGGCTGGACGATGGAGACCAAAAAGTCATTCTTAACATCGCCGGGCTTCACTTTGAGACTCAGCTCAAAACATTAGACCAGTTCCCAGATACTCTGCTAGGAAACCCTCAGAAGAGGATGGGCTACTTTGACCCGATGAGGAACGAATACTTCTTTGATCGTAACCGGCCCAGCTTTGACGGGATTTTATATTACTACCAGTCTGGGGGCAAGGTCAGGCGTCCAGCAAACGTTCCTCTGGATGTGTTTGCTGATGAAATAATGTTTTACGGGCTTGGAAATGAAGCCATGGAGCAGTTTCGAGATGAAGAAGGATTCCTTCGTGATGTTGAGATTCCGCTGCCTAATAATGATGTCTCCAGACAATTCTGGCTGCTGCTGGAGTACCCAGAGAGCTCCAATGCGGCTCGATGTGTTGCGCTCGTGTCCGTGCTTGTTATCGTCATTTCCATCATTATTTTCTGCATGGAAACGCTGCCGGAATTCAGAGATGAGACTGACATTGTTGCCCCCACGGCCATGAAGCCCGTCAACCTTTCTGGAGTTTACAGCACTGTGGCTCCGCCTGGTGTAATACCCACAGTTTTCTCTGATCCCTTCTTCATGATTGAAACCGCCTGCATTGCCTGGTTCTTCTTTGAGCTTTGTATCAGATTTTTGGTCTGCCCGAGCAAAAGAGAATTTTTCCACAATCTTATGAACATCATCGATATTATATCCATCATCCCCTATTTTGTCACTGTGGTGACCGAACTGGTCACAAAGCCTGAAGAGAGCTCCGGGCAGAATATGTCTTTGGCCATCCTTCGCATTATACGTCTGGTCAGGGTGTTTCGTATATTTAAACTGTCACGTCACTCCAAGGGGCTGCAAATCCTGGGACAGACCCTCAAGGCCAGTATGCGAGAACTGGGCCTACTCATCTTCTTCCTGTTTATTGGAGTTATCCTTTTCTCCAGCGCTATCTACTTTGCTGAGGTAGATGAGCCAAACACACAGTTTGTCAGCATACCGGATGGCTTCTGGTGGGCGGTGGTGACCATGACTACTGTAGGCTACGGGGACATGTGTCCCATCACCCTCGGGGGCAAAATGGTCGGGACCTTGTGCGCCATTGCAGGTGTACTGACCATTGCGCTACCTGTTCCTGTCATTGTTTCCAATTTCAACTACTTCTATCACAGAGAAAATGAAGCAGAGGACAAGCTGTCCTTGACAGATGCTGTTGAGCAAGCGATAATGGCGGACATGGGGGTGAAACAAAGGAGCAGCGAGTCGCTAAATAAGGCCAATGGCATCTGACAGAGGGACATCACTAAGAATATGCATTTGCTCAGAAACACCTGAAATGTGTCAACATATTTTCATATGAAAAGTGTATAATAAATCATGAAAAATGTAAATTAAATAATGACTGGACTAAAGGCCTTGCAAGTAGCCCAAGTTTCAGAATGAACTGAAGTCTCTTGCTTATTCTTTCTGGTAGATTATTTAGCAAGTTACGTTACGTATACATTGGAGTTTTCCCAAAGCGAACCGATTTTGTAGAGCTAGCTTTCTTGAGTCCTCATGTTTGGAAACCATCTTTGTTTTACTTGATTTAGTTCTGATGTTTTATTGTCTACCTTCACTCGGGCAAGCCTTATACTGAACTACTAATGGTGTTTCTCTGCGACTATATTGTCTTCATAGGTGTTCAAACATGTGCCATGGGGGCCTAATGTCTGTAAAGATTGGCCAAAAAAGATACATCACACTTTCAGATTGAATCTGGAACCCATGTTCATGCCAGAATCTCCCTTGTCCCAAAATAACTACAATGTAGCATTTTTCCTCGCACTATTGCGCAACAACAATATTTCTTGCAAAGCAATGCAGTGATTTTCATCGTTTTTTTAAAAACAGTTTTGTAAATGAAATCTTTTTCACATTTATGACAATGTTATATTGAGCGTGAAATGTGGTTTAATTGTACTTGTTGATAAAGGCATACATTATTTCTAGCAATTGAAATTACGAAAAATACAGACTAGTTTCAATACTATGTACACAAGTAATAATTTTAAAAACAATAAACTGGGTACTGTATAATCATTTATAGTTGAAGCAATTTCCATGATACTAATCTGTTTCTGTGGTCGATGGAACCTCATTCATCCATCCATCCATCCATCCATCCATCCATCCATCCATCCACCCATTTTCTTTATTGTATCATTTTCAGGGTCAATGGTGGGCTGGAGACGAGAAGTGATGTCATGGTGTGGATGCCTGTTGATCAACTCATTGACTGTTTGACCCCAACCCAGTCCCTCAAGTAAATCCCGACATATTCAGTTTTGCATTCACAAATTTGTCTATTCCCAGAGTTTTGGAGGGAAACGATCATCTGTTATTCCTGGGAAAAAAAACGTACCCTTCTTCCTGTTTTTTTTGTGCTTAGGACAAAGCATGCCTAATATAGAAATATGACTTTGGTGCCATCTGTTAGCAATCGGGTGCCAAGCGACTATATTGAACTGAGATAAGGAATTTTGGATTTAAGGCCATGGCCTTTTCGAGGAGGGGGAAAAATGCTTTGCTACAATTTTGATACCGATATGTTAAGCCTGAATAGTAATTTTGCATTCAAGTTAGGTAAGACCTATTCATTTTCTGTACCATTTATCTTGTTCGGGGTCACCATTGCTGGAGCCTTTCCCAGCTGTCTTTGGTGTAAAGCAAGACAACACCCTGGGCTGGGCGTCAGTCAATGACGGCGCACATATACACAGAGACAAATTCACACATATTCACACCGGCAAGTGGCAACTGAATCCATGCTGACTGCACGTACGTGTAAGTCAGGCAACCACACACCATCAGTGACATGACCTTTTATTCATCTTGGTTTTGAAAATAACCTTTCACAACTTGCAAATGAAAAAGAAAGTAAAAGCTGGATGTTTCACTCCTCTTCAACAGGGCGTGCAGTCTATCAATTTGAGTAGATTTTGAGTGCTCTCAGGTGAATTTTGGGAGGCGCCGGTGGATGGTTCTACAAGGTTAAGATGGTATATGTTCAAACTATAATTGAAAAATACATCCGCTGTAGACGTTTGGGACAAATGGGACAAGGTGGTGCTGCGATAACCTACAGATTGTAACAAAGGTTTCTGTAACCTAAAAACAGGAACGATATTCATTCCTGAGAAACACAGGTCAGTACTGAAAGCTGCTCCAAGCCAATCCAGTGAAAATGCCATTAAAATTATATCAAGGATATGTTCCATATTTAAAAAAAAGGCATTTTCTCTGAAGGAAATATGATTTTTATGTTTGTGCAAGGGCAGTAAAAAATAAATCTGATTACAAAACATAATTCCCTTCTTTCACCACCACTTCCAGAAGCAGCTCAGGGAATCAAATCAGTCGGAGGTGACACTGAGTTTAAATCAGTTTATCTGTATGTATCTTCAGGATTTCAGAATATTGGTTAATTTTCGAGGAAGTGAAGAAAAAATGAACAGTAACAGTGAGAATACAGAGGTGTGCATTGTGACTTGAAGAAAAAAATTCACACAGCAGTCGGAGTTCCACTGGCTCCTTGTGAGACATATTCCTAACAAAACGGCATGGAGCCAGGTAAGGTAAGATGGATAGCAAAAAGGCTGACTATCAAAGTACTGGGTAATAGTTCCCTTTTTCTATTTTCCATATTTAATGTTCTTAAATTCTAGTGTGCTTAAACCATGGTATATTTCAGAAATCTAGCGTTGAAATTGTCATCTTAAAATGTTGGCCGGGCTTGATGCCCAGGACCGACCCAGAAATACACTAGCCATTGAGGAAAAACAGCATATTTTCCCGAAATCCCCGCTGGCCACTCCGCCCCTGTACTGGACACACTTAAATGTACCGCTTTGAATGCAAAGACACACACACTGCTCCAGTGTGTATTTTTGTGGCGTTAATTCACCTCACTGAAATGAGCCTAGTGTATTTGTATGACTGTTGAGTCAGGCTGGTTTTGAAATGCATCGTGAAAGCAATGACACGCTTCTGTGAATTTAGAACAAAAAACAAAAACAAAAAAAGATAGTTCTCATATGATGAGTAGAAGTGCCTCTCTCTCTCTCTCTCTCTCTCTCTCTCTCTCTCTCTCTCTCTCTCTCTATATATATATATACACACAGTATATAAATAAAAACACGTATTGATTAAAATGTAAATGGTGCTCCCCAGTAAAATCTGACATCTGTTTCACTGATTGCGTGAACAGGATTAATGAGAATTATCCCCATCGGGCCTCACAGATTACCCAACTTCAAGATGGATAAACAAACAGTCAGGGTAGGTCACATGCATTCGGAGACTCCCAAAGCAACACATTTTCGACCACATTTTCATCTTTTTTGTTCTGGTTTTACTCAGCTCTAACTAAGGTCTTTCTTATTGATTTATTGCACAGTCACATCCCTCTATTTTGGTGCATCGAACATCATGATATTGCTGTGGGATGGGGGGGAAAAAAATTGAGGTATTGGATTCTCAGTCATCACTGCTTTAATTCTTTGGTCATATGCAACACCCAGTAATTCCCTCGACAGCACCAGGTCACTTAGTTCAGAATGAACGTCACCAAAGTCACTTGATCAAGCAAGAATGTAGAGATAAGGATGACAATTTGGGGCCCATCCAAATTGTCCATCACATTAAAACGTATTTGGTGCTCATCAAGATAGCCATAAATATCCTCTCGTGCCAACAAGCACTTTAATGTGCAGTATTACCCATCTTCTGCCATACATGAAGGGTTAATGGCATTAGTAAGGCTTTATGCATCACCGAGCACATGACATGGCTTTAATGCCTGCACCCTCCCTCTCAAGTGTAATCAGAGGGTAAAATACACACATTTCAAGCTTGAACGTATGAGAGCAGAAATATAGTTTCCAATGAAGAGCAAGATTTTAGGTTTTTTTCCAGTCTTGTATTCCACAAGACTGAACCCCCCGCCCCCCCCCAAAAAAATCTTAATGTTGCAGGCCCAAATTTTTGTAGTATCGTATGTTGAAAAGTTTTTCAATGTAGTAAGTTTTAGATATATTCTTGTATTCAGTATAATCATTATGAATTGATCAGTTTGATATTCTGACATCATGCTCTTATTTAATTATTAATGTTTCGGCTCTAATATATCAGTAATGATGCATGTTACATTACCGAAATGAATGTACAGTCCATTATAATTACAGATGAAAGAAAATGAATTCCTGACACCATTCATTTCTTTCTGAATCAATGGCTTGTTCATGGATTTACTGTCTCTTATTAGTGAAGAGTCCATGAAGTCCGAGCAAAGTGCTAGCAAATGTCATTCTTGTCATGTCAGTCTTTTTTTGTGATTAATGAGAATATTTCCGATGTCCAATCGATGGTGACTTAAGCACTTGCACAATGCCCTTGCCAGACTGTAAAAAAAACGATTTTGGAGTGTGGGAACTGTAACCCGTGTCAATCATGTAAAATGTGGCTGATTATTGTCAGTAAAAGAATTTAAAATAAAGGATTAATTACACCTATACCTATTTTATATCAATAAGTGTCACCCAGAAAAAAAAATTAACACCCAGTCTACCTACATTTACACACAAAAAAAAAAACCTAAAGAAGCTGCCCAATAAACGCAGGGCAACAATCTACAACCACTTTAATTGGGTAAATTGCAATCATGTAGTTGAGTTGAAGAAGACTGAAGAGTACCTTACATAAAGTGAATCAGGTTTCAATCACATTTTGGGACTTCTGTGGACTTCAGCTCTGCGTTCAACATCATCATCCTGGAACTCCTCACCTCCAAGCTTCTCTAGCTCAGTGTGTTTCCCCTATGATCTGCCAGTGGATCCTCAGCTTCCTGTGAGGAAGGACACAACGGATGAAGCTGGAAAGGACGTCATCATCATCACGCACCATCAGCACTGCCGCGCCCCCCAAGGATGCATCCTTCATTCCACTGCTCTTCTCCTTCTACACGAACAACAGCACCTCAACGCACCCAGCCGTCAAACTCAAAGTTCGCAGACAACACCACAATCAACGGCCTTATCAAAGATGGCGACGAGTCTGCGTACCGACATTAAGTGGAGCAGCTGGCGCTCTGGTGCAGCCAATACAATATGGAGCTGAAGACGCTCAATACTGTGAAGATGATTGTGGACTTCGGGAAACATCCTTCGCCATATAGCTGCCTGCCCCTCACATTGTCCAACTTCCCTGTGTCAACCGTCGAGACTCCATCCTGAAAATGGCCCAGCAGAGGATGTAGTCCTGAGGCTGCCACAAAAAGGACAAAATCCAACTGTAACCGACAGTTAGGCCTGCAGGAAAAAAAAGAACAAAATTATTGCTACCGCCCTACACACTCTCGAGGACTTGCACACCACAAAAACCAAGACAAGGGCACGGAAAATCCTACTGTACGCCCACACCTTACCCACCACCTTTTTTTCTAGCTACTCCCCTCAGGTACGTGCTATCGAACCATGGGCACCAAAACCAGCAGACAGCTTCTTCCATCTCGCAATTAACCCCCTAAACGGTGACTCAAATCTATAGTAGTCTCTTTGCACATTTTGCACACCCCTGTGGCACAGTATTACTGCACTGATCATTGTAGCTCCAGCCCCCTACATACTTGAACAATTGTCATTGATCAATAGTCCACAGCACCAGACACTTGAAAGCGCTCAAGGACTTGGTTTGGTTTGGTTTATTTATTGAACATAACATAAAACATATACAGTAATAATAAGGTAGGTAAAATGGTAAAAAGGAAAGAGAAATCAGTCATCATTCAACACAGTTATTATGTTCAAGGGAGTAGGAAGAAGAACTTATCTAGTCCTACCCCGTGTTATGGGTTTATAATCTAATAAATAGTTTTTATATCAATCAGAAAAGAAAGTGAATAAGAAGAAAGAAGTCTCCATTAAGGCTCATGCTTTACCCTTAACCATGATATTTTTACAACTTTTGGTGTGTATCGGGATTATATACATACACACCCTGGCACTCTTGTGTCAATTTTCTCTTGTATTCATAATGGATATTTCCATACCTTTCTCTATTTATCAACTTAGTTCTGATTTATCATTATATTTAATGTTTAGAACTTATCATTTTAACTCTGATTGATGTAGGTTGTTTGTACTATTTTTTTGAATTTGTTTTTGAACAATCAGCAAGCGATTTACTCATTTTCAGGTCCGTTTCGAAATTATTCCACAGATTAACACCTTTGATAGATACACTTCTTTGCTTGATGTTTGTTCTTGTTTTTAGTTTTTTGAATACGTTGGTACCTCTTAAATCATAGCTGCTTTCTCGAATTTCGAAGAACTTTAGAATGTTTTGGCAGAGCAGGTTATTGTGTGCTTTGTACATTAATTGGGCAATTTTGAAGTCAACCAGGTCATAAAATTTCATCGTATTTAATTTGATAAATAATGAATTTGTGGGTTCCGTATATTTTGATCTATTAATAATTGGAATTGCTTTTTTTTTTGTAGTTTTAGAATCGGGAGTGTGTTTGTTTTGCAGGCATTTCCCCATATTTCCACACAGTAGGTCATATATGGTAATAATAATGAAGAGTATAATGTGTACAAAGATCTCTTATTTAGCACTTCCTTGGTTTTGTAGAGGATCCCTATGGTTTTGGCTATTTTTCTTTTTACGTTATCGATATGTGGCTTCCAACTTTTTGTATAATTGCACACCAAAAGTTGCAAACTTCTCCATTGTGAGACAAATAAAGGTTTTCTTGTCTTGATTACCGGCATGGTCATTTAAAAAAATGGTGCAACGATTATCTGCACCAATCTTCATCGTGTCGTATTGCACCACTTTATCTCTTCTCGATGACTCTGCACATTGTCGCACAAGCTATCTTTGGGCGGTACTACTGCACAATGGTACCCTTACATTACGGAAAGTCTTTCGCAACTTATGTCATGTCTTTGTTTATCGTAGATGCTTGTTATTGCAATACTAGGGTATCTCATACTACCGGAGACAAATTACTTGTGTGTTTTACATACTTGGCCAATAAAGATGATTCTGATTGGCTACATTTTTATATATAGGCCTCAGGTGGTCAGCTCTGAACCCGAAGGTTGCGGGGTTTGAATCTCAGACCCTGTGAACACATCACAATGCAGATTACCCCCCACCAGATACCGGTAGTTTTTTTTCCACTTGACATTGCATATAGAGTAGTCAAGACACATGCGCGCGCACACACACACACACACACACACAAACACGCACACGCACTTTACAAAAGCAGCTGCTTTCCGGCTGACTGGCTGGATCAATGGCTTACATAGAGAAGCAACAGATGTGCGTGTTATCCGTATCATCCGTCCACGGTCATTATATAAGAGGATCTACCAGCAGGTAATAGGCCAGCCGTGTTACAGATAGCAAACGGTCTGTTGCAAAACAGTGCCAACACATTCATTCATCCATTCGGAAAGGGCTGAAGAGGTAAGCAGTGGAACAGGATATCCTTGCAGAGCATCTGTAGGTCAACAACCTCATTGTACTTCAAAATGCTTTAGTCATATTTTGGCAAAAATTGGGCATAAAAACAAAGGGCAATTGAGTTGCAATTTTTACATCTGCTTGAATGGTTACCTGGTGCTTTCTACCGTCTTTACCGATTTGTTTTCCTGTTTATTGTATATTTTAAATTGCTCCATGTACAACACTTTGTATGCGGCGATGGCTGTTTGAAAGTGCTCTATAAATACAGTTGACTTGACTTTGTGCTCAATACTCCACTTAGTGGCTATCTTATGCAACTACATTTAACTGTACTGTATATGTATTGTACAGGAAAACTATTCTAAAAAAAGAAAATAAAAATTGAAGTGGGGACCTGCATGTGAATGCGAGCTACGGTTGTACTCCTTTTGTCTTTGACCTTGAATGACTGTGTGACTGGCAAGCAGCTGGGTAATAGTGTTAGAAATGCAAAAGTTGCATCATGGCTGATGCCCAATAAAAATCAGAGTTTGAGACCATATACCTGCTTTGAAAAATCTGTCCAGTTCTTCTATAGGACCTATGCAATGCAGATAAACGGTGTCGACACCCCCCCCCCCCACACCACCTCTCTAAATACAGCATTTTTATGACACGTCAATGTGTAATTCATGGCAAAAAAAAGGTGATGAAATTTTCAAGTGTGTGGCTACTAGCCACGGCTTTATTGATTGTGTGTAACGCTCCATATCAGTACATGCTAAAATAGTTCATGGGATAACAAGCACAATTGCATACAATCATTGAACACTTAGACAGGTATCCTCATTCATATGGGAGGGGGGAAGGTGGGGGGGGGGGGATATTGGGGACCCCTCATTTTCAAGTGGCACCCGAACAGAAGCAAGGTTTTCAGGGTTTTCTGCACCAAATCTCAACCTTTTCAACCCATCCCTCAACATCAATATAATCATTACAACTTCAGCATATTTTACTTAATGCATTTGTGAAAGGAATTTTGAGTGTCTGATACTTTGGAATTTACTGTATATGACTGCACATTTGGTAGTTTAACTTTGAACAGCTCAAAGTCGATTTGGGTTGATTCAATCTTGCAATCAGTCACATAATGGCTCGAGAAAACTACACAGGAATTTAGGAATTAACACAAGGTAGGAAGTCTCTTGGCAAGGACGTGAAGATAAAATGCTGGACATCACAAAGTGCAATGAAATCGAAAATTATTTTCTGCACAATTTGCTTTAATGAAGCCTTCCTTTGCAAAATATTAAACTCAACCTTTCGGCTGCTTCAGACACACACACGTCCAAGACCTGCATTTACACGTGTGGCAAGTTCAGCGCACAGATTTGTCAATGAGCTTTGTGGCTGGGCTTTGTTTTTAAAAAAAATCTTGAAGCATTTTGTCACGTTACAACGCTCGTAAAGGAGGTTTGGACCGCAAACTTCCGAACCTGACACTTTCAGGTCGGGACAGCTCCTTGTGACGTGGAGGGCAACTGAGTTTTAGCGGAACCTCATTTTGAGCTTGTTTCATCACCACAAACCTCAGGATGATGGGCAACACCCTGCATGGTAGATCAGAGCAGACAGAAAACATGAGTACACACTTTAATTTGAAAAGTATAAAACAATGACTGTCCATCGTAATCATTCAATCAAGATGTCAAACCTGTTCTTGAGGTTCTTCGTTACGGTAAAGAACAGGATACTAAAAAAGAATATAGTCAACTGTCTCAGGCCGCACCAAGCCCAAAATGCCACCGCTGGAGTCCTTTGGGACAGCAACCAGAATCTGCATAGCAAGGGCAAATAAAGTGTATCAAGGTCATTCAATGCTTAAAGATTGTATGGTAAATGCATCACAAGGTACAAGAGCAATAAGATGTCATTCACATGTCAGCCATCAGGACGAAATTCCTCAATGATCATGCTCACAACCTAAAATATTTCAGCGTTTGATGTAGAAATGAAGGACCCATTCCAAGCAAACTACCTGCGTATTAAGCCACTTAACTCTTTAAGTAGCAGCATTTACAGTTTGCCTTTCTCTCTCACCCTTCACGCCACAACCGTTTGGAAACCTCAAAGCTACGGTAAGTATTTGATGGGGTGTGGCAGCACCTAAAGGGTTAAGTGTTAAAATGTGAGGAGAACATTCTCCCTGACCAACTCCCTTTCTCACACAAACCAAGTTACAGTGTAAATAAAAGTTAATAGTCATAGTGAAAATGATGTGATCTTACATTTCCTTGGTCTCAACCAGAGTCTGCAACATCAGTACCATCGGTAGCACCAAGTCGGTCAAGAATCCAGAAGGGCGAAGCATGCTCCCATACATTGTCATATTACCCATCAGAACTGTCGCACAAATATCACATTTGACTGGAATGTTCCTGAATGCGGCTGAGGTAAGTGGAAAGCAAGAGTGCTGTGCACACCATTCTTTGCTGCATCAAATGAGAGGGGTTGTTCCGCAGCTGGAGATTGAAGCTCGGCAGAAGTGTTCATCTGCATGCTTTGGCTGCCTTGGAAAAAAGACAACTCCGTTGTCCCCATTTCATCCTCCTCCACCTCCTCCTCCTCCTCCTAGTCGTCATCCTCCGGAGTAGTCTCTGGTAATTTAGGAGTTTTAGTGCGATGGCAGCGAGCGCTCTCTAGTTCTTGAGGAAGTGTGATCATTTTCATGTTTGGGAGAAGCTCTGCGTAAAATGAAAGAAAAGACAGTAAAATGGAGAGGAGATCATGAACCCTAAATGAAAGAACAGCTTTTGCTTGTGTGTGCTTTCCTCAAGATGTAGTTGACCAACCATTGCTCAGAAGAAAATGAAAGGCATCTTTGTAGCCACTGTGATAAGCTTGCTCCACAGCCTGAACATACACATGTTTGGAAGGCATTGTCAACAAAAAAAAAAAAATACAGCCCGAGTTGTATCATGAGGTTCAAAGTAAAGGGAACGGTCATGTTAATTATTTACACTGGTAGCCACCATTCCGCTCGGGGCATGGAAAAGGATCAGCGTTAATCAGCAACCCACCAAGATGAAAACACTCACATCTGGCTTTAGGGGGTAGAGCGCATTCCAGAACCTTAGACCGTTGGCCAAGTTGCCTTTCAAGGTTACTCCCGTCACCACCATGTCCAACATGCAGGGCTTGTCTCTGGGACAGATGTCCGTCTCTCCGGAAAAGGGAGACACTGTTAAAGTACGGCAGGGTAGCTCCAGAACTGGCTGCATCTGGCTGAAACCTCCATCCATATAGTGCTGGAAAATACGAGCACAGAAACATAGGACCAACACAACAACTTTTTTTTCCTAAATGCAGTCAAATACTCACTACTCCATTGAGGGAGGGAGGCAGCATGCCACAATATCCTGGAACAAAGCAGCTACAAAGCAGAGCCTGAAGTCGAGAATGGAAATTAGAAATGTACAAATCAAGGACTTATTTTTTTGAAAGGCGAAGAATCAATCCGTTTAACTTATAGTCCACTTCACCTGTACGACATCATCTTTGGACCGGTACTCCGTTATTACGGTGTACTCGCCATCATCCAGGCGGGTCACAGCCACAGCGAGACGACCGTTTACGAGGAGATGAGCATCAGGGGGAAGGTATTTGTGCAAGATGTATTTTAACCAGTGTAGAATATCAACAGAAGGGTTGAATGGTCCAAGTGTGAAGGCCTTCATCGCTCTAGCGAAGTTGAGCATTTCGTTTCGCATCGTAACTGGGCGCGGGATTCGGAAAGATTCATTGAAACAACAATTTCAAAGCATATTCGTCAGAAAAGAGGGAGCCACTTACTCAGGTTTATTTCACAGGCAACAGCAGCAGCAACCAAAGACCCCGCTGATGCGCCAAGAATAGACGGTGCCTTGCGCAGTAGCCACGGCGCATTATTGACAAAGCACTGGGCAACTCCCAACTCGTAGGTGGCCAAAAAGCCGGATCCGGAGAAGGAAATGGATGACGGCGCCTCACGAAAATTAACACTGGATTCCTCGAGAACCATTTTCAGACAGTCAGTATAAGAACTGTAGATCGATACCAGTGGTGATTAGAGTGGCCCCCGTCCCCCCTCAGAGAAAAAAAAAAAGTCTCACCAAGAGAAGTTAACCAGTGAAAAGAGAAGGCTTGATAATGGCTCCTTTTAAAGAGACCTCAATTAGCCATAGCATGTTAGTCAAGCACATGTGATACGAGCACATAACACCCTTACTATGAATGAGTCTTTCCGCTCCTGTTTGATTTAGTCCCCTGAAACTACTCCCCATGTGATAACATTCATGAACAAAAAAGGTCTGAATGAACAAAGTAAGTCAAAATGAACTACGTGAAATATCAAGGGAACAAAACAAAACATTTTTTACTGCTCTACCAGCGCAGAAGACACCTTGGGTGTGTGATTGAAATTGTGCCTCAAAAATGTTGTGTTCTAGTTGCACTGGGTGATACACTAATGAAAATGTACAAAACACCACCACCACCACACACTTTAAATTAGAGCTCCAACGTATGTAATCAAAGCTTGCCACGCTAGGAAAAACCAGAACCCACCAGTGTTCTACATACGATTAGATATTTATGCACTCACTCTACGCTTTAATTTCTCATCCACACACAATTATGACATTCTAATTAGTTGGGTATGAATCATGAAAAAATAGCCATCCATCCATTTTCTGATCCGCTTATCCACACAAGGGTTGCGGGGCATGCTGGAGCCTGTCCCAGCTATCTCCGGGCAGTAGGTGGGGGACACCCTGAACTGGTTGCCAGTCAATCGCAGGGCACACGTAGGTGAACAACCATTTATTTGCACTCACACTCACACCAAAAGACAATTTAGAGGGTTCAATCAGCCTGCCATGCATGTTTTTGGAATGTGGGAGGAAACTGGAGAAAATCCACATAGGCACAGAGCGAAAATGCAAACTCGGCACATGAAGGCTGGAGCCCAGATTGGAACACTAGTATGCGGGGACGTGCCAACCAGTCGTCCACGGTGCCGCCCTATGAAACAATATATTGACTGTAAATACTGTATTGTTATGGCTTGTTGCCCTCTCTGAACTTGCAGCAACTGGTTGGGCGTTGCTACTGTTAAGGTGGGAAGGATTGTGGACCCAATTGCAAGGAAGCAGTGAGGCAAGGGAGTTGTGCTCACAAATAAGAATTTAATTACAATAACATAAAACAAGGCCCTTTGGAATCACCAAGAAACTAATTTAATGAAAGCTCGCGCCCCCTCCCCCAGCCACACCGAGACAGAACTCACCATGATATGGGTAACAACTGAGAGGCAGCATATAGACATGCAAAAGATCCAACAAAGACTGCATGCAAGCAGGGAACTAAATGCCAACAACCTCACGAGACAATGAGGAACACCTGGACAAGACATGATTGGCTGAGGGAGCTGATTGGAAGACACAAGGGACCGGGTTGACGAGCACAGGTGGGAGAAAAAAAAAAAAAAGACCTAAAGGTGTCACAACAAGACACCAACTACAAGAACACAAAACATAACATGAAACAAAACCAAAAACAACTGTCAACAAAAACACAACTTATGTGCAGCCTTAAGTCAATTGCGGTTTCTGCAATGTGTGTGTACATAGATACATTATGTATTCCTTCGAAATAATCCAAAGCTGTCAATAGGAATAGCTCAACTCAACAAAAATAATAATAAAAACCAAAAAAAATTCCATATACTTCTCAAACAAATTATTCTCAACACAACGTAAGATCCTTTCTTGCAGGAGAATTTTATAACACATGATATCAACAACGTGTTGGATAATTATTTTTCTCCTTAATAGTGTTTGGCATAATTAAAGCAAAAGTACTGATTCTCAGAGGCAATTGAAGTGAAATAAAGTATTAAGTAAAAAGTAATGCGAAGTTTACTTGGACTTCAAATGGCCGGCATGACACAGAACTTCTTTTATCTCACTGGAGGGGCAGTTGGAGAGCAATCTGGAGAGGTACGATCAGGGGAAACCTCAAAATGTTCCTCACTCAATTCAGATGAAGGGCTGCTGCCTGGAAAGTTCCTGTCCTGGAGGGGGGAGTGTGCTGGAGACGCAAGGGGGTCGTCCAGCTCTTTCCGGATATCTTGTGGTGTTTTCAGGAACCTGACAACAGTCACATGCGAGTTAACAATGTGAACCAAATAAAAGGAAGATGACAAATAGGAAGAAAAAGAGACCTGAAGAGGAGTTTTTGTCCTCGCTCCTTCTTGATGATGTTGAGTTTGTAGTAGTGCCTTAGAGCACGAGACATTTTTTCATAAGTCATATTTTTTCGGTTCTACGGAGGACATGTGTCATCATTAGTGCGGCAGGGCCCAACTTGTCATATTTGAATGGCACAAAACTCGGTGCTCACCTTGTGGTGTCCCCACAGACGAGCAAGGCCGTTGGGATCCACCACCCGGAAAACTAGGCTGCCACGGTCTTCCCATCGGATGTATTCTTCATATTGGTCATCACACAGCAGCTTGTAGACATAATCCCACAGTAGCCTGCACTCTGCTCCATATACAGGAAGAAAGTAAATGAAACACAAGCAAGTATCATCATTCTAACTACATGCAAAACAGTGGGATGGGGGGGTTATTTATTTTTAATTTGTATTGCTTCTGAGCAGGTAGATAGGCGTTAATCATGAAGCACTGAACAGCCCCAAAATCCTGCACACACATTTTGCGTGAAGAAGGGTCAACATTGCAAGCATTGAAATACATTTGGTTACAATGGGAACTTGTTTGACGAGCTCCCGCTCCCTCCCCATAAAAAGGTTTTGGAGTTATGAGCAGCTGCGTTGTCAGTTTTTTTGCTTTGTGTTGCAAAACAAAATATGAGTTCAAAGCAAATTTCAGATACAGTGATGATGAGTGAAGTGGGGATAAAAAAGGAGAGAAACAGACTCTCTCTCTCTCTCTCTCTCTCTCCTTTTGCACTTTGAGCCATTTACTCAAAAATATGTAGTCAAACACACATTCACAAGCAGCTACACTTGCCTAAAATTCACGTCCTGATGCTCACAAGAAGACTAAATAACTATATACCTGATGTCAATCACAAGGCCACACCTCTTAAAGGTGCACCTCCAATGACCCACTTGCTGTGAATCTGCTTTTCCCACACAACAATCCTGATGAGTGTTATTTTTTTCTTTATTGAAAACACAAAAAAGTGTTCTTTTTTTCCCCGTGGGTGAAATGGATGAATAGGATTTCAAATAATTTTAATTGGGAATACTAGTTTTATATACAGCGGGGGGAATACACAGTGGATGGTTATTTGTCTGTCGATGTGTGCCCTGCGATTGGCTGGTAATCAGCTCAGCGTGTACCCCGCCTACTGCCCAAAGACAGCTGGGATAGGCTCCAGGAGCTTGGTCACGCAACAAGTCCAATTCAAGGAAGCAGTGTATTTACCAACGCAATTGTGCTGCTAAATGGTTGTGAAACAGGTTTGTCTGTTGGTCGTGCTCCCATAATCACCATTATATCATGTTCATCTGAAAAACGCCAAACAGCATGACAAACCCTGCATTCAGATCAGCTGTTTTATCCGTATGTGCAGCCACTGGCATTCTAGCCAACTTATAAGTAGGCCATCATCATGCTTTTCTTTCCTGCTTTGGCTTTTACATCTGTTTTATGACTTTAAATTAAATTTGCTTTTCTGCAGAGAAAGATTTGCGTCTCCGGCTTGATTAATGATGTGTAGCAGTGGATTTTTTTTTTTCCCTTAGCAGCCACCCAAAAAATATTTAGTACAGTGGTGTAGTAGGCCTAAAGTTCATTAAAAAAATTTTTTTAAACAAAGCGGGAATTTTATTTCTAAAAAATCCATTCAATATCATTGTAAGGAATCTAGGAAACAGTAACATTTTGCAGTTTGAAAAACATTACTAGCAAACACTGGTTCTGAATCATTTTTAAGTACGGTACATAGATCAACAGGCTGTAAATACACAGCTAAAAGTAAAAATTCTCGCTGGATTCAAAACTTCAATCACTGTTTTCTGAAAAAGAAACACGCACAAGTGAATAGAAGCCTTTCTCTCACTGTTACGCTCAAAACAAGTCCATTGAAAGCTTTCGACGCCACCCACCCCTCACATACAATGCTCTTCTTTCATCCATTACAAAGCGACTGAATCATTTTGCCTCGAACAAACAGCAAAAACACTCCAGTACTAGCTCCAGTACTTTTTTACAACTGAATGGAATATTAATGAGTAGGCTTCACACAAACAGGATTTTGGGGCCGATCACTGATCAGCGAGTTTGAAAAAAATTATTACAGATCCGATCAGAAGATGGAGCAAGATACCTATTGAACCCTTTCAGGGACAGCGGTCACTACAGCGGACAGCTTCTCATGTTATCAGGTTACAGGGTGCATGAAAGGGTTAACGTATTTGTGATTGGCCTAATGTGCATGGCTGGAAGTTCATGGACCTTCTGCCTAGTGACGAAAGCAATGTTGACGTAATTACAGCGACAGCCACCACTCGTGGTCTTAATTCAAGAGATGTTGGTTGGTTGCTTTTTTTTCTTCCGAACATGCAAATGATATACAACAACTTCAACAACAACAACAGTATTAACACATAACATCCAGTCGAAACAACATAGAAATAAAACAGAACAGCAATTTCACCTACATGCCTCAAAAGGGTTAGGAAGAAGTGAAATTGATTGACTCTCCATCAATATTAATAAGCACATATGCGATAGATTGAGCGATCGATCGAGACGGACGGACGGACGGACAGACAGACAGACAGACAGACAGACAGACAGACAGACAGACAGACAGACAGACAGACAGACAGACAGACAGACAGACAGACAGACAGACAGACAGACAGACAGACAGACAGACAGATAGATAGATAGATAGATAGATAGATAGATAGATAGATAGATAGATAGATAGATAGATAGATAGATAGATAGATAGATAGATAGATAGATAGATAGATAGATAGATAGATAGACAGACAGATAGATAGATAGATAGATAGATAGATAGATAGATAGATAGATAGATAGATAGATAGATAGATAGATAGATAGATAGATAGATAGATAGATAGATAGATAGATAGATAGATAGATAGATAGATAGATAGATAGATAGATAGATAGATAGATAGGGCATAGAAAAATAAGTAGTGTGTTTTTCCGGTAACATGAAATTTCAGCATAGGGTCGGTAGGTCGGACAAAGTTTTTTTTTTAATCTTTTTTTCTCCCTCCCTCCCCCATCAAAAACGTAAACAAAATAACCATAAAACATAAAACAAGGAGACATTGAAACCAGTGCCGGATGCTCGTCTGTCAAAGAGGGGAAGCTCAATTTTGGTCGACATCATAAAATGTGTCCGTTTATTTATACGTGAATTCTACTCTAGCTCCGTTCCTTTTCAAGAAAATGATCTGTCATACCAACAAGGCGTCTTTTCCCGGTACTTAATTAGTGTCCTACAACTATAGGAACTACAATAAAACCCACCAGAAATAAAATATTAATTTGTCGCTAGTTGTTTGTTTACAACAAAGAGTGTCGCTAAAATGATTAGGAGAAGTCTCCAGCTCAACTCGGAACAGAATGCGAGTTGAAAAATTGCTCGCGACGGACGTCTACACTAAAAGCTCGGTGACTGGCTCATTTCAATGTCAATCGAACTGGCACACAGGCTCAGACAGATTATCCAATCTGATGCAGAAAAGCCTGCCGTCCGGTACCCTCCCACTGCCATCCAGTCCCACAACGAGCGTCCGTGGGCGGGACAAAAAACAGCTTGTATCCAATGACTCATCTCCGTTCAACGCATTGGGACAATCTACCCTGAACTCATTACCGTTTAAAGCACAGCGAAGCTGCGGGATGAATGACAAGGGAGTCGCGTCGTAACCAGTAAGAAGAAGCTGATTCGGAACAAAAGTTGAGCACGTTGTAGCGCATATTTAGTCAATGACATGTACACACAATGAAATTTACATTCATATATTTCATCACTTATTCTTTGACATTTTAGGGGAAGCCGAGCTTCCCTTGCAGTCCGAGAGCAATCGCCACTGATTGAAACCCCCGCTCGGGCGGCAAGAGAGTTGGGTACCCAGCGGCTGGGTGTTACAGCCATCTCGTTACCTCTGCGTCCCGCGTCCTACACGGCCCGTGGGGGTCGTCAAATAGTTCGTTGAATCTTTTTGATACAGCAGTGGATGCTATTTTCTTAATATTATGGTGCGAGCATGCAACTGCAACACACAAAACGCGGTTTAAACTGTTGTCGGAGATTGTGGCCGCCGCCATGATTCAATGTTGTTGACAGACGACAGGGCAAACGACGCAACGTGAATATCGCGAGAGTTTGCACCAATGTAAACGCTCTAAATTCATCTTTCCTTTTATTATTTATAATTTTGTCTGTGGTTTTATTGTTCTTGTTTTGATTGTAAAGCGTCCTTGAGTGTTTTGAAAGGTGCGTATAAATGAAATGTACTCTTATTATTATTATTACACAAAAATGTAGAAGGTTTGAAAAAAATGCCGACCGTTAAGTTTTTTTTCGAGGTAGAAATTCTTGGTCGGTCGGGTTACCGGAAACACGCTACTTTTTTTTCTACGCCTAGATAGTTTCACCCCAGCAACTTCAAACCGACAAAGGCTTCCCTGCAGGGCATCTGATTGACTGTCGTTTTGCATTCCAAAAGAATGATACCATGTGTGGTTTGAGGAGTGCCTCCAACTTAAACAGTTGGGTTTTCCGCAGCAACTCAGGCTGCTGCCGTCCTAACTAAGCTTTGTTGCATGAACTGTTGAAACCTTTTCGATATGAAAGGTCAAACGTCTTCTAAGACAAACAGAACAGTCCAGTTGCGATGAATTAAATGCTCTGAGACGAGTCAACCTGGGTGAATGAGAACATTCACAAGCACACACTTTGTCTGTTCCTCTCCCGGCATTTTACAAAAAACAAAAGTGATCACATTTGTCTTTTATGTAGGTGCAACATTCAATAGTAAATTAATGTTTTTGTGTGCAGATTAGATTGGCTACTTGAATGTCAGTGTAATGTTGATTAGCAATTTACTGTAATGTAAAATGGCATGTTGCAATAATACTAAAGTTTAGAGTAGACTACTAATGCTAATCACAAAACCAATAATAAGAATGTTCATACTAATTCATAATGACGTTGTGTGATGCATACCACTAGAGGATTAACTCATTCACTCCCAAAGACGTTTTTAAACGTCTTTTCAGATTTGGTCCAGAATTGGCTGGTACTGAATGAGTTACTAGCAGGAACAAAATGTCAGCCTGTCAGATGTAAATGCTGTCAAAAAATAATAAAAGCACACAATAGGCCAGTATAAAATTGACACAGTGTTGACTGCTGTTCATCACTACAGATTATTTTAAGATCCCCCTTTGCAGCCCAGCTGCATCAAAATAGAAACATTGCTTTACTGTTTAGCCATTATCATCAAGTCCGTAAGAGATAACATTCAGCCAGAAGAGGGCGACAGACAGAAATGGTTAGAAGGGGAGTTGGGTGAGTTGTCATCGGGACTTTTGTGGAATTACTTTTTTATACCCATTTTGACGCCCCCTGGAGACGCTGGCGCCCTTAGCAACTAACTATATGGCCTCATGGCAGAGTCTTTTGTGCCTCCCAGAAAAATTAAAATTTCAGAATTTATGAACAACAAAACTGCAGTGTTACAAATGTGAACATTGAATGATTATTTCGCATACCACTAGAGAGAGCTCCACGTACCACCACACTTGGAGAATCACTGATTTATACTATAGTACAGTATATTCCTTTGGATGCCAACACATCTAACAGGTACTAAAAGGGTTTCCTTCTAGAAAATGTAACAAGTTTCCCCACACAACTTTAAGCTGTATTTGAGTTTGAATCGTTGAAGCGTGTTTTATTATGAGAAAACTAAGCCTTACCTGGCAAGCGACCGTCGGGTCTGAGCACCTGCCTCCGATACTTCTCTTGGCAAGTCAGATTGAGAGGTTCCTCTGTGAGTGTTTCAGTTTCATCTTGGATTTCTTTTTTTTTGTCGAGATACAGAAAAAGAGAAGCCGATAGAGAGGGACAAAAGTCACAAACATGTCACAACCGCTGCTGAAATCAAAACAGTGTGAAGTGCACTTGAAATCTGAGCAGCAGTGGAGAGTAAAACTGAAACCAAAAGTCTTTCGAGCAAATGCATTTTTTTTGGGGGGTGAGGGTGAAAAAAGGGTGCAACATTATTAACTGTAAGGCCATTTCTGGCTCCTCAAATTGTAACATTGCTGGTTTCTAAACAATGCTTGGCATGCATGCCACTTCTTTTTTTACTGGCCATTGATAATGAATGTGTGAAACGTGTGTACATTTGCAAAGGTTTATGGTGAGTAACAAATTCAGAACAACACAATTTAGAGGGGCTTTTTTGGTGACAGTTTGACATGCTGACAGTTTAACTTGTCACGTTGTTAATCAACAAACAGCTGCAGTATTTCTTTAGCCCCAAATCCTCACATCAACAACAAGCTTGGGTTTAGTGTGTTGAGAGTAGTATAGGCAGGGAGCTTTACAGTTTTATCTAAATTTCACAAACGCAAATCAATTTAAAAGTCAAATTTCACGTGTTCACTAGGGGCAGTGTGTTGTCAAGACATTATATTCGAAAACAACAGACAATACCTCTGTTAGTACTGTGCGTGTTTTTGAAGGCAAATGCAAGTATGTCTGACCTTGCATGTTGTCTGAGAAGGGAGACAGGGGCTTTTCAGTTTCTGGGACAGACATTGGAGGCCTGTCTGCACTTTGGTTGTGAGACCTTTTTGGGGGTTCACATACAACACTCCTCCGTTGATTGATCACACATTGCAGGATCTCATACAGAACATCGCCTGCAGACAATCAAGTGTTACATATGCTGCTGTAAAAGGGGTCAGTCATGCATAAGACCTGTGTTCAGCTATACCTGAGCTGGGGCAGCGGTGTCTGAAGTCCTCCTTAGTGAGCAGACACAGGGCTCGGCCATTCATCTCAAAGCGTCCCTTCTCAGGTCGCCGTAGTGAGTATTCCTTGTGAGCCCAGTGAAGCCAGAGGGAGACATCGTCCCTATCCCACAAAGATGGATTTATTCCTGTTGGCATAAGATGCACAGCAGCTAGCATGACCTCACTCTGGAAGCAGTTCGATGACGATGTCGATCAAATTCTGGAGGCAACGGCGAAGGGGGAGGCCGACAGGAGGCTACAAGCTATGTCAACAATCATTGTCAGCATCGCAGCTGAACGGTTCGGCGAGGAGGAGAAGAAAAGCTCCGAACATCTTACTCAAAGAATCAAAGAGCTGTAAGGATCCACAACATCAGGCAGGAGATGAAAGCGCTGAAGTCCCAGTACAAGGCGGCAGGACAGGAGGAACGCACTGGGCTTGCCCATCTAATGTGCATCCTCCGGAAAAACATCAGAGTTCTCCGGGCTGAGTGGCACCGGAGGCGGCGACGTGAGAGGGCACGCAAACGTGCTGCTTTCATTGCTAACCCCTTTAAGTTCACTAAGGACTTGCTGGGGCAGAAGCGCAGCGGCAAACTGGCCTCCTCGCAGGAAGACATAGACCAACATCTGAAGCAGACGTACAGCGACCCCGCAAGAGAGCAGGAGTTGGGAGAGTGTAACAACCTCATAGACCCCCCAGAACCAGAAGTGCAGTTCGACATGTCTGAGCTGCAGCTAACGGAAGTCAGGGAGGTTGTCCGCAAAGCAAGGGCAAGCTCTGCTCCAGGACCGAGTGGCACTTCATACAAAGTGTATAAGAACTGTCCTAAACTCCTGCTGCGTCTGCACAAAATCCTGCGAGTCTTCTGGAGAAGGGGGAAGATCCCGGAACAATGGAGAGTGGCTGAAGGGGTATGGATCCCAAAGGAGGAAAACTCCACTCAGCTAGACCAGTTCCGCATCATCTCCCATGCTTTGTGTTGAGGCTAAAGTGTTCTTCAGTGCTATTTCGAAGAGGTTGTGCACCTACCTGGAAAAGAACACCTACATCGATACATCTGTCCAGAAAGGCGGCATTTCAGGAATGTCAGGATGCCTGGAACATACCGGTGTGGTGACACAGCTTATTCGGGAGGCCAGAGAGAACAAGGGCAACCTGTCAGTGCTGTGGCTTGACCTGGCTAACGCATTCGGTTCCATTCCACACAAGCTGGTCGAGCTCACTTTGACGAAACATCATGTACCCAGCAGGTGTAGAGACCTCATCGCTGATTATTACACCAACTTCAGGATGAGGGTCTCTTCAGGAGCAATAACATCCAACTGGCACAAGGTGGAGATCGGTATCATCACAGGGTGTACTATCTCTGTGACATTGTTCTCCTAGCCATGAACATGCTCACTAAGTCTGCTGAACCAGAGTGTAGAGGGCCCCGCACGAAATCCGACAACGGCAACCACCCATCAGGGCGTTCATGGATGACCTCACAGTCACGACAGAATCAGTCCCAGGCTGCCGGTGGATTCTGAAGGGACTCGAAAAGCTGGTGGAGTGGGCCCGGATGCGTTTCAAACCCGCCAAATCCAGATCAATGGTGCTGAGGAAAGGGAAGGTAGAAGACAAGTTCGGTTTAACATCTCAGGCACAGCCATTCCAACTATCACAGAAAAGCCAGTCAAGAGCCTGGGAAAGGTCTTTGACTGCTCTCTGAGAGACACAACATCTATCCAGTCAGCATGTACTGAGTTGGATGGCTGGCTGAAATCCGTGGACAAGTCCGGCCTACCTGGGAAGTTTAAAGCATGGGTATACCAACATGGCATTCTCCCCAGGATTCTGTGGCCCCTCCTTGTCTACGCGGTCCCTATCTCTACAGTTGAGACCTTAGAGAGGAGAGTCAGCAACCACCTCCGGAGATGGCTGGGGCTACCAAGGAGCCTGAGCAGCATTGCACTCTACGGGAACACCAACAAACTGCAACTGCCCTTCAAGTCCTTGGAGGAGGAATTCAAGGTATCGAGAGCCAGAGAAGTGGTTCAGTACAGGGACTCAAGTGATCCGATGGTGGCTAAAGCAGGGATCCAAGTGAGGACTGGCAGGAAGTGGAAGGCAGAGGAAGCAGTTCAAGAGGCAGATGCAAGGCTGCGCCACAGGAGCCTGGTGGGAGTGGTCACACGAGGTCGAGCTGGGCTAGGATCTTTTCCAACCCCCAAATGAACACCAAGGGAAGGAAGGGCGACATCTTGTTCAGGAGGAGGTGAGAGCAGCAGTGGAGGAGACGAGAACCTGCAAGGCAGTGGGAATGAAGCAACAGGGAGCTTGGACGAGATGGGAGAATGCGGTTGAGAGGAAAGTGACCTGGGCTGAGCTCTGGAAAGCCGAGCCTCAACGCATAAAATTCCTTATCCGGGCAGTGTATGATGTGCTGCCAAGCCCGTCAAACCTGTACACATGGGGCATAGCAGAGACACCAGCATGCCCATTGTGTTCCAAGCGAGGAACCCTGGAACACATCCTCAGTTGCTGTACAAGGGCACTTGGAGATGGACGGTTCAGGTGGAGGCATGACCAAGTCCTTAAGACCATCGCTGAAGCCATCAGCACAGGACTTGAGTGGGCAAAGCAGTTCCGACCCTCCAAGAAAACCATTGCCTTTGTCAGAGCTGGGGACACGGCAACTCCTGCCAGAAGAACATCCTCTGCAGGCATTCTGACGTCTGCAAGAGACTGGCAGTTGTTGGTGGACCTTGAACATCAGCTGAAGTTCCCCAGCCATATTGCAGTCACCACTCTGCGACCAGACATTGTCCTTGTGTCTGAGTCCACCAAGCAAGCTGTCCTGCTGGAGCTGACAGTCCCGTGGGAAGATCGCTTGGAAGAGGCCTTTGAGAGGAAACTCTCCAAGCACGCAGGACTGGTCAGCAATTGTCAGCAGGCTGGTTGGAGAGCAAGGTGTTTCCCCGTGGAAGTTGGATGCAGAGGATTTGCAGCCCGTTCCTTGGCCAGAGCCTTCAGCAGTTTCGGCATCGAGGGAGAGAGAAAGAGGAGAGCCATACGCAGTATCACTGATGCGGCTGAGAGAGCCTCAAGATGGCTGTGGCTCAAAAGAGGGGAGCCATGGAGTCATGGTAGCTAGTTAGCCATCTGGATCACAAGCTGGGGTCTGATCAGCCCTGGTTGGGTCACCTGGGGGAGGGCGTATGATGTTGAGAGACCCGAAACGCCCTATGATCTCAGGAATACATCACTGATGATGTGTCCAGATAGGCATCAGTAGATGTATGTACACAGCGAAAATATGTAACGTCAGTAACGAAAATGACTTCTTTTTGGTGCTGCTTGGTAATCCTTTGAAGTAATAGGTTACCTTTTAATTTTCTCCCCCTACTAACTAGTGGATATAGATTGAATACCAGTATCACCCTTCAACTTGTATAGTTTGGATAAAATGAAGGCATGAAATATGTAACGTCAGTAACGTGTAACGTCAGTAACGCATGTAACGTCAGTAACAATATTTGACTAGAGTCAAAGAAGCAGTTCTTTGTTTTGATTTGTACTAAGACAATGTCTAGTTACCTTGTCTAAATATAGGGGGCAGCACCTCCTGACTACCATGTTTAATAGGCCTCATTAGGCCCTAGATGGCAGCACCTATCATGCTGTTTTACTTCCATAAGAGTCTGTTGAAAAAGAGTGCTTGGCTTTATGTTTGTGGGCCAATACAGAATTAGAGGACAATTTAGGCATTAACCTTTTTTAAAAATTTACCTTTTATTTGATCTTTTTTTTTTTTTTTTTTTACTGCCGTCAAGAAAAATAAGTACAAAATAATCATATAATTTGATCTGTCCAAGTCAACCATCAATGGTGCCACTGGCTTTGTTTTCTACAAACCTATAACATTTAGGCACCTAAAAAACATATATTTAAAATGCATTGCCACATTTTTTTAATGACTATATTAAGTATGTTCCATTTTATTACAATAGGAAGCCATTTTTAGTATTATGTACTTTGAAATTCCAGTAAATCAATTCTAATGTTCAAAGTTTTTCCCAAAAAGCTACATGCTAGCTCTGTTCGCCACTATGTTAGGAAGTACTGTACCTTGATATTGACTTTTTTTCTGATAATATGAGTGACAAGGCTGCATTGATTTGAGTGGCACGCACCATTATGGCTGTAATTTGAAAATGTTAAAATAATATGAAAAAAAATAGAAGAGGACTTTGGGTCTACCCATGGTCAGAGCAATTACAGTAGCTTAATTATGTCCTCTCTATTAAGTCATGCTGCTGACTTTTTTTCTCTTCCTCTTCTAGATGGTTAATCGAACAGGGTTCCAGGCATGCATGTTGAGACACACAACTTAAGTGCACAGTACTACTAAAATAAAAAAAGGCTTATCAATTACAAGATAAACATATCAATAACATCATTTAAAAATAGATATAATCGGTTGGAGATTATATGTAAATTGTCCATCATGAGGGAAGGACAAGAGAGAATAAACATTTTGGATGGTTCTCAAGAACATGAAAATGTTCCTGGAATATGTCATGTACTATAGGATATATAACTGGACTCACGGAGCTGTCCGGGAAGATGCCACAGGTCATCCTGTGAGGGAGGGCTGACGTTTAAAATCTTGTCTGGTTGCATGTGATGCACATTGACTTGCGTTCCATGCATTAAAGTGGGGGAACTTGCTTTTTGACGCCCTTCCTGAAACAAAGTATTCACGTCCATAATACAATCATTGTGACAGGTAATTCCCCCCAAACCAACACAATGTCGATGAGTGCCCCTTCAGAGACGAACTCACCTTCGCCAACGGGGACGTCGACATGATATTCCGGATGAACATGTCCGTTTGCGGCTGTCCCCAAATTAAAAAATAAACAGTCGCACGGACGCACTTCTAATTTGTTTTCCAAGAACACCGCTCCACTATTTCCAACCCTTCCGGGAAATGAAAAACGAAAGAAAGATAATCCTCGCGTGGACTGTGCGCAAAATAACATGATTGGACGAAACACTTTTACGTCTCATCATGATGATAATCCAACTATAATATCACGAATAGTTTGGTTTATCCCGCTGGTGAATAATAACTTTCACAACGTTGAATTCACGAAGGAGTGTCTGCAATCTACAGTTTCTAACGAAGCAAACGGGTTGACACTTTTCAAACGACCCTAAAAACCGAGCACGTTGAATTTGGATCAGCAGATGGCGCAAGCGTTTACAGTGCGGGTAAACATTTCCAACATTCCAAAATCGAAGAGGTAGTGATGATGACGTCACGAGAGGGAAATACAAACGGAACAGCGCTTGGTGTTGTCATCAAGCGATCGCAGAAAAGACCCACAGAAGAGGACAAAAGGAGAAATACATTCAATATATTGTCGCGTTGAGTAAGTTTCGTGTAGTTTTATCCCCCGTCTGCGTTTTGGTGGCACAGTGATATATGTTTGCGACTTCGGTCACGTCATTAGCAAGCAAGCAGCTAGCTAGTGTTCAAGTTTGCAACCTGTAGCAATATGTAAATGCATATGTCGAAGAAAATGCAGCGCAGGTGTCATACTCTCGGGATGATATTACGCAGAGAAAATATACATTTAAGATATACATTTCATTTTAGTTGACATTTAATTTGTCTTACAGAATGCAGAGAGTTTGCCGTTTGAAGAGAGAACTTGACATGTTGACCACCGAACCTCCTCCCGGGATTACTTGCTGGCAGAATGACGAACGCATTGACGACCTTCGGGCCCGTAAGTAATATATTATTCATTTAGAAAGGATGCACTTTTTTGTTTCTTTGTTTATTTTTGAAGCTCATCGATCAAGTTAATGTGTTTGATGTCCCCGTCTGGACCACAACTCCCGTGACGCACTTGCTCCCTTTTCATTTTCAGATTCAGCACAAAACAGTCACTTTCAGAGACCCCAATGGTCAGACTCCTCCTTACTTGGTGGATCTCTGGTCACTTTATTGTCCTGTTCTGTGACTGCGTTCTGATGACTTTCCTTTTACTTACTGTGCCCCATAGAAGGTGACAAAATAAAGGTGTTTTTGCCAGTTGCCTCCAAAATTTGGAAAATATTAACAATTGAGTGAAGGGAAGTGTAAAACATTTGTTTTAGTAGGTTTTCCAGTTTTTGATTTGATTGTTTTGCTTGTTTGTTTCTTGCATTAAGTTGTACAATACAGTAAAAGTGCTTTGCAAGTCCATTATGAGTAGTGCTACATAGAATAGGTATAAAAAGTGGGGCCAGAATGAATCATTTCAAAAATATTTCCACAATTTAATTTACCATAATTCAAAAAAATATTTTCCAGAGAAATTAAAAATGAATAACTGAGATAATGTGGTGTTCACTGGGCAGATGCTCTTATAAATACTGATGGTTGTGTTCAGAATTGACAGCTTAGATTCTAACTTATTTTAAACTGGAGTCAACAACCATAACGCAGTTTACATTGTTTGGGAGGTTTTGTTATGGCTCAATGAAACCGATGGCTTGTTTTTGTTATTTGTTTCTTTGCATGTCGCCCAGCTCTCAATTTAACATGTTTTCTCCTTTGTGGTTTCCAGAGATAGTCGGTGGCTCAGGGACTCCATATGAAGGTGGAGTCTTTTCCCTAGAGATAAAAATCCCAGAGAGGTGATATTTGTGAGATTTAAACATTTCACTCTTCTGATTGAGACATAACAGCCAATTTTCTGTTGTAGATACCCATTTGAGCCCCCCAAAATGCGCTTCTTGACTCCAATCTACCACCCAAACATTGACACTGCAGGACGGATCTGTTATGAGGCTCTCAAACTCCCTCCAAAGGTTATAACAAACTGGACAAACCAAATTGTATATGTTCACTTTTATTCATGTTCTTTGTGGTTGTACGGATTGTAATATTTCTTGCTATGTTTAATCAGGGAGCCTGGAGGCCCTCCTTAAACCTCTCCACGCTTCTTACCTCCATCCAACTTCTGATGGCTGACCCAAATCCAGATGACCCACTTATGGCTGATATAGTGAGTTGTATTTCATGTGGTGGAGCTCCAGTAACAATCATTCTGCTGCTACGCAATGTATTTCCATATTCTGTTGACATGGGATTTTTCGTCCGTTATCTGTTATACTTTCAAGCATGCACTTTCATTGTCTCTTGGTTACAAGAGCTGTCCATCACTCTGAGACAACCTTATGTAGTGTCAAGGTTTTTGGAAATCTTCAAGTTGCATCAGAAAGCACTTATGATACTATGCACTTTAGTGGAGCACGGCTTTACGTGTGTTGGAATGCAGGCCTCCGAGTTCAGATACAACAAGCAGCTGTTTACGCAGAAGGCCAGGAAATGGACAGAGGAGCATGCTGTTCAGAAGATGACGGTAATGCTGTTAATTCAGTTGCGTTGCATTTGATTTGATTTGAATCATGCTAAATCAAACATCTTCTGAAGCCACTTTTCCCAAGAAAAGGTAAAAATCACAGTGCTTATAGAATAATTAGCAGCAGTTAATATCACAACAGCTACGGCTGGTAACACTAGACATCTCCTGAATAACAGTTTAGTAACACTATAGGTTTACTAATTTTTGACAATGCCCTTTGAACATGTATTACCAAGTAGTGTACATATGTTTGTGTTTAGGGAATCTTGGAGAGCAGCCACAAAGACAATGTCCCAAATCAGAATGCACCTTCACGCAAAAGAGCTTCTTCTGGTGCAGAGCAGGAGCGCCATGAGCTGGCAAAGAGAACCGGCGTATAGTTTCAAACACTTATGTTTCAGCCGCATGCTCATCTGACATCCTTTTTTCAATGTATTTTGCATGGTTTTAATTTGTGATTTTGTCATCTGAAATGTATATACATATGTATATGTATGTTTGTGTTTTAATAAAGATTACTGTGGTAATTGTGTTTTAAATTGTAGTGAAGGCAGAGTAAATGCTGTGCAGAATATGAGGATCATTTTATTCAGACATATGCTTTTTCACTTGTATACAACAGTATGTACAAACTACATAGTAACAAATGGTTTGCTTTAAACAAACTGGAATTATATCTTAAAATCTAAAATAATATATTTGGTGTTTTATCAAAGGAAAAGAAAGCTGTAATGAGTCAATACTAGGGATGCACGGAGACCACATTTTTTTCTGTTCTTTTTCAGACCAAGTCAAAGAAGTGGTGGAGGCCAGGAATCATTGTAGCATTTTGCACCTTTGTGTCTCAAATTTGGGGCTCTTTTAACCTTAGGTGTTCAAACTACTATACAAACTGTCTATGAAGACATAGCTTGGAAAATACCTGTTCAACACACAAAAAAAATGCAAGGAGTGAAATATTAAAACTGACCCCATGATCCAGGTCAATTGGTGAAATGTAACATGATGAAATAAAGGCCATGATAATGACTAAAGATACTAAAAGCTTTATATGTTTAAAACATTGGAACTAAATTGCTGTAGGTCTTAGAATACACAAACGTGAAGCTTCATAAGAATGAAATTTCAGTAAAGGTACGACTGTACACTAGCTACAATACATTATTTTCCAAGCTGTTTCACCTGAAAACTCTTCTTATGCTCTACTTCCAATGCCAGCTTGAAACTTGTGTCACTTATTGTTTGTATTGTTTCCTCTCCCATTTTGTTAAAAGGAATTCCTCTGTGTATGGGTTAAACAAGTATTGGACTAACGTTTAGCCAAGTCAGTATTTCTTCAGCAGAGACTGGCTTTTTCAGTGGATTGGTTGATGGCTGGAGCAGCAGTTTGGTTGGTTGTCCGAGGGTCCTTAGCTGCTGCGGAGGCTTGGATCACACGTTTGGTTAGTTGGTAGAGCTGGACCTGGATGATAAGTTACTTGGGAAGGTGCATTCATTGTCCTCAAATGTGGAATTGATGGACAATTGTTTTCTCCAATGAAAATCACAATTGCATTGATACATTCAAGTTAAATTTAGGTCGTGGTGAATGTAATTTTTTTAAATGTTAAAATTTACCCCAGGAAAGTTGGTTAAACCTGAGTGCATTAGCAGTTAGCTATCTTGGCTTAAGGCTAACATTTGCCATAAACAAGCTCAATGAAATATAGCAACAGACACATAATCAACATGATATACATTTGATGAGTTCAACTACAAAGTTAGGCTATAATCATAAACATAATTTGAGTAAAAAAAACAAAAGTAAGTATAACTTGTTTCTGATTGGAGCAACTGCAAAACAGACCTGTGTTACAACTGTCCCCAGTCTCTCCTGATATTTGAGTGCTTGCTAACGATGTCAATCGTGCCCCAATCTCACCCAATACTGGCATCTGTGCATCCCTAATAACATGCTACTTTGGAGGTAGTTGCATATACTGTACCCACGCTTGGTCTACCTTTAAATGCCCAGATATTTGGCTAAATTGCAATGAGACATTATTCCTCCCTGTCCCCCATCTTTTTGTGGAGGTGCTATTTGATGTTTCAGACAGAACAATATGAGTGACGTTAATTTTTTCCACACATTTGCATTTGCTAGCTTACTCCGGTTAATCACCTGACATGCTTTGAATCATTTCATTGACAAGTCACTCGAAAGCAGGAATAAAAACAAATAGTTAGGGTAATTATAACCGGGCACCATGTAACTTTGAGGCCGCATGCCTGTGATCAGTCACATTTTAATATAGATTTATACATATAACTCTGTTCTTGATGCTAGATTTGAAGCAAGTTCTCCAAGATGTCTTCATTTCAATGGTGTCTATTTCAGCTTTTACTAGATCTTTCTTGAAGATCCTATATGGAAGTCTGCGACTGTAGTCCACTGAAAAGGGTTGTAAAATTGTCCTCTTTGTTTGCACAATGATATTTTCATTCATTATTGCAGCGGAACTTCTTGTTGCACGTTCCCTTGTTAGAGGCACTCTACCACTCATTGCTTTTCAAGAGTACTCATCTATTCCATGTGGTCTCATTTAGAGGTGCTTTATCGACTCAGGCCCTGGACGAGTATTTCTGCCACTGTACATGATCTGTGAGTGTCTGTAATGCCCTGCTTTTCAGGCAGTTAGCTTGGTCGTTTATGGATTTGGAGCAAAGGTGTCAGTCATGGTTGAGCGATGCATCGGGCAGTTGTTGCGAATATCTTGATTCAAAGTCTTCAGACATCCTTTGTTGTCAAGGCTCCCTTGTTCTTTCGGTCTGTCTTTACCTCTGACAATGGGTGTCTGGCAGGAGATTAGAGGAATGGAAGAAGTAGTGGAGCACTGAGATGATCGAATCTGGTCCATTTGAGAGTGGACGGAGGAGGCCCTACTGCACAGGGTGCTGGCATCGGCCAGCGACAGTTGTGTCGATGTTTCCGAGCAGGAGCTCTTCTCTGTCTCCACAGAGACCAGTGAGTCTGTGGTGCGGTCGCGGCGAAGCTGCAGAGGCCCTTTTGGGCAGTACCAGAAAAAATACTGGGAGTGGTGTCGTGTGAAAAGTAGGAAGAGTAGCGGATTCAGGCAGGCAGGTAGAGGCTGAAGAAGCAAAATGATTGATTTGAGCACCTCCTCTCCGACAGATAAGAGACCCAGGAGTGAGCAGATGGAGAAGAAAGCCACTGGCACAAAAAGGAGGCCGTTTGTGAATATTAGCCAGGCGACGTGTTTGATCATAGCACAGTCCCACAGGCCCTCACATTCTCCTCTCAGTAATTGCCAGTAGAGTCTGATGTATGAACACGTTACTACGAGTAGGCAGAGGGTGTTCATCATAATGAGCACTAAGGGAAAGACCAAGGATGATGGTAGCTGAGAAGCTGAAGGTGGTAATGGTGTCGGTAGGCAGAAAGGAGATGATCCATACTCCCCAACTCCAAGCAGAGGAAAACAAGCTACAATGAGTGAGAGAGTCAGACACAAAAGTGCAAATATACGCACACTTCTCAGTGAGCACGGTTTGCCATAGCTGCGGGCACATGTCACGCTTGCTCCGCATTGCACAGCCGCCAACGTCAGCAGCAACACACTTGCCTCGGAAGCAAGCACCCATACCCATCCGGTCACCTGACACCCCGGGCCTCCTTGCCAGGAGGCACCATGTTGGTTAAAGACTCCCATTGTTAAAGCGTCTACAAGGGCCAGTGTGCTTGTACAAACACCTGTCAGCAGATTAGAGGCACCCATGCAGGCCACTGTGAATCTTAATGGCGACATTGGGCACGGGGAGCTGAATAGAGAAAGGAGCAGCAGTGAGTTCCCCAACAGTGACACCAGGGAAATGGTCCATAAACCAACACGGACCAACCAACTTCCCATCAGAGAGTCGCAGGGACGGAAAGGACCTGTGACACAAAACATATGCAATCCATCAGCATTAGAACAAAATGTATCAATTGATCACCCCTAAATTGTGTCCGGGCAAAGTTCAATGAAATCGACTGCATTCTCAAACTGTGATTCAATTAATAAAACTTCAGACCTGGTGTTGGAGTGCACTGGACACTGGCCTGAATTTTGGACTCCTCTATTTCTAGCTGGAATTCCTCTAGGTCAGGATCATCTGGAATCATTGGGATCAACATTTATAACTCCGCAGCTTTAAGCTTTACAGGATGTAGCCAGATTGTGTTCATTTTTATAAATGTTTTGAACAAAATGTTTACCTCGGTGTGGGTAAATGGCAGCAGTTCTCTTGTGAAGTTCATCAGCGTTGCTTTGATCAGTGTCCCACTGGTTGACTATCTTGTAGCTGTCACAAGAACCATACACGCAGCACTGGTAGGCATACGGCATCTCAATCACCCTGCAACAGACAGCCATGGTAAAATGACTCGGAATCAGGAGAATGTGATGAAGTCGCATCAACGCTAGATGGCCATTAGTAGATCCGCCGCACACCAACCGACACGGTCCAACCTAACCGACCCGGAAAATCTAAAAAGACATAAAGGCGAGATTGCGGATATTTGATAGGCTGTTATCCCGGGCTTTACATGCCAAAAAACCTGTGATAAGTGAAATCCGTGAAATAGTCATCTTTATTGTTTACTATTATTACGTATACAATACAGTACTGTATTGAATGAAACCAAGGATTAAAACTTTTTTCAGTCCCAAGCAGTTAAAAAAGACAAAAATATAAACCTTTACTTACAAACAACTGACGGTTTTTGACAAGTATTGTACAGAAAGTTTCATTGATATTGTGGGGTTTGTCATGTAGAAAATGTATAAATACTGTAAATGTTTCTTAATTTTCAACGGTCAAGTTTAGCCTAGTGCTTTCACGACTGCACTGTGCTGTGTGTGTTTAAGTGTTCGCTTTACCTTAAACGAGGGAAGTGATCGGGGCTGAAGGCATCATATAATTCATTGTTTCCCCTGAGCTTGAGATGGGTGAGACCCTCCAGTCCTGCAGATGGCACTGAGTGAAGCCTGTTTTCAGTCAAGTCCCTGGGATGAGGAAAAAAAAACAAGAAACACATAGTTGGATTTCAGATCAATTCTTGTGAAGTTTTAAAAACGACCACAAAAGATGTGCAGTATTTTCCCCGTGTGCTACGGAATGTTCATAAACAGCTCTTTGAAATTCCATGTTAGCAAAGCTCTTACATAACAACAACAAAATACCCGCGGTCTAGCACCATGTGTTACTTACAATTTGACCAAAGAATGCAATGAGGCAAAGGCATCTTCATGGATCCAGTCTATCTTGTTCCAGCTTAAATCCCTGACAAAAAAAGTGAACAAAATAAAACATCCATCCATTTTCCATTCCGCTTATCCTCACGTGGTGGAAGCCTGTCCCAACTGTCACCGGGCAGTAGGCGGGGTACAACCTCAACTGGTTGTCAACCAATCACAGGGCACACGTGGACAAATAACCATTCACACTCACACTCACTCCCAGGGACAATTTAGAGTGTTCCATTCACCTGCCATGCATGCTTGTGGAACGTGGGAGGAGGCCGCAGTACCCGCAGAAAAGCCACATAGACACGGAGAGAGCATGTAAACCGCACACAGGAGCCACAATCGAACCCTGCCCCTCTGCACTGTGAAGCGGATAGGCTAAGCAGTCAATCACTGTGCCGCCCAAAATAAAACTAAGTACTCTAATTCTATTTTGATTACTGTATGTCTCTGACCAATAGATGTCAGTAAAGCTGCATATGAGTGTAAGTTTAGGGCCCTCTTTGCCATTATCAGCCTTTTAAAGTGTTGAATTCCCTTATTGGATCTAACTTATCTCATTTTCTGCCTGCCAAACAGGAGCACTTTGCATTGATTTTCCAAAAAAAATAAATAAAAGAATTGAAAGGCCTGTAGAGATTAAACTGGTGCGTATCACAAGAATGTGTGCCCCCAAAAACTCCTCGTGGGGTCCTGCCCTGCATGATGCAGTTCTAATTAAAACATATGCGATATGGAAAAAAAAAAGTTTTACTCACAGTGTTTTTAGAGAGGAGAGCTGCTGGAAGGTACTGGACTCAAGCCTCGTGATTTGGTTGTGCTGAAGCCCGCTGTTGAGAAAACCTTCTAGGTGAAGTGTGAATTTATGAATATCAATTTGTGGGACTGCAGTGTTGATCACTCACATTTCTTGTAGTGCGGAGCAGTGGTAAAAGCTTGGCAGATGCTGTATTTGGTTGTATGACAGTTCCCTACAACACCACCACACAACAACGATTGATTTTAAGGGTTGCGGCTCATGCTTTAACTTTTGCACATGTGCAGTTTTGCCGCCTCTCTTTGTTTGTTTTTATACGTATACTTACAACACTCTGAGGCGAGGCAGCTGTTCGCATAGATCGAGAGGGAGAGTCGAGAGACCCGCCTGAGTCAGTGTCCTAGAGTGAGAATGACAATCCTCTCAAACAAACAAGTGACAGCACTTTGCAATGAGCCTCACTTATTTAGACAGGAAATTTTGACTTTCTGGGTGTCTTTTTCCCCGAACATCTGAAACCCACATGTTCAGGGCAATTTCACTATCATCACATGCGTTTTCCATTCTTGCTTGTTGTCCATTTTTATGTCATATTGAACCATGGATGCTCCAATCAGGGTTTTATGCATCTGATTCTTATATCGATCACAAGGATTAGCTGTATATTTTTCAATTTATTTTAGAGCTGCAACTAAAGAAGAACCCATAAAATTTACATACAAATCCACATAAAAATGCAGATATCTTGTTTTTTTTGTTTAGTGTTTTTATACTTTGGTTTATTACAGTGGTTCCCGCCCACTGTTCAAGGGCAATAGGGAGGATTAGCGAAAATAACGGCCACTGAAATGCATTGTGAGAAAAAAAAATGTTTCAACCCTCAAAAGTTTGTCAAAAAACATAGATGAACATTCAGTTGACAAAATTGAAAACCAAACATAAAAAAATATAAAAATAAAGAATGTTCATAAATATTGAAAAAAAAAACACATTGACAAAATGTGTACCGATGCGAATGTCAGGTGCCAATCCGCAACTATGTGGGGGTCCACCATGAATCCCCATTCATGTCTGCTCAAGGGATAATTGAACTCAGCCTCCAATGTATACTTTGTGCTGCCAACCACACCCAGAACCAGATCATCACACCAATGCAGGCAAGCAATACCTTGCTCGCATGTCCCTCAGCAGTACCCCGCAAGCAGAATAGCATCTCTCGAATAGTTAGGTGCTCTTTTATTTGTCTGGAATAGGATTTGGGCTTTGGAATCAGAGGACATGGTTAGTCCTTCCAGGCTGAACAACTGCTGCCCCCTTTCGACAGTCGCATCACAATTGAAGCACCAACTGGTAGGATCTCTTCTGCCACTTTAATGACTAAACAGTAGTAAAGCCGGCTAACTTCATGATCAACCAGTCGATGGAATAATGCCTTTGTCCTCAGAATCAAAAATGTGTCATCCTCTGAACCAGGAAGCATTGTTGTTAATGAACCTTGCTGCAAGTACTATTTTTGTTATCAGACGTGTTGAAGTTTTGCAGATAATAAAATGATATTGTGAGTAAAGTCATTCTCATAGAGGGGAGGCACTCACAAAACTTCCAAGCTGGTTGTTCCTTTCAGGTCAGGAAAGTTTTGAATTGGGGCGGCTCCATTCAGGGAACTACAGGCGGAGGAAAAAAAAAAAAGAGAGAGATCTAGTCTCCGAAAAGTGCTCACTCTCACTCATGCACACATATGTTTGTTCCCCAGACTCTGTCTAACAGCTCATTTGAACCATCACACTTTTCATCCAACATCAATACAGTCTGCTTTGGCTGCTTCACTAGACATCATAAGTCACACCATTGAACATGTTCTTACAACACTCTCTCTTTTACCACATCAGGACACAGCACAGCAATATGCTAACACAACATCATTCACTATGCCGTTACACATGTCCACTCTTGCCGCTTGGGACGTACAAATGATTTAAATAGCGTTTGGGTGAACTCACTGCAACTGTGTTCTGCTGACCTCATACTTACAGTGTGTGCAACTTGGGTAAGAACTGGAAAGCGGATTTTCCCACAAACTGGATGGGGTTCTCATAAAAATGGCTGTGAAAAAAATACGATGGATGTTGAAATAAAATGGGCTTGACATGATGATGTTCAAGATGTTGACTAAAAATAGCCTTTCGGTTTTTAACGTGGTAAAAGCATGAAGTTCTCACATGGTTTGGAGGTGAGGATTTCCCACAAAGGCTCCCTCTGGGATTGCTTTGATATTGTTGTTATGAAAGCCCCTGCGAATGGAAATCAGTTTGCAATATATAGTCAGGCAGTCTATTAATATGGGGATGATTTGTCTTGGGGGTTTGTGTGACTGAGGCAAGTCATGCTGCACCTGCCGTTGAACAGCTGAAAAACATTTTGGGATGCAAGAGATTTGAACATGTGCATGTATGCTGTGTGTATCTGTGACACGTGTGCGCCTTGGAACATCTGCTGAATTGGAGTAAAGACATGCAGTGTGTGTGTGTGTGTGTGTGTGTGTGTGTGTGTGTGTGTGTGTGTGTGTGTGTGTGTGTGTGTGTGTGTGTGTGTGTTCGGGAACACGGCTGAGTGGGGTGGAGGGAGTAGCCAGCACCTGCTTTGGGGGGTGAGGGGGATTGTATCCGAATGCCACATTAAATTCACTTAACGGGATTAGTGAGGATAACTCAGCCATGATAGTAATGTTGGGCAGGTGTTATTTTGTGTGTGTGTGTGTGTGTGTGTGTGTGTGTGTGTGTACGCACAGCTCCTGAAGCTTACTCAGTGTCCTGATGGCCACAGGGAACTCCTGGAGTTCATTGTAATTCAAATCCCTATGAAAGACAGATAAACATCAAGTTCCCATGGTTAAATAAAATATTGAAAGCACATGGCTTCGTCACACTTTCACCTCAAGTGCATGGAATTTATAATCCACACATCTACAGTATAATATTCTTGTCAGTTTTGGTTACGTGTGCACTCTACAGTGCATGTCTTCTGCTCTCTGAGGGGCTAAAGGTTTGAAGTTTGCATTTGCCCTTCGACCTTTGCAGCTTTTACTTTATTATTTGGGTCTGACTCTCATTAGTTTCCCAGGAAACGCTGTACCATAACAACCGTTGCTATCACTGACATTTCTCACATGCAGGTGGTAAGAAGACGGGGTAGGGCTGGGGGCTTTTGTGTATGGCTTGCTTGTACGACAGCGTGCTATAGCGTACTCTTTAACCTGCATTTTTGCAGGGGTAGAATTTATTATTCTGTACATATTCTTCTTTCCTTTATTAAAAAAAAAGTACAAATTCAACTCCATTCATTGTTAGTCTTTTCCATATGTCATGGTTATGTGCTTGTCTAAAGCAATGCTACTGCGTTTTCTCAGTGTTTCAGGATAAACGTCTATCAGTGTTCGAATGTCCTGCTTGGAATATAGGTGGCCTCCTGGATGGCTTATTGCAGTAATAGTTTTATCTAATGTGAGATGGCGCTCAGGGAAGGTGACACTGATGCAAATGGCCGCTTGAATTTCTCATGAGCAATGCCACTGTGTGAGATTGACCCTTCATACCATCGCAATCACCGCGTCAGTGTCACCCGATCTGTCGCACTCAATTTCACCTGTCTTTCCTTTTAGCTTGTAGCCACAACACTTCAGCACAATCAATTCAGCTATTCTATCCCTTTTTTCGCTTCTCTTGTTAATCTCGGTTCGCTACAAGGGCTTTTTAAATGGCATGATATGGGCTTAGGGACTTCACGGACCATTAGTAACGCGTACAAATGAATTTTTCCTAATACATGCCGATAAAAAGGAGTACTGTACGTAATTTATTACTGCAGCGTTTTTTTTTCACAATATACCAGGAATATTGTTTTAATTAAACTACAATGACTTTTGCTGGATATACAGCGCTCTCGGCTAACTTTTTGCACTGGTGCACCCAACTATTTTTATATTATTAACTATTTTATATATATTATATTCGCGCATATATGCATGCACGCCACGACGAGCAACAGCCTGAGCGCCCAAACATAAATAAAACCTAAAGATACAAACACACAACTCTCTCCCCCACCCCCCCCATTTCCTCCTCCCACCGCTTGAGGTCGACTTGGGACAGTCTGCTGGCTCTTGGTCGATTGCAATCGACGTATTGGGCACCACTGCCTTAAAAACAGAGGTAATTCGCTGACTAGCTTAGCACTTAGCGCCGTTGTCTGTGCATGAGCGGTGATTCAGTCATCTGATTAGTTGCTCTCTATGTCAATCAAGTAACAGGATGGATGATAGGCTGACGTAGTACGTTCGATGTATCAAGCGCGTGGTTTTAATGGCAGCGCCATCGCTGAGGCGTTTTCGACAATTGTGTGAAAGCCGGGAGCCGCATTGAACTAGTCAAAGAGCCGCATGCAGCTCGCAAGCCTCAGGTTGGCCACCCCTGGTATATGGAGTCACTAATACCTTCCTCCTCACCTCTGGAAAGGCTGGTTGCACTAGTGCAACCTCTTATTTTATTTTTTGTCTGTGTACCATTGAAAAATTTGGTTGCCGACGCACCCAAATCGGTCCCAGTCTCGAGTCCTAATACTGTATTTGCTTTCATACTCTTAGACCCCCTTCTCTTTAAGATCGTACTTTTCTGCACCTTGCATTTTTGTGTGTTTGCTTCTCCCTTCCCGAATATATCGGAGAGAATTTTGACTTCTGCATCCCTCAATGATGTAATAAAATAGCAACCTTTATTCCAACACCTGACAATTTAATTTAATGGTCCTTTCTTTTTTTTTTGGCATGCTTAGCTCTAAGATTTAAGCATACCTCAGAACACAAAACAATGTTAAGACACGCAATGGAAGTAGATCAAAGTGAGGGTGTATTTCAGAAAGTTTTGCTGTGGTAATAAATCAATGTGGTTGCTGTAAACTCTTACCATAAAGACTTTATGGTGATACTTGCTAATACGTGATTTTCATGGGAATGTTTGCGGAAGCCGTGCAAGCACTTCATCTTAGTCTCTGGGGTTAGATTTGTGCATCGGTAAACTATGTATTATAACCGCGCATGAGCGTTGTGCAGCCAGGAGAGCAAAAAGATTGGGAGAATGCATCTTTTTGGGTAAATGAATGCACCGTTCTCATGCAGTCATTCTGGTTCATGCTTCTGAATTGTGTGAGATACTCACAGAGTCGCCAGACTATGTAACCCTTCAAAACATCTCATTCCCAAGATCTGGATCCAGTTGTTATGGAGATGTCTAGGTAAAGGCCACAAGTGTTTTTTTAGCGAATCTGACCTTCTGGTCTCTTAGACAAACAGCACACATCGCCACCTCAATCCACCCAACAAATGCATTCCGTACTCACAGTACAACAAGTGCAGAGAGGTTGGCAAATGCATAATCTGGAATATGCGTGATCTGGTTGAGGGCCAGGGTCATGGCCTGAAGGGAGTGTAGAGCATCCAGGGCAACGACTGGGATTTCTGTCAGGGAATTGTCATCCAGCCACAGGTGTCTGAGAGCAGGAACCCCTCTAAAGGCGCCAGCAGGAACTTCAGACAGGAGGTTGGCATCCAGACGCCTGTGGGGTTAGAAGATGAATCTTGTGGTGATGTGTTGTGGTATTAAAACGCTGCGGCTTCCAGGAGTATAATTTTGAGAATCACGCATGGTTCATTCTGCTCTTATCTTAAGCACTTGTCTTTTCGTCTGTGCAAAAAGGGAAAAAAAAACATGTTTAGCTTCACCAGTACGGGCCTGTACAGTAGCTATTCTGAATAACGTGTTTGGTATTAATACCTCGGTGTCCTGGGAAATTTAACAAGAAGGGAGTGTCAAAAGCCTTACAATCTTCCTTCTGACTTTCTTTCACGCTTGGAATTTGCTGTTACCATCACATCCTGGCAAGCCATGAGTGAGACACAAACATTGTTCACTTTCCAATGATTCATTTATTGAACTGGGCACACACAAGCATTCGGTCTTTCATCCCTTCAAGCCAACTAAACCTAACAAACCTTTGTCCTCCTCTCGGTGTCCTCAAAGCATTGGTATGAGTGTGACATAAACAGCAAGGAAATCTAGTAATGTGCATGCACTGTCCAGGCTGATGTGATGGATGGTCCCCTCGGGGGCAAACATGAGAATCCAAGGCCACATCCGCATTCTGTTCTTCTTTTGGCCCTTCACACGTTCATTGTTCTTCATGTAGTTACATGTCTACATCGAAGAACTCACAGCCACTGTTGACTAGTCAACTCACAGATGAACATTTGGTTATTTTATGAACTGTGATTCTTTGCGGAGTCTTGTGCTGCAGCTCCTGCTGTGCCTCGTCACCCGTTCGAGGCTTCGCCAAAACCAACAGAAACGTCAAAGTGAAATCTGAAATTAAAAACTCTGAACTCTGGGCTTTGCTCCCCGCGGGCATTTGCCACCGGGAGAGGCAACTGTATACGCTGGCTCCCAATGCTCTCACGTGATCAGCATCATATTATTTTCTACTTCCTAAGAGAGCTTTTTTAAATGCCTATTTTTTGTGCTTAACATCGTCCCCCGACATCATGTGTCCTTGACCCAAATCGCCAGATGAAAGCTGCGGAAGACCCTACAACTTTCCGGACTGCTCTCCAGGGCAAAATAAATGTTCCTCAGAGTGGACCTGCCAGGTCTCCCTCCAGAAGGTCTAGTAAGAACCAGGAATGTTTCACAGAAACCAATAAAGCAGCAGCTATTTCCTGTCTATTACATCAAAGTCTGAAGTCTGATTATGGGAACGGGAAGGAGAACATTCCCTTACACAATTCAGGAGTGGTGCCGACTTATCTGAATTCTCCAGACCTGTTCACTGGTGCCTATAGCACAGTCTAATTATGATGTTCTTTTTCCTTTACCTTCTTTGACCTCACTGACTTTGATATATGAGGACGTGTTTTTCTTCATGTTTTTAGTTCTGCGGAGACAAGATAATTCTTGTTTGAGATCAAGTGATCATTTGTTTTGGATGAAAGGCTTTTTGTGCTGTGATGCCGTGCTTTCTTGTGTTTCACGTCACTGAGAGACGCCGGCAAGCTTTACTTTCCAAAGCCTTTTCGCCTTAATCTTTCTATGCTGAGCTTATCATTACTTATAATGACAAGGTACTGGGTCTCTACGCAGGGGCTCATTGTGTATGTGTGTTTTCTCGACTTGAAGCCATCTCTAAGGGGCGTAATTGTTCAAAGACCACACACACACACACACACACACACACGGTTGACTTTGAACACGTTGGTGTTGCACATTGAAGGCAAAGACAGAAAAAGTAATTTTTGACACGGAGCAACAAAAGTTCCAGCACGTAAGCAGGTGGATGGCTTCCGACAACTTCACCAGTCTCCAATGAGGAAAAATGGCTTTGTGTGCTAGAATTCATGAATTATTCAAGTGGGAAGAAGGCAGGTGGAGTTTGTCCGTGATAAAATATTAAGATTGACGGGTCAGGTCGAGGAGTTACTGATGAGCTCCACATGCACACACCCCAAAGCATACATGCTGGCACACATATATTGACCCCACGGATGAGACAATTAAGCCACCAAACAGTCATTAGCCAACCAAGCGGGATAGCAGTGTGGGTGGTGCAAGAAGAGTGGAAGAGGAAGAGTGGGGGAATTAATGGAAAATGAGGTGGTTTCACAGCTCATTGGAGATGTTCTCCCTGGCCTGCAGTGTCTGCTGTTTGCCTCATGGCTTCCAGATGCTACCATGAAGTGCGTTTGCACAGCCAGGAGAGTCAAAGAGCTCTGTGCTGAATGCAGAGGCTCTTTTGCCGATATTAGACGACGGTCTGCAATGTGTCACCGGTACTGTACAGCTGAGATATGCGCGGGTGGGGATCAGAGAAGTTTTCATTTCCTGCTGAGTGAGAGGTGAGTATAGACGCGCGTGCGTATGTTGGACTCACAGTGAAAGCAGGTTTGGTAGGTCCCACGGAGCATCATGGGGAAGTCTTTCAAGGTGGTTGTTCTGTAGCATTCTGAACGGAACAAAATAAAGGCATCAGTGACATTCGAAAAGGATCAGCAAATGGTGTGGGCACCTGAGGCCACAAATAATTCCAAAGTGATTGGAATCTGACCCCTAATAGGAAAAGGTCAGTGTAGGTAGAGGAAAGGAGACGCTCTTTGGGTGGGCTGTTGACGCATTCTGTTCTTCTTTTGGCCCTTCACACGTTCATTGTTCTTCATGTAGTTACATGTCTACATCGAAGAACTCACAGCCACTGTTGACTAGTCAACTCACAGATGAACATTTGGTTATTTTATGAACTGTGATTCTTTGCGGAGTCTTGTGCTGCAGCTCGTGCTGTGCCTCGTCACCCGTTCGAGGCTTCGCCAAAACCAACAGAAACGTCAAAGTGAAATCTGAAATTAAAAACTCTGAACTCTGGGCTTTGCTCCCCGCGGGCATTTGCCACCGGGAGAGGCAACTGTATACGCTGGCTCCCAATGCTCTCACGTGATCAGCATCATATTATTTTCTACTTCCTAAGAGAGCTTTTTTAAATGCCTATTTTTTGTGCTTAACATCGTCCCCCGACATCATGTGTCCTTGACCCAAATCGCCAGATGAAAGCTGCGGAAGACCCTACAACTTTCCGGACTGCTCTCCAGGGCAAAATAAATGTTCCTCAGAGTGGACCTGCCAGGTCTCCCTCCAGAAGGTCTAGTAAGAACCAGGAATGTTTCACAGAAACCAATAAAGCAGCAGCTATTTCCTGTCTATTACATCAAAGTCTGAAGTCTGATTATGGGAACAGGAAGGAGAACATTCCCTTACACAATTCAGGAGTGGTGCCGACTTATCTGAATTCTCCAGACCTGTTCACTGGTGCCTATAGCACAGTCTAATTATGATGTTCTTTTTCCTTTACCTTCTTTGACCTCACTGACTTTGATATATGAGGACGTGTTTTTCTTCATGTTTTTAGTTCTGCGGAGACAAGATAATTCTTGTTTGAGATCAAGTGATCATTTGTTTTGGATGAAAGGCTTTTTGTGCTGTGATGCCGTGCTTTCTTGTGTTTCACGTCACTGAGAGACGCCGGCAAGCTTTACTTTCCAAAGCCTTTTCGCCTTAATCTTTCTATGCTGAGCTTATCATTACTTATAATGACAAGGTACTGGGTCTCTACGCAGGGGCTCATTGTGTATGTGTGTTTTCTCGACTTGAAGCCATCTCTAAGGGGCGTAATTGTTCAAAGACCACACACACACACACACACACACACACACACACACGCACACGGTTGACTTTGAACACGTTGGTGTTGCACATTGAGGGCAAAGACAGAAAAAGTAATTTTTGACACGGAGCAACAAAAGTTCCAGCACGTAAGCAGGTGGATGGCTTCCGACAACTTCACCAGTCTCCAATAAGGAAAAATGGCTTTGTGTGCTAGAATTCATGAATTATTCAAGTGGGAAGAAGGCAGGTGGAGTTTGTCCGTGATAAAATATTAAGATTGACGGGTCAGGTCGAGGAGTTACTGATGAGCTCCACATGCACACACCCCAAAGCATACATGCTGGCACACATACATTGACCCCACGGATGAGACAATTAAGCCACCAAACAGTCATTAGCAAACCAAGCGGGATAGCAGTGTGGGTGGTGCAAGAAGAGTGGAAGAGGAAGAGTGGGGGAATTAATGGAAAATGAGGTGGTTTCACAGCTCATTGGAGATGTTCTCCCTGGCCTGCAGTGTCTGCCGTTTGCCTCATGGCTTCCAGATGCTACCATGAAGTGCGTTTGCACAGCCAGGAGAGTCAAAGAGCTCTGTGCTGAATGCAGAGGCTCTTTTGCCGATATTAGACGACGGTCTGCAATGTGTCACCGGTACTGTACAGCTGAGATATGCGCGGGTGGGGATCAGAGAAGTTTTCATTTCCTGCTGAGTGAGAGGTGAGTATAGACGCGCGTGCGTATGTTGGACTCACAGTGAAAGCAGGTTTGGTAGGTCCCACGGAGCATCATGGGGAAGTCTTTCAAGGTGGTTGTTCTGTAGCATTCTGAACGGAACAAAATAAAGGCATCAGTGACATTCGAAAAGGATCAGCAAATGGTGTGGGCACCTGAGGCCACAAATAATTCCAAAGTGATTGGAATCTGACCCCTAATAGGAAAAGGTCAGTGTAGGTAGAGGAAAGGAGACGCTCTTTGGGTGGGCTGTTGATGTCATTCTCAGAAGAAAAGAGCAAGGAAGGAAATGGGGGGCAAGCAATTGAACACTCTACTTCCCCTCCTGCTCTCTGTTTCTCCTTTCCGTTGAGGTTACTTAGGCTCAGCCTTGCAAGCCCAGGCCCGTGGCATTGCTTGTCTTATTGATGTACCAGAAAAGCAGTGTGCTAGTGAAGTTGCATCGGCGCAATACCGTTATTGAATTGATTGATTCCTGGAGCAATAAGATTAACGTTTAGTTGTTTTTGGTTGTTGTTGTTGTTGTTTGGGTAATAATTTTTTTTTTTAATTGTGATGAGCAAAGAACAATAACTGTATTTCAATGTACAGTAGGACATCTGTACATATGTCACTGTCGTAGCTGCCTGAGCATAAATTTTAATCCCCCTCTTCACGCTTACGTCTGAGTACACAATTTACGATTTTTGTGTTTTAGCAGCAGTTCTTAACAGTGATAAATGTTAACTATCGAACCAATGAATCCAACGACCTGTATGAGCACGTCAAGCTCATATCTGTCACTGGCTGAGATGCTGAAAAAAAATAAATATATATATATATATATATATATATATATATATATATATATATATATATATACATATATATATATATATATATATATATATATACACACACACACACACACACACACATACACACCATTATTGTAAGACACTGAATTCAGTCTTATGGTTTTGGAGTTCCTTTGTATGTCACGACTGTACTGTGTGCGAGTTGGTGTGTGTAAATGTGTACCTATATGTGTGTTTGTGTAATGAAGAGACTCCATTACCACAAACTTTGCAGTTTATTACACAGGGTCAGCCATGCATTTTACTTTGAAACAGCTCAATAAAGCTAATGTATTCAGGAAGGAAGCTAAACTACTCTGAGGTCACATCCATAGTTGGCTTGCAGTCATGTATGAGCACTTTGTTTCTTTCCAATGGATTCAAGTAGTGTTCATTTTTTCTCAGGGTGTCGTGGATCCTTAAAATTGACACTCAATTTTCAAATCTGACATTTAAAGATCTTTATCAAGAACTGTGTTGAATAGCTGGCAAGTCATGGGTTCATGCCGTTTCGTATACCGTATAAGGTAGAGTTTGGTAGTTTTAATTAATAAAAGCTCCTACCTGCAATCCCCTGGAAAAAATGGTTCACACTTGATCATATTCAAATTTGGCCTGAAACTGGCCTTATTACTAATCTCCTTTAAAAACCATGCCACGCCGACAACTGCCTGTCGGATTATTATGCCTTGCTCACGATTCTGTCCTCAAGTACTTCAATTCTTTAGACATTTTCTGTATTTTTTTCCCCCTTGTAGCCTTTGCCGAGTAATTCATTGTATTTTTCTTGTTAGGTATTCTTGGTTTATGTTCTTTGCATATTGGATTCTCTTGTCCTTTGAGTTGACATTTTCTTTATCTTCCTTTTACAAGCGCTTTTGGTTTGGTCTCGCCTTTTCCTGGTTCTTTGTTATTAGTGTCCTTCCTTGTAGTTTTATCGGTCTTGCATTTTTATGAATAAATATACTTTTGTTCAAAGCCCCTGATCTGTCCGGAATCCTTCCAGACACCTGACAGATTCCTTAAACATGCAGATACCTGTGTTCTTCTTACTGTGTTGTTGGACTGAATTGGTTGGCAAGATCATCAAACCCACAGGAAACATAGCTACATTTTATGAGCCCTTTTCCCCTACCTATTCTGTGTACTTTTTCTCCCCTCAGGACATTGAATTACTTGCACCTGGACTCTTTGGGAACCAGAAGCAAGTGCATTAATGAGAGTGTTTACAGGCACACTGATAAATTCTGTATCGATATCTATATAGGCATAGATGTTGTTGCTCTCTCTCTCTCTCTCTCTCTCTCTCTCTCTCTCTCTTCTCTCTTTCGCTCTCTCTCGCTCTCTCTCACTAGTATGAACAGCATGCATAGAAATAGTTTGATGGTGACTTCTCTGTCACATTGTTGTAGTCATGGTGGGTGGCATGACCAGGGGGTCCTTGTAGCACATTTTAAACTCTCTGTGAGTGACATTTACAGGAATGGAAGACATTTATTACATCTTGACGGAGCAGTTTAACGATGCACTGACCTGCGTATACAGTATTATACTATTGAAGAGAACAATCCCACCTCAAATGTTTGATACACCAACACACCAGCATGGCAAGAAGATTGAAGCCATAAAATTAGTTTCGAAAGGTGGAAGAAGTCACTCCCAAAACGTAGACCTCCGCCGATTCCCACAGAGATTTGCCTTGTCCAATACCCACTAAAAGTGCTCACATTTTATTATCTTTTGCCCTCCCACTTCTGGCTGTACTATATGTTTTACCACTGCTGTGCACGTTTTTCTAATTTGTCACTTGTAGTATTTGCGGCAGGCGTAAAAATTGATGGCGGCTTCTTATCCCTTGTTGTAATCATGGTGGGTGGTGTGACTCCTTGCAGTACACCTGTGAAGGTGTTTGACTTACAAAAAAAACAAAAAAAACCCAGTCATTAATTGTAACTGTGGTGGGGCATTTCATGATGCACAGACCTGTGTATAGGAGTCAAGCTGAGAACACACTCGAAATACTTGATACAAAAGCCAAGCAGCATGGCAAGAAGACTGAAGCTATAAAATTGCTGTGGAAATGAGGAAGGAATTACTCACAAAACTTTCAGGTTGTGGAGACCCTGGAGAGCATGACCTGAAATATACCTCAGCTGATTCCCAGAGATTCGCCTGGAGGTCAAAATAGAGATCAGAAAAGTGAGAGCAAAATTAAGTGCAGGAATATACAGTACATCAAAATTTACGAGTCTCATAAGAAAATGCTGCCTTTTGCTTCGTTCTGGACTTGTGGCTGAAGGGATCGAGCACTGCCATTACTTAATCTCAGTGCTTTGGGGTGAGTGTTGGGGCAGAATGCAAATAATATTCGATTCATTTCAATGTGGTTGCTGTTGGCCCGAGCGCGCACTGAAACCTTAAGCAATCAAAAGGGGGTACTGATGAGTGCCGATTGTCTGATTTGAATAAAAGTTAGCTTAGCTCAGTAAGTGCCCAAACTAAATATTGGCTTGTCTTCCTGTGCGGATGTTTATATATATATGTGTGTGTGTGCATGTATGGGTGTGCGCGTGTGCCGTAAGGTGTATCCTTTTCTTTTTTTTTTCCTTTTTTTTTGTGCACATGTGTGTTGTGTGACAGCTTGTGCTATTTTCCATGTCCTTGATTTAAATTGGGCTCAGTCTAAGGAGCCTTGAGGATAGCATGGGAGAAAAACCACACGCATTCATACAAGCAATCCAATCAGCTTGTTTATCAAACACAGCACCTAATGGTCATTTGTGAGCGTGGATAAGATGTCCAAATAAATAGCATTGAGTCCAGCAGTGTAACTGTCAAGGTCAGAAGCTGCAAGCGCCGTTTAAACACAGATTTGCGCTTCACAGCTTGAGACCACCCACTTTTGTTAAACACACAAGCACACGTTACATGTTACACACTGGCATCCTCCTCCTCCCCTCCCCTCCCCTCCCCACCTCCTCCTCCTCCTCCACCTCGCACTCTTGCTCTTCAGGCGGACGGCCCTGATGTGCAAATTACATCCTGATAGAATATTGGCGTACCTTCCAAACCACCTTCACCACTATCACCCAGATGGTAACAGACAAGGGCTGTGAGCAAACTCTCGCTGACATCTGATACTCCTGTCAAATATGTGTCAGGCAGACTCACTGCGCTGGCAAACCACTCGGCCCCACATGTATCCGCCAATTCTCACACTCTTGAAGTGTGTGTTTATCAGCATGAATAGAGACACAATCTCACATCTAGTTTGATAAGTCATGCCGATAGAAGCGCAGTATATATATATATATATATATATATATATATATATATATATATATATATATATATATATATATATATATATATATATATATATATATATATGTATATATATATATATATATATATATATATATATATATATATATATATATATATATATATAGAGAGAGAGAGAGAGAGAGAGAGAGATCAGTGCAGGTTTTTCAATACATGATTTATTCGTATTGTGCAATGACAGAATATAAAGCCCTTTCTCGGTTTTATTTATTTGCTATTGCTCAAGATGGCCACAAGAGACAATTCCAATAGGCTTTTTATTTTTCATTTATTTATTTGTTTTTTACAGGAGTAACTGTTTCGTTCGAGGCCCCATAAATGAGATCTAAGCCTCTCTCTCTGTCCTCAGGCATCTTCCTGCTGAAGTAAAGGATCAGCTCCAGATGCATTGCGATATACGTCTAGTAGTCTGCACTAAAGGCAACATTAAGAACGGTCCCTGTAGTCGAGGTTGAATGGTGGTTTGAGGACGTCTTTTGCCGATTCTGGAAACACGCAGTTGCAGCCGTTATCGGTAAGATTAGCAAGTATCTCAGCCAACCAGCCTTTCCCCATTAGCTGCAGCGCCGATGCCAAAATTGCGTCAGAGTGGAGTTGAGCGCTCATTGGATACTTTATTTGTCAAATGGATTATTACATCAAAAGTAAAGACGGATAGTGAAAATATGTTTTGATGGTCTTGATCGACATCATCAAAGCACCCGTAGCTCTCTGTTGACACGGAGTTTCCATGACATCAGTCTGTGTATAGATGTGCATATGTGCATATGGGTGAATGTTCCGCACTTTGGCTTTCATAATCATTCTAAATCAATCTCATTCTAATGAAAAGCGACCTTGCTCTTGTCAAAGCATTGTCACAGCTGTTTTTTCTTTTCTTTTAATTTGATTTCAAGATAGTTTGGACTTTTCTTGGCCCTTGAGCTGCATGGATAAAAACTCAAATCCAAAACTTCAAAATGGTTCACCACAGTGAAGTGGTTCCTCGATTAAACAAAATAGATCACAATGATTTTACTATTTTGGATAAGCTGTTGGCCTAACCAATGAAACGAGTATTATCACTCCCACCTACCTCGATTTGCTCAATATTAGCATAAATTAGATATTTCAGTTTGCGTTGAATAGTCTTTCTTTCTTTCTTTAAGCTAATGTCGCACGCAGCAGAGCCAAAAGGACGATGTGCTCTCCTGATAAAAGATTGTGGTTTGTAGTGTCTGCAGAAGCATGTAAGATTACATTTTAACACCCTTTATCCATCAACAGAAACTTGATCTCGCCTTCTGTTTAGAGGTCCAGTCTCAGGGTCCACCACTGAATCTGGCATTAACCTCTGGAACTGTCTTCGTTAAAATTAAGTATTGTAAAACTGTCAGCAGGAAGTTTATGCAATGTTTATGTAAACAAATGCAAGCAGAGGAATCTAAGGGTCGCCATTGACAGAATCAAGGAAAAACACAATCGGATCTGGATGCTGTAGTTGGCTTTGTGTGCACCTGGAGGACTACGATGGCCAATACTACAATATAATAACCTTCGTGTTGTGTTCACAGAGCTGTTTTTTTTTTTAACTCCGCGTGATAACACTTGTACTCTCATGAATCTTCCTGTCAAACCGCAACATTACATTAAGGCAATTGAGAGAGTGACTGGAATAGAAACTCAATTCCAATACCTCTTGATGAGATACAAATGTACGCAGTAATGATATAATGAGCATCAAATTCAATCTCAATCTTTAGACATGCAACTTTCTCCTTTAATGCTCTGTTCGGTTGACAGTTCCTTGCAGGTGTTTGAAGTAAAGAGTCATCTCTTGATTTCGTAAAACAACTCCGAAGTATGCCCTAATGAGACGAGTGTGGGATGAGTCAGACCTAAACTTGTAGAGAATGTGCTGCAGGCCACTGAACACTCACATTAAAACCACCGAGACACTTCATCTTCGATGAAATCGTGATAAATGTCATGTAATATCATAAGAATAAGCTGCACGCACACAATGATATTGAGAGAGATAAAATGCAATATCATACAAACAACTTTGAAAAAGGACGTGAAGCAACTGCTGTATGTGGCTTGAAAGATTTGCACTGCCCCAAAATGCATGTCCAAAACATCAAGGGGGGTATCTCAAGATTGCATCGACGTGCAATCAGAGTGAATAGTAAATAGCAGTGAAGTGCTTTAACATGAATTGGAATGGAGGTGTGTATACAGAGAGCGTGGGAATCCAAAGTCAAACATCAAACAATTAATCACAGCAGCAGTCACAGCGTGCCTCGTCCTGCCTTCTTCTGGCGCGAGCAGCAAATACTACGCACACACATCAGCTCCTCTCTCGCACCTTGTCCAGGGTTGCTTTTTTCTTTTTTTGTCTTTGCCGTGTGTATTGGTGAATGCAATGTGTGTATCATGAGCTTCCATGCTTCATCTCTCGATATAAGAAGTGGGGAGTACTTTTCCCTTCTACAAAAAAAATGTGAAGATGTATTTATTCATTTTATTTTTATCTCATTGAAAATCAATTGCCTGCGTGTTGAGGTGCAACTGGCGGTGGCACCATTGCGCCTTCACGTTTATGTACTTGTAATTGGCAGTAGCGAGGCCGGGGACGGTGTTGTTGGGGATGGAGCATCACTGCCATTGTTGCTGTCATCATGCGACTATTATTGTTGTTAATGGAGCTGTTGTTGTGCCCATTGTGTTCTCGTCCCTCCCCTGGCCACTCAATCTTTCTTATCAATTTTTTTTTTTGCTTTATCTATCCTCAGGCTCTCAATACTACAGCTCTCCATTTCAACTCATACCGACAGAAAGGAAAACTCCTTAAAAAGAGTTTTCCCTTGCCTCTGTGCTTGCGCACATAGGGTTCATTTGGTTTTCTTTTATGAACCAGAACTCATGTTGTCAATTTGTGCACTGCGATAAGCTAGCAGTCAGTTCAGGGTGTACACCGCCGACCGCCCAAAGACAGCTGGGATGGGCTCCGGCACGGCCGCAACATTCGCGATGTTAAGCGGCTCAGTGACATGATCTGTCTGTTTTTGTTTTGAGGTCCAGCCGAGCGGCGGACATTTCCATTTAGCTGTGCACCTGTCCTGCATCGCAATGAAGCCACTATTGCAGGACTCTCCTGCCGACAACTGACTGTTGGGTGATTCGTTTGCTCAAGCCATTGTTCGTGTGCTCCGTTTTTCCCGTTCCTCTTTATTTTCTCGACGTTTTCTAGTTGTTGTCATTTAGGTTTTGGTGAGTTATTCTCGGTTTGCAATGGTCCTGAATTGGTTTTCTTGTCCTTTTGTGACAACCTAGTTTTCGTATATTTTCCTTGCTTTTTGCAAGCACCTTTTGTTTCTCCCGTTTTACGCTGGTGTGTTTACCAGCATCTTTATTTGTACTTTGTACAAATAAAAAAGTGGCCTAGCGCCACTTTTTCTGTAATAAATATTTGTTGTGTACATTTTATCTGAGTCTGCGTTTTAAGAGTCCACTTCTGTCCGGCACCTACTGGACCCTGACACTCGGATCATGGATGAATGGATGAATCGGTGCTTGGAAATAAAATTGACTTGAATTTTATATAATAATCTAATTGGTTAATTCCTTTGTTTGAAGTAATTAAATAAAAACACTTTAGCTTATTTTACAAAAATATCCAAGAAGTTAACCTCATTTACGAATGCCATGGCCCATCTGTCCGTTTTCCAAATCAAATGTTCCCCTTGACCACAAATGTTTGTTCAGCCCTTCATTGAAAGAAGAAAATCTTTTAAGACAACGCGTTTTTCTTCCTTCTATCAAGATTGTATCAATTTTCCCTTGGAGCTAGTGAAGATCCTATGACACAATAAAAATTGTCTTTGGTGCTGCTGCATCCAGCCCTCATGCTCCCTCATGTAAAGTAAGCTCTTATATTTGTGTGTATTTCTCAATAGCCTATTGTTTTATCTGATGGTTTCTATTTAACTTGCATACCTTGTTTTTCTGTGTTCACATAAAACCTTCCTCACACACTATCTGCCACACACATTCCATCGCACCCAAAACACGCACCCACACACCATCTGATTTACGAGCCAACACCACATCACACCAGTACTTTTTCCCAGTACTTTTCCATTGTTTGCACTGCGCATGCTCTACACAAAATAAAAGCACTATGCAACGGAGAACCAACAGGAGATCTTGTGAGCCGAGGCACTGAAACTTCGTGCCCTCCCTGTTCTTCCCTGCTGCAGCAGTCTAAAACTTTATTTCAGTGTGCGTTGCCTGTTCTTTGCCCGGGTCGGCCGGGCCTTTTAGACCCAACACCTCACATAAATCAATCATGAATCTTCTTTGCCATTTTTAAATGGCAAAAAAAAGATCCTTATCAGTCAACAAATAACAAGTAACATGATTTATGTAATTGGATCCTTAAAGTTTCTTCCTGTTTTATTGATAACAGGGCCCAATGTTCTTCAGCTGGAAAGTGATTTAGAGTCAACAAGATCTTCAGCAGGTAAACGAGTACTCATCATTAGCCCGAGCTTTATTACATGTTACAATTACATGTTGGGGGGGGGGTGGGGTGGGGGCAGCAGGCCGTTCCACAAACAAACACATCCAGCGCTAGGGTATGTAACCATACACTTATAAACACACGATCACCCCCGCAGTGCACGTATGTGACAGGGTCTTTTATTTTTTAAAGTGAGACTTTCTGCTGCTTGGTAATTTACCATTTCACCTCGGGACATAAAGTGTATGTGTATATATGTGTGTGTGTGTGTGTGTGTGTGTGTGTGTGTGTGTGTGTGTGTGTGTGTATATATATATATATATATATATATATATTAGAGCTGTCAAACGATTAAAATTTTTAATCTAATTAAAAACTCAACTGTCATAATTAACTCAAATTAACTAAAAATTAATCATGATTGCTCACTCATTTTTTATCGTTTCTGAATTTCCTTTTATATTTTTGTCCTATTTTCCCCATTTTAATGCTCTCATCAACATGGAATCATGAATCAGTTTTCTATGTGCAAAATGCTAATATTTACTGAAATAACAATTTTGATTTTCAATTTTACATGAACATTTTTCACTTGGAGCAGTTATTCACACATCATCTCTCACACAATATTACTGTCCATCAACAACAGTGAAAACAATATTTTGTCACACAACAGCTGCTTGAACAGCTCTTTTTAGGGAATCAAAACAGCGCAATATAACTTTATAAAGTGCACATCTAAGGTAAACTAGTACTCAGCCTATAATGGATTTAAGCCATGGTTGCATACTTCGTTTTTCTCAAATTTGCTTTGAACACAGCAGTCAGGCTATGCTGATTCTGTTGGTCCTTCTTGCTCGGAAGTCTCTCTACGGTTTTGTGTCGACATCATTTCGGATTCTTGTAATGGAGGCTCTCGCTGGCAATCAGTAATGGTTGTTCAGTTAGGGATTGTCGGTCAGCATGGAAGGATCTCTCGTTCTGTACTTTTGGATCATTTATTGGAGCACTTTGCAGCAGAAGTAGGAGTAGTAGTAGTTGTAACAGAAGTATCAGAAGCAGGTAATAACCTAAACTACACATAAATGCAGTAAAAAATTAATATATCTATCTTTCTGCATCGCAATGTAAATATGTATATAATTGACATTAATGAATACCTTTATTTAACAATACGTTTAATAAATAATGTAATCAACCCTGATTTCACTATGTATCATTATCGTCATCATTATTCATTGTTTTAAACGTAAGAAACCATTCAACACAAACATAAAGTCGAATCGAACAAAAGAACTACAAGTCCCAATACTCAATCCCAGAAGTGGGCGCGGCATGAACATATCAAGTCGAATCGAACAAAAGAACTACAAGTCTCAAAGGTCCAACCCGGAAGTGGAGCGCCGGCTGCAACGCAATTTACTTCTTTAAGCGTCAGATTGCAGACGGACAAACATGACAACTATGCACAAATGAGCTAAATAAAGACACCCCTGTTCTAGCAACATTTTAGCCCACGCTGTTTAAATTGCCGATTGCTTCAGCAACTTTGTTCTTTGTCGTGTCATCCATTTTCTTCGCTTTGAAATGATCCACAGCCGTCTGTCTGAGACGAGGGGGGCGGACTACTGACGTCAGCGGTGTGCTTGGCCATTAATTAAGTGGTATTTCAGACTCGACGTGCTATGATGATAGCTCAGTTTACGACTGCAAAACATCCAGGTCATTTTGGTCTTGTCAGTGGAACAATCTGGCAACTTTTTAAAAGTAAACTTTCCATTCATAAACTATTTAAATATCCGTTTTCGGTGTCTCGCGCTGCCGTGGCTCACAAAACAAACGTCGTGGACTTGTGCAGCGTGCTTGATGTTTTGTTTCTGGTTTATTTATAGAGCAACGTCACATCCGCTGTGACGTCTGCGCGTTAATCTCGCGAGAAAATTTTTGATCCCGATAAAATTCATTTAAATTAATGTCGATAAAAGCGCTAAACTGACAGCTCTAATATATATATATATATATATATATATATATATATATATATATATATATATATATATATATATATATATAAAAGAAAGTCTTGAAATGACTTGCTCCAAGTATTCACAATGATGGATGTCTCAATAGCTATAGCAAAGCAGTTTTGATGATGCTCGTGTAGCTGTTTTTGCATCAACTCAGACTTACGTGTGTGTGAGCTATGCTTACTGCGCAGCTGGCGGTACGGAAACATTGCTTGGGATTTTTGCGGTGTGCTTCACGCTACAAGCACAAAATATTCACTCGAAATGAATATCAGGTTCCTTTGAGCAGTCATTCCAGAGCGCGCTAGGTTTTGCTTCAGGCAGTTTCTCAGTAGGAGAGATGAGAGGCAGGCCAGAGCCATCAATCGCTGTCACTGAGGGAAGCGCAGATCAGCCGCTCAGGCTATGACTTCCTTGTCATGTATGAGTTGTGACCATAGGTTATTAACTGCATTTGAGCTGAAGGATTCCCTACTCACAGTTCAGTTAGCAGGTGCAGTCGGTGGAAGGCTCTCGGCTGGATCTCGCTGATGTTATTCATGCTCAGATCCCTAAAGAGAGGAGAGAGAAACAACGGAATGAAAGTATCAATCAACGCGCCGGCTAACTTATCAATGGTCTTTGAAGATTGTCAGGCCGTGTAAATTATATGTTGAGGAGCTGTATTTCAGATGGTGATCAATCATCCATAGTAGGGAGTAAAACACAGAGAGGATCAGAGGTTCGGTGAAGGTTAAAGGAGGAGGAGGAGAGGGAATTGTAGGAACATTTCCCCAGTGAATCTTTGTTGGGCAGCTAATTTCCTCCTCTTCCCAATGACTCTTTCGCTTTTCCAGATGTCTCACTCCAACTTTCCTCTGATCTGACCCCTCAGTCTCTTTTCATAGCTCGCGCCGCCCCACCCCACCCCAACCCCACCCCAAACGAGGCCATGTCATTCCACCTTTCTGCTCACTGCTATAAGGGAGACACGCTCCACCTCTCTGAATCTTTGGCACCCTCAGCAACTTGAGCATTTGTTGGGGGTTGATGTTGACGCAGGTGGGGGTCACTGGGGTTAGGGAGGGGAACGCTCATATCCTTCAGTGCAACAGTTTGAAATTATGCAGTGACAACGTGTAGGTCAGCGTGTGGAAGAAAACGCTTCTAACCTTGTGCCCCAGTCATGTCGGGCTGTTTGACAAACACCATGCAAAACGGGGTTACGTCAGCACTCTTTGCCTTTATAGTCCACAGAGTCTTGCTTGAGTCTTCAAGACAGAGACGCACACTATGCGGGTTTCTTTGTGGCCTTGACATTAACCATTGTTGATGAAGCCAGACCGCCAGGCGAGCAAGTGTGAACTGCGCTCCAGGAAGCCCCTCAAAAGTTGGGAGCTTTGACTTGTGACTACGCTGGCTGTTTGTTTGTCAAGTAAGCCAAACTTGGCTTGAATGCGTTGTTACACTGGTGTGATCTTTATATTCCGCTGCAGAGGCATGTGGGGGGGAAAAAAATCTGATTTATATTCCCATTTAACTAATCTGACACCTCTATACCACCTTGTCAAGGATAAGAGCTAATGTGAAGCAGTCAGTTCCACACTCAGCACTGTCACTTTTTTGCAGGTGGGATACATGGGCGCGGGGGGGTATCTTGCTGTATGATGAGCTTGCAACATTTTGCATAATCTTTTGCCAAGGGGTGTGTTATGTTTGTAATTAAATAGCCTTTTTATAGCTGCTCTGACATTTAATATGTTCCTTATGAACCACCCCACTGCCAGCCACTCCACCCCAGAGCGCAATAGAGCTCAGAGGTGTTCAAGGTGTCACTCAAGGACACCTATGTTGAGTGCAATCAGCTCGTGTTAATAGGAAAAGTAGCTGTTTCTCTAATGACATTGTGTCACGCTGCAAAGTAGGCCATTCATCTTCCAATTGCACTAATGTCATTACCATTACTCCGCTCAACTTTGCTGTTACTTATTGATATGCTCCATTCTTATGTTTTAATGAGTCTCTGAAGTTTTTGTTTGTACTGCACTGGAATGGCATAATAGACTTGTGAACAGCTCAGAGTGCAAATGCACATTGACGTGCTGGGGCAATGTGCCATAAAAAGGTAGCAATGATCTGATTAAAAATAAATAAGTAAATAGTGGAAAGCTGCAAGCCTCCGCAAGTGACAGAATTACAAATTATATTAGAAGTGCTTTTCATCTCTCACATGGCTACAACAGGCTCTGCGTCTAACTGATTATAAAAACAGTTCAAAGTGAAATGGGGCGTAAAGAAAATGTGATCAAATTCAATTGTAATTCATGAGTAAAAAGTTGAAATCTTGTTTCAATCGCTCCCATCTGGAGACTGAACTCCATCAGAGCCAAAGCCTCGCGCCACACGAGTTCATTCCCCTCCGTAGTTGCTCTTATCAACAATTGACATATTTATTAATTGCATTTCTAATTACTTCTTACCAAAAAAAAATTCTCTAGAAGCATACCAGACATTCTATTTAGCCCATAGTGTGGGACTGGTCTCCCCTTGCAATAACAACACCCCGGTGATGTCATGCTACATGTTTGTCTTGTGTTTTACTTTTCTTTTTTTCTGTAAAGCCCCACTCAGCGATTTGAAAATGAATGCAATAAAGTCAACTTGTTCTTGATTTCCCGTGGCAACGATAAATAAGCAGTAACAATGTGACCGGCCTCTCTTATAAATGATACAGACATTCAAGTTATATGCCAACACACCTTAATCGTAACATGAGATGATAAATACATAATTGATTTGCTTTGCTAGGTTTCAAGGGCATTGTCACAGTAAAGCTACGCACGCGCAACACGCATAGACTTGACTCCGCTTCTGAGGATGTACCTACAGATGAAGACAACTCTCCCATTATCTGTTCCTGATTAAAGAAGCCATAAACAAACGTCACGCAAAAAGTCCATAACGGCGACTTCGCTCTGACAGAATAAACAAGCCGCAATGGGGAAAATGTTTTAAGATAAAGACACAACGGTGAGTCAGAGGGAAAGGTTGAGTGTGGCGGCTCAGTTTGTTCTGCTCTCCAATGAGCTCGCTGGGAAGCCAGAGAGAGACACGGAGACATTTCTCCTCCGCAGGCCAAGGCCTCTGCTGACAACTTGACATATCGTTGGAAGGCGCTGCGCTATGGCTTGTTTTTAAAATCAAATAACAGCTGTGGCTTTTTTAAACCATGATAATTATGATTGATGACTACCACATGTGCATTGTTTCGGCTGGCGCTGCAGCGTGCAGACACTCAGCGCGAGTAAACGGCCGCAACAGAAAACAGAAAAAGAGCTCGATTATTTTGCAGCTTCGGCAATGCACGAAGGAGTCCGACAATTAGAACGCGTGGCTTCTCGATTCCAATTTTATGGGATTCTTGTGTGAGACTCCATGTGTAGGTGTAGCTTGGACAATATTATTGCTGTTTGTTGGAGGCTGGGGTCCGTGTGGTGAGATGCCTGTCATTCATTTTCACACCTCCTGTAATATTGTTTTCCACCAAGCCTGCAGATGCGGTTGGTAAGATTGCAGGTTAAACTCCACCACATTATACATGGAAAATATTGCTATGTGGGTCTGTGTGTGTTTAAACATGAGATGTCAAAACTTGTGTGCATATATCTTCATTAGCTGCTGCTTAAAATATTGCATCCACTCACTTATGGCGGCTGCCATCTTAGTGTTTGACGTGCAGGGCTTTTACATGGAACGTGACGGCCACCTTATGGTGATGAATCCTCCCGTTTAATGCTTATTCCAATAAAGCAATATCAATCAGAACGTGTGGAGTTTGCATGTTCTCCCCGGGCCTCCGTGGGTTTTCTCCGGGTACTCCGGTTTCCGACCACGTTCCAAAAACATGCATGTCAGGCTGATTGAACACTCAAAATTGTCCCTAGGTGTGAGTGTGAGCGTGGATGGTTGTTCATCTCTGTGTGCCCTGCGATTGGCTGGCAACTGGTTCAGGGTGACCCCGCCTACTGCCCGAAGACGGCTGGGATAGGCTTCAGCACCCCCCATGACCCTTGTGAGGATAAAGTGGATCAGAAAATGAATGAATTGTTGTAGACTACTGTTTTTTGACTCTTGTACTAGCACATAGAATGTATTTTTGCAAAGACCGTAAATAAATAAGGTTTAGTTGGACATTTTTTTTTCTTAATTTTTCTTGTGAATATTTTGAAGGTTGCCTTTTCCTGCATTCGGAGCATCATGCCAAAAAAAAAAAAAAAAGTTGTTTTATTCTTTCAGGTTAATACATTTTTCATTTCGCAGAGGCACACAGGAAATATCAGCCCCTCAGATCTCTGCCTAATGTTGAATGATGCCCTGAAGACAAGGACACACTTGCTCATCCCGTCACAAACTGTTGAATGACTGTCAAAAGCTGTCATCTGATGTCTTCCTGTTTAAGTATCGACCAAGGCCAATAGTACTGTGAAAGAGGACACGCGATCCATTCTGATATTCACATAAACAATGCCATGTGATATGCACTGTTGTTCAGTCTGTGTGTGCACGCAGGTACGTGTTCTGGATATTTGAAGACTTTAAAAAGTGATTTATTGGGTAACTGTGGCAAGGTGTTTGTCTTGAGGGTGAAATTTCCATTCATCTCCCCGGGCCCTCTGTTCCTTTATCTTGTGCCGCTTCTCTTACCATCTCTGCTTCAAATTTCAGCCCGAGCGTGGAGTTACGTAAGGCGGTTGTTACAACTGTGTGATTTATCATATTTCCGTTTTCGCCGTCAGCAGAACCACTGAAGTATGTTGTCATTCCTGTGATCAAAGGCCTCTCTGTGTGCGGGTGTGAATGTGCCCATAGCTCCTTTGTGGACAATCTCAAGCTGGTGGCCTTCCTTGACAAGTATGGTGATTTAGCTCAACAAAACAACTGATCACGCCATATGAAACACGGCCAGACTCATGCTGGGAGCTTCACCTGAGCTACATCCGCCAGCACTGCAATTAGAAATTTTGCAGGGTGCAGGACAGACCACCCTGGTGCGTGAATACACTCTCAGATTGGATCAGCGTTTTACTTTTCTTTTTTCTGTAAAGCCCCACTCAGCGATTTGAAAATGAATGCAATAAAGTCAACTTGTTCTTGATTTCCCGTGGCAACGATAAATAAGCAGTAACAATGTGACCGGCCTCTCTTATAAATGATACAGACATTCAAGTTATATGCCAACACACCTTAATCGTAACATGAGATGATAAATACATAATTGATTTGCTTTGCTAGGTTTCAAGGGCATTGTCACAGTAAAGCTACGCACGCAACACGCATAGACTTGACTCCGCTTCTGAGGATGTACCTACAGATGAAGACAACTCTCCCATTATCTGTTCCTGATTAAAGAAGCCATAAACAAACGTCACGCAAAAAGTCCATAACGGCGACTTCGCTCTGACAGAATAAACAAGCCGCAATGGGGAAAATGTTTTAAGATAAAGACACAACGGTGAGTCAGAGGGAAAGGTTGAGTGTGGCGGCTCAGTTTGTTCTGCTCTCCAATGAGCTCGCTGGGAAGCCAGAGAGAGACACGGAGACATTTCTCCTCCGCAGGCCAAGGCCTCTGCTGACAACTTGACATATCGTTGGAAGGCGCTGCGCTATGGCTTGTTTTTAAAATCAAATAACAGCTGTGGCTTTTTTAAACCATGATAATTATGATTGATGACTACCACATGTGCATTGTTTCGGCTGGCGCTGCAGCGTGCAGACACTCAGCGCGAGTAAACGGCCGCAACAGAAAACAGAAAAGAGCTCGATTATTTTGCAGCTTCGGCAATGCACGAAGGAGTCCGACAATTAGAACGCGTGGCTTCTCGATTCCAATTTTATGGGATTCTTGTGTGAGACTCCATGTGTAGGTGTAGCTTGGACAATATTATTGCTGTTTGTTGGAGGCTGGGGTCCGTGTGGTGAGATGCCTGTCATTCATTTTCACACCTCCTGTAATATTGTTTTCCACCAAGCCTGCAGATGCGGTTGGTAAGATTGCAGGTTAAACTCCACCACATTATACATGGAAAATATTGCTATGTGGGTCTGTGTGTGTTTAAACATGAGATGTCAAAACTTGTGTGCATATATCTTCATTAGCTGCTGCTTAAAATATTGCATCCACTCACTGCCGTCTTAGTGTTTGACATGCAGGGCTTTTACATGGAACGTGACGGCCACCTTATGGTGATGAATCCTCCCGTTTAATGCTTATTCCAATAAAGCAATATCAATCAGAGTGTGTGGAGTTTGCATGTTCTCCCCGGGCCTGCGTGGGTTTTCTCCGGGTACTCCGGTTTCCTACCACGTTCCAAAAACATGCATGGCAGGCTGATTGAACACTCTAAATTGTCCTTAGGTGTGAGTGTGAGCGTGGATGGTTGTTCATCTCTGTGTGCCCTGCGATTGGCTGGCAACTGGTTCAGGGTGACCCCGCCTGCTGCCCGAAGACGGCTGGGATAGGCTTCAGCACCACCCGTGATCCTTGTGAGGATAAAGTGGATCAGAAAATGAATGAATAATCAGACTACTGTTTTTTGACTCTTGTACTAGCACATAGAATGTATTTTTGCAAAGACCGTAAATAAATAAGGTTTAGTTGGACATTTTTTTTTCTTAATTTTTCTTGTGAATATTTTGAAGGTTGCCTTTTCCTGCATTCGGAGCATCATGCCAAAAAAAAAAAAGTTGTTTTATTCTTTCAGGTTAATACATTTTTCATTTCGCAGAGGCACACAGGAAATATCAGCCCCACAGATCTCTGACTAATGTTGAATGATGCCCTGAAGACAAGGACACACTTGCTCATCCCGTCACAAACTGTTGAATGACTGTCAAAAGCTGTCATCTGATGTCTTCCTGTTTAAGTATCGACCAAGGCCAATAGTACTGTGAAAGAGGACACGCGATCCATTCTGATATTCACATAAACAATGCCATGTGATATGCACTGTTGTTCAGTCTGTGTGTGCACGCAGGTACGTGTTCTGGATATTTGAAGACTTTAAAAAGTGATTTATTGGGTAACTGTGGCAAGGTGTTTGTCTTGAGGGTGAAATTTCCATTCATCTCCCCGGGCCCTCTGTTCCTTTATCTTGTGCCGCTTCTCTTACCATCTCTGCTTCAAATTTCAGCCCGAGCGTGGAGTTACGTAAGGCGGTTGTTACAACTGTGTGATTTATCATATTTCCGTTTTCGCCGTCAGCAGAACCACTGAAGTATGTTGTCATTCCTGTGATCAAAGGCCTCTCTGTGTGCGGGTGTGAATGTGCCCATAGCTCCTTTGTGGACAATCTCAAGCTGGTGGCCTTCCTTGACAAGTATGGTGATTTAGCTCAACAAAACAACTGATCACGCCATATGAAACACGGCCAGACTCATGCTGGGAGCTTCACCTGAGCTACATCCGCCAGCACTGCAATTAGAAATTTTGCAGGGTGCAGGACAGACCACCCTGGTGCGTGAATACACTCTCAGATTGGATCAGCAGGCAGGTGTTTGCCTTGCTTCGGTTGTAAAATGTATCAGGCAGACAAAGCTGGCCAAGAATGAGGAGGCAAGACCTGAGAGTCGGTTTGATTGGAAGTCAGACGTGTTCCCTCCCACAATGGAGCCAACACGCTTTTCTATCTGTACTAATCTAGCAAAATATCAAAATAAAGAAAAGTCCACCCGTGGGCACAAAAACAGGGCCCGTTGTCTCAAATTGAACGATTTAGATAACAATGTGATCAAATGCATTCAAATATGTCCGAATTGCAGAAGAGATGATATTTACCTTATAATCATAAACGCAGAGGAAAGAATGAAATTGGGTAGATCATATCACAGCTTGTATCTGTGCATACAAATCTGCTCTCAAATAGCAGTGCGCAGCCTCAGGATGATGTGAGAATTATCTGACGTGAGATTTTGGAAAGTGCTTGAGGCCAATGTCAAGTCACCATGGCCACATCATTGATTTTCTGTTGCCTTTGAGACAAACCGGTAAGCAAACGAATGATTTACATCCTTTGATCCACGACAATTAAAACAAGCAAGCATCATAATCATAATCAGGATAGCAGTAGCTCAATTCATAAGGACTTTTTTTTCTGACTGCGGGTTTGGTAAACTGCTGCAGATATTGGGACTGCTTGATGTAAACACACCCGTCCGCTTCCTCAGCACTACTGCTGTGCCCTTGAACAAGGCACAAAACCATGACCTCTCACTTACTTACATGAGTTGAAAACAACATGAAAAAAAAATATATGTATATATAGTATGGTAGCGGGCAGCCCGGTAGTCCAGTGGTTAGCACGTCGGCTTCACAATGCAGAGGTACCGGGTTCGATTCCAGCTCCGGCCTCCCTGTGTGGAGTTTGCATGTTCTCCCCGGGCTTGCGTGGGTTTTCTCCGGGTGCTCCGGTTTCCTCCCACATTCCAAAGACATGCATGGCAGGCTGATTGAGCACTCTAAATTGTCCCTAGGTGTGAGTGTGAGCGTGGATGGTTGTTCGTCTCTGTGTGCCCTGCGATTGGCTGGCAACCGATTCAGGGTGTCCCCCGCCTCCTGCCCGGAGACAGCTGGGATAGGCTCCAGAACCCCCCGCGACCCTAGTGAGGATCAAGCAGTTCGGAAGATGAATGAATGAATAGTATGGTAGCATTTCAAGTTGTTAAAATTACTTTTTTGTTTGTTGTTGTTTTTTGACATGCAAAACCAACTGTCAGTGCTCTTGGCATTCCTACAAATATGCATGTTGCCCTTGTGCTTGATCTCACGCTTTTAAAATAACCTGATCCTGAACCCTTTAACCTGATCCCGTTACGAAAGCCATCCCCTCAGGCCTTCATCTCCTTTATTTCCAAACACACCAGCAAATAAATAAATTACTCCCTTGTCTTTCATCCAATAAAACAGCTCATATTGTCCATCAGATTTGTTCCTTTTCAGGCAACTTATCTGCAAGGAGCCTTGTGGCCATATCAAAGTCTAGTCGAAAGCAAAAAGATCTCTGCCTACAGGCCAGGACTTTTCTTTATTTGCAATGCTTTGAGCCACACCTTGGCTGTCTTTGACTGTCACCATGACAGTAAGGTCTTCTGTCGCATTCAGCCAGTCAGATCATCTCTGCTTTACCTCTTTTACGCAGTCAAAGCCACAATGAAAGAGGCTCTTTTATCCCACCTAATGCAACTGCTAGTCAATGCTAAGGTGCTTGCAGCCTTCAATGGGGCCTAAATGGCTTGAGAGGGTGAGGTCTGTTTGCTTTTTACCATTTTTTGTTTTGTTAATAGACCAACTACATTGGCTTTCAGTTCCTCTGGTGCTCACACAAGTTTGCACGCACACGTGCATGTGCGGCCATACATGAAAAGGGCAGGAAGGAGGCTACAATGCTGTCTTTCGCTTCCTCCTTCCTCTAAAGATGGTTTCTTTCTCTTCTCGACTTCCTGAGAGGGGTGTGTTGCCCATTGTGTCAGAAGCAACTCTCTTTATCAGGCCTTCTCTTATTCTCTTTTGTGTCTCATTCACGGGCCACAAAGAGCAAAAGAGAGGATGAGGAAGTCTTTCACCTGGACAAGAATGTCCACAGGGATGCCTCGGGCCAAAAGAGCACAGGAAACAGATAGGGAGGAAGAGAAAAGAAGCGATAAGGCAGAAAGGAGGGATTGTCGTTTTGGGCAGAGTGACAGCCGGATGTCCGGGTGGAGAAAGTGGCTGTTCAGTCTGGGGTCATGTCATGGGAAACCCATTCATGCCCTGTGGGAAGTCTTCATAGACTGGTATACTGCGCACAGGGCACATAACACACTTTTATGTCGGCTTCTTGTCCACCCACACATAAGACGGAAGGGGGCGGGGTGAAAGGTCAAGCACTTCAGTAATGGAAAAGGGAAGTGTTGGAACAGTGTGAGCTACATGACATACAACTGCCTCCGACATGTGGACAGGACTGACAGGCAGCTGTTGTGGGTCAGCAAAAAGAGCCTTTGTAGTTCATTAACATTTTCATGGTCTTTACATGACATGTCAAATCTGCTCTTCCTCTCATTTTTGCGTCTTATGAAGCTGTTGACTTCAGAACGATTACAATTTTGTTCTTTATGCGAAGATATCAGGGGGTTAGCCCTGATAGGTGGTTCTGTCCAGCACATGTGATGCAGATTCCCAGGCGCAATTTGCGTAATGAAACCTGGTTTGTGTGTGTGTGTGTGTGTGTGTGTGTGTGTGTGTTGGTGTTGGACTCGATGGCTTCATTTAGTTGAATGGCAGAAACAGGAGGAGACTTGGATCTAGTTTGAAATCCACTTCTGACTCACTGCTGCTTTTCGCTTCCCTCACTGATCCCTCACTGCTCCATATAGAGCATGTACAATTAAAGGAAATCTTGCCATATAGTACTGAAGACATGTGGCTACTGTCATTTTGAAGATACTGTATTTAGTTTGGCACAGTGCCATGAATGTTAAAAGCAGCAATTTAATTTTTTCCTCCTCCTCCTTTGACTATGTCAATCTCATCGCAGTGGCACAATCCCCGGCCGATGGAAAACACACGTGTGGCACGCAGTGGCAGCACTTTGTGATGTGACCATTGTATAGGTGCTTCTATCTGATTCAAACTTAGCCTCCAATTTTTTTATTCTTGAAATCATCGCCTTAACCTTTTGTTCATACCTCCCATCCTTCACGTGGCCCGCTTTTGTGCATAGTTGTCTCCAACAAATTGAAAAGTGACAAAAGTCCAGTTTTGAGGTAACAATGTGTTTTGACAGCGAAGGGAAGAGGAAAGCTAGCAGTGTATGTAAGACATCACTCGATCACAATGTGTGGTTGCGTGGTTTATGGGAGCCTTATTCCATCAATGTTGCTTCCTGTGAACGATGGCCGTATAAATCTTTCACATGAGTAAACTAAACGGTTTGGGTATTTGCAAGAGCGTAAGATTGTGGTTATAGTTTGCCCTCTGCCTATCATAATTCTGTCCTGTTTGCTTAGTTTCCTAAGTCTCCAAATGGAGAGTGGGCGTTTCCTCACGAGCCACACCTGACACGAATCTGGCCTCGAGACCTACTGCCTTTAAAAAGCTATGCCACACCCACTACTACTGTCGGAAAATTCACCTTGCTCGCGGCACGGTATCTAACTGCTTGGATTCGCTAAGATGCTTCATGTTCTTGCCTCATAGTTTCTCGCCTCGTATTCTCTTTGTTCCATGTGAGTAGTATTTTCGTTAATAATTATAGTCTCGGTTTGTATTGTGTGCACTTTGGGTTTTCTTGTCCTTTTACGACAAGCAAATTTCGCCTTTATTTATCCTTGCCTCTTCCAAGCCTTTTTGGTTTATTTTGTGATTTCCTGCTTTATTGTAACCAGCATGCTTTGTTGTACTTTGTCGGTCTTATGCATTTTTGAATTAATAAAACCTTTGTCAATCCTTATTCCAGCCTACGTTTGAAGAATCCAATTCTGTCCGCAGAACCCCAGACTACCGTGACGCTGCCTATTTTAGGAAATGCTGTTCTTTATTGGATACAGGTTGTAAAATGGCCATAAAATCCATTTGATGTGCTATGCAGCCCAAATACCATCGAGAGTTACAATTGGCAGTTATACAGCTTACAGGTGTATTTGTTGGAGATCACGTATGCAGCTAAGGACAGTTTTGAACATTTATTCCATTGCTGGAGAACACAATGGCAACTCTGTAGTGGAAAAGTGAGAACTACAGATTCATGCAAGCACTCACACGTGCAAACATTCCCATGAATTCCAAGGCCTGCAAAGGGGCAGAATTGGAATCTGGGCCATGTAGGCCTTCTGAATTCTCTCAGTCAGAGGCACCCCTCATCCTCACGTCACAGGCAGCACATTCCAAGCCCCCATATCATACATGTGTCACACTACTGTGCTTCTAAACATACACGGAGTCACCCAGTATGTACACTTTTGTCCGCCGCAGATCTCTATAGCTGTAGCTTGAGACCAAAGTCCCCAAAACACTGTTGGTCCGATTATATATTACGATCTCAACTATTTTAAAACTACTTACTGCTGGTCGTCAAAAGCTTCCGTCCAATATATTAGTATGACTATGTGATTCTTAATTGTTTTCCTGATAATGTAAGATAAACATAATATAAGATCAAAATAAAATAATGTAGTGACAAATGGGACTATAAAGAAAAACTGGGCTGAACTTCATGGTGTGTAATTCTTTAAATATTGTTTCAAAGAATAAAGGAAATTGAAATGAATACATTTAAAAAGAAACTGAAACCAATAAATTTGCCATCTATGGTCTAAGAAACCCAATTTTCCAATCCGCTTCTTCCTCACAAGGGTCGCAGGGCATGCTGGAGCGTATCCCAGCTGCAGTAGGCACGGGACACCCTGAACCGGTTGCCAGCCAGTCGCAGGGCACACAGAGACGAACAATCATCCACGCTCACACTCATACTTAGGGACAATTTGGAATGCCCAATCAACCTGCCATGCATGTTTTTGTTTTGTGGGAGGAAACCGGAGAACCCAGAGAAAAGCCACACAGGTACGTGGATCACATGCAAACCCCACACATGAAGACCGGAGCCGGAATCGACCCCTCCGGGATCTCGTTCATTCGGTCACGACCCATAGCTCGTGACCATATGTAAGGGTAGATACGCAGATCGACCGGTAAATCGAGAGCTAAAACGACAGACCGATATGAAATCTGTGTAAATAATAACTAAACAATAATTGAGCATGTTTCCACAGACCAAAAATGACACAAAGTCCAAAAGGGAACTGTTACATTTGTATCCGTCGTTTCCAACATCCAAAGCTCAGGTGCACACACAATCACCTCATGAAATTGACCTCCCTGTGCCACATCCTCACTTAAGTTCCCATTCAAGATGCCATGTTGCGATTGAGATCTTTTTTTTTTTTCGCCGCAGAGCACACTATGGTTACTGTCTCTTCTCTGCTTACCACTCCCCTGGAGAAATGTTATTGTGTCCATTGTGCATCTACCTGCCGTCTGTCCCTGAGAGATATTTAAGAGCTTTCCACATTGATGCGAGGAAACCATAAGCCGGAACACGAACTGCCCACTCCTTTCCAACACCCCCTCAGGCACAAATATCCATTTTCTATCCGACGGAAGTGGCTGTCATGCTCTTTGCGGGAATGTATGGGAGAGAAATGAGGAATTACTTCTGCAGATTCTTCATCTTTTCCAGGAAGGAAGAAACAAAAGAAGTGACAGTGAAAGATAGCATTACTTACCCTTCTTTGTGAGGGCATTCGTTAGCCCGTCTGTCTTTTTTGAAATCAGAGTTGCATTATCCTTCCTATCTGATCGTAGGCTTTGCTGTCCATGTAACTCCAGTGCATGGCGTTAAAATTTGGGATGCCTTTTGACTGCATTTTGTTGAGGCATTTTTACAGTACAAAAAAAAAAAACTGCAAAGCGACACTTATAAAGTCCAGCCATATGTCTCGTAAATGAATGTGGTAAATAAAGAAGGGCATTTGGGTGAGCCAAAGGAGGCGTGTGAATGAGTATGGAGGCTACTATACGCAGTTGTCTGGAGCCAGGAGACTGATGCTGGAGCTGATAGTGAGTCAGAGGTCCCTCCGCTGACAGTTTCCCAAAAACGCACACAGACTGCTCTTTCTTCTTTTTGTATTTGTTTTCTGCAATTCTTTTGCTTTTCAAGTCTTGTACCTCGCACAATCCACCCCCATTCACCTCTCTACCTCTCTCTGTCTGTCGCTCCCTCTCCCTTCTTTTTTCTGCCTGTCTCAGACATCATGTTTACAGTGTGACCCGGTCACTCATGATAGGAATCATTTCATCAAGATAGTAACAAAATGACACGCACATGACATTTTCATTTACTGCCACAACATAGCGGGAGGAAGTTGTGTGTGTGTGTGTGTGGTGTGTGTGGGGAGCATATAAATAGGTGCGTGTGATGTGTGACTCTTAGGCAGCTTTCAAATGGTCTCCAGTCATACTCTAATTTTCACCTCTCTTCTACTCAGGTTTTTCCTTTCATCCTCCTGTTCATTTTATTGTCCTGCTTCATTTCAACTGGCTGGAAAACAATTCTCTCAGCAGGCTGGGTGGTCTTCACGTGCGCTTGCATGTACTCACACACACACACACACACACACACACACACACTATGGTTTTCGTTTGTCTGGTACTGTACTTGCTGCAGTTTCCATTAGAAATTCACCACCAGCATTAAAAAAAAAGTACCTAATCACTGCTCAATTCCAGTCACAGACAGGCTCCGACGTAGTTACAATCCCTTCCCTGAGGAGAACATTTGATTTTCTGTGGACAAGACTTAGTGAAGTGACATGTTGAGATCGTGCCCAAGTCTCTTTTTTCCTTTTCATCTGATCTGTGCCCCATGAGCAATGTCTTCAAGTTCAACACCTATTAAAGTGCACACAAGGAGACGCATACCCCGAAGCTCTCTCCTCTCATCTCATATCAAAGAAGCTTTTCGCGTCTCACATGACAGCTCATTTCATACATCGCCCCCAGATATGAATTTCATCAGAAATCTCAGCCCACTCTGCTCGGATTTGCACACGGCCACCATTGAAATTAATTGAGCATGTTTCCACAGACCAAAAATGACACAAAGTCCAAAAGGGAACTGTTACATTTGTATCCGTCGTTTCCAACATCCAAAGCTCAGGTGCACACACAATCACCTCATGAAATTGACCTCCCTGTGCCACATCCTCACTTAAGTTCCCATTCAAGATGCCATGTTGCGATTGAGATCTTTTTTTTCTTTTTTTCGCCGCAGAGCACACTGTGGTTACTGTCTCTTCTCTGCTTACCACTCCCCTGGAGAAATGTTATTGTGTCCATTGTGCATCTACCTGCCGTCTGTCCCTGAGAGATATTTAAGAGCTTTCCACATTGATGCGAGGAAACCATAAGCCGGAACACGAACTGCCCACTCCTTTCCAACACCCCCTCAGGCACAAATATCCATTTTCTATCCGACGGAAGTGGCTGTCATGCTCTTTGCGGGAATGTATGGGAGAGAAATGAGGAATTACTTCTGCAGATTCTTCATCGTTTCCAGGAAGGAAGAAACAAAAGAAGTGACAGTGAAAGATAGCATTACTTACCCTTCTTTGTGAGGGCATTCGTTAGCCCGTCTGTCTTTTTTCAAATCAGAGTTGCATTATCCTTCCTATCTGATCGTAGGCTTTGCTGTCCATGTAACTCCAGTGCATGGCGTTAAAATTTGGGATGCCTTTTGACTGCATTTTGTTGAGGCATTTTTACAGTACAAAAAAAAATAAAACAGCAAAGCGACACTTATAAAGTCCAGCCATATGTCTCGTAAATGAATGTGGTAAATAAAGAAGGGCATTTGGGTGAGCCAAAGGAGGCGTGTGAATGAGTATGGAGGCTACTATACGCAGTTGTCTGGAGCCAGGGAGACTGATGCTGGAGCTGATAGTGAGTCAGAGGTCCCTCCGCTGACAGTTTCCCCAAAAAAACGCACACAGACTGCTCTTTCTTCTTTTTGTATTTGTTTTCTGCAATTCTTTTGCTTTTCAAGTCTTGTACCTCGCACAATCCACCCCCATTCACCTCTCTACCTCTCTCTGTCTGTCGCTCCCTCTCCCTTCTTTTTTTCTGCCTGTCTCAGACATCATGTTTACAGTGTGACCCCGGTCACTCATGATAGGAATCATTTCATCAAGATAGTAACAAAATGACACGCACATGACATTTTCATTTACTGCCACAACATAGCGGGAGGAAGTTGTGTGTGTGTGTGTGTGTGTGTGTGTGTGTGTGTGTGTGTGTGTGTGTGTGTGTGTGTGTGTGTGTGTGTGTGTGTGTGTGTGTGTGTGTGTGGGGGGGTGGGGGGGGAGCATATAAATAGGTGCGTGTGATGTGTGACTCTTAGGCAGCTTTCAAATGGTCTCCAGTCATACTCTAATTTTCACCTCTCTTCTACTCAGGTTTTTCCTTTCATCCTCCTGTTCATTTTATTGTCCTGCTTCATTTCAACTGGCTGGAAAACAATTCTCTCAGCAGGCTGGGTGGTCTTCACGTGCGTTTGCATGTACTCACACACACACACACACACACACACACACTATGGTTTTCGTTTGTCTGGTACTGTACTTGCTGCAGTTTCCATTAGAAATTCACCACCAGCATTAAAAAAAAAAGCACCTAATCACTGCTCAATTCCAGTCACAGACAGGCTCCGACGTAGTTACAATCCCTTCCCTGAGGAGAACATTTGATTTTCTGTGGACAAGACTTAGTGAAGTGACATGTTGAGATCGTGCCCAAGTCTCTTTTTTCCTTTTCATCTGATCTGTGCCCCATGAGCAATGTCTTCAAGTTCAACACCTATTAAAGTGCACACAAGGAGACGCATACCCCGAAGCTCTCTCCTCTCATCTCATATCAAAGAAGCTTTTGCGTCTCACATGACAGCTCATTTCATACATCGCCCCCAGATATGAATTTCATCAGAAATCTCAGCCCGCTCTGCTCGGATTTGCACACGGCCACCATTGAAATACCTCTCCAAGGTCTACCTGCATAATAGGATATTGAAATGATTACAATTAAATCATGCATCTACCTGTTTACCGAGAGCTCGGCCAAGTGTGCAAATAAACACCAGAAAATAGGACGAGGGATTCATTACTTGATTGGCCTCCGGCATGTACATTTGGGCACACTTTGAAGCGCTCTCTGTTGACATGGTCATATGATGTCATACACTTTCACAACCTCATGTGGATCAGATTCGTCATGTGGACCGTTCCCAAGCAAATCCTTGTGACCTGCAAACGCGCAGCATTCTGTACCGGGAGGCTGATCCAAGTTCTGCAGACAGAGCTCACTTGTCACTCTTGTCATCTTTCATAGGCCAATGCAACATGAGAAACTGTACTTTTCTGTGCCGTGTTCTTTCCGTCCACTATGTATGCAAATGTGTGACAGAGCAAGCGTGTGTGTGTGTGTGTGTGTGTGTGTGTGTGTGTGTGTGTGTGTTTGCATGGAGTTCTGGCGAAGAGGATGTTTCGCTTGTGTGATTTGATGTTTATCACCAAAGCGAAATGGCAATCTTTGAATCTTGTGTGTGTGTGTGTGTGTGTGTGTGTATATCATCACTTGGCGGCACGCTCCCACTGTCCCCTCTTGGCCATCGTGATGCTTTACCTCCTGTAGTAAGCATGTGTGTTGGTGTGACTGTGTGTGGGCGTGTGCGGTTGGTTGCTGAGTTTATTTATCTTGTTCTAAATCACCCCTCAAACTCACTAATTGGTCCAGTTCCAGTGTTAGGTAATGAAGGGAAATGAACAATTACTCTCATGTTTGTAGCGACTGCGCTGCGTTCATGGGTGTATCTTTGGAGGCTTGCGTGTGTGCGGCTCAAGGCATGGAGGAAAGTGTAGTGCACTGAAGGAGTCTCAGGTCAGCGCTGGTGGGTGTGCTTTATTGAGCAATTCCTGAATAGATGTGACCCCGTGGATTCCCAGTCAACGTAAGATATGTGGAAATTGGACTCAACCATCACAGATGTGGACTCAGGCATCATTCACGCAGAGTGATCCAATGGTCTTTTTATGACATCAACTTTTGATCTTTCCTTACCCTTTGCAATTACACCCCACCCGCAGCACCACTGTAAAACTTGTCCATCCCCGTGTGAGTGACTGCTTCATCACAGTTTCCTGGATTTTACTTCAGTCACCTCAATATCAGTTATCAAGGCATGCCTCTAATCTGTCCTCAGAGGCCTGTGTCGAAAAGCAATTTGAAAGTTCTGGCAGCTGTGGAAGAAAGTCTTTCACATTCTGTACATCGTCTCTGCTCTCACTTTGACACTCCTGGTGGGAAGCGGCTCCTTTGGCTGCTAATAGTCCTAAAGTTCACTTTATGTCTCATGTCTTTCCAACGCGCGTTTGGGGGGAAAATCTGAACTTTTTCAGAAAGCTTGCTTAATGAGTCATTAATCTCTCGACCAAAAGGAATGACAGAAAACTTAGTAGCTCATTCCTATTCAAGATCAAACCGCTGACATATTTTGCCAACTGAGCTTACGGTTTAGAATATCACCTGAATGGTAGAGTACAAATAAAATTACATACACTGCATATGTGATATTATGTTTAAGCACAGGATATTCACCGTCACATGCACCTTGCCTCAACTGGTCCCCAGTTGGTGCTCAGAAACCCGACGCTGAAGAAAGTGGTCCATTCATCCTTTCCTAGCCGTCAAGACAAACACACTCAATGTTTTTTTATCAGCAAGCTGCTAATGTCTCCATCCCAGGTGACACCTGCAGCCGAGTGTTTGTTGCCTGCTCGCACTGACATTTTTCCACAGAGTGTGCGTCTTTGTGTGTTTAAAACAGTCTGACACACAAGCACCGCGATAGAAATTGCAAACATTCGGCCTCAGCAATAAAGGACCTGGGCAACGAAAAAACGGAGGCAGCAAGAGAAGATAACGGAGGAGTGCATTCTTTTCTAGCTTACGTTACTCACAGGTAGGTTGTGAGAGGGCTGATGTCGGTTGGCACAGACTGTAGTCCCAACTCCGAGCAGTCCACCATGATGAAGATAGTGTCCTGTTCGCACTGGCATGGCGACGGGCACAGCGTTGCTGCCGCTCTTTGCCTGTCCTGCGTCCGGTCATAAGCCCAGACTCCAGGTGTGGATGCTCCTACTCCGTCCACTATGCAGAGAAGAAGAAGGACGGCGAGCATGTCGGACTGTCCACCTGTCTGCCTGGACACCTGTAATGCCTCTCCTCCGTGGGCTCACTCTCCTCTGATCTGTCTCTCTGCTTTAGCCGATATGGTTGGGGTGGGGGAGAGAACTAAGCAATCTCTGGACTTCCTTTGTTTTGTTTTGTTTTGTTAATGATGGATCCTAAGCAACGTCTGAGACAAGCTTGTTTCTTCGGGAGCTCTGCACTTGCTGCTGTCACAAACTCTTCATCTCATTTATCCTCTCTTATAGTTCCAACTTTATTTCCTCCCCGCGTGCCCTCTAGTTTCTCATCATTTATCCCCCCCAAAGAAAATGCACACTGTCGTCCCTTTTCTCTCTTGTAAATATATCTCTCTCGTTCTGCCTCCCACTCCTTACCTATTGTAGAAGGAGCGCATGAGTGCCGAATGAGCTCCTCTCATTGGCCCACAATTTAGGGATGGGCTGGAGCATCTCTCGGAGGTGGGAGGGGCCCCTGAGTCCTAAACTCTCCCCTCTCGTTCTCCCTTGCTTTGCCTTGTTTTATTTTGCTTGGAAGCTCACTGTGAAGAGAATGGCTGTTTGGGAAAGGGACACGCAAGCGGGTCGGGACGGGGGGGCAATACAGTTTTGGTGTGAGACAACGGGGGACCTTATGAATGGAAGCGAGAGAGCATTTATTGCTGAAAAAAAAGGAGAAAACTTTGGAAGGAGAGGACTGCAGCTTGGGCAGTCTGTTTTGGCTGTTGTGTCACAGTTAGATGACAAAGAACTGTGACTGTTTGGAGGAAATTGCAATTCTGACACTTCAGCGTCCCCCCCCCGCCACTAGAAAGATTAGAATGTGGGGTTTCGTAAGTTGCACCTTCTCGGGTTTCTGCTGCTGGATTGTTGGGATTTCTCATCGAGAGGCCACTCATGTGACAGCAAGTGTTCAAGCACACACAGAAAATGTTGCTAGTGTTGTGTGGAGAGGAGCTTATTAAAAGGGTCATTCCAGAATTAGAGGACATTTTAAGTCCCACCTATGAAATTTTCAATCATCCATTCATCCATTTTCCAAACCACTTATCCTAAATATATCCTTGATTTTTTAGCAGGGTAGAAATAGAGGAAAGCAGTGAATCCCATCATATGTTGGTCTTGACATCATCAGTTTTCTTTAAATAGTTAACCTTGATTGGATGTCTCACTCTACCTCGTGTAACCCTGTTACGCATACTGTACCATCAGAGTAAGACAATTGTTTAAAAAAATTAATTCTTGACTTATTTACAAAAGTAAAATTGTCCTTTGTGAGCAGTAACAGCTAGCTAAGAAGCTAGCTTCTACTCCTGAGGAAAAGCTAACATTCATCCGGATTTGCAACCCTGTTACTGTGCTTCCAGTGACCTTGATTGTAAACACCAAATACATCATGTAATAAAAATTGTACCATTGATCTTAGGTGAGCTATTCAAACCTTTGATAATTTACCTATTATTTCTGAGTATGTAGAGTTGCTGATAGTGTCGTGGTACACTCGCCGGCCTTGTGTGTGGGTAAAGTCTCCTAAAAACATTTTTTGTTCGCTTGTGTGATGCAGGAAAGAAATGTCAAAGGTGCCCCTTTGCAACTAGGACAGTATTGGTATATATTGTGCACTTGCAAATGCACACATGCATGTTTACTTTGGGGAAGGATTATACCATTCTGCCACCAAATTCACTGAGAAAGTTAAGGCACAAGCGCGCCACTTAACACGCAAAAGTAAAAATAAAATGTTTGTCCGAGTTTTTCTGTAACTCCAACCTGTGTCTCTGCCACTCCATCTTTGGCTTTCTGTCTCTACCATTCTCTGGAGGCTCAATAGTTCCTCATTAATTAATTAACATTCCTATGTCACAGTGTTTTCTGAGGGGCCTTTGTTATGGCCCCACAAAACCTCTTTGAGAGCTGTTCTTCACATAGTCACTCTCATGCTCTCTCTCTCCCACTCGCGCGCCCTCTCTCTTTTCTCCCGCTTTGTAATGGAATGTCTGTTTTTTCTCCCTCTATCTGTTGTCATTTTAAATATGTTGTGTGCCATGGTATCAAGTCATGCTTTATGTATATGCTCTTTTACTGCAAAGCCCTTTGAGCAAATATTTTGACAGTTCAAGAGAGTGCGAGCCTTTGCATACACATGCAAACACACACAGTCCTTACCACTGGCGTGCACACAAACTGCATCCACCTGCATGTTCTCCCAACTCCCTGCACTCTCCACCTTTCCCCTTCCTGTTCGCGGAGCTCTGTCATCTTTTAAAAGTTATTTAGTTGTCTGGCCCAAGGCGATTGCTTTAACACGTACACACACACACACACACACACACACACACACACACACACACACACACACGCACACTGTAACGTGTGCATGTCTGGTCTTCTACCCGTCTCAAGCCTTGCAGATAGAAATCTGCCTCGCTCTTATTTTAGCTTTAGCTTCATCCTTTTTTGTCGTGATTGCTTTCACCCCTGCCTTGTCAGTATTCTTTCGGTCAAAGTCTGCTTCTGTGACATCATAAAATGTTATCTAACAATTATCTGACCCAGTTGATATATGACATATATACAAAGCTATAGTAGATGTGTAATGTGAGTGAGCACGCCAAGTCTCTGTCGAATGCAAATGTTTGTATATTTACTATAAGAGTAGGCACTCATTTCACTGTCTTCTGCATTTTCAAGCCTGAGTCTGATCCTGTTGTCCCTCCAGAAAAAAGTTACTAGTGTCAGGCTGCAAAATCATGACAAATAGGTGCCCTCCTTCCAGTTTTTGAACGCCGCAGGCATTTCCGCTGAATGTGCTGAAATCAAGACCGGCTCTACCTTTAACTGACACTCAAGTATGTTTGACTCAAGTGCTGGGTTAGCCGCTAGCAAGCTACTTAACATGCTTCAGAACAATGGAGACGGGAAACTGTGTCATCTAATACTGTTGGTTTCCGCCTTGCTCCCGGTGTGTGGGACCATATAACAGAGACATTTGAGGGAAGGTGAACTATTTATTAAACACAGTTGGACACGTTTTTTCAGCCTTTGGTTCACACTAACAGACATTTGAGTACATAAATCCTGCTCGTCACGAAGCCCATAATTGCTTTGTGTGTCAACTTTTCATACATTAGCCTCAACAGCACAAAAGTCAAGTCAAGTCAAGTCAACTGTATTTATAGAGCACTTTCAAACAGCCATCGCCGCATACAAAGTGCTGTACATGGAGCAATTTAACATATACAATAAACAGTAAAACAAATCGGTAATAAAGACAGTAGAAAGCACCAAACAGTAAAACCAAGAACAAATTTAAGTCATGCTGAGTCGAAAGCCAGAGAATACAAGTGAGTTTTGAGGAGGGTTTTGAAGATGGGCAGTGAGGAAGCTTGACGAATGTTCGGTGGGAGGTCATTCCAGAGAGAGGGACCAGCAACAGAAAAGGCTCGATCCCCTCTCAGCCTCAGTTTAGTTCTTGGTACTTCTTTTAGTACTTGGTACTAAAAGATATAACACTGGGGAATTTAAACAACGCCGAGCTTTTCTGTCCAAGATACATGCAATTTTTGTTTTGTAGGCATGGCTTGCTTGCCAACTGCATGCTGTAGTGGTAGAAATAGGCTCAGTGTACTTGGGCTTAGGTTTCGCCATGGTCAAAAGGTTAACGCTCTTCAATTATGTAAGAAATTGTTCTCAGTCTTTGCCCAGTTTTCACACACCAGAGGCAGAGCTACGCAGTGGCTCTGACCTTGTCGCTCTCTGGCCACCCTCATCCACACCTAAGGGAACATTTGGAAGTCTGTGATTTTTCTTCCATGTTCACATGAATGAAGTATTCTTTGACCCCTTGATGTTCTGCCATTTTTTAAATAATCACTACATAAAGAATAAAGGTGCATATGAGCTGAATGCAAATCCTAAAGTCATGTGTCTTTCTTAACAATTTGTTCTTTTATTCATCTCAACCAAAATCTTACTTTCACACCAAAACAAGCAAACAACATGACTGAGAAGTCATTGTTTTTGTCATACCATCCACAGTCATTGTTTAATTTTTTTAAATGCAAATGTAACTGTCCACCAATAGTGATTGGCATTATCATGGAAACCATTCTTGTGAAGATTTGGGAAAACAAAGTAATGCACTTTCATCATTGTATTTTTGTTCCGATGTCTACTGCACGCCATGTGAACAAGGTCCATAAAACCATGACACTTTCATTTCTAGCTGTACAAAGTTTAATGAGCTAGGGAAAATGAAGTGCCGAAAAATTGAGGTTGCATCGAAAGCTTTCACATAATGGTTGGGTTCGGTTTATCCAACATTTCATTTTTCCTGCACTTACCGACAGGGTGTGTATGGAGAACCACATCATTCACGCTCACATGTACACCGAAAAGGTGATTCATTTGCCTAACTAAATGTATTTTGCTTGTTGCTCAAATATTCCGCATCGGATCAAAGGCAACGATTCCTCCCCTTTCCTCCTCGTCTATGCTACGCTCCTTGAACTGCAAACATCATCCAAGCAGCGGCTGCCTTGAAGACACGGACAAGTAGCTACCTGATACCTGACACTTACTTGAGAGCGCTCACCATGGACTGCTACCTGAGCTCCTTGCAGCAAGAGAAGGCCATTCAGTAGATTGCCACTCAATCACCGCCTGAGCCACTTCACCTCCTCACACTCCTGCCCTCTAACCCCACAAAACCTCCTTCCCCTTTTTGCATTTGTTGCACCAATACTGACCCAATCTAAGTTTATGTGTCATCATTCTTGTGTCTCTATATGTGAATTTCAGGGTGGGACGAATGCAAGCTGACCTCATGTGTGCGCGCGCGCATGTGTGTGTGTGTGTGTGTGTGTGTGTGTGTGTGTGTGTGTGTGTGTGTGTGTGTGTGTGTGTGTGTGTGTGTGTGTGTGTGGACTCAGCGGAACAAAGCGAGACACTGCGCTTTTCTAGTGGCGGCAGGTGTGTTCTTTTGGCTTTTCACTGGAAACCACCTGAAAGGCAACAAAAGGTTGCGCACCTTCCATCCTCCCCGCCTCCATCTTTACCCTGTCACTCTCTTCCTCTCTGCATCTCACAGTACAAAGGAGAAGGAATGAATGAAAGAAAGGTGGGGTTGGGTGGGGGATGAGGTAAGGGGACGGGGGGGGGGACAATAGTGGGCCTCCAGAGATGTAATTAGTCATGGAGTTCAGTAAAGCCCTCGCATCAGAGGCCAGAGTGTTGAACTCATCACCTCAGCTGGAACCCTGTCAAGTTCTGCAATGTGAAACAGCAGAATTATTCTTTTGGATTTGAATGACGTTCTTTTGGACAACTCAGTCAGATATTCCATGACTGCGTACTGTCGACAGTCAACTTCTTATGTAAATGTCAGCGGCAGGCATCCACAGAACAGTCACTGCATCAGATGTGTGTGTTTCACAACCTTTATTTCACCAAGGCATGCAATTCACATTCAAATCGAACTCCACACCACCAAAGAGAAGAAAGCAGATCAGCACGTTAATTGTGCAGCTTCTGCCATGTAGTGGAAATGCATTTAATTGTGTTTTCTGTCACAATACATCCCTGGCATTGGCAGATGAACAGTAACATGTTATTTGTAGTGAATAAATGATCATTGCACTACTGTACAATCAATTTACCGATGCTCGGGCTTTATCTCTAATGAACAACAGGAAAATAAAATGAAGGGGGTATAAAATGATTTTATTTCTGTTTTTCCTTGTGTGTTGTTGAAAAGGTTTGAAACGATTTGACTGCAATTTCAGGAACACATTACCCAATATTGTGCAGTGGTAAAATCAAAAGGATATCTTACTTACTCTTACCCTGAGTAAAGCTTCATTTTGTGTTGATTCTATTTATTTTTTATTTTTATTTTTTTATTTTTCAAAAATGGCTGACAGTGATTTTTACGGATTATGATACGGTGAAATAGTCGAATAAACCTGACAGGTCAACACCTGCCAAACAACAAAGAGAGTTAGATGCTGCATTCTCTTTGATGCTGTTGGACTGGCACCACAGTCAGCGGTGTGTGTTTTTCGGTTGGTGTGTCCTTTGCTTGTGAATGTTGCAACTATAATTCTGATCTATGAAAAGTTGATTGACCCAGATTGAGTAGACTGATCCCTGTGGCAAAGTCTGCATCATCATCATCACCATCATCTGTGCACATTATTATCACAAATTATGTGTGTGTTTGTGCACGCTTGTGACGATTGTGTGAGCTGCTTTTGTTGTCAGGCCCACTTTAGCATGGTGGTATCGGCCATGACAGAATGGAGGAAGACAGATGAGGAATGTTAACAGTGACTGAAAGTGCTGGGTTGTCTCCATAGAGTTCAATCCATGCAGGACGCAAACGGAGTTCAAGGAAAAGCAACACAAAGGTTTCACATTAGCCACAGAAAATTCCAATCATCTGACTAATGCCCAGCAGCAGAAGTCTTGCAACCATGAACACACACAGAGAGAAGAGAACAGACTGAGAACACTCCTCTCGTTAGATCAGAATCAAATCGTACATCAACTTGTAACCTGCTTGTTCGGGTTCCAGATCATAAGTCAGAATTTGACGATAATATGTCGCCATCTTCTGCCAAAACACAGAACAGCATCACTATCTGCAAAACCTTCGGTGGAGATTGATGTAAGCGTGCAAGCGGTCCAATTTCACGGATCTACATAATCATTTTTCGACACGTTATTGTTCACTGTAAACTTAACCCTGCAAAAATTCATGGGAAAAGGACAGAAGGACATAAAACTGAGTGGCATTGGAAACAATTAAATCAACCTCTCGCAGCATTTGGCAGCTACAATTTAGATTAGCTGAGCTCTCCTAAACTCACATAGTGTTCTCATGTGTGGTAAATATATAGTGTGTTCAAAATAAATAATACAAATTCATCGACTGTTCATCAACAAATCACACATTCCTGTGTGTGTTGTTATTTTGACAACGCATAGAAATCATGGTAAAGAATGCTTCGGTAGCGCTTCAGTTAGTCATACAGACAAAGATTACACCATCCTCAAGCCACAAAATGTACTGTGTTTGGTCATGTAGTGCAGAACATAGAACAACCTGCCATCATTTGGAACTCCTCAAATCCACTGTGGCACTCTGGTGTCCTGGGAGAGATCATCAGAATTGTTGTAGAAAATGATCCAATTCCACTTCACGTATTATACAAATTATTATTGACCGAGCAACGCTTGCAATTGGCAGGTAATGCAATGCTCTTCCACTAGATGGCAGAACGTACCATTTACCTGCGTATCCACCTGTTGCCATTCATCCAATAGAAGAAGTCACGGCTACCTGTGTGTGTCAGTTTGTGTCCAATTAAACGGGCTCACGTTTCACGCTGATTAAGGAGATGTATGAGTAAATTCAGATGGGATCATCAGTATTCCACTATTCATAATTTTTGTGGCTTTTTTGTTTGTTTGTTTAGTGGCAAGCCATCTTAGGTTTCCTTTCTGAAAAACGGATCCCTTGTCTCAGTCAAGTTTGGGAAATACTGATCCACTGTGATTTGATTTCACTCCCAAGCTGTGAGTGACAGTCTTTTTCTTATCTTACTGTGAAAGCGGATGATTTATGTGCAGTCTTTGCATGACTTTGTGTGTTAATCTGATAAGGCATATGTGTGTGTGCCAGTGTCGTTTATGAGTGTTTATTGAGACCACATATTATAGAGTTGCCTACTGATGGTCCCAAACAGTCTTCCGTGGGAATGCAAAGTCCCACTAGTTCCCAATCCATTTCCTTATCTGAAACTTTTCCAGTATGAATTATGTATCCCCTTCCCCTGGCCTACACCAACACATCTACCACTGCTCATTTGAATCAGCATTCTACATACTACAAAGTTCAGGCAACTAAATTCCCCCTGAATATATAATAGTATGAATATATATCCAATCTGTCCAGGGTATATCCCAAACATTGTCCAATTTTTTTCAGACTATCACAGGGGTGTTATTTAACATGTTTATTGCTGAGGTCTTAATTTGCAGTGGTGTAAAATCGTGCGACAGCTGTCTCTCTTTCTCTAAGGCTGTACTTTGGTATCTGCCCACCAAACAAGCAGATTCCAGGAAGAACAGCACATCAAGCTTGGGAGAGAGCCGATGGTGATGTTTGGATGCCAACTTCAAGATTTGCATACACATCTGCGACCCGGATAAAACAGGACAGTACCAACACCAGAGCATGACTAATTGTCTCCTCACACGCGTGCATACTCCAGCCCCCTGGCCTCTTCAGAGGGGGCTGGAGTTGGTCTTTGACCACTTTGCACACACGTAAACAAGCCCACACAACACAAAGCGACAAGCTCGTTGCTTTGTCTCAATCTCTGGGGAATTCCCAGTTAGCTGCACACATACAGGTGATTTGCTTATGTTCACTAATCCTGGGGGAGGATGGTGGGGTTGAGTATAACTGTTAACCCACTACACCTGGACACACACATACGGCCACATAAGCCCACTCAGAGGACTTTCAGGTGCCTCAACACCTGACACACCCCAATGGTCAACAATATGGGTGTGTTTGGTGGTAATTGTGATTCCATTTCACCTGCCAAATGGAGACCGTTAACCTTGAAGTGTCTCAAATGCTCGACAGCTGATAAAATCTCTCGGACTCACAGCAACAACTCCGCATGCTCAGCAACATGAGAAATATGCAAATGTAATTATTTGTTGCCATCATTTTTGCTAAATGAATTATAAGTGGATATAATAATGACTACCTTAATTTGTGGGTGACAGAACCTTCAGTGGTGCCGATCGCCACTTCAAGTGGCTAAATGCTTTTAAATCGAGCTTAAATACTATGCTTTTCCCCCACTCGAATGATGAAGCACTTTTTAAAGCTTTTTTTTTTTCAAATATCTTGTTCTTGCGCTGTACGTTCTATCCATAAGCTACTTTATGTTTCTTCACTTATCTTTGCTTTTAAATGTCTGTCGTTTAACCTGGGTCGTTCAATGAATTTATGGAGAGGTGCATTTTTTAGGGGGGCATCAATCATTCGCACTTTTTCGCTCTTTACGGCAGGGCACAGTCCCTGCGAATTGGTTACTGCTCAACTCTTTTATACGGTAAGTGAAGACAGGAAAAGTGGCTTGTTGCTCATAACTTTGCTGGTTAGAAGTAGATTGTTCCAAAAATACAAAGTCAGATTTTATTGGTGTGTGTATTTCAGACAACAAGTTTCACGCCTCCAGGTGCAATCTGGACTATTGCAACTCTAACCGTCGTTCAATTCAGTCAGGGTTTTTCCGGACACGTTTTGCAAGTGATTTTTTGGTTTGTTTGTTTTGGTTTTAAAGCTTTTAAATGTTGGCAGTAACCTTTTCCTTCTATAAATATAAAATAGAACTATATGTTATACTGCTTTACTGATCACTCTTTTTTTCTTGCTATCATTGTAAAGTTGTGACCGAAGTGTACAGACACACCTTGGTGTCCCGTGTATGTACTCATTAAAAGTTCGATCTGTGGTAATAATTCAATGTGATGAATTTGTGCTCTAAACTTGGATGACTTCAAATTGGAAAGTTCGTGACATCATTGCTCGTTGAGTTTTTATCATGCCGAGGGCAATAGCCTGGGTATAAAAAGCGCTGTGTAAATACCAGCTGCCTCTCCCAATACACTACATACCGTATATCATCAGTCCGTATGCTTGTACTGCGTGGTCACGGTGCCCTAAGCAGGTGCTTGATTCCATTAATTTGAGAGCATGATGTGACGGTGGGGAATGAGCTGTGGTTGAAATGGCTAGCAATATAACGGCAGCTTTAAATGTAAGCGGATTGGGGAAGTCCCTTGATAGCACACCCAGAGTGAACTGGTCTGTAAAATCCATCCTTTAATTTTCTAGAACGTATGCTGTCACGAGCGTGCCTTGGTCTGGTCCAGCCGACTCTGGGCAAGGAAAGGGGAATACCCTGGACCGTTCACTTGTCAGTCACAGGGTGCATGTAGACATACAAGCACCACATTTTCCTGTATGGACAATTTAAAAGGCGTCAGTGATGCTAACTTGCATGATTCGCAGGAAGCTGGACTACCCAGAGAAAACCCTCGCGAGTAAGAGGAGAACATGCAAACTCCACACAGGAAGGCTTGATCTATCTAATCCATCAAATGTAATCTAATTTACACCCACTCGAGGTACAAAGACGTTACTGGGAACAACATTGGGTCCATTTGATTTTTTTCAAAAATCCCAACGTGAAGAAGATAATAACCACGGTTCAGGGTTTTTTTTTTTGGTATCAATTTAAGGAATATATTATTCCGTTATGAATCTTATAACTTTTCTAACATTACACCCAATGTTCATTTTTATTTTGACAGAGTTTTTAATTTAATGTTTTTAGAAAGCCATTGGATTTCATTGTGCAAGGGAACATAACACTGTGGCTGGTCAGTTTATATTAAGTATCAAGTACAACTTTATTGTCAAATGTGCTGTATGTTGTACATACAGCACAGATGAAATTTCTTCCCTCTCACAACATACAACAAGAGGAGCCGCTGCGGGTGCCAGCACCGCCATCAAAATAAAAGTTGATTGAAATGTGAAAAATATTTTAAATAAGACAAAAACAAGCTAGCATTCATTTGACCTCAGTGTGAATTTAGTGAGCACTACCATCCTCATTACTTGTCCTTAACCTGAGCGAGCCTTAATTAGTCGAACCTCTCCCGTGTGTACGCTTTTGTCCAAACGTGATTGGCCCGAGTGGGTGAAGTGACGGAGGATCGGCCTACCGAGGTTATAAGAGAGGTGCCGCCTCAGTGGCGCATCATACAGGTGACTGTTTACTTTTTGATACATGAAGAGAACACATCAGAGGAGGACATTTCTACCGGGGTGAAAAGGTATGGCTTCTGATGTGATGTCACTATTGAGCCTTCACAAAATGATTGGAGTAGCGCTCACTCCCCTTTTCTCTTTCCAGGCTAACCTTAAATTTTGTTGGCTGAGATGGAGACAGTGAGTTCTATTTTTTAAATGCATGTTTTTTGTTTTGGCAAGTTATCTCATGACTAGGAAAAAAAAGTTATCTGTCGTGATCATAATAATTAATTTGATATCATATGCCGATTGTACAGAGAAAGAGTGTCAGTTACAAACACAGTTACCTAAATGTTGCCTGGTGGGTGCAGCGATGCAATAACGCAAATTTGGTAGTCAAATTAAAATAAACATGGTTGCAGTGTTTCTGGCTGGCGAATAGCCACTAAGCAAACAAAACCTTGGACCAGGTTGATGCGACACACGCTCACTACTATATGTGGACGGAGGTGACAAGAATACTCACACTGAATTGTGTGTGTGTGGGGGACGACAAAACAAACAACTGTACTCTGGTATTCAACTCCTTAACAATGACCAAAAAAGAAATACACTTGGCACTGCACCCATCTTCATCACTAGGGATAACGAAGGGGAAAAATTAAATCTCCTTATAAACTTTTCAGACTGTTATGCTTTCAAAACAATATGTTCCCCTTAGCTTTACTAATGACAACAAATAAGGATTTAACAACCTAATGATAACAACTGACAAAATACACGTTATCTGTATGTGTTTTTTCAAAAAACACAAAACAAAAAGCTGGTACTTTTTAGGCCAACACTGATAACATACTTGGAGCCACCTGCACCAAACTATTCTCTTAAATAAGATCATCAGCGAGGAATATCTTGCTTTTCTAAATCTAGTGCAGCAGCAGCTCGCTGGTTCACTTATAATTCGCACAGGACATCAATCATTAATCAATCTGGATTTCAACTAGGGCCTGAGTGATATTTTTTTTTCTTATGCCAATGCTGGTGCCAATTTCCTTACCAGGATGTCATTAATCCTTGTGTGTTTGCGTAGTCAATAGTTGGATGTGTGACATATTTAACACATTTCTGTTTGATTTATGTTGCACCATATTTTTATTTTATGATGTTTTTGGGGGGGGTTGAACAAAGAATGACTTTAACTGATTTGTTAAAGAGTGACATCCAGGTCATTTCCTTGCACAACTTTTTTGGTCACCTAAGTATTGCTTATAAAAATTCAGATTTACTTTCTTTTGAGTGACAGGTCCATAGAATGACCAAATTTCCTTTACGTACGTTTTTAAGGATACAAGTTTATAATGTCGGTTTTAGTGTACTAAATAATGAGGCCTTTGTTACTTGCATACAACTGCTGTAAATAGTGACATGAGTACATAGAGGTTTGTTTGGTCAGTTTGGCCGATGTTTGAAGGGTCATGATTGGCCGATTTAATCTGCTGGGTGATCCATCGGTTGGGCCCTAAGTTCAACCATTGCAAATTTTACCTCTCTATTTGCATCGTCATGTGCAGCTTTTGAAAAAATTAACAAGCCCATTTTGACAATGTACGAAGGAAGAAAAAAAAATATTTCTTTTCATATATAAAGAGTAGAGGTAAAACGTTGTCAGGCAGATGAAAATGAGCAGGTAAAGTACAGATACTGTACCTGAAAAACATACTTCAGTACAGTAAATACATATTTTCCGCACTATAAGGCGCACCTAAAAGCATTCAATTTTCTCAAAAGCCGATAGTGCACCTTGTAATCCGATGCGCCTTATATATGGATCAATATTCTAATTTCCTGGACGTAGCATTTTGAATGTTCTGTAAAGCGCTTTCTTCCAGCTGCAGTGGTTGTGAAAGCTCCATCTAAATAAAGCTATACAGCATTGTATTGTATTCCCTTTAGCGTAGCTCCATCTCGTGGATTCATAACATAACCGCAGCCCTTATTGTGGCTTCTATTCTATGTGGTGCGCCCTACATATGAAAACACTTTTAAAATACGCCATTCATTGAAGGTGCACCTTCTACTCCGAAGCACCGTATAGTACAGAAAATATGATATTTTACTTTGTTACTTCCCACCCCTGTACGGGGATGGTGTAGTACGTTCATGATCTGTAACGTCAAAGATGCACACTCATGTAAGATTGGCTGACTAAACTAATCACTCGTGATATTAAGAGAGCACAGCGCGAATCAACAACTAATATGGCTTCCGGCAGCACATTGAAAACAACCCCCTCCAGGCTCAATGACAGGTTCAATTTCATGGTCGTACTTTCCCTTTGGCAGATGGCTCATGTGACTGAGCTCAGGTTGGGCGGCGGTCGGGGCTCGTGGGGCGGAGCGACGCCCTCATCCTGTCCGGAGGTTGACCTGGAGGTCATTGAGGAGTATCTGCAGGAGCATTCACTGGAAGTCCAGCCTGCATACGTGCATGCCTCGCCTCTGAGCAATGTGGTGCAGTACGTCCACTCCCACCACAGCACCAGGATCATAGGTGAGCACGCACCTGGCATGTGAAAAGGAATTTACGGGACAGTTTATCAGTGTATCTTCATGTACTTGCCTCTGCACAGAGAATAACTGGTCAGGTCAGCATGCCTATGAGTGGCACTGCGGTGCTCCTACGAAGGAATATGAAGAGCAAGCTCCACCTCCAGCCTGGCCCCGCTCCCATCAGAACCAATGGGTAAGGGCAAAGTCTCAGACCTCCACTTAGTCCATAACATTTGCACCCTGCAAAATCAATGCCAATAGCAACAAGAGCTATGCTGAGCTTAGACTGCATTCAGAACAACCTTGAGCTCAAGAGAACAACGTTGAACTCGGTCATACTAATTGCCTTCTGATAGATACAGTATATGTCAATTTTATTGAGACAGTAACAATTAAACAAGTTCTCTCAAAGCATTTCACACTGTTCGTACATAAAAAAAAAAAAAAGACTAAAACCCAACTATGCCTAAATTGTCTGAACACATGGGATTTTTTTGTTCTCAGCAATGGTGAGACCGGTTAGAGACCAGTATCGTCGTCATTGCGGTCATCATAGGGCTGCTTCTGTTGTTGATATGGCTGTTTGTGCGCCCATTGTTCTCTCACCTCAACCCCTCTATCTTGTTTTCTCTCTCCTACCACCCTCTGTGCCTCTTCTGTTTCTCCATCTCAAACCAACGTCGAAGGCAGATGGTCACTCTGTCGAATTTGTGTTCTGTTCCAGCTTTTTTCCTTCAAGGGTGTTTTTGTTTTTTCTTGCATTCATCACCAAGTGTATGATCATGTAGGGTTCACTTGGTTTTCTTATGTTCGTATTTTTATGAGGAGTGTGGTTCTTGAGGTGTTCAATGACCAAGTGCCTTGAGGTAACTTCTGTTGTGCATTGCCACTAAATGAATAAAAGTGATAGCATTGCGGTGTGTGGGAATGGACTAAATGTCCTACTTGGTTTTATTTTGTGTTTATATTTTTTACCATGACAAAATATTCGTGTATTTCCAAAACAACTGCTTTTCACGAAAAAAACACACAAAAAACACCATCTTCCTGAAATTACCAAAAGCCTCATCATTAAAGTTGATAGATAGATAGATAGATAGATAGATAGATAGATAGATAGATAGATAGATAGATAGATAGATAGATAGATAGATAGATAGATAGATAGATAGATAGATAGATAGATAGATAGATAGATAGATAGATAGATAGATAGATAGATAGATAGATAGATAGATAGATAGATAGATAGATAGATAGATAGATAGATAGATAGATAGATAGATAGATATCATTTTGTTGAATTGCCCATTTTAGGATTTTAACGAAATTTGTGACCTTGCCAACTGTTTGGGTTTTTCGTGTGCTGTTGTGCATCAACATCAACATAATCATGTTTCAATCGCCATATTTAATTTGCTGCAGAATGGATACTCGTTTATTACCTGCTTTCATTGATTGGAAAATTACAGACACGTTGCCGCCTATCAGTCTAAAATACTAATGGCTTTATTACTTAACAAAAGCTAAGTTCAGTGACAACATCATCTTCCCAAACTCACTTTCAAAATATACACTTTCAAATCTTGAGTCGGCAGACCATTACTCTCTCCATATTTGTAAAGAAAAACGAAGTTCACCATATTAGCATGTCATATTAGCATATTAGCATGGCATTGTCTGCTGGTCAGGCAGCATCTCGGCCCGGACAGAAAGAGACTGGAGCGACTGGTCAGGAGGGCCAGTTCTGTCCTGGGGTGCTCCCTGGACACTCTGGGGGAGGTGGGCAACAGGAGGATGCTAGCTATGCTAAAAGCTATGATGGACAGTCCCTCCCACGCCCTCCAGCCCGCCCTGACAGCACTGGGTATAACTCCTTCAGCCAGAGACTGTTAGACGCACGCTGCAAGAAGGAGAGATGCCGCCGCTTGTTCCTACCGACTGCCGTCAGGCTGCTGAATAAAAATTAAAATTACGTAAATAAAAAACAATTGTAAATAGCACAGCCACCTTATCTATATCTATATTTATATTGCACTTAATTGAACTGTGTACATTGAAACTGAAACATTTATTTTTGTGAATGCAAACACTTGTTTTTCTTCTTTCTACCCCCTCCCCCCAATTTTGCTGCCGTAGACTGTAAATTTCCCCAATGTGGGACAAATAAAGGATAACTTATTCTTAATCTTAACCTTAGGAAATACAGTATGATGATTCAGCCTGACAGCATTAATCTGCATATTTTGATGATGGCCTCATTATCGCAACTTTTAATGGACTTCCCTTATTAAAAGTATACTTGTTGGTGGAGGTAATTTTGTCCTCGTGTAAATGCATATTGTAAATTCTGCCAATGATCTGCTGGTGAAGGAAAACCCACCACTGACTTGTGTTTGTACACATTTGCTCTAGGATCACGTTGCCTATTCGGATCAGGCGATTGTGTGTATCGACTCAGACTCTCAGTCCAGTTGCTCGCAGTACCACGAATATCACGATGCCCCTTCTCCAACCTCTAATGGCGGAGGCACACCCGACAAAGACCCCTTGCTTCTTGCTCCATTCTCAGGTACAAACACTTCTCTTGTGCAAATCTCTACCCCCTCCGTTTTTTGTATGAAGCTTTGATTTAGTCATACTCATTGTCCCCTCATGATTTAACGACATCCCGTTCCTCTTTGACAGGAAAGAGGAAGGAGCGGTTGTTCCAGTTCCTGTTCGAGATGCTGCAGACGCCGTCAATGCGAAGCTGCATCTGGTGGGTCCAGTCCTCTTCGGGCACATTTCAGTTCTCCTCCCAGAACAAAGAGTGCCTGGCGGAGATGTGGGGGCGCCGAAAAGGGAACCGCAAGACAATGACCTACCAGAAAATGGCGCGGGCATTGAGGAATTACGCTCGCACGGGCGAAATCCAAAAAGTGAAACGGAAACTCACATATCGGTTTGATGAGAAAACGCTGAGAGGCCTCCAAGGAGATGCAAATAAGGTGTAGAGTGGAAAGTCTACACGAAGCAAGATATGAATACTGAGTATTTGAGAATCACCAAAAATTGTGACATGAGGAAATGTAATGTAAATCTGATAGATTGTCGCCAGATATCTACTTTATAAGTAGAAACTCTTACGCTCCTGATCATCATTGTGTTTCCTGTTCTTCTAATTCTGTAATATAGATGTGTTTGTCTGAAATGTAGAAATATGTGTGGCTATTATCTTCTTCTTTTAATAATTATAATGATTATATTAAATAAGTTTGGAATTGCTTGTGCAGGTTTGTGTTTGTGTAGCTACTTGCACTCAATGGCCTCATGGATATCTGACAAAAGTGCACTCTACATCTACAACATATGCATGATGCCATTGGTGTCACCGAGTGAACTACTTATTTGTATTTTAAATTCATAAAGTGATTGTTATGTTTAAAAATATAATTCAGTTATTTTGAATTCGAGGTTCATAAAATATCAGAAAAAGTTACACATTGACAAATTCCGAAAGAAATGTACAACTTATGACAGTGTCTTTTAAAATTATCTTCACAAGACCATCGCAGAAGTTTTCATTTGAATTCTGTGGTTTTCCTGTTCAACCTTCGTCTTGTAGGAAGTAAAATAAATGCCCACATGTCAAATTACTGTCAAATCGAAGAATGATTTTGCTTGTTGGTTTGTTTGCGGCTGTTGTTGGCATTTTAAAACACAAATTTATCGATATCATGTCAACACGAATACAACATTGATCACGACGTATTTGTCATATAGGCTGCTGAATCTTTTTCTGCTCTGACAGACTACGCAAGGACAAAGTACACTTTCAAGCTTTCTCCACCAGAGGGAGCCCAAGACTGCTGCATCAATTTAGAGAGTCGCCACCACAGGCAAATCTGTTACCGGTATACATAATAAATACAATCGTACGTTGATACCGTCGCCATATTTGATGTGGAAAAGTGAAGCGATTGATGTCGAATCCTCATTTATAAACAGTTTATCCCCGAAAGCCAGATCTCATGAGTTAAGCTTTCTCGGGTAAGATCTAACAATGAGTTTGAATTGTATTCAACTGCTTGGTTATGATAACTTCATTTTGTTTACTGAATTTGCTGACATTGCGGCTAACATTATGAACACCCCTCGTGAAGCCGGTCTCCTTTGTAAATACTGTTGTTGGTTGTTTAACTAACCTTTCTCACACTTTGTAGGTTTCCCAAAGGGCAGAGGAAACAGTAACTGTCAGAAGGTAAGGCTTTTCTGCTAGTTCTTTTTGCTGTAATAAGTTAAATTGATAAATCACAGAATGTCCAAACATTTTAGCAAGATCAGTTAAATATAAATGTTCGTGCTATTTATTCAGAAAGCCCACATTTCATAGCTACGTTTCAAGACCTTGTTACACCGGTTGATTTTTTTTTTAATATTAAAAGTACAATACTCATCATCAGAGTGTTACATAAATTGGTGTTTTCAAGACTCATGCAATTATTCGTGACATACTAGTACAGCCAGAAAGTATTTACAAAGTTTCACATTTCATTATGTAACAGCTTCATCCCAACATGAAATAAATTGTTTCCCTCAAAATTCTACACACAACTCCCCATAAAGACAAATTATTAATTAATTTATTTTTTGAGAATTTATTGGAAGTAAGGTCAACTCATTTGAAACAACTTTATTGTCATTTACAACCTGAACGTTAGTCACATGAAACCTACAAAGACGTAAAGACGTTTTCCATGCATTATTCAATACAGTATGTAATCTAGTTGTTCCTCATCCGCTGGAATTAATATTGTTTTCATCAATCTATGCCAGAAATGTATATTGACATGCAAAAGAATTGAATGTGCTTCCACAAGAGGGCAGAAGGCAAAATTAACCTGTGCTCCATCTGTTGCCATTCATCCAACAAAATAGTAGCTTTGTGTGCAACTAAACAGACCCAGATTTCACATTAAGCAAATTTGTGAGTTTAGTATACTGGGACAACTTAACATCCAGTCTAAATTATATACATTTTGTGACATTTTTGTTGGGTGCTGCGCCTCGAGATTTTTGAAATGTAAAATGTGTCCTCCAGTTCAATAGCGGTTGGGAAACCGTGTCATATTTATTCAGTTGTTTGTGAGCTTCTCGAGGAAGGCAATAGACTGTATAGTTATCACCTGAGCAGGGTGTAGACCCACCCACCAAACTATACAACCTACTACCTCACCTTGACAAAGCCCAGTTCAAATACACATCTGCCCGGTACAAATACCGGTAACCTAATACAACACATGGGAGCAAACACAGAAATGGTCACAACTGTCCAGGTACGTTGCGTGCATGTGTTCTGTTTGGCCAGTGCAGTTGTCACTTGGGCGATGATTGACTGAGTAAGCTGTCTCCTTGGGAAAGACAGTAGATTGTATAGTTATCTCAAAAAGAGGCTACACAACCCTCACAACTATTCAATCTACTACCTCAGGCCCAAGGGCAGCATTCATGTTGCCTCACATGCTGGCGCCATCAAGGTCGCACACCTGCGATGCTACAAGAGAAACACACATGAGAGTTATCAATTGCTTAAATGCATTCAGGTCCGAACAATAAATTCCATCATGCTTTCCCTCTAAATTACCTGATATATTAATGTGAATAATAGTAATATGAAATTTCCAAAGATCTTAGCAAGTCTTTGAATTCAATAGTACCGGTAGTTCAAATATATCAAAGACATAAGCACACTGACAGGAGAAATGTGTGAAAGTGAAACAGAATACACACTCACTGGCTTCCTGTGACTCGAGCATGTGATCGAAAGAGAAAGAAAGAAAAAATGAGTCGCCTCTATGCCAGGAGCTCATTTCCGTTTTTCCAAAAACGGAGCTCATTCCAGCGGGCTATCCCTGTGCTGCGTCTCACACTAATGTAGACACACACACACACAAGCACACTTGCAAACATGGCTGCAGCCAGCTGCCTCGGATCGAATACATGGCTGTCGCCAGCTGCCTCGGATCGAATACAGGGCTGGGATTCTGCCCCCCAAAACAAAACAAGGAAATACAAAATGGCGACTTTCGCACCGGCCATTTTAGGTCTGCAGTAAAACATGTTTTCCCATTCTGGCGTCGTCTGATGCTGTTCCGTTTCGAGTGATGGACAATCGTATTTGTGCCAAACGGCAAGGCGAAGCCAACTCATTCAGTTGAAACAGTCGCACATCAAGGTCAGGCTGGTAATATGACAGGAAAAAAATAAATTAAAGTCGAGAAATGTCCGCGAGGTAGGCTACTTGCATTAATGAGCATACAGTCTGACGTAGGTCCAAACCAGCCCATCATTAACGTCCCTAGACTCTTTTTGTCTGATTTGAGAACCAGACAGACGTAGGGCGGAGGTGGGGGGGGAGCTTCGGCATGGTGCCCATCCCCTTCAACAGTGCCAATGGCACATTTACAAGCTCTGTTTGGCCAAAAAGAAAACAGCCCCTGACTGGAGTGGACAGTCTAATATTGATGATACAGATAAATATGGCTCAAATGGCTGGGTTAGTTGCATGTTGGCATCAAGGACCAAAAACAACTGAGCCACTATCTCAAAAAGGCGCCTTTCAGACTCAGGGACACATGCAAGATGATCACTATGATTCTGAAAATCGAATATAAATGACCAAAATGGTATGTCTGATCAAATAACTTGTTGTGGACAATAAAACCATGTAAAAATGATTTTGTGATATTTAAACACTTTGTAGTTAGCAGAACACTGGGTGGGACATGTCAAAATCACAACCAAATGAAAAAAAAATGGTATAAAAGAAGAGGAACGCATTTTAGAAGACTTATCATTATACTGGAATCTCTACAAATGTTTGCACAAAAACAAAATGTCACATGTCGCTTTGTTTACAGAAGTAAATATGGACCGGCTTCTAGGGGCTCATCTTTTTATCACCTCATATTGGTAGTGCAGTCAGGTGGGAGGAAGTAGAAATATTTGGGGAATATAAGGCAACCTTCCTTGATCTTTTCATTTTCTGGAGATGTCTCCTAAAGATGACATCATGTCATTGCCCCGCATAATAAATGAACCATCTGCGTGGGTGAATTACGACTGTCAGTAGTCTCCCCTCCCAAGCATTCTCCCATGCCTGCGCTTTTGATGACGTGTAGGTCAGATGTGTATGGATGAGCGGTCATACCTCAGATGCCTCGCACGCATATCCAATTGAAATCCACATACAAAAGATGCTCAAGTTCTATTTTAAACAACTCGAAATCATACCATTCCTACTACATGGGAAAAAAAGAAACGTGTCGCATAAGGGCAAAAAATGAGCTGTGGTGTGAACACAGCTAAACATAAATTATTTCGGTTCTGGGTGTGTCACATTTATGTAAACACACAAATAAACTCATAAATCAGGAGACACCCAAAAAGCAGTCAGCAGCTGATCAAAGGATGTCGAGTCAAGGAAATAGCTGCCAGTCTTCCCAGTCATGAAGAATGCTTGGCACAAATACAAAGTGGTCACCAGACGACTACAAAAGAATGTGTCTCTGTCACCCTTTTGGTCTCACAGTTTCTCGCCAAGCTTGATGCCAAGAATGGGCGATGTCTGTGTGCCTGGCAAAATTTCAATGAGGGAGGAAGGAGGCAGCGAGGCGAGGGACTTGGCAGAGCGTTGCGCTCCAGAATACGTTGAATGAAGAATTCCCACAGTTAAGATGATCTAAAAAGGATTCATCTGGCTCGTCTCGGTGCGTATCGAAAATCATTTTCCTTATTGTACTTTCTCTCAATCTTTTACATTTCCTATAGTACTGACACCGAGTTCCCCGAATGCCCGCTTGGCATGGTGCTCGCACTGAATGCTCTTTAGCTCACCATTAGCCAGTCCCAAACACAAAAGAAAGCATCAGCACACAAATGCATGTTCTCAACCACAGTGGCACAGTTGTTTGACCTGAACCGTCAGTTTAGCTGGGCCTACTTTACGACATGTTAATTGCAAGGAAATGCCTCTGATGCATTGAAGGCTGAGAGATATAAAAAGTGCGCCTACGTGAGCGGGGCAGATAATGTGCAGTTAAAAGCACCATTGTGTCCTTTATCACACTGTCCCACCATCTTTTCAAACATAGATAAGTCGGTGCAGTATTCCTAATAGCTGCTTGAGCAGAAGCTTGATTGGATTGAACCAACAAGTCGACAGCATCGACGTTTAACGCTTGAAATTGGCTGACCGTTAATCACATGTTTCTGTCATCTCGTTTTCCAAATGACCAATTTACAGAGGAGCTAGAAGTGGCCTTTCGGGGTTGTCATGCTCTGTGCGAAATGTCTGGCCAACAAAGTGACAGTCAGACATCTTCATTGGCCCAAGAGGGTGACAAAAGTCTTGTTGTGCTCTGTAAATAAATAAATAAAGTTGAGTGAAGTCAAAATTTCAAGCCAATAAACTTCGATAACATTTTAAGTTGGGCAATTCAAACGAAATATTTAAAGTTTTGCAGTTGTGAACATTGTCTTTTCGCAAAACAACGAAATAAGAGTGTACTGAACTAATTATTCCGTCTTGTGTCCCTCAACTTAAAGATGGAAGTACAAACCACTCAGCAAATTGTTTCAGAGCTAACTACCTGTACTTGCTTCCTTGTGTTAACTCTCATTGTTACCATAAAATATGTGAATTTCTAGCTTAAAGTTGTTCCAAGTTAAATTTCTCTTTCAGCCACAAAAAAAAGTGTCGATGAGAACAGCAGTTAGCCTCGTTTGATTCAGCTATTCCGATCACCACTCATCTTAAAATATTCATTCAATATTCAGCGGGACCTAAGGTCTGATGGCATTGAACGAGTGCAGCAGAATAAAGTTCCTTCTTCATTGCCAAAACGTTACATCCAAGAACTGTGTGAAATTTTGTGTATTTTCATTCATATCAGACACATGACACTATGTCGTAACACTTTCTCATTATGGCATACGGCTGAACTATGCGACCAACATTTCTCAAAAATTAGAACAGCAGTATACAAGTCCATCCTTAAATGCAATAGAAGCGAAAGAGTAAAATGGAAACAGTGAAACAGATAAATGCTTAATTTTGCAGAACCAGGATACAATGTCTTACAACTCGCTATGCTACGGAACACAAGATGAGACCGGCCCAAAAAAACACGCGCAGGGTTCTAACTATTTACAATTACATTCACAGTAATAGTGAATTGTACTTTAAAAACAACAAAAAGAGGCTTAATATGCCTGTTCGTCGAAATGTGTCTTTTCGGGAAAGGCTGGGGACCGCTCAATGGTGCTAAAAAATCATTGAGATCATTTATGAATTGGTTCACCTCATCACATTTTAGTTGGCTACAAATAATCTCAAATAGTTCAATTCCTAAAACCTATTAAAAGTTAATGTGCAACATCATTGGTTTTGTAGAAGTTCTTTCTTTTGGTTCTTTCTCCTCCACTTCGCTTGGAGAGCCCTTTGCTGATATTCTTATCAGCTGCGCGCTTACACTTCGGGATGAGTTTAATCGATTCATCAGTTGCTAAGAATTCTGTCTTAGAGGAAGGAATTGAGGCCAAAAGGAGCGCACCGCTTGGCTTCAACGAGCAGAGGTGCAGGTTTCTGCACCAACTGTACAACTGTCATAGTATTGTATTCTACCACTGATCACTTTAGCTCTGCTTGATACTTTGCACATTGTCTCACAGTTGTCACTGGTTGGTACCACGGCACAACGGTTCACTTACGTTACGGAATGTCCTTCCATACTTATTTGTCATGTCCTTGTTTATGAAGATACTAGTGCAGCGCGTTCTACCGGAGACAAATTCCTTGTGTGTTCTACATACTTGGCCAATAAAGATGATTCTGATTCTGATTCAGAGTCAATCTCCCAAAAGCCAATATGATGATTGTTGCATCGGCGCTACGGCTACTTCCTTGGGCGACACTGGAATCAAATATTAGACCATTCAGAAAGAAATGATCCAGACCGTGAAATATAATCAGAATAAGAACAATATCTCAAAAACATATGTAATTTCATACAATGCTTTGACATGAACTGAATGAAACAGCTGCAGCTTCCTGTGTGGCACCGGAACCTTCCTGTTGCCTTGCTGTCAACAGCAACAGGTCAGCTGAGGCGTCAGCCAATAAGTTTCAAATAGGAAGTCAGTCAGATTACCTCAAGGAGAAAGATCATGAGGAAACTCACAAAGTTCATTTGAGGATATGCGAGGAGGCGGGGTGGGAGCTCGGCCTCTCCCATCTCTCTTTCTATCTCATGCACCCGTGTTGGCTGCGCTTTTTTTTCTGTCTTTCTCTCATCACTCTCACAAAATGCCTTCCTGACAAAGGAATTCGTTTGCATCCTAATGTCTAAACAAGCCAGAGACTGAACACGTCAGGCTGATGTCATACAATCTGGACAAATAGGGCGAGGAAGCATGGCGCCTGGCCGTATCTCGCGATCTTAAACACGTGGCACCCTGGCGCCATCTTAGAACCCAACGCTATTGAGATATTAACAAAAGGCTCAGAAATGCAGATTATATATACATTGCCCTTTGTTTTTGTTCTCATTCAGGTAGCAAGAAGCCATCCAAAACGCTCACTATCAGCCTTGGAAACATGCAGAGAGGAGTCCAAAGGCATTTTTGCTCATCTCCCCTTTTCTTCTTCTTCTTCTTCTGTGCCAGCGGTGTTCAGTCCGCCTCAGTTTCACGATGCAAACGATCACCATCATCCACGGATGATTTTAAGACCAACATTCCATACCGCTGCTTTCGAAAGACTGTCAAGTTGCTCGATTGTATAACGCAGCAACGTGTTTGTTCCTTCACCAAAAAACAAACAAACATTTGCCCTCAAAGGCAAAAGTGCAAACATTGCATGAGGGGGAATGAGAAACTTATCATAACGGCTCACACTGATAAGAGTCCCAGCAAGCACCTCACTCGTCCTGCGTTCATGATCCTTTGAGAGTTAAACTGGACCTTAAAGGAACGGGAATATTGATGTTTGGTCACCGCTTTCAAAAGTTCACTAACAGGACCCATACCGTACTTGCGCCCGCCATTCGACAGCATGACACCTGTTTGCTCTGGAACACCATGGAAAGATTGTTCACCGCTTGGTCCCAGAGCAGAAAGAGAGGAGACAACAAGCATGAGGGAGAAGAGCCAAGGGTGTGAAGGGACGCAAGACACGGCAGGGAGTCCGGGAGTCCCTCTGAGCTTCACAAAAGTTTCTCCTGCTTTGCCCGTCGAGCGAAAATGGCGACGTACGGCGTGGCAGCTGACGATGGCCGACACGTTTACAAGCCCGAGATCATGACGAGGAAGTAGAAGAGCAACGTGACAGGGCAGTAAAATAGACAGCGAGAGGTGTTTCAGGGGAAAAAGCAAAAATACCTGCAGCCTGTATGTGAGCGACGACCTGGGCGGGAGGACTGGAGGAGAAGAGGCCCGTGATGGCGGGAAGAAGGGAAAAGAGAGGAGTGGAGCACACCCTCTAAGAGCGACACCCCTTTTTTTCCCACAATCCCCTCCTCTTGACATGAGTGTGTCTGTGCATGCACAGGGTGACACACAGCCCTACAAACACACCTCCGAAAATGAGCACCGGCAACTCGAGCGTACGCAGAATCGAGGGCAGGGCGCCGAACCAAGCTCAAGGAAACGAAACTGAGACGACGACACAACAGACGCGAGTTGTAAACATCTGCACGGTCAATTTTGCCAGGCTTTGGATCGCCCTCTGCTCTGGCCTGCGCTGTGTTTGCCTCCGTCTGCCAGCCCACTTTGGCACCGCTGCGAAGAGGGAAAGAGAGCGAAGGGAGGGCGGCTGAACACACGCAGTAAGAGGAAGGGAGGGACACGCTGTCGCGAGAGAGGAGGAGTCGGCGAAAGGGGAAGCGTGAAAAGAAAAAGTGTTACAGTAAGAAGTCACATGAATTGTCGTGAACAGATGCAGGGACGCATCACAATGGCGAACGCGGCAGCTGGGTCGCCGGAGTGTTAATGGTCAAATGCACGCCTCTGGCCTTGTTCTGTCCTTACGTACCGACACGCAGATGGCGAGAGAAACGAGCTGGTGCCATATTGTTCACCTTCGCCATGTTTGCTAGATGCTCGAGATGCTGCTTTATGCGAGAAACAAGAAACAGATGGACGTTTGCAGTCAAGTCTGCCCGTTACTCAAGTTTCACGCTACCATTGCCTCCATTCACTCAGAGCTCTTTTTAGAGGCATTCATTCATGGAGTCAATATTCTCAAGAAATGCCCGATTTCAGGCGCTGCCCGTGAGTGATCTCAATCATTGGTGAAAACAGAAAGCCACCTTCTCTGCGCCTGCCTGTGGGCCAATGACGGGCCACGAAGCACACGGGCTGACCAATGTGAGCTCACGGCTGAGCTGACATCATTTCAAAAAATGCAGAAAACAGGAAAGCACTTTTTTTTTAACCCCTTACTTTTGACAAGCACCTCAGGACGGCACTTCTTTGGAAGTACTTCACGACAAAACCCATGCACATTTTCCCCGCCGGGGTTCTCCCAGTCTTTCAAACACTCACCCAGGAAATAACAGGAATAAAGCAATGATCCCGGTTCTCTGCTTCAACACCACTTGAGTCTTTTCTTGGAGATAGGACACACACACACACACACACACACACACACACACACACACACACACACACACACACACACACACACACACACACACACACACACACACACACACACACACTTAGAGCTGTAGTGTAGTCAAACACATATGTGGTTCTAACAATCCAGTTGTTCCATGGAGGCTCACATTCAGGCAAGAGCTCGGACAGCCCATCCGACCTGACGTCACATCTCCTTTGTTGTTTATGAATTTATTTCTCTCCTCAGCTGAACTCTCTGAACCCAAAGTACCCACACAGCTCCTCCCCTCCTCTCCTGTCCTCCAGTCCTACAATTACTCCCCGCCAAAGAAGGCAGGCGCATACAGTACGGCTCTAACAAGGGATAAGTGCAATGGCAGAACGTGGGGGAGGAAGAAGGGGGCTCAAAAGTGACTTTTCCATGCTCCTTGTCTTTCTCGACGGCTGCCTCGCGTCTCTTCCTGCTGGCTTTGTAAAAGTTTCAGCTGCATGGCGAGCTGGCCTCTTTTGGCACTTGTCCAACGGCTGACTCTTCTGTCCCCCTGCAAAAAAGAGAAGGCGGGGAGGACAGCTATGGTGACAGCTGGACTGGTATCGATTGTTGTTCTCAGAAGCCAGTTAGCGTTGCTAATTCATACACGTACAAAACAAAAGGTTTGGGTATTCCTTCTGAATTCGGATGGATCGAAAATTCAGCATTGTGTTGGGTTGGATGTCAATGAATGAAAGTCAAGATGTTTTCTCCTTTAAAAAAGGAGTAATAGTCTGATTCCTGGACCCTTTGCTGCTTGCAACCAGTTCACACAGGGACACGCTTGCTTTCTTTTTTCAAATGAATTTTGCATGCACTTCCCAGACAACAAGCAATTCAATGGAAAATTGAAAAATTATGCCTTTATATGATCACTGAAAGCAATATCATTGGCATGATAAAAACATCAACAGAATTAAGTTGGTTTCCTCAAATTTGGAGAATTGATTGTATTTTTAGCCTGTAAAAAAATCAATTTAGCCAACTTTGTCTTCATGAATTCATAAAATCAGGGGAGGTTGAACTACTGTAAAAACCTGATCTCCACTAATGCCTTTAGACCTCATGTTGAAGTGAAAACATTCATCATGTCATTTTGACATGGTCATCATAAAATCAAAGAGTTGTATTTTTTCTCAGTTACTTCCATTAAACTTACAGTCTATGTTACTTCAGTCCCAGGCCACTTAAAACAAAAACTAAACCACGGTGAAAATTATTTCTAACCGTCTGCTGTAACTTTTGTTTACCAATGACCTGGACAGTACTGCCCTCCTGTGGTTGTATGTAAGCTAAACAACTCTAGAGGATATCAGCTGCTTGATCTTTTCTCTCAACTGGCCTTTCTTCCACACTCCTGTTCTCCTGTCGCCATTTTCTTTCTTTCTATCCTTATCCTAAAATAATTCCATCTGGGTAAACGCATAAGCTAAGTCTTAGCCAGCAGTGTGACTTTTAAAACTATTCTGCTTGTGCTGATCTGATTTCAGTGAGGGAAAGTAGGCCTAAAGTGGAACTCTGACCCCAGCAGAACCAATGAGACTCCAGATCAGATGTCGGGCTTTAATCTGCTTCATGGGTCTTAGTGCAAATAAGAATAAGGTTGAACATTTGACGTCTCAATGTGAGCTTACCAACAAGCTTACCAACAGGCTGATCCACCTCTGTTTATGATCCACTCCCTGTCGGATGCCTGTTGTGGAGGCGTGCACTTTACCTCATTAGCCACACCTTGCTACCACAGAGTATGTGATGTAAATCATTAAACAAGGCTGCCGCAGGCTCTTTTGTTTCGTTGTCCTGTGCAGTTTTAGATTGTGCTGTGCCTTCATGACTTCATGACATTTCTCACTGTTTTTCTTCAAATGTAATGCGGATGTGATCATCTCGAATCAAATATTTATTTGAATGCCTGCTTCCTTTAATTTTCAGGAAAGTCCACTTTCATCTCTGTATAATCATTCAATTATGTTATTACAATATATTTTGTATCCATCTATCCATCCAATGTCAACAAATGCAAAAAAAATATTCTGTTCAGGTTCGGTGGGAGCCGAGACCCGCCACAGATAACTTGGGCCAAAAGGCGGACTACACCCTGGACTAGTTGCCAGTCAGTAGCACATAAAGAGATGACCGCCATTCACACTCACTGTATGGGAATGGAACCCACACTGCGTGCACTGTAGTCAAGTAAATGTAGCACCACACGAGTGGTGCCGAAACTTTAATTTAATGGCCACATACAGAAAAATGGAAGGATGCTAGGGCCGCTTTGAAATTAGTTGAATTTTGTTTATTAATAAAACACAAAAATCATTCAAGCAAGCAAATATATGTTGTTTATGTTTTCTGGATATTTTTTTTTAAAAACTGCTGCACTTGTGGATTATGAATTAAGCAGCAAAATCCCCCCGTTTTTAGCCATCTCGGGGGGCAGCCATTTTGCCTTGTACAGTGACTGAAAATGACATTACAGACTCATGTCACATGACCAAAAACAGAAAATAGATGATTGGTTGTCATGTCAAATTGGTAAAAAAAAAAAAAAAGCATGTACTGGGTGGGGGTCTTGAAAATATTCAGGGCATTTCTGTTTCTTTTATAGTTTTTTTTTTTTTTTAACAGTCTAGCACCTTGTCAATGTGGTGTGGTTACTAATAAAGGATATTTCTAAGTGAACGCAGGCTTGAAATAAGCGGTTTCATATCAGAATCAGAATCATCTTTATTGACCAAGTATGTAGAACACACAAGGAATTTGTCTCCGGTAGTATACGCTGCACTAGTATCATCATAAAGGACATGACAAATAAGTATGGAAGGACATTCCATATTATAAGTGAACGGTTGTGCGGTGGTACCATCACAGTTTGCGAGACAAAATGTTCATTTTGTGCTTCATCGTAACAGATTGAATGAGTGTTAGTATAAATGTGACTGAACTACACATGTACAACATTCACATAGTAATTTGACGTATGTATACTATATATACAGTTGCGATTATACAAACTGCTTATCCTTACGATTGTCATGGGCATGATGGAACCTATATCAGCTGTTTTTGGGCAATGGACAGCCATTGCCAGCTATTTGCAAGGCGCACATAGACAAAAAACCATTCACACTCATAGTCACAGTTAGTGACAATTTTTAGCATCCAATTAACCTACCACACTCGCCTGACTTGTAGTGCGGACAATGTTGGATCGGTTCCTGCTCAGTGATGGGGTGAATATGGGTGCGGGTGGTTGTTCGTCTCTCTGTGTGCCCTTTCGCCTGAAGTCTGATGGGATTGGCTCGAGCACCACTCCTGCGTTTCTATACAGGATAAAAGTTATATAATATATATTAAAAATGACGTGCCAATTAATCTACCATCCATGAAACCGGGATACCTGGAGAAAACCCACGCAGACACGGGGAGAGCATACAAACTCAAAGTCAGACCCCCCCAGTGGGGCAGATGTGCTAACCATGCGGCCGCTGCGTGCGTGTGTGTGTGTGTGTGTGTGCGTGTGCGTGTGTGCGTGCGTGCGTGCGTTAGTGCGTGCGTGTGTGTGTGCGTGTGTGTGCGGGCGTGGGCGCGGGTGTGGGTGCGGGTGTGCACGCTACACAACTCTCAGGACCAAAGCTTGAAACTGAAAATGAATGACAGTACGTTAATATTTTTAGTATCAGTCATGTTATTTGTCTGTTTTCACAATATAGAGAGCTGAGTTCAGATTTTGACTTCTGTGGTCTACGCAACAAATGTTTTCAAAATTAGATTCCAGTAGATCTTAGCTTTAACAATAAGAATAATTAATTATATTTCAATAATGAAACGCGTTGCTTATATCAAAACAAAAAAACAATTGTTCCGTCGATATATTGTCGTGTTTTTCTTGTTTGATAAAACTCTTGCTTTTGGTCTCTCTGGGATTGACCTGCGAAGAAACTGCGATTCATAATTAGGAAGATGCTCCTCAAATAAAGTCATTGATTATCACGGAAGTGTATTGTCGCTACACTGGGGGAAAAACACGAAATTGATCATGTAAAAACACGACAATTATGTAAAAATGTAATACTTATCATGTAAAAACGTGTCAATAACGGGCAATCTAAAAATACACTTAGATGTTTTTGTTCCATGCGTATGAGGAAATCTTCTGGAAGACCGCAATTTCATAAAAAGCTCCGCAACTCTAGGTTTCGTGCCATATTGCATTCAGAAGCACCTGCCTTTGCGTCCTGGCGTGGATGGGACCGAGGACGTGAGGCCAACTTCGTCACATTTTGTACTTTCCATGTTTTTACATGATAGGTTTCACGTTTTTACGTGATCATTTTTACATTATAAGTATCGTGTTTTTACATTAAAATGTTCATCTTTTTGCATCATAATTTCACGTTTTTATCTGATAATTTTCACATTTATACACAATAATTATAACGTTTTACATAATCAATAACACGTATTTACATGTTAAGTTTCATTACTTTTTTTCCTGGTGTGGCAGCGATGCGTTTCCGTAGATTATAGCAAGAAAAATATGTATTTCGAGAAATTCGAGGCTTGGAATACAGGTAGTACTGTAGTACATTCTGGTGTGAGGGAAAAAAGCGAAATGTGCGCAAGGGGTTGTCTGCCGGGTTGGGAGGAGTTTACAGTGCTGGGGCCAGCCAAACTTTTGCGTTTGCGCGTGTCGGCGACGCCACGCCTCTGTTAGTACGTGCACGAACGCGCTCTCACTTCACCGCAAACTCCTGTTCGCCAGTATCATCTTTGCTGTCAAATTCGTAGTTTTTCCATCTTGTTCTCGGCGAGTGGGTTCTTTTTGTAAGACGCGATCGCGGGCCAGCCCAGCGGCTGCAGAGCAGCTAAGCCGTCACAAGGTGAGAACTTCTGCCCAGCAAACTTTCTTTGTCTTTGTTGTACGCTGCAACTTTCAGGGCGCATCGCGCGTCGGCCGAAGGGCTCTTGCGAAGTTTTGGGATACTTGGCATAATTGGCACCGTTCTCGCCGGTGTTTTGATGATTCACAGCTTGGTGTGCGTGTGTTTTGGAGGGCTTGCTTCGTGTTCTCCCGTCACCCCAACGACTCCCCCTCCCAAGCGTCTCCCAACTTTGCTTGACTTGCTTGCGGTATTATTAGCACACGAGCTAACCTCCTAGCATGCCCGCGCGTTAGCTGTCGCCTGTTTTGATTTATTCAATTCATTTAAAGCCGTCAAAAATAATTCCCGACAGCTTTTTACGTTTCTGCGATTACTCTTCTTTTTTGTTGAGCTTTTTTAAGCATTCTAACCGCCTTTTCTAAACCAAATTAAAGCAATTAAATGTGCGTTTTTGTTTGTTTAGGGTTTTTTTTGCTATCAACTGTGAGTCTAATTTGCAAAAGAAGTTTTCACCCTTCCGTAAAAGTTGCTTTCAGACTTGATTAATTTGCTCTGTGCTCACTGCCTAGTTTAGCCGCCTGTTGTGCAACTCCAAAAGTGCCTGTGGATGCTCGTAAAAAGCACATGCAAAGCAAAGCCATGGATCCTTAATACTGGGGTGTTCTCATTCGAGCAAGAAGCTTGTTGTCACAGGAGTTGGTTCGCGTGGGTCTTGCCAGCGTTTGCTGAGGTCAATGCTTTATTTAGCTCGGTGGCCGCTAGCCTGGATCCCCACTGCACTCAACACCTGACCTTTTGGCTACAGGGAACTACTCTATATAGTATCCCGACATTACAAGAAGCATCAAATGTACATTTTACTTAGTGCCCAATGCAAAAAAAGTATTTGCACCATTTAGTCTCTTTCTAGGTCAAAACACACTCTTGTCTGTTGCATGTTTTTTTACCTCTAAGAATACACAAGTCCCAATTTTAGGTCCACCTCCATAATCGATTGAGATTTATTTAAATCTGGGCATTAAGAATCTCACAATTTACTGCCTGTTAAGTCCAAATTACCCCATGGGGATAAATAAAGTTTCCTGAATCTGAACAATTTGATTATTAAGGCTGTGATTTGATATTTAACTGCTTTGCTTTTATATTGGATCAGTAAGCTACTTGCGTACATGTGTTGTCGCCACATTTTGGGGGAACAAAACAGCTGTTTTATTTGTCTGTTTTCACAATATAGAGAGCTGAGTTCAGATTTTTGACTTCTGTGGTCTACGCAACAAATGTTTTCAAAATTAGATTCCAGTAGATCTTAGCTTTAACAATAAGAATAATTAATTATATTTCAATAATGAAACGCGTTGCTTATATCAAAAACAAAAAACAATTGTTCCGTCGATATATTGTCGTGTTTTTCTTGTTTGATAAAAACTCTTGCTTCTGGTCTCTCTGGGATTGACCTGCGAAGAAACTGCGATTCATAATTAGGAAGATGCTCCCTCAAATAAAGTCATTGATTATCACGGAAGTGTATTGTCGCTACACTGGGGAAAAACACGAAATTGATCATGTAAAAACACGACAATTATGTAAAAATGTAATACTTATCATGTAAAAAAACGTGTCAATAATAACGGGCAATCTAAAAATACACTTAGATGTTTTTGTTCCATGCGTATGAGGAAATCTTCTGGAAGACCGCAATTTTTCATAAAAAGCTCCGCAACTCTAGGTTTCGTGCCATATATTGCATTCAGAAGCACCTGCCTTTTGCGTCCTGGCGTGGGATGGGACCGAGGGACGTGAGGCCAACTTCGTCACATTTTGTACTTTCCATGTTTTTACATGATAGGTTTCACGTTTTTACGTGATCATTTTTACATTATAAGTATCGTGTTTTTACATTAAAATGTTCATCTTTTTGCATCATAATTTTCACGTTTTTATCTGATAATTTTCACATTTATACACAATAATTTATAACGTTTTACACATAATCAATAACACGTATTTACATACATGTTAAGTTTCATTACTTTTTTTTCCTGGTGTGGCAGCGATGCGCGTTTCCGTAGATTATAGCAAGAAAAATATGTATTTCGAGAAATTCGAGGCTTGGAATACAGGTAGTACTGTAGTACATTCTGGTGTGTGTGAGGGAAAAAGCGCGAAATGTGCGCAAGGGTTGTCTGCCGGGGTTGGGAGGAGTTTACAGTGCTGGGGGGCCAGCCAAACTTTTGCGTTTGCGCGTGTCGGGCGACGCCACGCCTCTGTTAGTACGTGCACGAACGCGCTCTCACTTCACCGCAAACTCCTGTTCGCCAGTATCATCTTTGCTGTCAAATTCGTAGTTTTTCCATCTTGTTCTCGGCGAGTGGGTTCTTTTTGTAAGACGCGATCGCGGGGCCAGCCCCCAGCGGCTGCAGAGCAGCTAAGCCGTCACAAGGTGAGAACTTCTGCCCAGCAAACTTTCTTTGTCTTTGTGTTGTACGCTGCAACTTTCAGGGGCGCATCGCGCGTCGGGCCGAAGGGCTCTTGCGAAGTTTTTGGGATACTTGGCATAATTGGCACCGTTCTCGCCGGTGTTTTGATGATTCACAGCTTTGGTGTGCGTGTGTTTTGGAGGGGCTTGCTTCGTGTTCTCCCCGTCACCCCAAACGACTCCCCTCCCAAGCGTCTCCCCAACTTTGCTTGACTTGCTTGCGGTATTATTAGCACACGAGCTAACCTCCTAGCATGCCCGCGCGCGTTAGCTGTCGCCTGTTTTGATTTATTCAATTTCATTTAAAGCCGTCAAAAATAATTCCCCGACAGCTTTTTACGTTTCTGCGATTACTCTTCTTTTTTGTTGAGCTTTTTTAAGCATTCTAACCGCCTTTTCTAAACCAAATTAAAGCAATTAAATGTGCGTTTTTGTTTGTTTAGGGTTTTTTTTGCTATCAACTGTGAGTCTAATTTGCAAAAGAAGTTTTCACCCTTCCGTAAAAGTTGCTTTCAGACTTGATTTAATTTGCTCTGTGCTCACTGCCTAGTTTTAGCCGCCTGTTGTGCAACTCCAAAAGTGCCTGTGGATGCTCGTAAAAAGCACATGCAAAGCAAAGCCATGGATCCCTTAATACTGGGGTGTTCTCATTCGATTCGAGCAAGAAGCTTGTTGTCACAGGAGTTGGTTCGCGTGGGTCTTGCCAGCGTTTGCTGAGGTCAAATGCTTTATTTAGCTCGGTGGGCCGCTAGCCTGGGATCCCCACTGCACTCAACACCCTGACCTTTTGGCTACAGGGAAACTACTCTATATATAGTATCCCGACATTACAAGAAGCATCAAATGTACATTTTTACTTAGTGCCCAATGCAAAAAAGTATTTGCACCATTTTAGTCTCTCTTTCTAGGTCAAAACACACTCTCTTGTCTGTTGCATGTTTTTACCTCTAAGAATACACAAGTCCCAATTTTAGGTCCACCCTCCATAATCGATTGAGATTTATTTAAATCTGGGCATTAAGAATCTCACAATTTACTGCCTGTTAAGTCCAAATTACCCCATGGGGATAAATAAAGTTTCCTGAATCTGAACAATTTGATTATTAAGGCTGTGATTTGATATTTAACTGCTTTGCTTTTATATTGGATCAGTAAGCTACTTGCGTACATGTGTTGTCGCCACATTTTGGGGGAACAAAACAGCTGTAAATAATTTGGACAACTTGTTTGTGCATGTGGAATACAAAGCTTAAAATAACGTCTCTATATTTACTGCACCACTTTTAATCAAGAATATGTGAACAGTTTCAAGTGCAAAATGAACCTTTGATTATCATATCGCAATAAGTGATAATGAAAAAAATAATCTGAAGCAGCTCATTTTTTTCCAAGGGCTAACTGACTAAATATGAGTACCTCACTTTTTTTATTTTCTCACTGCTTTTTTAAAGCAGCTTAATGATGCGTTAATTATGCATTCACAATTACGGTGGTTGGCTGACTACTGGTTAAGAAAGTACTTGATTAGATATGCAGCAGAGCCTGCATTTTATCTGTAAATATCGCAGGCGGTCAGGTTAATGTATTTATGGCCGCCAAATTTGTGATCACAAATTCACAGGAGGTTTATCGATACAGAGAATGTGCTGAATCAATAATTAATTGACCTGGGAAATGTTGCGATGCATCAATTTATTGATATTTCTGCTGTATAGTCATATTTTGCTTTTCACGCTTTTTGGCTGCATTTTTTTAATGTTCAGGCAAGAGTATTTAGGCAAAAGTGGTCCTTAGACGCCATCTTGCAGCATCCATAGGCAATCACACACTTTTTTCTGGGAAACCTACTCCAGTCATTCATTAAAAACTAACTCACATGTTCATTTTTTTATGCATTTTCTGAAAAACGCTAAGAACTGCCCCACACTGTGCGATGCATCCAAACCCATTTAATACACGGACACTGTGCGACTTGAACTGCATGAGCATGTATTGTGTTCTGAGGCTCCCCATGCATTGTTGTCCTGCACCACTTTTTAAAAAAGACAGAGCGTCAATCGTCGAAGACACAGGTTACTTCAGAAAGAAGACGTGGATGAGAATGAAGAATAAAATGTGGATATTATTGAAAAGCACTCCCATTCATTTGAATGCACCACTAATGGGCATAGACCATTTGCTGATCGTCGTGTCGCAGGGGTGCAGCTAAGGAATATATATATATATATAAATATATATATATATATATATATATATATATATATATATATATATATATATAGAGCTGTTAGTTTAGCGCGATTTTATCTGCATTAATTTAAATGAATTTTAACGGGATTAAAATTTTTCTCGCAAGATTAACGCGGCACACGTCACAGCGGATGTTACGTTGCTCTATAAATAAACCAGAAACAAAACATCAAGCGCGCTGCACAGGTCCACGCACGTTTCTTTTGCCAGCCACGGCAGCGCGAGACACCGAAAATGTCTCGCGCTTAAATACTTAAATAGTTTATGAATGGAAACTTTACTTTTAAAAAGTTGCCAGATTGTTCCACTGACAAGACCAAAGTTACCTGTATGTTTTGCAGTCGTAAACTGAGCTATCATCATAGCACTAGCACGTTGAGTCTGAAATACCACTTAATGGCCAAACACACAGCTGACGTGAGTACTCCGCCCCCACGTCTCAGACAGACAGCTATGGATTATTTCAAAGCGAAGAAAATGGATGACACGACGAAGAACAAATTTGCTGAAGCCATAGCTAAATATGTGGCTACTGCATGCAAGCCTGTCAACATTGTCCACAGCTCCACTCAAGCTGAAATCATTCGCATTGCATCTAAAGAGTCCTGTTGGATTCACCTGGCGCTTTAAGAGGTGCGGGGCTGCCACTGACAGGTGACCGTTCGCGCGATGTATAAAAGCAGCATAGTGTTTTGTTTCGTGAGTGAATACAGTCGCTTCGTCGTCGGCATGGCCCAATGTTAAGCTACGCGTGTGCTTTTCTTATGAAGTCAGATATGTAAAGTTAGCTTTTAGATTCGGTCATGATCGGTTGCTTTGTTTGTCTGCTTTTCATTGTGTCCATTGTGCTTTATGTTTGCCGCATCGCTATGCAATCAGTCAGTTACCGTTCGCAATCGGCAATTTAAACAGCGTGGGCTAAAATGTTGCTAGAACAGGGGTGTCTTTATTTAGCTCATTTTTGCATAGTTGTCATGTTTGTCCGGCTGCAATCTGACGTTTAAACGAAGTAAATTGCGTTGCAGCTGGGGTTAATCATCCCGGCACTCCACTTCCGGGATTGACTATTGGGACTTGTAGTTCTTTTGTTCGATTCGACTTGATATGTTTGTGTTGTATGGTTTCTTACGTTTAAAATAATGAATAATGATGACGATGATGATACGATAGTGAATTCAGGGTTGATTAAATTATTTGACAACTCCACTACGGATTGCCAGCGAGAGCCTCCATTACAAGCTGTGTACAGAGATTGTACGTCACGCAGAAGGCTAAGGTACACCAAGCGGGAGAAGACACTGTTTTGGGAGAGAAATAAGAGACTAGGTTGATGAGCCTCTGGTGAATAACGAGCAGGTAGCCTGTCGAATGCGATGTATGCCACTGATGCGATTGTTACTTGTTTGGAACTATTTTGTGTGGAAGGTTACAGTGTTCCGCGGCCATATATATAAAGCAGGTGGAGCTTCTCTGTGTTCGTCTGACAGTGACGGTGCGCTGAGGCACGTCGAGAGTTCAGCGGTGCAGTGCTAGCGACCTAGCAAACACACTGAAAATAAAACGTCTCCAGTGTTGTCATCTAACCAAGTGTAGTCATCCAAAATGATGTCTACACAAAACCGTAGAGAGACTTCCGAGCAAGGAAGGACCAACAGAATAAACATAGCCTGACTGCTGTGTTCAAAGCAAATTTGAGAAGTATGCAACCATGGCTTAAATCCACTATAGGCTGAGTACTAGTTTACCTTAATGTGCACTTTATAATGTTATATTGCTCTGTTTTGATTCCATAAAAAGAGCTGTTAAAGCAGCTGTTGTGTGACAAAATATTTTTTTTCCCTGTTGTTGATGGACAGTAATATTGTGTGAGATTATATGTGAATAACTGCTCCAAGTGAAAAATGTTCAGGCGTAGAAAAAAAAAGTAGTGTGTTTCCGGTAACATGAAATTTCAGCATTGGGTCGGTAGGTCGGACAAAGTTTTTTTTTTTTTAATCTTTTTTTCTCCCTCCCTCCCCCATCAAAAACGTAAACAAAATAACCATAAAACATAAAACAAGGAGACATTGAAACCAGTGCCGGATGCTCGTCTGTCAAAGAGGGGAAGCTCAATTTTGATCGACATCATAAAATTTGTCCGTTTATTTATACGTGAATTCTACTCTAGCTCCGTTCCGTTGCTTTTCAAGAAAAATGATCTGTGACCCCTGTCATACCAACAAGGCGTCTTTTCCCGTACTTAATTAGTGTCCTACAACTATAGGAACTACAAATAAAACCCACCAGAAATAAAAGATTAATTTGTCGCTAGTTGTTTACAACAACAAAGAGTGTCGCTAAAATAATTAGGAGAAGTCTCCAGCTCAACTCGGAACAGAATGCGGAGTTGAAAAAATGCTCGCACAGATGCCTACACTAAAAGCTCGGTGATTGGCTCATTTCAATGTCAATCACTAAAAGCTCGGTGATTGGCTCATTTCAATGTCAATCGAACTGGCACACAGGCATCCAATCTGATGCAGAAAAGCCTGGCGTCCGGTACCCTCCCACTGCCATCCAGTCCCAGAGATGCCGAACTCCGTGGGCGGGACAAAAACCAGTTTGTATCCAATGACTCGTCTCCGTTCAACGTATTGGGACAACCTACCCACTCACTACCGTTTAAAGCACAGCGAAGCTGCGGCGTGAAGGAGAAGGGACTCGCGTCATACGTCGTAACCAGTAATAAGAAGAAGCTGATTCGAGGCAAAAGTTGAGCATGTTGTAGCGCATATTTAGTCAATGACATGTACACACAATGACATTTACATTCATATATTTCATCACTTATTCTTTGACATTTTAGGGGAAGCCAAGCTTCCTTTGCAGTCCGAGAGCAATCGCCACTGATTGAAACCCCCGCTCGGCGGCGAGCGAGTTGGGTACCCAGCTGCTGGGTGTTAGAGCCTCTGCGTCCCGCGACCTAGACGGCCCGTGGTGGTCGTGGCCCAGCCTGGACTAGGGTGCCGTAAGACTAAGGCGGACGGGGGGTCGACGTCAACGAGCGCGCTGGTCGGCGGGGTGGCGGGCGAGGAACGCCGACGGGCGCCTGACGGGGGTAGTGACGGGGGCGGGCGGAAGGCGGAGGTAGCGCGCGCGCACGCGACCGACCGCGCCGACACCGTCCCCTCCCCGCGACGCCTCCCGCGCCGTCGTCCTGCCGCTCCGCGGCGGCGGCGCCGCCGCTTATTTGGTTTCGCTCTCGCTCCGGGCTCGAGAGGCAGGGTGCGCCGCGCCGCCGGCCTCGCGGGTCGGGCGCGGGGCAGGCGCTGGGTGTTAAATGGCGGGGTAGAGTAGACGACCGACCAACGACGGCGCGCCGTACCCACAACCCCGCCCGTCCCACCGTCATGCCCGCACCCGCCTCTCCCGCGGCCGACTTGAACGTCGCTGCCGCCTTTCGCCTCATTGAATCTTTTCGATACAGCAGTGGATGCTATTTTCTTAATATTATGGTGCGAGCATGCGACTGCAACACACAAAACGCGGTTTAAACTGTTATCGGAGATCGTGGCGCGCCACGATTCAATGTTGACAGACGACGACAGGGCAAGCGGCGCAACGTGAATATCGCGAGAGTTTGCACCAATGTAAACGCTCTAAATTCATCTTCTTTCCTTTTGTTATTTATAATTTTTGTCTGTGGTTTTATTGTTCTTGTTTTGATTGTAAAGCGTCCTTAGTGTTTTGAAAGGCTATTATTACACAAAAATGTAGAAGGTTTGAAAAAAAATGCCGACCGTAAAGTTTTTCTTTGAGGTAGAAATTCTCGGTCGGTCGGGTTACCGGAAACACACTACTTTTTTTTCTACGCCTCATGTAAAATTGAAAATCGAAATTGTTATTTCAGTAAATATTAGCATTTTGCACATAGAAAACTGACTCATGATTCCATGTTGATGAGAGCATTAAAATGGGGGAAAATAGGACAAAAAAATATAAAAGGAAATTCCGAAACGATAAAAAATGCGTGAGTAATCACGATTAATTTTTTGTTAATTTGAATTAATTATGACAGTTGTGTTTTTAATTAAATTAAATATTTTAATCGTTTGACAGCTCTAATACTGTATATATATATATACACACACAGAGAGAGAGAGCGAGAGAGAGCGAGAGAGAGAGAGAGAGAGAGCGAGAGAGAGAGAGAGAGAGAGAGAGAGAGAGAGAGAGAGAGAGAGAGAGAGAGAGAGAGAGAGAGAGAGAGAGAGAGGATATTTCTAAGGCAACCAATTTTGGATGGCATTGGTGTATTTTGGTCCATTTCAACCGATGGAAAGATTTTTTAAAGCCATTTTAAACTGTCATTTGATATTTGGCGCACTGATCGACCTTTGCGTTGTAAATTGCTAGGTTTGTAATGTGTTATAACTCCCAACCATGCCAGCAAAACACAAATAGACTGCATAAATGTGCAATTTGCTCACATGACATGAGTGAAGTGATCTGAGGCAGCGTAGCAGAATCAGAATCATCTTTATTGGCCAAGTATGTAGAACACACAAGGAATTTGTCTCCGGTATAACATGCTGCATTAGTATCATCATAAACAAGAACATGACAAATAGGTATGGAAGGACATTTCATAATGTAAGTGGACCATAGTTTCAAGCAGAGCTAAAGTGATCAGTGGTAGAATACTATTACATTTTGTACAGTTGGTGCAGAAAGCTGGTGCAGAAAATCATTGAACCATTTTAGAGAGATACAATATTTGTTGTACAAGAAGAGTGACTACGTCAGTGACTGTTTAGGGAGTTAATGGCTAGAGGGAAGAAGCTGTTTAAGTGTCTGCTGGATTTGGTGCGCATGGATCTGTAGCGCCTGCCTGAGGGGAGTAGCTGGAAAAGGTGGTGGGCAGGATGCGGGGGGATCCAGGAGGATTTTCTGTGCCCTTGTCTTGATTCTTGCAGTGTGCAAGTCCTCAAGAGTGGGTAGGGCGGTGCCAATGATTTTTTTCCGCCGTCCTAATTGTCCGTTGAAGTCGGATTTTGTCCTTCTTTGTGGCGGCCCCAAACCAAACCGTGATGGAAGAACACAGGATTGATTCGATGACTGCCGTGTAGAACTGACGTAGCACCTCCTGTGGCAGGCCATGGTTCTTCAGCAGCCTCAGGAAGTACATCCTCTGCTGGGGCCCTTTTTCAGGATGGAGATGGTGTTGACTTCCCACTTCATGTCCTGGGAGACTGTGATTCCCCAGGAACTTGAAGGTCTCGACGGTTGACACAGGGCAGTTGGATAGTGTGAGGGGCAACTCTGGAGAAGGATGTTTCCCTGAAGTCCACGATCATCTCTACAGTCTTGGCGTGTTCAGCCCGAGGTTGTGTCGGCTGCACCAAAGCTCCAGATGCTCCACTTGTTGTCGATGCACGCAGACTCGTCGCCGCCTTTGATTAGACCGATGACCGTGGTGTCGTCTGCGAACTTTTATGAGTTTGACAGCTGGACTTGTTGAGGTGCAATCGTTTGTGTAGAGGGAGAAAGAGCAGTGGAGAGAGGACACAACCCTGTGGGGCTCTCAGTGCTAGTGGTGCGTGTTGATGATGTTGTCGCTCCCAGTCTCTCACCTGTTGTGTCCGTCCCGTCCGTCAGGAAGCTGAGGATCCACTGGCAGATCGTAGGGGGGACACACCCGAGGTGGAGAAGAAGTTTGGGGGTGAGGAGTTCCGGTATATGATGGTGTTGAGCGCGGAGCTGAAATCCACAAACAGGATCCTTGCGTGAGGTCCCTGTGCTGTCGAGGTGCTCGAGGATGTAGTGCAGACTTATGTTGACTCGTCCTCCACAGACCTGTTTTGCCCGGTAGGCAAACTGAAGAGGGTCCAGCAGGGGTCCGGTGGCGTTCTTTAGGTGGTTCAGCACAAGGCGTTTCAAAGGACTTCATGACCACAGGCGGCAGAGCGACAGGCCTATAGTCGTTCAGTTCCGATGTTGCCGATTTCTTGGGGAACTGGGATGATGGTAGACTGTTTGAAGCAGGATGGGACCTCACACACAGTTCCAGGGATCTGTTGAAGATTTGTGTGAAGACCGGAGCCAGCTGGTCAGCGCAGACTTTCAGGCATATATATATATATATATATATATATATATATATATATATATATATATATATATATATTAGAGCTGTCAATTTAAGCGCGTTTTTATCGACATTAATTTTTAAATGAATTTTATCGGGGATCAAAAAATTTCTCGCGAGATTAACGCGCAGACGTCACAGCGGATGTGACGTTGCTCGATAAATAAACCAGAAACAAAACATCAAGCGCGCTGCACAAGTCCACACACGTTTGTTTTGCCCAGCCACGGCAGCGAGACACACAGCGGATATTTAAATAGTTTATGAATGGAAAGTTTACTTTTAAAAAGTTGCCAGATTGTTCCACTGACAAGACCAAAGTGACCTGGGATGTTTTGCAGTCGTAAACTGAGCTATCATCATATAGCACGTCGAATACCACTTAATTAATGGCCAAGCACACGCGCTGCGTGAGTAGTCCGCCCCTCGTCTCAGACAGACGGGCTATGGATCATTTCAAAGCGAAGAAAATGGATGACACGACAAAGAACAAAGTTGCTGAAGCAATCGGCAATTTAAACAGCGTGGGCTAAAATGTTGCTAGAACAGGGGTGTCTTTATTTAGCTGCATAGTTGTCATGTTTGTCCATCTGCAATCTGACGTTTAAAGAAGTAAATTGCGTTGCAGTCGGCGCTCCACTTCCGGGTTGGACCTTTGGGACTTGTAGTTCTTTTGTTCGATTCGACTTGATATGTTCATGCCGGCGCTCCACTTCCGGGATTGAGTATTGGGACTTGTAGTTCTTTTTGTTCGATTCGACTTTTATGTTTGTGTTGAATGGTTTCTTACGTTTAAAACAATGAATAATGATGACGATAATGATACATAGTGAAATCAGGGTTGATTACATTATTTATTAAACGTATTGTTACATAAAGGTATTCATAATGTCAATTATATACATATATTTACATTGCGATGCAGAAAGATAGATATATTAATTTTTTACTGCATTTTATGTGTGTAGTTTAGGTTATTACCTGCTTCTGATACTTCTGTTACAACTACTACTACTCCTACTTCTGCTGCAAAGTGCTCCCAATAAATGATCCAAAAAGTACAGAACGAGAGATCCTTCCATGCTGACCGACAATCCCTAACTGAACAACCATTACTGATTGCCAGCGAGAGCCTCCATTACAAGAATCCGAAATGATGTCGACACAAAACCGTAGAGAGACTTCCGAGCAAGAAGGATCAACAGAATCGGCATAGCCTGACTGCTGTGTTCAAAGCAAATTTGAGAAAACGCGAAGTATGCAACCATGGCTTAAATCCATTATAGGCTGAGTACTAGTTTACCTTAGATGTGCACTTATGTTATATTGCGCTGTTTTTGATTCCCTAAAAAGAGCTGTTCAAGCAGCTGTTTGTGTGACAAAATATTGTTTTCACTGTTGTTGGTGGACAGTAATATTGTGTGAGAGATAATGTGTGAATAACTGCTCCAAGTGAAAAATGTTCATGTAAAATTGAAAATCAAAATTGTTATTTCAGTAAATATTTGCATTTTGCACATAGAAAACTGATTCATGATTCCATGTTGATTAAATTGGGGGATTAAAATGGGGGAAAATAGGACAAAAAATATAAAAGGAAATTCAGAAACGATAAAAAAAATGAGTGAGTAATGATGATTAATTTTTAGTTAATTTGAGTTAATTATGACAGTTGAGTTTTTAATTAGATTAAATATTTTAATCGTTTGACAGCTCTAATATATATATATATATATATATATATATAATAGCGGCTGGATAGCTCAGTTGGTAAGGCATCGGTTTGGCATACGGGAGACGGTGGTTCGAATCCCGCTTGGGGCAAAAAATGAGCACATAACACCATCCAGTGTGGGTCCTTGGCAAGATCCTTCACGCTAATGCCTACCTCATACAATGATGAGAGACAATAAAATGAATGACATGCCGGCTCAGACGTCGCCCGGCCAAACAAGGTCTGCGTCAGGTGCTGGGGAACCAGAGCACCTTGATGAAAAATGGGCTACTGGAACAAAGCGGAGATGGGCGAGATGCGATAACATGGCTCTGTTGGAATGCTACTACTCAAGCAACCCTAGTCAGAGGGGTTACATGCAGAGAATGCAGGCTGAATGGTTACTTCAAAACCCACAGTCACGGTTGACCACGAAACAACTAGTAACTCAGTGTTCCAACATCCACAAACGGCAATTGCTGTCACAACTTGAGATTGATGAGGTACAACGCAGGTTCCATGGTGAAGGGCCCCAGGCTGCCAGATCAGAGGAGGAGGTCATACCAGAGATTGGGAAGCAAGCCCCAATGAATGCAGATGATGAGATTGGGAGGCCAGCCCCAATGAATGAAATGCTGAGCAAGGCAGCAACTGACCTGAAAGCTAAGATCATGGCGAGGATGAAAGCTGGGCAACCTAGAAACCGATTACAACGGCTATGTGAAGTACCACCTGAAAGTCTCATGGAAAGTGTGAATGCAGCACTGAGGCGATTCTACCACAACGATCACGAAACCAATGAGCTGATATACGCTTCAGCATCAGTGATCCTAGAAATCCTTGGCTGTCGGAGCAACTATGAGACACGTTACCCACCATGGAAAAGACGGTTGGAGGCTAAGATCAAGGCGGCTCGGAAAGATGTGAGTCAATTGACGGAGACCCAGAGAGGTGTGATGAAAAGGCCGATACCTGAGAGGTACACCCAGATGACCATACCTGAAGCACTCGAAACTGCCAAACAAAGGCTCCAAGCCTTGTCCAGTCGCCTAAAGAGGTACACGAAAGAAAATGAGGCCAGGCGAATAAACAGGCTGTTCGCAACACAACCTGCGAAAGTGTACGCTCAGTGGCAGGGTCCTAACAGCAGAGCTGACCCACCAAGACTGGAAACTGAAAGGTACTGGAAAGGAATATGGGAGAGGGAGGTTGCACATAACAGCAGTGCACAATGGCTGGTGATCCTGAGAGAGGAGCACAGCAACCTCCCTGAGCAGAACCCAGTTACCATAACAGTGGCAGACATACAGGAAAGAGTCTCAGAGATGAAAAACTGGACAGCACCAGGCCCGGACATGGTCCACACCTACTGGCTAAAGAAACTCAAAGCACTCCATGAGCGCCTAGCAACACAAATGAACCAGTTGCTGAAGGATGGGACTCACCCAGGATGGCTAACCGAAGGCGACGATCCTGATCATGAAGGATCCCTCAAAGGGTACAGTCCCATCCAACTATCGGCCAATAACCTGTCTCTCCACAACATGGAAGCTCATGTCAGGCATCATTGCGGCTAAGATAAGTGGACACATGGATCAATACATGAGCGAAGCACAGAAGGGCATTGGTAGAGATACCAGAGGAGCCAAACATCAGCTCCTGGTTGACAGAACAGTCGCACAAGACTGCAGGTCCCGACATACCAACCTGTGCACAGCCTGGATTGATTACAAGAAAGCCTACGACTCAATGCCACATACATGGATCACTGAATGCTTGGAGTTGTATAAGGTGAACAGGACCCTATGTTTGTGTTGAATGGTTTCTTACGTTTAAAACAATGAATAATGATGCGATAATGATACATAGTGAAATCAGGGTTGATTACATTATTTATTAAACGTATTGTTACATAAAGGTATTCATAATGTCAATTATATACATATATTTACATTGCGATGCAGAAAGATAGATATATTAATTTTTTACTGCATTTATGTGTAGTTTAGGTTATTACCTGCTTCTGATACTTCTGTTACAACTACTACTACTCCTACTTCTGCTGCAAAGTGCTCCAATAAATGATCCAAAAAGTACAGAACGAGAGATCCTTCCATGCTGACCGACAATCCCTAACTGAACAACCATTACTGATTGCCAGCGAGAGCCTCCATTACAAGAATCCAAATGATGTGAGCAAAACCGTAGAGAGACTTCCGAGCAAGAAGGATCAACAGAATCGCATAGCCTGACTGCTGTGTTCAAAGCAAATTTGAGGAAAACAGGTATGCAACCATGGCTTAAATCCATTATAGGCTGAGTACTAGTTTACCTTAGATGTGCACTTTATGTTATATTGCGCTGTTTTGATTCCATAAAGAGCTGTTCAAGCAGCTGTTGTGTGACAAAATATTGTTTTCACTGTTGTTGGTGGACAGTAATATTGTGTGAGAATAATGTGTGAATAACTGCTCCAAGTGAAAAATGTTCATGTAAAATTGAAAATCAAAATTGTTATTTCAGTAAATATTTGCATTTTGCACATAGAAAACTGATTCATGATTCCATGTTGATTAAATTGGGGATTAAAATGGGGAAAATAGGACAAAAATATAAAGGAAATTCAGAAACGATAAAAATGAGTGAGTAATGATGATTAATTTTTAGTTAATTTGAGTTAATTATGACAGTTGAGTTTTTAATTAGATTAAATATTTTAATCGTTTGACAGCTCTATTAATATATATATATATATATATATATATATATATATATATATATATATATATATATATATATATAATATATATATATATATATATATATATATATATATCAGACCTAAGCCATCTCGAGATGCGAACTCGATGAGGATGTGGAAAACCACACTTGAAGCCAATGGCAAGCCACTTACCCAAGTGTCCATCAAATGTGGCATATACCAAGGTGATGCACTCTCCCCACTGCTGTTCTGCATAGGACTGAACCCCTAAGCCAAGTAATCACCAAGACAGGCTACGGATACCGCCTCAAAAATGGAGCCACGATCAGTCACCTCCTCTACATGGATGACATAAAGCTGTATGCTAAGAGCGAAAGGGACATAGACTCCTGAACCACACAACCAGGATCTACAGCAGCGACATCGGGATGTCATTCGGGCTTGAGAAATGTAGTCGGATGGTGACTAAGAGAGGAAAGGTAGTCCGCACTGAAGGGGTCTCACTCCTGAAGGAACAATAGCAGACATTGAGGACAGCTACAAGTACCTCGGTATACCACAAGCCAATGGCAACCTCGAACTGGCAACAAGGAAAGCGGCTACGGCCAAATACCTCCAGCGAGTGAGGCAAGTCCTAAGAAGCCAGCTCAATGGCAAGAATAAGACCGGCAATAAACAGCTATGCCCTGCCAGTGATCAGATACCCTGCAGGAATAATCAGGTGGCCAAAGGAAGAGATTCAGACCACGGATGTTAAGACCAAAGCTCCTAACCATGCATGGAGGGTTCCATCCCAAATCCAGCACCCTGAGACTGTCATAGCCGAAAGGAAGGAGGCCGGGACTAATGAGTGTGAGCCACTGTCCAGGATGAAACATCCAAGCTCCATGAATACATCAAGGAGAAGGCTCCAACTGATGATGTACTCAGAGAATGTCTCAGACAATGGGGAACAGAGGTGAGGTGCTGGAAGAGGGACCATCATGGGAGGACAAGCCCCTACAGGATGTACCACCGGACCATAAGTGAAGTGGCTGATCTCAAGAAGTCCTATCAGTGGCTAGAGAGGGCTGGCCTGAAGGACAGCACAGAGGCACTCATCCTGGCTGCTCAGGAGCAGGCCCTGAGCACCAGAGCCATTGAGGCCCAGATATACCACACCAGACAAGACCCAAGGTGTAGGTTGTGCAAAGAGGCACCGAGACGATCCAACACATAACTGCAGGGTGTAAGATGCTGGCAGGAAAGCCTACATGGAACGCCATAACCAGGTGGCTGGCATAGTCTACCGAAACATCTGTGCCAGTATGGACTGAAACCCCAAGGTCAAAATGGGAAACACCTCCCAAGGTGGTGGAGAATGACCAGCGAAGATCCTGTGGGACTTCCAGATCCAGACTGACAAGATGGTAATGGCGAACCAACCGGATATCGTGATCATAGATAAAGGGCAGAGAAAGCCGTTGTAGTGGATGTAGCGGTCCCAAGTGATGGAAACATCAGAAAGAAGGAACACGAAACTCGAGAAATACCAAGGGCTCAGAGAGGAGCTGGAGAGAGCCTGGAAGGTAAAGGTGACAGTCGTGCCTGTGAGTGGTCGGAGCACTCGGGGCAGTGACCTCCAAACTAGATGAGTGGTTGCAACAGATCCCTGGAACAACATCAGACATCTCAGTCCAGAAATGTGCAGTGCTGGGAACAGCAAGGATACTGCGCAGAACCCTCAAGCTTCCTGGCCTCTGGTAGAGGACCCGAGCTGAATGGGGACGGACACCACCCGAGGGTGAGCGAGGATTATATATATATATATATATATATATATATATATATATATATATATATATATATATATATATATATATATATATATATATATATATATATATATATATATATATATATGAGTGTAATGAAAAGGCCGATATACATCCAGATGACCATACCTGAAGCACTCAAACTGCCAAACAAAGGCTCCAAGCCTTGTCCAGTCGCCTAAAGAGGTACACGAAAGAGAATGAGGCCAGGCGAATAAACAGGCTGTTCGCAACACAACCTGCGAAAGTGTACGCTCAGTGGCAGGGTCCTAACAGCAGAGCTGACCCACCAAGACTGGAAACTGAAAGGTACTGGAAAGGCATATGGGAGAGGGAGGTTGCACATAACAGCAGTGCACAATGGCTGGTGACCCTGAGAGAGGAGCACAGCAACCTCCCTGAGCAGGACCCAGTTACCATAACAGTGGCAGACATACAGGAAAGAGTCTCAGATATGGAAAAACTGGACAGCACCAGGCCCGGACATGATCCACACCTACTGGCTAAAGAAACTCACAGCACTCCATGAGCGCCTAGCAACACAAATGAACCAGTTGCTGAAGGATGGGACTCACCCAGGATGGCTAACCGAAGGGCGAACGATCCTGATCATGAAGGATCCCTCAAAGGGTACAGTCCCATCAAACTATCGGCCAATAACCTGTCTCTCCACAACATGGAAGCTCATGTCAGGCATCATTGCGGCTAAGATAAGTGGACACATGGATCAATACATGAGCGAAGCGCAGAAGGGCATTGGTAGAGATACCAGAGGAGTTGACAGAACAGTTGACAGAACAGTCGCACAAGACTGCAGGTCCCGACATACCAACCTGTGCACAGCCTGGATTGATTACAAGAAAGCCTACGACTCGATGCCACATACATGGATCACTGAATGCTTGGAGTTGTATAAGGTGAACAGGACCCTAAGAGCCTTCGTTGCAAACTAGATGAGGATGTGGAAAACCACACTTGAAGCCAATGGCAAGCCACTTACCCAAGTGTCCATCAAATGTGGCATATACCAAGGTGATGCACCCTCCCCACTGCTGTTCTGCATAGGACTGAAACCCCTAAGCCAAGTAATCACCAAGACAGGCTACGGATACCGCCTCAAAAATGGAGCCACGATCAGTCACCTCCTCTACATGGATGACATAAAGCTGTATGCTAAGAGCGAAAGGGACATAGACTCCCTGATCCACACAACCAGGATCTACAGCAGTGACATTGGGATGTCATTCGGGCTTGAGAAATGTAGTCGGATGGTAACTAAGAGAGGCAAGGTAGTCCGCACTGAAGGGGTCTCACTCCCTGAAGGAACAATAGCAGACATTGAGGACAGCTACAAGTACCTCGGTATACCACAAGCCAATGGCAACCTCGAACTGGCAACAAGGAAAGCAGCTACGGCCAAATACCTCCAGCGGGTGAGGCAAGTCCTAAGAAGCCAGCTCAATGGCAAGAATAAGACCCGGGCAATAAACGGCTATGCCCTGCCAGTGATCAGATACCCTGCAGGAATAATCAGGTGGCCAAAGGAAGAGATTCAGACCACGGATGTAAAGACCCGAAAGCTCCTAACCATGAATGGAGGGCTCCATCCCAAATCCAGCACCCTGAGACTGTACGCAAGCCGAAAGGAAGGAGGCCGGGGACTAGTGAGTGTGAGAGCCACTGTCCAGGATGAAACATCCAAGCTACATGAATACATCAAGGAGAAGGCTCCAACGGATGACATACTCAGAGAATGTCTCAGACAATGGGGAACAGAGGATGAGGCGCTGGAAGAGGGACCATCATGGGAGGACAAGCCCCTACACGGATGTACCACCGGACCATAACTGAAGTGGCTGATCTCAAGAAGTCCTATCAGTGGCTAGAGAGGGCTGGCCTGAAGGACAGCACAGAGGCACTCATCCTGGCTGCTCAGGAGCAGGCCCTGAGCACCAGAGCCATTGAGGCCCAGATATACCACACCAGACAAGACCCAAGGTGTAGGTTGTGCAAAGAGGCACCCGAGACAATCCAACACATAACTGCAGGGTGTAAGATGCTGGCAGGTAAAGCCTACATGGAACGCCATAACCAGGTGGCTGGCATAGTCTACCGAAACATCTGTGCCGAGTATGGACTGGAAACCCCAAGGTCAAAATGGGAAACACCTCCGAAGGTGGTGGAGAATGACAGAGCGAAGATCCTGTGGGACTTCCAGATCCAGACTGAGAAGATGGTAATGGCGAACCAACCAGATATCGTGATCATAGATAAAGGGCAGAGGAAAGCCGTGGTAGTGGATGTAGCGGTCCCAAGTGATGGAAACATTAGAAAGAAGGAACACGAGAAACTCGAGAAATACCAAGGGCTCAGAGAGGAGCTGGAGAGAGCCTGGAAGGTAAAGGTGACAGTCGTGCCTGTGGTGGTCGGAGCACTCGGGGCAGTGACCTCCAAACTAGATGAGTGGTTGCAACAGATCCCGGGAACAACATCGGACATCTCAGTCCAGAAACGTGCAGTGCTGGGAACAGCAAGGATACTGCGCAGAACCCTCAAGCTTCCTGGCCTCTGGTAGAGGACCCGAGCTGAATGGGGAACGGACACCACCCGAGGGGTGAGACGAGGATTTTTTTTTTTCCTTTTATGAATACACGTACATACACACGCTCAGAGCCGAGTACTTTCACTATAAGTATTGCTAAAATTAATACTGTCTTGGCGTAGAAAAAAAAGTAGTGGTGTAATGTTATCAATGTCGCATTTTCAGTTAATGCGCTGTGCCCAGGACTCGTGCTCATCATGCAGTAATTTTAGTGCATGTGCTCAAAGGGTTTCTGCAATACTATGATACTTGAACTTGCAATCCCTCAGTAAGTTAGTGAATGTGAATGTGAATCTCAGTGCACTGAACGATGCAGTGAACAAATCATTTGGCTAATCTGATTCAATGGCTGCAGCAAAAGAACCGCCAATCTCATCAGCAGCACAAACAAACCCGGAAGAAACAGCATCTTCCACTCAAAGACCTGTTACACAACAACTTTTAAGTCTGTCTCTCACGTATCCCTCCCCCTGTATATCACAATGTTCTTTAAGACTTTGCTCTCTCCGAACCATGTCACTCTGGGTCTGCCTGATTTCCATGGCAACAGCACAGTCCTGTCACCAGTGATTGAAAATAGGAAAGCCCTGTGCCCAACTAGCATACGCCGCAGCAGGGAAGCTACGGACCACACTGATCCTCTCTGGCTCGAATGGGCTTGGAGAGTACCGATGGTTGACAGAACAGTGCACAATGGCTGGTGACCCTGAGAGAGAGCACAGCAACCTCCTGAGCAGGACCCAGTTACCATAACAGTGGCAGACATACAGGAAAGAGTCTCAGATATGGAAAAACTGGACAGCACCAGGCCCGGACATGATCCACACCTACTGGCTAAAGAAACTCACAGCACTCCATGAGCGCCTAGCAACACAAATGAACCAGTTGCTGAAGGATGGGACTCACCCAGGATGGCTAACCGAAGGGCGAACGATCCTGATCATGAAGGATCCCTCAAAGGGTACAGTCCCATCAAACTATCGGCCAATAACCTGTCTCTCCACAACATGGAAGCTCATGTCAGGCATCATTGCGGCTAAGATAAGTGGACACATGGATCAATACATGAGCGAAGCGCAGAAGGGCATTGGTAGAGATACCAGAGGAGTTGACAGAACAGTTGACAGAACAGTCGCACAAGACTGCAGGTCCCGACATACCAACCTGTGCACAGCCTGGATTGATTACAAGAAAGCCTACGACTCGATGCCACATACATGGATCACTGAATGCTTGGAGTTGTATAAGGTGAACAGGACCCTAAGAGCCTTCGTTGCAAACTAGATGAGGATGTGGAAAACCACACTTGAAGCCAATGGCAAGCCACTTACCCAAGTGTCCATCAAATGTGGCATATACCAAGGTGATGCACCCTCCCCACTGCTGTTCTGCATAGGACTGAAACCCCTAAGCCAAGTAATCACCAAGACAGGCTACGGATACCGCCTCAAAAATGGAGCCACGATCAGTCACCTCCTCTACATGGATGACATAAAGCTGTATGCTAAGAGCGAAAGGGACATAGACTCCCTGATCCACACAACCAGGATCTACAGCAGTGACATTGGGATGTCATTCGGGCTTGAGAAATGTAGTCGGATGGTAACTAAGAGAGGCAAGGTAGTCCGCACTGAAGGGGTCTCACTCCCTGAAGGAACAATAGCAGACATTGAGGACAGCTACAAGTACCTCGGTATACCACAAGCCAATGGCAACCTCGAACTGGCAACAAGGAAAGCAGCTACGGCCAAATACCTCCAGCGGGTGAGCCAAGTCCTAAGAAGCCAGCTCAATGGCAAGAATAAGACCCGGGCAATAAACAGCTATGCCCTGCCAGTGATCAGATACCCTGCAGGAATAATCAGGTGGCCAAAGGAAGAGATTCAGACCACGGATGTAAAGACCCGAAAGCTCCTAACCATGAATGGAGGGCTCCATCCCAAATCCAGCACCCTGAGACTGTACGCAAGCCGAAAGGAAGGAGGCCGGGGACTAGTGAGTGTGAGAGCCACTGTCCAGGATGAAACATCCAAGCTACATGAATACATCAAGGAGAAGGCTCCAACGGATGACATACTCAGAGAATGTCTCAGACAATGGGGAACAGAGGATGAGGCGCTGGAAGAGGGACCATCATGGGAGGACAAGCCCCTACACGGATGTACCACCGGACCATAACTGAAGTGGCTGATCTCAAGAAGTCCTATCAGTGGCTAGAGAGGGCTGGCCTGAAGGACAGCACAGAGGCACTCATCCTGGCTGCTCAGGAGCAGGCCCTGAGCACCAGAGCCATTGAGGCCCAGATATACCACACCAGACAAGACCCAAGGTGTAGGTTGTGCAAAGAGGCACCCGAGACAATCCAACACATAACTGCAGGGTGTAAGATGCTGGCAGGTAAAGCCTACATGGAACGCCATAACCAGGTGGCTGGCATAGTCTACGAAACATCTGTGCAGTATGGACTGGAAACCCCAAGGTCAAAATGGGAAACACCTCCGAAGGTGGTGGAGAATGACAGAGCGAAGATCCTGTGGGACTTCCAGATCCAGACTGAGAAGATGGTAATGGCGAACCAACCAGATATCGTGATCATAGATAAAGGGCAGAGGAAAGCCGTGGTAGTGGATGTAGCGGTCCCAAGTGATGGAAACATTAGAAAGAAGGAACACGAGAAACTCGAGAAATACCAAGGGCTCAGAGAGGAGCTGGAGAGAGCCTGGAAGGTAAAGGTGACAGTCGTGCCTGTGGTGGTCGGAGCACTCGGGGCAGTGACCTCCAAACTAGATGAGTGGTTGCAACAGATCCCGGGAACAACATCGGACATCTCAGTCCAGAAACGTGCAGTGCTGGGAACAGCAAGGATACTGCGCAGAACCCTCAAGCTTCCTGGCCTCTGGTAGAGGACCCGAGCTGAATGGGGACGGACACCACCGAGGGGTGAGGCGAGGATTTTTTTCCTTTTATGAATACACGTCATACACACGCTCAGAGCCGAGTACTTTCACTATAAGTATTGCTAAAATTAATACTGTCTTGGCGTAGAAAAAAAAGTAGTGGTGTAATGTTATCAATGTCGCATTTTCAGTTAATGCGCTGTGCCCAGGACTCGTGCTCATCATGCAGTAATTTTAGTGCATGTGCTCAAAGGGTTTCTGCAATACTATGATACTTGAACTTGCAATCCCTCAGTAAGTTAGTGAATGTGAATGTGAATCTCAGTGCACTGAACGATGCAGTGAACAAATCATTTGGCTAATCTGATTCAATGGCTGCAGCAAAAGAACCGCCAATCTCATCAGCAGCACAAACAAACCCGGAAGAAACAGCATCTTCCACTCAAAGACCTGTTACACAACAACTTTTAAGTCTGTCTCTCACGTATCCCTCCCCCTGTATATCACAATGTTCTTTAAGACTTTGCTCTCTCCGAACCATGTCACTCTGGGTCTGCCTGATTTCCATGGCAACAGCACAGTCCTGTCACCAGTGATTGAAAATAGGAAAGCCCTGTGCCCAACTAGCATACGCCGCAGCAGGGGAAGCTACGCGACCACACTGATCCTCTCTGGCTCGACTGTGGCGTGAAGCATGCTAGCCCCTCTCTAGAAAACATTACACACCAGCCGGGGTTCTGTTGCAGATGTCTGTTCGTGTCTTTCAGCAGACTTGGAGCATCCTCAACAATAACACAAGAATGTGTAATTTCCTCATGTGGCCTGTGCAGACAAGGGATCAGGCTTTTTCTTTTTTTTAAAGTGAACAAGAAGTCGATTTTAGCCCGTAACCAGGGCTGTTCGTTAAGGAAACAGACTAAGGCGTAGAAAAATAAGTAGTGTGTTTCCGGGAACATGAAATTTCAGCATAGGGTCGGTAGGTCGGACAAAGTTTTTTTTTTTAACTCTTTTTTTCTCCCTCCCTCCCCCATCAAAAACGTAAACAAAATAACCATAAAACATAAAACAAGGAGACATTGAAACCAGTGCCGGATGCTCGTCTGTCAAAGAGGGGAAGCTCAATTTTGGTTGACATCATAAAATGTGTCCGTTTATTTATACTTGAATTCTACTCTAGCTCCGTTCCTTTTCAAGAAAATGATCTGTGACCTTGTCATACCAACAAGGCGTCTTTTCCCGTTACTTAATTAGTGTCCTACAACTATAGGAACTACAATAAAACCCACCAGAAATAAAAGATTAATTTGTCGCTAGTTGTTTGTTTACAACAAAGAGTGTCGCTAAAATGATTAGGAGAAGTCTCCAGCTCAACTCGGAACAGAATGTGAGTTGAAAAATTGCTCGCGACGGATGTCTACACTAAAAGCTGGCTCATTTCAATGTCAATCGAATTGGCACACAGGCTCAGACAGATCATCCAATCTGATGCAGAAAAGCCTGGCGTCTGGTACCCTCCCACTGCCATCCAGTCCCAGAGAGTCGAGCCTCCGTGGGCGGGACAAAAAGCATCTTGCATCCAATGACTCGTCTCCGTTCAACGCATTGGGACAACCTACCCTGAACTCACTAGACGCTCTGCGTCCACTGTTTAAAGCACAGCGAAGCTGCGGGATGAATGAGAAGGGAGTCGCGTCGTAACCAGTAAGAAGAAGCTGATTCGGAACAAAAGTTGAGCACGTTGTAGCTCATATTTAGTCAATGACATGTACACACAATGAAATTTACATTCATATATTTAATCACTTATTCTTTGACATTTTAGGGGAAGCCGAGCTTCCCTTGCAGTCCGAGAGCAATCGCCACTGATTGAAACCCCCGCTTGCCGCCAAAGGCGGCGAGAGAGTTGGGTACCCAGCGGCTGGGTGTTACAGCCATCTCGATACCTCTGCGTCCCGCGTCCTAGACGGCCCGTGGTGTTCGTCAAATAGTTATAAATAAAAATAATGATGTTGACAAAAATTGAGCTTCCCCTCTTTGACAGACGAGCATCCGGCAGTGGTTTCAATGTCTCCTTGTTTTATGTTTTATGGTTATTTTGTTTACGTTTTTAATGGGGGAGGGAGGGAGAAAAAAAGAGTTAAAAAAAAAAAACTTTGTCCGACCTACCGACCCTATGCTGAAATTTCATGTTACCGGAAACACACTACTTATTTTTCTACGCCTTAGGTACAAACCAAAAATAGACGATTGAGTATGATAAAAATTTATCTGATAATGTTATTCACATACAATTGTGGATTAGTTTATTAGAATGCAAAAATCATTAGAGCCCTCAATGAAAGCAATGTTTGAAATGTCCTGTATTTTCAAGGTGTGGCTGGAGCCGTCATCATTGCGTCGGAGTGGAGTTGCCGTAGCAGCCCTGATGGGGCGCAGGAGGAGGGCGGTGGCGATGGAGATGGACTTGGTGACGGGGCAGACCGGGGCTTGGATGGCGACCCTGAAGGGGTGTGGAGTCCTGACATCGAGCAGAGCTTTCAGGAAGCTCTGGCCATCTACCCTCCTTGCGGCAGGAGGAAGATTATACTTTCAGATGAGGGCAAGATGTATGGTGAGGAAGAGCAAATTACTCCAGCTTCCATTACATTTGTTGAAACCTAAGTGAACATTGTTTATTCTTAATTTTTGATTTTATGAAAAATCCAAAACCCCTTTCTTATAACCACCTGACATGATAGTAAGCCGGTGTTTTATCAACGGTGTAGTAACTCATTTATTTGAACCAGGATGAATCTCTTATTATTTATTTATTTTAAGCAGAACGTGGAATTTAACAAAATCTCAGTGTAGACAAAAAAGTGTACAATGACCAAAGGTTATCATGACATAGACTGTAGATCAGTGATTTCCTACTAAGGTCCGAAGATAATTATCCAATTTATGGCATTTGTCTGAAAATGATTTATTCATTTCAAATATATCTTTCACCCATCGACATACAGTGAGAGAGAGAACAAAAAATGATCTTTCATTAGATGGCAAAAGCTACAGTAAACCTGTTAGTTCACCCGTTGCCATTCATACAAGAGAGTAAGTCATGGCTTCCTGTGAGTATTTCGCCTCTGTGTTCAATTAAGCTGGCACAGATTTCACACCTCATTCCTCATGCCCACCCCTACCCCGACCCCACCAAGGGGAAAGATTTATGTAGCGAAGGTTGGTAATTTTAGTCACTTCCCTTGCGTCTACCTTCATGCAGCCTCCTGTACACTTTCCATTTATATTATGCTTCAGCGGTCGCTACTAAGCAAACGTGAAAAAAAGCAAGTCTCCTTTTGGAGAAAATGGCCAGCAAAGTGTGTGTCCTGTTTTGGGAATTGGAGATGACTGCTATGTGTCTGAGTCAGTCGCATTTCTTTGTTTTGTTAAACAGTCTAAGCTGAAATGACTCAGCGGCACTACTTCCCAGAAGGAGAGACAGTGGTGATGATGTTGACAATGTCAGCGCATGCTTGCTTTGTCCTGGATTGGATCAGGTCTGTGAGGCTTGATTCCATCACCCTGGTCCCTTTCCTCCTGAAATCTTCAACAGTCCAACCTTGGCACAACGTACATTGAAGGGCATAACAAATCTGTACGTTATAACGGTAGTTCCTTTGAAACGTTTACAATAAAATGGTCGGCAACTATGATGGATAATACTGTATGAACATTTCTAGATGTAAAAACATGAACATGTAATATAGTATAAACATGTCAAGTACAGGCGGTCCAGTGGTTAGCACGTCGATCTCACAGTGCAGAGGTACCGGGTTCGATTCCAGCTCCGGCCTCCCTGTGTGGAGTTTGCATGTTCTCCTCGGGCCTGCGTGAGTTTTCTACAAGTAGTCCGGTTTCCTCCCACATTCCATAAACATGCATGGCAGGCTGATTGAACGCTCCAAATTGTCCCTAGGTGTGTGTGTGAGAGCGCAGATGGTTGTTCGTCTCTGTGTGACCTGCGATTGGCTGGCAACCGATTCAGGGTGTCCCCCGCCTACTGCCCGAAGACGGCTAGGATAGGCTACAGCACCCCCCGCGACCCTCGTTAGGATAAGTGGATCAGAAAATGAATGAATGAATGTCAAGTACAAATGCGTGTATACAGTATGAAGGAAAATGATTTTATAAGACATGAAGCAAACAACTGTAGTGTTCTCATCTCTGAAAACATTCAGTCAGCTAATGAAAAGTGCCTTCTCCAGTTCAAGATGCGCCACACCCCGAAGACGTTTACGATCATCTTTCATTCTGTTGGCCTCGAACTCTGCCGTGATTTTGTTGCCGTTACGGATGATTGTCAAAATCGTTGACGTTGCCAATTCATAGTCTCGACTGAGCGTCGTCTGGGAGACTCTTTTGAAATTGAGAGACAATTTCAGCCTTCACAGCAATTAGCTTCCGTATACCAGACATGCTTTCAGACCACGTGCGCAGGACAGCGCCGTTCCTCCAGAAATACAACAGTGTACGCGACGATCAGTAGCGTTGCTTATCAATGGAAGGGAATCCCGTGCTGCACATTTTGTTAATAAGCAAGGTCGAGGCAGTTAGCTTCCCATGGTTCGTTGTAACGCATGTCTTTTCACCATTTTGTGGGAACAATCTGGTCTTTGTAATGAAGTTTACGTTATAAAGGTGTTCGGCGTAAGCAAAATCGGCAAATGGAAAACGAATTATGTGGAATCGCGACTTGGACATGTGAACGTTATAGGGGTCGAAGTGTTGTCAACTGGGTCCGTTGAAAAGCGATTCGACTGTATTTGCCGCAGTGAGTACATAGATGAACAGCTGTTTGGATGTGGTTGGAATGGAGGGGGAAGACTGTGAGAGTAAGAGCTGACCAGGCAGTTTGTCCCAACCACATTTTGGAAGCCTATTAACTACGGTGACCTGCATTCTGTTTTACCCTCCCTTTTCGCTTCATCTCCCATGGCCCTCCGCCAACAACAATTACCGACTTTAACTTCAATTTAAGCAAGTGTATCAAAGTCCCGCAGCAGTCTAAAATTAATCCTCCATATAGTTCAGACTATTTTTACTGTCATGTTCATAATTGGTCTTCATTTCAAGGTTACTTTGACACACAAATAGTTTTTCGTCGGTGCGAAAGAATTCTCAGTTGAATGTTGTTTAAAGAAAAGCTGATGCAACATGGTGGTAAACATGAGCCTGTCCCAACTTTTGGGTAAAATGTAGAAGACATAAAATTCAAAGTTAATGATTATTTGCTTAAAAAGAAGTTCTATCAGTTTGAACATTAAATATCTTTGTCTGTGTTGTGTATTCAATTATTCAGTTGTGTATTTATGTATGTATGTGTATATATATATATATATATTAGAGCTGTCAGTTTAGCGCGTTTTTATCGACATTAATTTAAATGAATTTTATCGGGATTAAATTTTCTCGCGAGATTAACGCGGCAGACGTCACAGCGGATGTTACGTTGCTCTATAAATAAACCAGAAACAAAACATCAAGCGCGCTGCACAAGTCCACGCACGTTTGTTTTGCCAGCCACGGCAGCGAGACACAGCGGATATTTAAATAGTTTATGAATGGAAAGTTTACTTTTAAAAGTTGCGGATTGTTCCACTGACAAGACCAAAATGACCTGGATGTTTTGCAGTCGTAAACTGAGCTATCATCATAGCACGTTGAGTCTGAAATACCACTTAATTAATGGCCAAGCACACGCTGACGTGAGTAGTCCGCCCCTCGTCTCAGACAGGCGGCTATGGATCATTTCAAAGCGAAGAAAATGGATGACACGACAAAGAACAAAGTTGCTGAAGCAATCGGCAATTTAAACAGCGTGGGCTAAAATGTTGCTAGAACAGGGTGTCTTTATTTAGCTCATTTGTGCATAGTTGTCATGTTTGTCCGTCTGCAATCTACGTTTAAAGAAGTAAATTGCGTTGCAGCCGGCGCTCCACTTCGGGTTGGACCTTTGGGACTTGTAGTTCTTTTGTTCGATTCGACTTGATATGTTCATGCCGCTCCACTTCGGGATTGAGTATTGGGACTTGTAGTTCTTTTGTTCGATTCGACTTTGTTTGTGTTGAATGGTTTCTTACGTTTAAAACAATGAATAATGATAACGATAATGATACATAGTGAAATCAGCGTTGATTACATTATTTATTAAGCGTATTGAGAGAGTAAGTCATGGCTTCCTGTGAGTATTTCGCCTCTGTGTTCAATTAAGCTGGCACAGATTTCACACCTCATTCCTCATGCCCACCCCTACCCCGACCCCACCAAGGGGAAAGATTTATGTAGCGAAGGTTGGTAATTTTAGTCACTTCCCTTGCGTCTACCTTCATGCAGCCTCCTGTACACTTTCCATTTATATTATGCTTCAGCGGTCGCTACTAAGCAAACGTGAAAAAAAGCAAGTCTCCTTTTGGAGAAAATGGCCAGCAAAGTGTGTGTCCTGTTTTGGGAATTGGAGATGACTGCTATGTGTCTGAGTCAGTCGCATTTCTTTGTTTTGTTAAACAGTCTAAGCTGAAATGACTCAGCGGCACTACTTCCCAGAAGGAGAGACAGTGGTGATGATGTTGACAATGTCAGCGCATGCTTGCTTTGTCCTGGATTGGATCAGGTCTGTGAGGCTTGATTCCATCACCCTGGTCCCTTTCCTCCTGAAATCTTCAACAGTCCAACCTTGGCACAACGTACATTGAAGGACATAACAAATCTGTACGTTATAACGGTAGTTCCTTTGAAACGTTTACAATAAAATGGTCGGCAACTATGATGGATAATACTGTATGAACATTTCTAGATGTAAAAACATGAACATGTAATATAGTATAAACATGTCAAGTACAGGCGGTCCAGTGGTTAGCACGTCGATCTCACAGTGCAGAGGTACCGGGTTCGATTCCAGCTCCGGCCTCCCTGTGTGGAGTTTGCATGTTCTCCTCGGGCCTGCGTGAGTTTTCTACAAGTAGTCCGGTTTCCTCCCACATTCCATAAACATGCATGGCAGGCTGATTGAACGCTCCAAATTGTCCCTAGGTGTGTGTGTGAGCGCAGATGGTTGTTCGTCTCTGTGTGACCTGCGATTGGCTGGCAACCGATTCAGGGTGTCCCCCGCCTACTGCCCGAAGACGGCTAGGATAGGCTCCAGCACCCCCCGCGACCCTCGTTAGGATAAGTGGATCAGAAAATGAATGAATGAATGTCAAGTACAAATGCGTGTATACAGTATGAAGGAAAATGATTTTATAAGACATGAAGCAAACAACTGTAGTGTTCTCATCTCTGAAAACATTCAGTCAGCTAATGAAAAGTGCCTTCTCCAGTTCAAGATGCGCCACACCCCGAAGACGTTTACGATCATCTTTCATTCTGTTGGCCTCGAACTCTGCCGTGATTTTGTTGCCGTTACGGATGATTGTCAAAATCGTTGACGTTGCCAATTCATAGTCTCGACTGAGCGTCGTCTGGGAGACTCTCTTTTGAAATTGAGAGACAATTTCAGCCTTCACAGCAATTAGCTTCCGTATACCAGACATGCTTTCAGACCACGTGCGCAGGACAGCGCCGTTCCTCCAGAAATACAACAGTGTACGCGACGATCAGTAGCGTTGCTTATCAATGGAAGGGAATCCCGTGCTGCACATTTTGTTAATAAGCAAGGTCGAGGCAGTTAGCTTCCCATGGTTCGTTGTAACGCATGTCTTTTCACCATTTTGTGGGAACAATCTGGTCTTTGTAATGAAGTTTACGTTATAAAGGTGTTCGGCGTAAGCAAAATCGGCAAATGGAAAACGAATTATGTGGAATCGCGACTTGGACATGTGAACGTTATAGGGGTCGAAGTGTTGTCAACTGGGTCCGTTGAAAAGCGATTCGACTGTATTTGCCGCAGTGAGTACATAGATGAACAGCTGTTTGGATGTGGTTGGAATGGAGGAAGACTGTGAGAGTAAGAGCTGACCAGGCAGTTTGTCCCAACCACATTTTGGAAGCCTATTAACTACGGTGACCTGCATTCTGTTTTACCCTCCCTTTTCGCTTCATCTCCCATGGCCCTCCGCCAACAACAATTACCGACTTTAACTTCAATTTAAGCAAGTGTATCAAAGTCCCGCAGCAGTCTAAAATTAATCCTCCATATAGTTCAGACTATTTTTACTGTCATGTTCATAATTGGTCTTCATTTCAAGGTTACTTTGACACACAAATAGTTTTTCGTCGGTGCGAAAGAATTCTCAGTTGAATGTTGTTTAAAGAAAAGCTGATGCAACATGGTGGTAAACATGAGCCTGTCCCAACTTTTGGGTAAAATGTAGAAGACATAAAATTCAAAGTTAATGATTATTTGCTTAAAAAGAAGTTCTATCAGTTTGAACATTAAATATCTTTGTCTTTGTTGTGTATTCAATTATTCAGTTGTGTATTTATGTATGTATGTGTATATATATATATATATATATTAGAGCTGTCAGTTTAGCGCGTTTTTATCGACATTAATTTAAATGAATTTTATCGGGATTAAATTTTCTCGCGAGATTAACGCGCAGACGTCACAGCGGATGTACGTTGCTCTATAAATAAACCAGAAACAAAACATCAAGCGCGCTGCACAAGTCCACGCACGTTTGTTTTGCCAGCCACGGCAGCGAGACACAAGCGGATATTTAAATAGTTTATGAATGGAAAGTTTACTTTTAAAAGTTGCGGATTGTTCCACTGACAAGACCAAAATGACCTGGATGTTTTGCAGTCGTAAACTGAGCTATCATCATAGCACGTCGAGTCTGAAATACCACTTAATTAATGGCCAAGCACACGCTGACGTGAGTAGTCCGCCCCTCGTCTCAGACAGACGGCTATGGATCATTTCAAAGCGAAGAAAATGGATGACACGACAAAGAACAAAGTTGCTGAAGCAATCGGCAATTTAAACAGCGTGGGCTAAAATGTTGCTAGAACAGGGGTGTCTTTATTTAGCTCATTTGTGCATAGTTGTCATGTTTGTCCGTCTTCAATCTACGTTTAAAGAAGTAAATGCGTTGCAGCGGCGCTCCACTTCGGGTTGGACCTTTGGGACTTGTAGTTCTTTTGTTCGATTCGACTTGATATGTTCATGCCGGCGCTCCACTTCCGGGATTGAGTATTGGGACTTGTAGTTCTTTTGTTCGATTCGACTTTGTTTGTGTTGAATGGTTTCTTACGTTTAAAACAATGAATAATGATAACGATAATGATACATAGTGAAATCAGCGTTGATTACATTATTTATTAAACGTATTGTTAAATAAAGGTATTCATTAATGTCAATTATATACATATTTACATTGTGATGCAGAAAGATAGATATATTAATTTTTTACTGCATTTATGTGTAGTTTAGGTTATTACCTGCTTCTGATACTTCAGTTACAACTACTACTACTCCTACTTCTGCTGCAAAGTGCTCCAATAAATGATCCAAAAAGTACAGAACGAGAGATCCTTCCATGCTGACCGACAATCCCTAACTGAACAACCACTACTGATTGCCAGCGAAAGCCTCCATTACAAGAATCCGAAATGATGTCGACACAAAACCGTAGAGAGACTTCCGAGCAAGAAGGACCAACAGAATCAGCATAGCCTGACTGCTGTGTTCAAAGCAAATTTGAGAAAAACGAAGTATGCAACCATGGCCTAAATCCATTATAGGCTGAGTACTAGTTTACCTTAGATGTGAACTTTATAATGTTATATTGCGCTGTTTTGATTCCCTAAAAAGAGCTGTTCAAGCAGCTGTTGTGTGACAAAATATTGTTTTCACTGTTGTTGATGGACAGTAATATTGTGTGAGAGATAATGTGTGAATAACTGCTCCAAGTGAAAAATGTTCATGTAAAATTGAAAATCAAAATTGTTATTTCAGTAAATATTTGCATTTTGCACATAGAAAACTGATTCATGATTCCATGTTGATGAGAGCATTAAAATGGGGAAAATAGGACAAAAAAATATAAAGGAAATTCAGAAACGATAAAAATGAGTGAGCAATCATGATTAATTTTTAGTTAATTTGAGTTAATTATGACAGTTGAGTTTTTAATTAGATTAACAATTTTAATCGTTTGACAGTTAATATATATATATATATATATATATATATATATATATATAGAGCTGTCAGTTTAGCGTTTTATTGACATTAATTTAAATGAATTTTATCGTGATCAAAAATTTTCTCGAGATTAACGCCGCAGACGTCACAGCGGATGTTACGTTGCTCTATAAATAAACCAGAAACAAAACATCAATCGCTCTGCACAGGTCCACGCACGTTTGTTTTGCCAGCCATGGCAGCGAGACACAGCGGATACTTAAATAGTTTATGAATGGAAAGTTTACTTTTAAAAGTTGCCAGATTTTTCCAATGACAAGACCAAAGTTACCTGTATGTTTTGCAGTCGTAAACTGAGCTATCATCATAGCACGTCGAGTCTGAAATACCACTTAATTAATGGCCAAGCACCGCTGACGTGAGTAGTCCGCCCCTCGTCTCAGACAGCGGCTATGGATCATTTCAAAGCGAAGAAAATGGATGACAGACAAAGAACAAAGTTGCTGAAGCAATCGGCAATTTAAACAGCGTGGGCTAAAATGTTGCTAGAACAGGGTGTCTTTATTTAGCTCATTTGTGCATAGTTGTCATGTTTGTCCGTCTTCAATCAACGCTTAGAAGTAAATGCTTGCAGCGGGCTCCACTTCGGGTTGGACCTTTGGGACTTGTAGTTCTTTTGTTCGATTCGACTTGATATGTTCATGGCGCGCTCCACTTCGGGATTGAGTATTGGGACTTGTAGTTCTTTTGTTCGATTCGACTTTGTTTGTGTTGAATGGTTTCTTACGTTTAAAACAATGAATAATGATAACGATAATGATACATAGTGAAATCAGCGTTGATTACATTATTTATTAAACGTATTGTTAAATAAAGGTATTCATTAATGTCAATTATATACATATTTACATTGTGATGCAGAAAGATAGATATATTAATTTTTTACTGCATTTATGTGTAGTTTAGGTTATTACCTGCTTCTGATACTTCAGTTACAACTACTACTACTCCTACTTCTGCTGCAAAGTGCTCCAATAAATGATCCAAAAAGTACAGAACGAGAGATCCTTCCATGCTGACCGACAATCCCTAACTGAACAACCACTACTGATTGCCAGCGAAAGCCTCCATTACAAGAATCCGAAATGATGTCGACACAAAACCGTAAAGAGACTTCCGAGCAAGAAGGACCAACAGAATCAGCATAGCCTGACTGCTGTGTTCAAAGCAAATTTGAGAAAAGAGTATGCAACCATGGCCTAAATCCATTATAGGCTGAGTACTAGTTTACCTTAGATGTGAACTTTATAATGTTATATTGCGCTGTTTTGATTCCTAAAAGAGCTGTTCAAGCAGCTGTTGTGTGACAAAATATTGTTTTCACTGTTGTTGATGGACAGTAATATTGTGTGAGAGATAATGTGTGAATAACTGCTCCAAGTGAAAAATGTTCATGTAAAATTGAAAATCAAATTGTTATTTCAGTAAATATTTGCATTTTGCACATAGAAAACTGATTCATGATTCCATGTTGATGAGAGCATTAAAATGGGGAAAATAGGACAAAAAATATATAAGGAAATTCAGAAACGATAAAAATGAGTGAGCAATCATGATTAATTTTTAGTTAATTTGAGTTAATTATGACAGTTGAGTTTTAATTAGATTAACAATTTTAATCGTTTGCAATCATTATATAATTAGTTTTATTATATATATGATATATATATATAATGATTCTTTGTATTGTGGCTTGGGAAGATGACATCAATTCCTGTAAACCGACTGCATAAACTGAACATGAACTGGGTGGACTGTGGATCCCAAAAAATGCAGACTCAAATAAACTGCGTGATACAAATATTTATTTGTAGAAAAACAAAGGACCGATGAAAACTGAACAGAAATCGCCGGCGACAAAAGGCAAGGAAAACCAAATATAAACAAAAAGCACTTGCAAACGGCAAGGTAAATTTAACAACCGAAAGTACACAAAATGAAATCCAAACACGCAAAACTTAAATATAGTTCAAAATGACTTGACAACAAAATCCAGCGGAAAAAGAGCATCTATGAACGTGGGCATAAAGTCTAGAAAATATCACTTGAGCATAAACAGCTAGCAAGGTCAATAATCCAAATGAGACAAAGCCGCTTGGCAATCCTGAAATACATGGCAAGGCTTGACTGGAAACAAGACACAGGTGCGCCGCTGAAAAGGAAGGCCCTCCACTCCAGCTGGGTGCTGAAACAAAAAAAAACAGAGAAAAACCGTGACATAAACAAATGGTTTCCGTTTGACAATATTTGTCATTAAACAATGAGTTATTTGGAGTCCCCTTGTGATGTCAATTCTCTTTTTCACTTGTAGGTCGAAATGAGCTAATAGCTCGCTATATTAAGCTACGGACAGGAAAGACACGCACACGCAAACAGGTACGCACACCTCGGCGGTTACAATTTTGCAACCTCTGAGTGATCTTTCATTGTCGTTTGGCATCTAACACTATTACAAAAAAAAAAAAGTAAATCCTCCTTGTAAAAATGTTATCCGTCTCTCCTAATGTTAACCCTGGCCAATAGGTGTCTAGTCACATTCAGGTTCTGGCCCGCAAGAGGGTGCGTGAATACCAGGCGAGCATCAAGGTGGGCGCCCGCCGGATAAAAGTCATCCCTCTGAGCTTATCTTCTGTCTTCTTTCTCTTTTCCTCTTCTTCCTGTCTTCTTTGCTGCCTTCCGAACTTGACAATCCGCCTTCAGGTCTCTAGTCACCTGCAGGTCTTGGCCAAACGAAAGTCTCGTGAGATTCACTCAAAGCTGAAGGTACACGCTCTGTGTCACTGCGATGCTTCCTGGTCTGCCCTGTACGCCAACCCAATCCGCATTAACCCTCTCAATGAGCCCAGGCTGACTGGCATGCCTTTATGTCATATCATAACCTTCTTTGCTACTTTTAACTTGAATACATTTCTAAATATACCAATAAGGGACTAAAGGTAGTGCATGATTGGGCCTTTTGGACTTTGAATACCAACCCTGATTAGAGCTTTGACATTGACAGCAATCAATGGACCTTTTATGTTAAGAAAAGTGGGTTCCATACTTTGATGTACAGTACTGTTATTCAGTATGTTCTGCGTTTGTCCTTTAACAGCTGAGCAAGGCTGAGTTAATCTTGGGTCGGTTAAGTTTATCAGGTCAGCTTAATTATGTCTTAGTTTCCTTCTTGTTCTCTTTCCACTCTCTCAAGGCTTCAGTCTGAATGAATGTTGGTGTTTCGAGGTCTGTGTGGGATATTTTTTGTTTGTTTCTGTGTAATGTGTGTGTGTGTGTGTGTGTGTGTGTGTGTGTGTGTGTGTGTGTGTGTGTGTGTGTGTGTGTGTGTGTGTGTGTGTGTGTGTGTGTGTGTGTGTGTGTGTGTGTGTGTGTGTGTGTGTGTGTGTGTGTGTGTGCGTGTGCGTTTTGCCGTGCTGTTTGCATGAGATTGAGTTACTGTCACATGACCCAGCCTGCATCCAAACCAATGTGTGGGGAGGTTTTCATGAGCGTCGTCCATGCATTCTGGGAACTCTTTCTGCTTTAATGCATTTCTCCATGTTTATGCTCTTGAACGTTTCCCTCAGCTCTTCAGGTCTTCACTGGTTTAGTGTTCTTATGGTTTTACCATGCCCTGTAATCAACTTTCTTTCTCAACCAAAAATGTCTAAATACCTGTTAGTGGTCAGTTAGTTACTGTTCTAATCTTGCATTACAGTCTCCTATTCTGTCATTGTAATTATGTGTTTCAGTTTTACGTTTGTTGGACAGTACTATTAAGTGTAGCACGATGGTTCCCTTTTTTGACAAACAGCTCCATCACTCTAAATTGGGACTATGCTAATTTTTTTTTTTATTTGACATTTCTTCTTTGCCGTAGGCCATGAACTTGGTAAGTTTTGGTCATACTACAGTACTCTGCTTTTGTGCTTAATTGTTGGCCTCACAGTTAACATTCAATGCAGTGCAACTTCTTCATCAAAAAGATCTGCTTATGTATGTTTCTTTATTTGAAGTGGCTTCAGTACCATAATGGTGGTGGCTGTAATTTCCTCTACTAGCACCTCCAGCTTCAGCATCACACTGTATCTCATCTGCTTTGCACTCTGTTCTGAATCCGTCTTAGTTATTGCATCATGCAGAAGGAATTTATTTGAAGACATGCATGTTCAGTTATTGGAAGACTTTTAGGTGTGAATGTGAGTTTCTTGCCATGATGCCAAGCTGACCAATACATTTTTGATAGGCTTCAAGCTGTGTTTTTTTAAAAAGTGGAGAGATGGAGTATTTGTGTCTGCAGGCTGGCTTGCTGTCAAGAGTAGCCATGAATGATAACGCTTTGGAATGTTGAGTTCGTATGTCTGGATTTGTCTAGTTGGAACAACAACGATTTTATTCATGTTCAGGACCAGGTTTCCAAAGACAAAGCACTGCAGACGGTGGCCAACCTTTCATCAGCTCAGATTGTGTCTGCAAGTGTGATGAAAAGCCAAGCTTCTTTCCCTCCACCAGTAAGGGTACGAAGACACACACCAACATACTCACACATCAGGATGAAAGACTCTGTAGTGAAGTTTGCTCTGCGCTGTTTTCTTCGGTCTAGTTTTGGCCGGGCCATGTGCCAGGACAGCCTGGACATTCTCAGGAGTAAGCATCCTTTTTGCATGACATGCTTGCTGAAGTGAAATCAGAGAATCTTGTAAGCTGAAACTGGTGCAGTTTCTTAATCAGTCTTTTTTTTTTTTCCTTTTAGCATCAAGCCCTTTGCACAGCCCCCATACACAACACTAGCAGCTCCTGTTCCTGCACCCATCAGTAAGTATAGAACTTTGAGTAACTTTAGAGCAGCACATGGCATGAGACAGAGCATACAATTGCACAGAAAAGTGAACTATTTTAATGGCCCCATGTGTTGGAATAATTTGCTGTACACTAATACCAAATGGAAAGGCCAACAAAGGCATGTGATCAATGTCTTCAAAAAGAAGGAGAAAAATAAACAAATTGCATATTTATTGTACTGTACTGTGCTTTGTTCTTACTTGTGACCTATTTTTTGCTTCTTTTCTGTTTTGAAATTTACCACATGATTCACTCTGACAGCGCTTTATTTACGACGTGAAATCAAAGGTTAGCAGCAGCCCATTTCCATCTGTTTGGCAGGCTATGAGTCCCTAGCTCCCCCTCGCCCGGCAGCAATCGCAGCGCCTGTGTGGCAAGACAGAACCATCGCCTCAGCAAAACTACGGCTTCTGGAGTACTCTGCTTTTATGGAGACTCAGAAAGACAGAGAGATGGTACATTTTAGTCATCACTGCGCACATTCAGGTCCATCTTTTCGACATGTTTCCTTCTCTTCTTACCTTTGCTCGTTTCTTCTTGCAGTATAAGCATCTGTTTGTGCATATTGGCCCATCCAACCCCAGCTACAGTGACCCAGTGCTGGAGTCCATAGACGTCAGGCAGATTTACGACAAGTTCTCCGAGAAGAAAGGAGGTCTCAAGGAGCTGTATGAGAACGGGCCCCACAATGCTTTCTTTCTTGTCAAGTTCTGGGTTAGTAACCTTACCGTAGGACTGAACAAAAAAAAAACAAAAAAAATACAACGTGGGATCCTTAGGAATTTCAATCGATTAAAAATAGTGACATGAGTTGTGAGGTTATACCCTGCTAGTCCACAAGGGGGAAGAAAATAGCAATGTAACAGTTGGGATACAGTTTCATTTTCCTTTCTAAATGGTTGTGCTCTATGATAGGTCGCTTTGTAACCATGTCACATTTTGTCAATGCTTTATTTAGGCAGATCTGAGCAGTGATCTTGAGGAAGGTTCCAGTGCATTCTACGGTGTGAGCAGCCAGTACAGTGGAACAGAGAATATCACAATCAGCGTCTCAACAAAGGTCTGCTCCTTTGGCAAGCAAGTGGTGGAGAAAGTCGAGGTAAGCAAAGCAAACCACGCCAGCTTTTCAATGCGAGTCACCTTTCTCTTTCTCCTCTCACACTCCAGACAGAGTACGCACACTCAGAGGGAGGAAAGCACGTGTTCCGTATCCATCGCTCTCCTATGTGTGAATATATGATCAACTTCATCCACAAACTCAAACATCTACCAATGTGTGGGGAGGTTTTCATGAGCGTCGCCCATGCATTCTGGGAACTCTTTCTGCTTTAATGCATTTCTCCATGTTCATGCTCTTGAACGTTTCCCTCAGCTCTTCAGGTCTTCACTGGTTTAGTGTTCTTATGGTTTTACCATGCCCTGTAATCAACTTTCTTTCTCAACCAAAAATGTCTAAATACCTGTTAGTGGTCAGTTAGTTACTGTTCTAATCTTGCATTACAGTCTCCTATTCTGTCATTGTAATTATGTGTTTCAGTTTTACGTTTGTTGGACAGTACTATTAAGTGTAGCACGATGGTTCCCTTTTTTGACAAACAGCTCCATCACTCTAAATTGGGACTATGCTAATTTTTTTTTTTATTTGACATTTCTTCTTTGCCGTAGGCCATGAACTTGGTAAGTTTTGGTCATACTACAGTACTCTGCTTTTGTGCTTAATTGTTGGCCTCACAGTTAACATTCAATGCAGTGCAACTTCTTCATCAAAAAGATCTGCTTATGTATGTTTCTTTATTTGAAGTGGCTTCAGTACCATAATGGTGGTGGCTGTAATTTCCTCTACTAGCACCTCCAGCTTCAGCATCACACTGTATCTCATCTGCTTTGCACTCTGTTCTGAATCCGTCTTAGTTATTGCATCATGCAGAAGGAATTTATTTGAAGACATGCATGTTCAGTTATTGGAGGACTTTTAGGTGTGAATGTGAGTTTCTTGCCATGATGCCAAGCTGACCAATACATTTTTGATAGGCTTCAAGCTGTGTTTTTTTAAAAAGTGGAGAGATGGAGTATTTGTGTCTGCAGGCTGGCTTGCTGTCAAGAGTAGCCATGAATGATAACGCTTTGGAATGTTGAGTTCGTATGTCTGGATTTGTCTAGTTGGAACAACAACGATTTTATTCATGTTCAGGACCAGGTTTCCAAAGACAAAGCACTGCAGACGGTGGCCAACCTTTCATCAGCTCAGATTGTGTCTGCAAGTGTGATGAAAAGCCAAGCTTCTTTCCCTCCACCAGTAAGGGTACGAAGACACACACCAACATACTCACACATCAGGATGAAAGACTCTGTAGTGAAGTTTGCTCTGCGCTGTTTTCTTCGGTCTAGTTTTGGCCGGGCCATGTGCCAGGACAGCCTGGACATTCTCAGGAGTAAGCATCCTTTTTGCATGACATGCTTGCTGAAGTGAAATCAGAGAATCTTGTAAGCTGAAACTGGTGCAGTTTCTTAATCAGTCTTTTTTTTTTTTTTTCCTTTTAGCATCAAGCCCTTTGCACAGCCCCCATACACAACACTAGCAGCTCCTGTTCCTGCACCCATCAGTAAGTATAGAACTTTGAGTAACTTTAGAGCAGCACATGGCATGAGACAGAGCATACAATTGCACAGAAAAGTGAACTATTTTAATGGCCCCATGTGTTGGAATAATTTGCTGTACACTAATACCAAATGGAAAGGCCAACAAAGGCATGTGATCAATGTCTTCAAAAAGAAGGAGAAAAATAAACAAATTGCATATTTATTGTACTGTACTGTGCTTTGTTCTTACTTGTGACCTATTTTTTGCTTCTTTTCTGTTTTGAAATTTACCACATGATTCACTCTGACAGCGCTTTATTTACGACGTGAAATCAAAGGTTAGCAGCAGCCCATTTCCATCTGTTTGGCAGGCTATGAGTCCCTAGCTCCCCCTCGCCCGGCAGCAATCGCAGCGCCTGTGTGGCAAGACAGAACCATCGCCTCAGCAAAACTACGGCTTCTGGAGTACTCTGCTTTTATGGAGACTCAGAAAGACAGAGAGATGGTACATTTTAGTCATCACTGCGCACATTCAGGTCCATCTTTTCGACATGTTTCCCTTCTCTTCTTACCTTTGCTCGTTTCTTCTTGCAGTATAAGCATCTGTTTGTGCATATTGGCCCATCCAACCCCAGCTACAGTGACCCAGTGCTGGAGTCCATAGACGTCAGGCAGATTTACGACAAGTTCTCCGAGAAGAAAGGAGGTCTCAAGGAGCTGTATGAGAACGGGCCCCACAATGCTTTCTTTCTTGTCAAGTTCTGGGTTAGTAACCTTACCGTAGGACTGAACAAAAAAAAAACAAAAAAAATACAACGTGGGATCCTTAGGAATTTCAATCGATTAAAAATAGTGACATGAGTTGTGAGGTTATACCCTGCTAGTCCACAAGGGGGAAGAAAATAGCAATGTAACAGTTGGGATACAGTTTCATTTTCCTTTCTAAATGGTTGTGCTCTATGATAGGTCGCTTTGTAACCATGTCACATTTTGTCAATGCTTTATTTAGGCAGATCTGAGCAGTGATCTTGAGGAAGGTTCCAGTGCATTCTACGGTGTGAGCAGCCAGTACAGTGGAACAGAGAATATCACAATCAGCGTCTCAACAAAGGTCTGCTCCTTTGGCAAGCAAGTGGTGGAGAAAGTCGAGGTAAGCAAAGCAAACCACGCCAGCTTTTCAATGCGAGTCACCTTTCTCTTTCTCCTCTCACACTCCAGACAGAGTACGCACACTCAGAGGGAGGAAAGCACGTGTTCCGTATCCATCGCTCTCCTATGTGTGAATATATGATCAACTTCATCCACAAACTCAAACATCTACCAGAGAAATATATGATGAATAGCGTGTTGGAGAACTTCACTATACTACAGGTTAGTAAATGTGTCCTGGGGATAAATTAATGCCGCAATTAAATTCTTTCACCCTGATGAGAGCAAAGTTAATACGAGCAAGATTAGAAATTATGTGAACGGTCACAAGAGTGTGTTAATCCACTGGTGAGACCCACCGGTGAGATTCGGACCTGGGCCTTGAGTGGGTGACCTAACACCATCACGTCACAAAATAACGTACAAAAAACAAACAAACAAACAAACCGGAAGAGATTTCACATATTTGAGGATTAAATACCATTGCAACTAAAGCAAAAAGCACAGTTACATGTTCCAAAACATCAGCTCAAAACACCTCAAAACCTCTGCACTACAATATAGCAGTTCATAAACAGTATTTATCAATATCAAAACCTTAAATGAACCACATTGTCTCACCAGAGGTGCTGATGCAGAGGCACCAGACTTTTTTTTTTTTGCCTCGGCTTGTTGGTGTGAGCTAACTGTTCCACAAAACAAAACAAGACACCCGGCAAAGATATTGGTTGACTTAGCCTCATAAAGTCCAGTTTTTCTTGAAGAGTCCACTTTGAAAGTGAATTTTTAATCATGTCCGATTTTGTCCTCTGCCATAAATCAGTTTTGCCCAGCAATTTAAGATCAACTAATCAGAGGGTCAAACGGAGCTGAACCAGTTAGAGGACAGAAAATGTAAAAGCACACTGCGATGAATCTAAAATCTCATTGCTTCAAGAAGAACCGTGAATTTCAACTGTGAGTCTGTGGTCGACGCCAGCCCTCGAGATTCTGAAAGAGTTGGTCGAAACCCACCGACTGGAAACCACCCGTTTCATGTCAAATGTAAATGCGGGTCTGTGGTTCTGAGGGAATTTGGGCCAGCAGAAAAGGCCTTGAATGGCAAATATCCACATAACTGTAAAACTGGAGTTTTGCAACAATTTAAATTACCCACTCCCCCCCTTCATTGAGTCCATATTGCTCACATTTTGATCGACTGGAGAATTTCCAGTGTATCAGTGTTGCTTGTGACCGTATTTTCTTGACCCTGACGGTGTGACGTGCTCTGACCTGCGCTTTCTCCTATCTTCCACCAGGTGGTGTCCAACAGAGAAACTCAGGAGACTCTGTTGTGCATCGCGTTTGTGTTTGAAGTGTCCACCAGTGAACACGGAGCACAGTACCACGTTTACCGACTAGTTAACGATTAGCACGTATCAGACACGCAAAGACTGTCCATGACTATCTGACCTACAGTCAGTCATTTCCAGCCCTCTCATCCAGATTGACACCAACACACGTATGCCTTACCATCATGGGCCCCATCCCGATATTTGAAACACTAAAGTGGGAAACACGTGTCATGTTTTCGAGAGTGTAAATAATGTTCTGTTGCCGAAGTCATCCAGTTTCACTACTTTTCAGTTTCTTGAAGTCAAATTCACAGAAGAATAACATGCCTCCAAAGGAAAAGCTCTGAAGCATTTGAATAGTTTAACAGTGAGTTTGTCTCATTGTGGTGATGCATAAGAGGTCAGCCCCATCATTCCCAGCGAAATTGATGCGTCATTGACAGCAGTGACTTTGAATATACAGTAGATAACTACACAGCACAGTTCATATATTTTAAGAGGGGGAGTAGAAATAGTGATAATGAGGTTGCACAAGTGTGCGCACCCTCTTAAACTGGGATTTGGCAGTGTTCACAATTACGCAATCACATTCACACTTGTCAAATGGGAGGCAGCACACATCTGCAACCACGTTGACTGCTTCTCATGACCCCAAATACATTTCAGATATTTTAGTAGGCTTTTCCTGACATTTATTTGCTTTCATGCAGATAGCCTGGTGGATTTGTGCTAACACTGACTGGTGTTTTTGAAGTGTTCATAATTAAAACAAAATCAGCCCCAAAGTTGCCAGGATGATGTGTGACTGTAACTATGGGTTTCCTTTGGTTACAATCAGTGTTGCTTGCTCCAAACAACTTGAGGAATTTTAGCCAATTTCGGATTTACTGGACCATAACAAATTTTCCCCTCATGAGCGTGATTGTTTTGGGATGTAGCTGGGCTTGAATATAGCTTGGATTTTGCCAACCTTCCCCATTACCCTGACATACGAGGAAGATGGGAGACTGAGAATGTATTGGACTGCCAGTACTTGCCAGTAATTCCTGCAGCTCCTTCAATGTTGCTGTTGGCCTCTTGGCAGCCTCCATGACCAGTTTTCTTCTTGTCTTTTCAACAATTTGGATAAATGTGCAGTTCTTGGTACTGGCACCGGTGTGGCAAATGTTCTCCACTTGATGATGACTGTTTGTTGTGTTCCACGGTATAGTGAATTCCTCGGAATGTACGATACACCCATCTTTTGACTTTCTACCTTTTGAACAATGAGATCCCACTTATGCAGTGGGAATGCTCAACAGACCATAGTTCATGCCTTCAAAAATGTCAGGATAAAGCCGAGTAGAACATCTGAATGTTATATGGGGTTAATCAGAGGCACATTCTGTGGCAGGTGTGCTGCTAACTCTTAACAGGAGTTTGAATGTTTGGGCTATTATGAACACAGCCACATCCCTAGTTATTAGGGTGTGCACACTTAACACAACCACATTATCTCATTTCTTCATTTTTGCTTATCAAATACTTAATTTATTCAATCCACACTACAGAAGAAATAAGAATGGGATTAGACACTCGTCACAAGATCCAGTTGAATTTAATGTTCTCTCTTTTCCAATTTCTTTGAACTCCCTCAGAGTTATAAGATGTCCATTTCAAGGCGTTCTGTACATCATTCAAGGTACAAAGTAGACCGAGGCAGAAATGTAAGACTTTTCGCTCAATTCTCTTTTGACTCTTGTTTGATTTCAATTTGAGTTTTCAGGTTATAGTTTACGTTCATGGTGTAAAAAGTTTGAAATAATTAGTCAGAATTTGTTGTTGTTTTTAAACTGTATATCACAAAAACCTGTCATTTGAACAGGGGTGTGTGGGCTAATATCCACTATACAATGATTTTGGATTTTCTATTTCATCACTGATATCCTATCTACCACAATAACCATATTCAGCTGTCCTGTGTCTAATGACATTTTCTGAGTCAGTCAAATGAACACAAGTTCCAAGAATGACGACACATGAACAGATGGGAAACAAAGTGTGATAAGTTGTCTTGCTTAGCAGTTGATTGGGAGTAAGAAAAGATCAAATCTTAAGTAAGCGTTAATGATCGCTTCAAACGAAGTCACACAAAGGCGTCGGCGTTCTGAAAGGAAGATAAATTCCCTGGACTGTTTAGTTGCCTTTGCTGCATTATTTCTACCTCTGTGTGAGTTGGGATTCAAAATGTGCTTTCATAAAGCCCTGACCTGAGGAGCACTGACGTATAGGACGTGTGCACACTACATTTTTAATGGTACGTTTTATAAGCCAAAATTAGCTCATTATACTCTTTTTATTTTTGTTTTTTTTGTAAAAGCAAATGTTTTTACCAGTACAACTAGCGCTAGTATTTTATTTTTTAATTTTTGGCCAGCATGCGGTCCGTGCTGCTGTCACCCGCAGGTCACTGGGGTTAAGTCCTCCGAACTGACACTTGTTTTGCTCTGTGGAAATTTGTTGACTCTGTACATTTAACCATAACTAAGCAACACCTGTTAGTCGTCTTGTCATAACCTCATCTACCAGCAAGATTATCATTCATGTGGATGATGACAAGAATGTGTTTTGGTTTTGTTGTAGTTGTTTTTGTTTTGTCCCCCATCATGAACGTTTGAGCCGACACGTTCACTTGTATTTTTGTTTGTTTTGTTTTTTTGGGGGTGTTGCGCATATTCCTTCTGTTGGTGTATTCACATCTGCTCAGTACGTTGAATGTGTGCCTTTTAGGCTATGCCAATAAAATCACTCACGGTGTTTGCAGGACCCAATGAGTACTGTTCTTGTTATTAAAGATAACGTGTGGATTGCAAATTTAACGAAAATATAGTTTATTTAATTCCACGTATGAAATGTTTGTGTGAACGAGGCCGTTTCATTCCAAATGCGGCAAACAAAGCAAGCGGCTTGCAATAAATGTGCAGCGCATTACAGCTGCTAGGTGGCACTATTGCCACATTTATTGGAAGCTTTTTAAATTCCTCTACCGTACACAAATCCGCCCACTTGTGGAAGAGTCGGCTAAGTCATGTCGTGGTAAACAAAACACGGTCGCGGGGTCAGTTTTACTCGGCGCATCCCTTCATGACTAAATCATCTGCGATCTTGAATTTGTGTGACTTCTATGGTCATATGTGCCTGAGTTCAGATTTGATGTTACGATTGTATTGTTTTTACTGCGTTGATTTTATGTTGAGTATGTGAAAAGATATTTCTTCTACTACAGACCCCGCATGCCGCAGCGCTGAAATGTGACCTTTCAGCAACCATCACCAGCAACTTTGTCGAGGCTGAATCATGTCATCTCAAAGGACAGCGTTCAGCACTCCCCCACCAATACAGCACAGTATAGCCTACTTCATTAATTGACAGTGTTGCAGCAGTTTTATGTGACCTAGTAGTTGGGTAGTACATCTTATGTAGTGCCGCTTTGCTAACTAATTTATTGGAAATATACATGAGATGCATTGGAGTTACAAAGCTTCAATGTTATTGTTCTTAAATTTAACAACATATTCCTATTTTCGTCTGTATTGTTCTGAGTCGTTTCCACACAGTTGTATTTCATTTATTCCAGTCTTAGCACAGGACAGTGCCTCAAGTTGTAGAGAAATCAAGTCATGTTTATCATAAAGCCTAATAAGTATAAGTAATGTTTTCGTAAACCTTATGCATAGTGCAAATATTAACACTGATTGAAGAAAGAAAAGTTCAACATTAGTTTCAATACATCTGTTCAAATGTGTTGCACAAATTACACTGATGTAGCGTATATAAAAACAAACTATTCTTAAAGGTAAAATGCCAATGTATCAAACTACTGCACTTGAATAAGGCAGTGATTCTTGTATGTGCCACACGACAGAGCCCACATAAACCATTTAGTGCGTGTGACGCTAAAATCACTGTTGCAAACATAAATGTTTCTGTGCGTTTAAAACAAAGCACAAAATTTGTCCATCGTAACATCAGAGTTTATCCTTGGCTTGACGCATTGTCAGCATCGATAATGACTACCATTGTTAATGCACTGAAACTTCACAGACATTCAGTTTTGTCGCGTTGCAGGTGTGAAGGGTGTGGTGGGAAAACTTTAGACCTGGATAAACGTAGCCAAAGCAATCCGGTTATGTGCTCACATTACTCTACTTAATTTTAGCTCCTCCTCCTTGTCATAATGTACTTTGGTAGGCTCGCTCGTGTCATGGCCTGTTTTCGCTCAGGCACTTCGCCAACATGTGCATTAGTCTCAATGTTTGAGCAGTAGTAATGGTTGGATTGAGATTGAAGTAAAAACGTAAGCGTAACCTGACTGTCTTGACCTTTCCGGAAAGGAGCAGAAACGTTTGTTGAGTTGAATTTTGCTCAGTGAGTAATTGTTAGCTCACTACCTAAGCCAGTAAAATGAAATGGGTGGAGAAGATGCTCACAAAGCAGTGAGTCACATTGACCCATCATCACACCAAAGGTCAGCCTAAACACACAATTAACGTCTGGCGTTTAAGTCTTCCAAGCATCTATCGTAACTGAGGCCCAACCCAAACAAGTAATGCCACAACTTACTCATCCAAATATGATAGTTATCTGAATTCAAAGGAAACTGCTCAAACACACAGTTTCTAACACAGTAGCTCTATGTGTTGTTCTCTCTTTTCCAATTTCTTTGAACTCCCTCAGAGTTATAAGATGTCCATTTCAAGGCGTTCTGTACATCATTCAAGGTACAAAGTAGACCGAGGCAGAAATGTAAGACTTTTCGCTCAATTCTCTTTTGACTCTTGTTTGATTTCAATTTGAGTTTTCAGGTTATAGTTTACGTTCATGGTGTAAAAAGTTTGAAATAATTAGTCAGAATTTGTTGTTGTTTTTAAACTGTATATCACAAAAACCTGTCATTTGAACAGGGGTGTGTGGGCTAATATCCACTATACAATGATTTTGGATTTTCTATTTCATCACTGATATCCTATCTACCACAATAACCATATTCAGCTGTCCTGTGTCTAATGACATTTTCTGAGTCAGTCAAATGAACACAAGTTCCAAGAATGACGACACATGAACAGATGGGAAACAAAGTGTGATAAGTTGTCTTGCTTAGCAGTTGATTGGGAGTAAGAAAAGATCAAATCTTAAGTAAGCGTTAATGATCGCTTCAAACGAAGTCACACAAAGGCGTCGGCGTTCTGAAAGGAAGATAAATTCCCTGGACTGTTTAGTTGCCTTTGCTGCATTATTTCTACCTCTGTGTGAGTTGGGATTCAAAATGTGCTTTCATAAAGCCCTGACCTGAGGAGCACTGACGTATAGGACGTGTGCACACTACATTTTTAATGGTACGTTTTATAAGCCAAAATTAGCTCATTATACTCTTTTTATTTTTGTTTTTTTTGTAAAAGCAAATGTTTTTACCAGTACAACTAGCGCTAGTATTTTATTTTTTAATTTTTGGCCAGCATGCGGTCCGTGCTGCTGTCACCCGCAGGTCACTGGGGTTAAGTCCTCCGAACTGACACTTGTTTTGCTCTGTGGAAATTTGTTGACTCTGTACATTTAACCATAACTAAGCAACACCTGTTAGTCGTCTTGTCATAACCTCATCTACCAGCAAGATTATCATTCATGTGGATGATGACAAGAATGTGTTTTGGTTTTGTTGTAGTTGTTTTTTGTTTTTGTCCCCCCCATCATGAACGTTTGAGCCGACACGTTCACTTGTATTTTTTTGTTTGTTTTGTTTTTTTTTGGGGGGGGGGGTGTTGCGCATATTCCTTCTGTTGGTGTATTCACATCTGCTCAGTACGTTGAATGTGTGCCTTTTAGGCTATGCCAATAAAATCACTCACGGTGTTTGCAGGACCCAATGAGTACTGTTCTTGTTATTAAAGATAACGTGTGGATTGCAAATTTAACGAAAATATAGTTTATTTAATTCCACGTATGAAATGTTTGTGTGAACGAGGCCGTTTCATTCCAAATGCGGCAAACAAAGCAAGCGGCTTGCAATAAATGTGCAGCGCATTACAGCTGCTAGGTGGCACTATTGCCACATTTATTGGAAGCTTTTTAAATTCCTCTACCGTACACAAATCCGCCCACTTGTGGAAGAGTCGGCTAAGTCATGTCGTGGTAAACAAAACACGGTCGCGGGGTCAGTTTTACTCGGCGCATCCCTTCATGACTAAATCATCTGCGATCTTGAATTTGTGTGACTTCTATGGTCATATGTGCCTGAGTTCAGATTTGATGTTACGATTGTATTGTTTTTACTGCGTTGATTTTATGTTGAGTATGTGAAAAAGATATTTCTTCTACTACAGACCCCGCATGCCGCAGCGCTGAAATGTGACCTTTCAGCAACCATCACCAGCAACTTTGTCGAGGCTGAATCATGTCATCTCAAAGGACAGCGTTCAGCACTCCCCCACCAATACAGCACAGTATAGCCTACTTCATTAATTGACAGTGTTGCAGCAGTTTTATGTGACCTAGTAGTTGGGTAGTACATCTTATGTAGTGCCGCTTTGCTAACTAATTTATTGGAAATATACATGAGATGCATTGGAGTTACAAAGCTTCAATGTTATTGTTCTTAAATTTAACAACATATTCCTATTTTCGTCTGTATTGTTCTGAGTCGTTTCCCCACACAGTTGTATTTCATTTATTCCAGTCTTAGCACAGGACAGTGCCTCAAGTTGTAGAGAAATCAAGTCATGTTTATCATAAAGCCTAATAAGTATAAGTAATGTTTTCGTAAACCTTATGCATAGTGCAAATATTAACACTGATTGAAGAAAGAAAAGTTCAACATTAGTTTCAATACATCTGTTCAAATGTGTTGCACAAATTACACTGATGTAGCGTATATAAAAACAAACTATTCTTAAAGGTAAAATGCCAATGTATCAAACTACTGCACTTGAATAAGGCAGTGATTCTTGTATGTGCCACACGACAGAGCCCACATAAACCATTTAGTGCGTGTGACGCTAAGATCACTGTTGCAAACATAAATGTTTCTGTGCGTTTAAAACAAAGCACAAAATGTGTCCATCGTAACATCAGAGTTTATCCTTGGCTTGACGCATTGTCAGCATCGATAATGACTACCATTGTTAATGCACTGAAACTTCACAGACATTCAGTTTTGTTGCGTTGCAGGTGTGAAGGGTGTGGTGGGAAAAATTTAGACCTGGATAAACGTAGCCAAAGCAATCCGGTTATGTGCTCACATTACTCTACTTAATTTTAGCTCCTCCTCCTTGTCATAATGTACTTTGGTAGGCTCGCTCGTGTCATGGCCTGTTTTCGCTCAGGCACTTCGCCAACATGCGCATTAGTCTCAATGTTTGAGCAGTAGTAATGGTTGGATTGAGATTGAAGTAAAAACGTAAGTGTAACCTGACTGTCTTGACCTTTCCGGAAAGGAGCAGAAACGTTTGTTGAGTTGAATTTTGCTCAGTGAGTAATTGTTAGCTCACTACCTAAGCCAGTAAAATGAAATGGGTGGAGAAGATGCTCACAAAGCAGTGAGTCACATTGACCCATCATCACACCAAAGGTCAGCCTAAACACACAATTAACGTCTGGCGTTTAAGTCTTCCAAGCATCTATCGTAACTGAGGCCCAACCCAAACAAGTAATGCCACAACTTACTCATCCAAATATGATAGTTATCTGAATTCAAAGGAAACTGCTCAAACACACAGTTTCTAACACAGTAGCTCTATGTGTCATATTTTTCAGTTAATAGACAAAAAAAATGGGGTGAAGAGGTTGAATGCTGCAACAAAAGGTGGAAAACAAGCCTCACAATGACAGAGCGGTTACATCACCTCACATCTGTCTACCCGCAAGAGTTTTACTCAAAGGGGCATGGAGCAGCAAGCACAAAAATGTTCAGCGTTACAAGTATGAACCAGCAACTTAAAGGAAATGTGAGGAATCAGCCTTGAGGCCGAATGATAGCATCACAGTGGCTAGAAAGCCTTGTCACACCTCGGCTCTTATCGACGTGGAGAAAAGATTCTAAATTGGAACACCTAGCACCCTGGTAAGCAAACAAGTCGCGGGCCAACCACGGAAGCATTGACCTGCCAATGTGGAATTTGACTGGGCTATGTTGTTTGAATGTGTTGCAAAGTCGTTCGAACATATTGATAAAACAAAGGCCAAATACTAAAGTAACATAGCATTTCTTCCCATAATGCCATGGGATATTGAGATGCAGCTGGCCAAAGTAAGACCTCTCCTTTCTCACGAGCACTTTGAGACAGTAATTCATGCCCGGCTCGATTACTGTAGTGCACTTTACTTTGGAGTCAGCCAGTCCTCCATCAAGCGTCTCCAGCTGGTCCAGGACGCTGCTGCTCGCCTCTTGACTGCTACTCATAAGAGGGAGCACATAATTCCTACTCTGGCATCCCTTCACTGGCTCCCTATACATTTTAGAGTTCATTTTAAGATCCTATTATTTGTTTTCAAATCTTTAAATGACCTCGCACCACCTTACCTCTCTGAGCACACCTGCAATACCGCCTCAGGTCTGTGGACCAGACATTATTAGAAGTATCAAGAACTAAGCAGAGGCTCAGAGGGGATCGTGCTTTTTCCGTTGCTGGTCCCTCTCTCTGGAATGACCTCCCACTGAACATTCGGCAAGCCTCCTGGCTGCCCATCTTTAAAACTCACCTCAAAACTCACTTGTATTCTTTGGCATTTGATTCAGCATGACTCAGACTTGATCTTAGTTTTACTGTTTGGTGCTTTCTACCGTCTTTTTTACTGATTTATTGCTTTATTGTTATATATATGATAGTTGATTCATGTACAGCACTTTCTATACAGCGATTGCTGTTTCAAAGTGCTCTATAAATACAGTTGAGTTGAGTTCTATGTAGTGCACAATTGCGCATACCCAAATCGATACCCTGCATCATTATGGGGGAAAATGCGATGGTTTAGCATTTCGCCTACATTCTGTACAGCATCGAGCCTGTGTTTGACCAATCTGTTCGAATGACGTAGCCTAGTCAAAAGGGTTTACTCAGCATTGGCAGTTCCATACTACTGTACACAACAAAACAGCAGTAGTATAGCATATAACAACACAATGAGAGAGATTTATAAAGTCGATATGCAAAGAGAAGTGCTACACATCGGAGCAGGAGCAAGTGGTAGCAAGATTTTCAGCAAGTTTTAGTGGGAAACTATACGAAGAAACCAGTGAGGCCTATTTAATTTGACTTTGAAGGTCATTCAAGGACGAGGGCATATTTAAAATGTGCTTCTTTTACAGGCCTCAGTCCATATTTCACTTCATGACGATCCAGGTACTGCATTTGAGATTTGTGGAATTTTGAGTATGTGAAATAAGATCAGATATAAGATGGAAGTGTATCAACAATAAATAAAAGTAAGCCAATGCTGTAACCTGGATGTGGCACATGAGGAACAGACAACTACGGGGTAAAGAACAAAGTGGTGTGTTCAACATGCTGACTTTGTGATAAATCTCAGTGGAAATGTGGGTTGAGATTGGCTGGGGCCATCAAACAATCAAATCTTTAATCTGTCACTAATTATGATTGTGGTATTATTATAGTTATTTACATATAGAAAGAAAATAAGATGTCCTAAAATTGACCCCTGTGGTTCCCCTTTTCTAAGGTGATTAGGTCAGAAAGAACATCACCAGCACTAATAGTCTGTGCACAACCGAAGAAACCAAATCTGAAGTGTTCTTCTTCGGCATCCGTTCATCTCGGGAGACGATGGTGTAGCGCGATCATGTACGATTACATTTTCTAGAGTGGCTGTACAACCCAACTCTAGAGTGGCAGTCTCTGAAGCAGCTGCTGCACACGAAAGAGGATTGTGGTACGGCAGAGGTTGCCCTTGCCTTCCTCTCTGCTCTTTTTTCTGCTTGCCGGTTGCTCCTGGTATCCTCTGCCCTCTTGACTCCATTGGTGACTGTGGCCCTCCAGAGAGGATGAATGTTTGCTGAGGCTTCCCATGAGTTTGGGTTGATTCCAGCCAGTTTCATGTCACGCCTGCAGACATCTTTAAAGCGGAGCTGTGGCCTTCCAGTGAGGCGAGCCCCCTCACGCAATTCCCCATACAGCAGATCTTTTGGGATGCGGCCAGCAGCCATGCGACGGACGTGGCCGAGCCACCTCAAGCGCCTCCCACTGAGAAGAGCAAACATGCTTGGGGTGCCGGCACATTGGAGAACTTCGACGTGAGTTACCCTGTCCTGCCATCTGATGTTCAGGAGTCGTCTTAGGCTTAAGTCCCATATAAGCACGGATGGACACGGCAGTCCCGGAAAGTGCCGGATCCCGCCGGATTAAGATCCGGGATGATCCGTGCTCTTTCTGGGGTTTTCGGTCGTCCAAAAACCATCACGCCGGTGGTAACACGGCAGCTACACGGTCGAACCCGTACAAACACGGCAGCAACACGGAATCAACACGGTGCCCACACGAATGACCAAGGATCGGCACGGACAGTCAAGGCAGAGCGGCGGAATAACACGAACCTACACGGCAGTGACACGAACAGTTACGGACCAACACGACGCCTACACGAATCATCCCGGCGCCTACACGGCGGCGACACGAACACACACGGTCCACCCGGACCGTCAAGAACGTGTATAAAAGCTGGCTAATTTCCGGTTGTTCAAATTTCCCTATTTATATGAGCATGAGCCATCGTCCGTGTTATCCCGTGTTCCTCCGTCATAGTCCGCATTAGTCCGTGTTTTCACCGTGTTTGCACCGTGAACGTCCTTGTTGCCACCCTGTCTATCCGTCATCGTCCGTGATATTCCTTGTTCTTCCATGATAGTCCGTGTATCCGCCGTGTTTCAACCGTGTTGTATCCGCTTTGCACCGTCTTCGTCCGTAGTAGCTCCGTGTTGATCCGTGAGGGTAGTCCTGAGTTGACACTGTCCCGGCGTAGTCCGTGTAACCACCGTGAAAGTTCCGGAGACAACCGTACCTCTGCCGCCAGGATTCTTGATGGTCCGGGTGTGAATTTTTCCCGGACTGTCAAGGACATACACGACAAACACGGCAGGGATACGACTGTCCCCGGACCCTACACGGCAGCTACACGGACCTACACGGCAGCTACGCGGACCTACACGGTTGTTGCCAACTCCCCGGACCTTCACGGACGAACACGACAGTTTTGAACTTCCCAAAACCACCGTGTTGGCCTCCCGGAGCCCCAAGGACAGTGCCGGACGTTCCAGGACGAAGAGGGTTCACCGCGGAGCTACACGGCGGCTACACGGTCCACACGCCGGATCGTGCCGGATGTGGTCCGTGTTGATCCGGCACCTATATGGGACTTAGGCTTCAGGCAGCGTAGGTGGAAGCTGTTGAGTCGTTTCTCCTGCCCGGCATATGTGGTCCAGGACTCGCTGCCGTAAAGGAAAGTGCTGAGGACGCAGGCCTGGTACACTTTGAGCTTGGTGATCACGGTCAACTGACTGTTGTTCCACACACGCTTGTTCAGCTTGGCCATGGTGGCTGCTGCCTTTCCTATCCTTGCACTGATCTCAGTATCCAGAGAGAGGGAGCTGGAGATGTTCGAACCGAGGTAGGTGAAGGAGTCTACCACCTCAAGGTGCGTACCATCGATGAAGATGTCTGGTGGAGTGGGAGTATCTTGTGCTAGGTTGTTTGTCTTCTTCAGACTAATAGTCAAGCCAAATTCCTTGCAGGCATGAGAAAGGCGGTCCACTAGCTCCTGCAGACCAGCTTCTGTGTGAGACGTCAGAGCTGCATCATCTGCGAATAGTAAGTCACGGATCAGTATTTCCTGGACTTTGGTCTTTGCTCGCAGACGGGCGATGTTGTATAGTTTTCCATCAGCTCTGGTGTGGATAGAGATGCCTTCTGTACAGTCGCTGAAGGCATACTGTAGCAGCATGGAGAAGAAAATCCCAAAAAGGGTTGGGGCGAGGACGCACCCTTGTTTCACGCCGCTGCTCACAGGAAAGGGATCAGATGTACCGCCGTTGAAGCAGACTGTGCTGTGCATGTCCTCATGGAAGGACGTGACCATTTGGAGCAGTTTTTTGGGGCAACCGATCTTCCGTAGGAGGCTGTAGAGTTCGCTTCTGCTAACCAGGTCAAAAGCCTTCGTCAGGTCCATGAAGGCGATGTACAGTGGCTTCTGCTGCTCTCGGCACTTCTCCTGCAGCTGGCGTAGAGAGAAGATCATGTCCACTGTACATCGCCCAGCCCTGAAACCACACTGGGATTCCAGGTACACCCGGGAGGCGAGACTCTGTAGGCGTGCCAGGACAACACGAGCATAGACCTTGCCCACAATGCTAAGGAGGGAGATGCCGTGGTAGTTGTTGCAGTCACTACGCTCCCCCTTGTTCTTATAGAGAGTGACAATGTTGGAACCGCGCATATCTTGGGGGACGTAGCCTTTCTCCCAGCACAGGCATAGGAGCTCATGAAGGTGTTGCAGAAGGGCCGGCTTGCCACTCTTCAGGACTTCTGGGGGGATACCGTCTTTCCCAGGAGCCTTCCCACAGGAGAGGCAGTCAATGGCTTTGCTAAGTTCTTCCATGGTAGGGAGAGTGTCTAACTCCTCCATGACTGTGAGGTCGGGTAGGGCATCCAGGGCGGTGTCCGTCACCACGTTCTGAGTTGCGTAGAGCTCCAGGTAGTGTTCTACCCAACGTTCGAGCTGTTTGCATTGGTCTGTAATGACTTCCCCTGTCTTGGTCTTCAGCGGTGCGGTCTTGGTAGCAGTGGGGCCAGTTGCTGTCTTGATACCGTCGTACATGCCTCTTGCGTTTCCTGTGTCGGCAGCTGTCTGAATCCTATTACTTAAGTTCAGCCAATATTCATTTGCACAGCGGCGGGCTGTCTGCCGGGATTTACGTTTTGCAGCTTTGAGGGTGTCGCAAGTGCTGGGGCAGGGATTCTGTTTGTAGGCCAGTAGGGCTTTCCTCTTGGCTTCAATGACCGTATGCATCTCGTCCCAGTGGGCTTCGAACCAGTCTGCATTTCAACGTTCCTTCTTCCCAAATGCTGTGATAGCTGAGGTGTGGATAACATCACGGAGGTGGCACCACTTATTTTCAATGTTGGTGTCATTTGGGGCTGAAGTTGCCATCTTCTCATTGAGGACTTCCTGGAACTGCTGGGATCTCTTTGGGTCACTGGCGCTACAGGTGTTGATGCGTGGTGGGCCCTTTGTTTTGGCATGGTGTATCTTCTTCACTGTCAACCTCACTCTGCTGCCAATGAGGGAGTGGTCTGTGTCACAGTCTGCGCTGTGGAAACTACGAGTGTGAATGATGCTTTTCAGGTCTGCACGTCTGGTGATGACTAAGTCAAGCTGGTGCCAGTGTTTGGACCGAGGATGTCTCCATGAGACTTTGTGGCAATCCTTCCCCTCAAAGTAGGTGTTGGTCACGCACAGGCCGTGATGGCAACATAGTTCAAGCAACCTCTGTCCGTTCTCGTTCATCCTGCCTATGCCATGTTGGCCGAGGCAGGAGGGCCAGGTGACGCAGTCAGTTCCCACCCTAGCATTGAAGTCTCCAAGGAGGTATAATCCTTCAATACTGGGTGTCTTGCGTATTGCGTCATCTAGTGCCTCGTAGAACTGGTCCTTGGCCTCTGAAGTGGAGCAGAGTGTCGGCGCGTAGATGCTGAGGAGATTGACAAAGCCTGCTGCCGTTGACAACCTCAAGGTAAGTATTCTCTCTGATCCGCCAGTTGGTGGTTGGATAGCTGCAACCAGTGAGTTCTTAACAGCGAAGCCTACACCGTGTTGTCTAGGGCTGTCCTGTGGCAAGCCCTGCCAGTAGAAGGTGTACTTGGCCTCCTTGATGGAACCGCTGTCAGCCAGGCGGGTCTCCTGCAGGCAGGCGATATCGATGTTAAGTCTTGCCAGTTCCTTATTGATAACTGCGGTCTTGCGTCCATCGTTGATCAGTTGGAGGTCTTCGGTGAGTCCAGGGCACATGGTCCGGACGTTCCAGCTTGCAAGTCGAACAGCTGGAGTTTTCTTTCTTCTTTCTTTTTTGCCTGGTGCGGGGCTTTACAGCTTGCTTGTCAAAATGTTCAATCTCTAAGCTCTACGCACCCAGTAGAGCAGGCGAGCTGTGGCGGGACAGCACCTTACTGGCTGGGGGCTGCCCAGCTTGAGGCGGGCGGTAGCTGTCCAGTGAGACTCGATGATCTCTCCCACCGTCGGAAGTGACCCCAGGCGCTCATTTCCTTCGCCAATCGGAGAGAGCTTTTAACCGGTAACTGCCGCTTCCCGTGTTGTGTCGATATATTGCAACATCGCTGGAGTGTCCTCTCCAGTGCGCTACATGCCTGGGCGGGTGATGTGGAGAACCTGAGTTGCCCGGACAACAAGCTCCCCCTCACGGCATTGCTGGTCAGATCCAACGGAAAGGACGAGCCGATACAGTTGGCACCAGCGCAGCTGCAGGAGTTGCCGGAAGGTGACGTAGAACGCCGTCCAACCGCCTTAGGGCTCCACTCCTGATTTGCGTCGGGTTTACTCCGTAGCCTTTTTCTGTACCGAGGATGCCCACAAGGCAGTGGGACCATTTACCCATGGTTGGGGTGCATAATGGCCGCTGTTGACTCTCCTGAGCCGGCGCCCTTTGATAGATTTTGTTTTTAGTTCTACAGGGTGTCTAGCCACCCTCCTCACGAGTCCTCTTGCGAGGACAGGTGGGGGAGCCGGTTTAGTCGCCGACAACCCGACCCTGGGGCAGGTGGTACTGGGTTACAGGGTACCAGTAGCAGGCCGAAGCCTGACCTGACTTTTGAAGTGTTACGTGGGAAAGAACAGAAACCTGACCAACAAAGACTTGAATTGTTCCACCCAGCTCCCCTCAGTAAGATTCTTCAGACCTGCCACTGTTCCTCTGTGTGGCTGCTTCGAGGGACATGCTCTAAAAACACACCCTTTTGTTTAACAACCTTTGTCCAGCACTTTTTGGGGAGTTTGTCTTACATATCAAGTCGCTATCAACTGCTACTAGACCGAGCACGTGTCCCGCAGAAGGCCCCGCACAGGGAAAAGAAAAGAAGCACGTTGAGAGGAGAGAAGCCATTAAAATAGGCGTCGTCTGACAACACTTAAAGCCACTTGGTAAGCATGCTTGCGTTAAACAAATGCCCTAAAGTGAGAATGAATTTGAAAGTGACTGCTTAAATACCGCTCAACATATTTTAACCCTCTCCTTGCGTTTTTTCTCTCACAAAGATACAATTCCTGAGTCAATTTGGCACGAGTGTATGTCAGTTTTCACGTAATTACTGATTACTGACCATTGCATTCAATATTTTGTGCATTACCGCTCAGGGCGTGTGGGGAGGGGGGGGGTATAATGCTTATTCTTACCTAATATCTATTTAAATAACGTTGTTTCTTACGGTGATGAAATTTGGCATGCAAGCTAGAATCGTCGCATTTGAAATAAGAGAAGCGAAACATTTCACTATTCTTACTGTATGTAGTGTTAGTGTGTAGTGTGCTCATGCACAACTACTCAAACCCTCACACACAGCTAAAATTCTCTCTCGCTTCATCCTGAAATATAAACACATTCTCATTCCAGTGGCGTGTATAAATCGTTGGTACTGTGCAGCTTGCCCTCGTTTGCATGTTTTGCAGTAGTCAGACCTCGTCAACGTGTCATCTGTCTTGTGCGTTCCCACCTCGACTGGGCGCGGCGCAGGACCTGGGTGGAGCGGAGTCCACGCCTCTCGTGTTTTTGTGCGCACCTTCTGCCGTGAGCTCGAAGCTCAGCTCAATTCAGGAGCCAGCTGGTTCGGACAAGCGAGGTTTTCCAACGATCGACCGAGCACCGAGCAAGAGATGATGCTTGCGGAGCCGCTGCGTTCGGCCATGACGATCGGGAGAGTCGAGGACACGTCGCTGGCTCTGCCGTCCGACGCCAGGCTGCACACTGGAGCGCACCGCGTGCTGGATCAAGTGCAGACCATCAAGAGGAGCAAATCGAAGCATGGCAAGAACGGCACTCCTACAAGTATGGAACAAATTTGCTACTAATAATACTGCGCGGGTGCAACTTGGAAAAGAAGTCTCTTCCAACTAAGCAACACTGAAAAAGTACCCAAATGCTGTTCTTAATTTGGCTCGTCTGCTGAGAGGAAACTAGGAGATTTGCTTTACTTTGCGTGTACATTTTTATTATTATATTTCATTTTGTTTGTTGTGGGTGCTTTTCCCTTAACTTGTTTTCATCGCGTGGCCATTACGGTTTCTCTTAAAGGGATGTTATGACTAAAAATCATAAATGTTTCACCTCATAGCTCCTCAATATTGCAAATGCATGGAATGTATTTCAGCAGCAGTTTGGTTTAGACATAAGGAGTCATGGAAAAAAAGATTTCACATGATTGGTCCTTAAATTATTTATTTACAACGCATAAAGTGATATTATGTTAATTTCTCTGTGCCAGCGAGGTATATGGTGCAAGGCAGACCCTTGAACTAGGTGACAGAAAGTGCACCATAAAATATGTTTTGGTTTTTATTTGTAGCTGTGTCATAATGTTTTTTTTTTTCAAAAGTTAAATATCTTTCGTCTCTTAACCCTTACAAGGACAGCGATTACTAAAGTTTACATGTTATCAGGTTACAGGGTGCATGAAAGGGTTAAAGTCATGATCTAAATCATATTTTGACAAAGCAATATTTTTGATTTTGCCTTGAAAGCTTTTCCTCGGGATGTTGGCCACCTCTGCTAAAATCGGCTACACCCCGAGTTAAACTGATTCTTTATTTGAGTCCCTGAAATGAACGAATCCAATCAAATCAGAATTTGGCCCCCGGGTTTTTTTTTTGTGTGTGTTTTCTGAAAAGAAAAAAAAAAAAGAAAAAGTCCATTATTTTAGTATACTGTAGCGGCGATATGTCCCTGGTCTCAAAAAAGGTTGGGAAACTTTAGGCTGTGCGTATATAGTGAATGCAACCTACAGTATATCACAATATGTACGATGGAGTCTTGGTTGGCCCTATTTCTGACACCCTAAAACTATCTTCACTTTCAAAACTGCTACTTTAGTACCCTTTGATACTTGAGTTTTACTGATTTTGGGGGCCTGAAAAAGATAAACGGTTCATTTGCGGTATAGTCATGCTGTTGTGCACAGAGAGACGGCATGAGATGCACTTTTTTGGGTCAATATGTGAATGTGATCTGTGGCTGCATCCGCTCAACGACTTGATGTCCGACTTTCCCTGCAGGGGTGTTTTGCTCCCTTCAAGAGAGGAATGTAGCTTTAGAAGACCCCTCATACTCAGACACAAGCTTTTTCAGCTTGACTGCTTGCCTGAAAAGAAAGAAAAAGCGGAGAGAAAAACTTTGAGAAAAGTTTCTTCTGTGTAGCTGAGAGTCCGAGTGCAGACGAGAAGCTGTCGGATAGCTTCTATACAGTCGCATGTAATCATTTGCTGACCCCCTTGTGACACGTGATCATGAGTGTGAAATGTCGTGTGCAGTCGATAAGATCACTTCGGGCCTAACCTAAAGAGTATTGGAATATTTGGCTTTGACAAATATTTGGCACTCATCTCGAGCTTGGCTTGATCAAGACAGAAAAGTAGGGCACGTTTTTTTGGGTTGAAAATCAAGGTTGTTTTCATGATGTCTTCATGCTAACAGTCGCACATTAAGGCTTCCTAGTGAATGCACAACATGAGTGCAGAAAGAAAAATAGGCGTAACCACAACAACTATAACCAAGCTGATTAATTCCCCATTACCACATGTTGGCACATTACTGGTTTATCCAGTACAAGCTGTTTGATTACTCTTCAGTCCAATGTGAAAAAGATCATTTCATGGGTGGATCTATTGATTCTATTTTTTCCTGACATTATGGACTAATTTTTCCTATAGTTTGTTTGATCAAATAGACGGATTGGAACATCCAGCCAGGCCCCCAAATCAGTCTTTAACACACGAAATATTCAGCATAGGATAGTACAATCGGCCAGAAAGAGCTTACGTGTACATGTCATAGAATGGGACATGTTAGAGCAGGGGTGGAAAACCTCCAAGAGCTCACACAGACAATGAAAAAAAAAAAACATTAGAAGCTACAAAACCCTTTACACATCTAAAGTGAGGATAACAATGCAGCTGTCAGATTTCATAGATCTACAGACTCAGGTCAGTTAGTGAAGCCCAGGTTTTAAAGCAAATGTGGTGATGTGACATCTAGCTGTGATGCTGCATCCAGCTGGAATAAGTTGCCAAAAGAAGCAAAGTCAATCCCAACTATAAATGCTTTTAAATGCTCTTGGTTGAAAAAAATGCTCCCCCCCTTTCTTTGAAGAAAGGTCTTTTAAGCATGTTTTTAATGAATTTCACCAGATGTTTTTTTAGTAAATGTAAGCTACTTTCATTTAATTTTGTACGTTGCTTTAAATTTTTAACGTTACGTGATTGTACTTAATTTCAGTATTTTTTAGTAAGCTACTTTTGTTTGCTTTGCCTTTGAATGTCTTCAGTTGTTTTGTCTGGTGCTTTTGGTTGTGTGAAGCACATCGAGTTGTCTTGCTTTGCCTTGCAAAGACACAAAAGGCCACAAAAGAAAGATTAAAGAGCCACCTGTGACTCTGGAGCTGCAGTTTGCAGACCCCTGGGTTAAATTATTGCTTGTATGACTCATTTAGTTTTTTTTTTTTTAATAACATACAAAGAGCAGAAAGCGTGGCGGAGAAACATCTTGGTCAAATATCCTTCAACACTGAAAACAGGGAGACAAACACACCATTATCCTTTAATGATTTTGTCGGTCTTTGTGCCATGACTAGCATGCATTTATGAATCACGCATGACAAACAAATGAGCTGAAACAAGTTCATGCAGGTGACATGATGTCATATCTCTTTCACACTCAAGCACCAATGTGGGAATAGCATGAGAGAACCTATTGGAACAGTTGAATTTTTTTTTTAAGTTCTTTTTCCAACTTAATGACACACTGTGGCAAAGGTGGAAACATGACTCCTCTTGAAAACAATCAAGTTCCACTAATGGTCTCATTCTGTCATACGTACCTTTGATGCTCATTAAGTGGATCTTTTGTTTCCTTCTGTTCATCAAGACAGACATGCTTACCAATTGTCCCAGTGGCATGCCGCCATGTCGTAGTGTACTTTTTTTTTCCCATTTTTATTTATTTATTCCTCCCACCCTCATCAGTGTCCTCTCTCCACAGGCCCCACTGTGTCGCCCTTGTCGCCACTGGACGAGTTTGGAACATTCCAGTTTTTGCCCACCAAAGCCAATGGCACCTTCGGTCGCAGCGTCTCAACCAAGTCGTCAGCGTACAACAAAGCGGTAATTGTTACTCCTGTGGAACACTCCCATTGCGTTTTGCGCACTTTGAGAGAAACAAAGCCAAACATTCTTCAGAATGTTTTTCTGTTTCGTCATTCAAACATTTCCGTGCTTCTGTAATTAATCATTAATGTATTGGATTAGGCTTCCTGACATGACCTGCATGCGAGCATGACTCTTGTCTGTATGCTCCTTGCGTTTGACTGGAAACCAGTCCTGGATTAACCCCCCCCGCCAAAATTCATCTGGGATAGGCTCCACTTCAACCACAGCTCTAATGAGGATAGGTGGCATGGAAAATGAATGGATGGACTGTCAAATTATTCTCCCCCTTTGAAAGGACTGGAAATGCTTATAATCCAGCCCTCGTGCTCCTTCTCGTTGGCCACTGGGGGCAATATAATAAATACAGCCACCCAGACACAAACCAGAGACAAATGAAGAAGAGTTTCACAACAAAGCGACTCAGTTGCTGCAGTCATATTTGTTGTTTTTCTTTTTGTTATTTTTATTTTATTTTCATCGATCCGTTCATCCATTTTCATCACAAGGGTCGCAGGAGGTGCTGGAGCCTATCCCAGCCATCTTCGGCAGTAGGCGGGGGATTACCCCGAACCGGTTGCCAGCCAATCGCAGGGCACGCAGAGACAAACAACCATCCGCGCTCATGCTCACACCTAGTGACAATTTAGAATGTTCAATCAGCCTGTCATGCATGTTTTTGGAATGTGGGAGGAGACTGGAGTACCTGGAGAAAACCCACGCATGCCCGGGAGAACATGCAAACTCCACACATTTATTTTATTTTTTGTAGAGGATAAAAAAATATATGTCTGTGATTGTTTTATTGTTGCTGCAACATAAATGCCATTCTTTAGCCCCTATGTGGTATTTTGCATTGCGTGTTAGCATTAAACAAGTGGACATTGAAAACGTTGGGATTGTTTTAAAATCACAAGTTCAAGTCACATTATTTGATGTTTAGTTTGACAGTAAACTTCAACTCAGAGTGCTGCTTGAAACCTCTCCTTTGAAGAATATTTTGCGATACGCGAGTTGCATCCCAAATTTTGGCTCGGAAATCCAAGCAAAACATTGGCTGAACCACGGTTTTACTGTTTCATGTTGCGTGAAGAATTCTATTGATTTCGAATGGTAACCATTAAACAAGGATGCTGAACATAGCTGTCTTCCGAGGTCAGTGCAGGTTAAACAAACGGACAATTGCAGTTAAACGGTAAGTTACGTGACTGCCTATCGATTGGCCAGGCAAACACAGGGAAGACTTCACCAAACCAAAAGGTTTGTCTTGCTTTGTGAAAATGATGAGCTGTCCAAGTTCTGTTCTGTTACTGGCTGTCAACTTTATCTGTTACTCGTTAATTATGACGCATACATAGAGTAATGTGTGTTTTTGTGGAGCAGGCGACACTGGAAAGAACCAATATTCCCAGACAGTTCCAATGTTGCAATAGCTCCCCAGTTAATCTCTGGGCAATTGAATGCAGGCCATCAGTTGAAAGGTGTGTCTGTTTAATAGGAAGGCCTGCCAGCCTCTGGTGATTCATGATGAGTATGAACATTACTTAGTGTATACACTCATGACCAGGCAGTTCTCATCTTCCTCGTGCAACTTGCTTTGTCTCGCAGCAAGGTGATAATACTACGACAGAGAGAGAGAGAGAGAGAGAGAGAGAGAGAGAGAGAGAGAGAGAGAGAGAGAGAGAGAGAGATCAAATCAAATTAACATTTTTCAAACAAAGTGCACTGAGTTGCAAGCAACCTTATTGAAACACAGCATACAAGCTGTTTTTTCTTTTTGGGGGGGAGGGGAGACAATAAACACATCGTCCATGTTTGTCGTCCTCCCCTCATTATACAGTAACTGCTACATTAGATAACTGTAAAATTTAAGACCTGTGTCCTTTGAAGCAAGTCGAAGAAAAAAACAGGACGCAGAAGGCCAATGCCATTTAGGTAACAGCGACATTGCATTCGGCATTAATCATTTGCAGTGATTAATTATGGGGCATATTTCCTGAGATGTAATTCAGAGGACACGGCGAGACATTGACAAACAAAATTAACTGATGACGCAACAATCTGTAATTAGATGCGATTTTAATTGCACCGGGTCTGTGAATTCAGGTTGTGCCAGTGCTGCGCACAAAGCACTGCTGTCTTTAGCTGCTCTTGTGGGCAGTCTCCAGTTGCAGCTACAGTGTTATGTTACCTGCTCTTGGTCTGTGTGATTGTTCTGTGCTTTCTGCTGCCCTCCACATAAACAGAAGAGTGAAAGAAAAGCAAAAGCTTGCAGCCTTGCTACTGAGTCCTCTCCCACCTGGTGTGAATGAGGAAAAATAAACTTTATCCACATTAACCCAGCACATAAGCCCGTTTTCACATTGCTGTTTCTCCAAATAAAACAGAGCTCCCCCCCCCCTTCCCGTTTTGTAGCAATATGCCCAAAAGAGTCGGTCTCTGTCCACAAAAAGCCTGGGAGCAAGACACCTCAGCACCTCTGGTGGATGGGAACAACAAATCAATGCTTCCAACTGGCCTCAAAGTACCGTCGGGATGAAACCCAGCCGCAGTGATCCCGCCTTAGCTCCTGCGAGCATCAGGGTGATCACTTTTTCTCCTGGGAAGTTGCTGACATGTTTTCATCATTCATTTCAGTTCATTTGCATTTGTTATTTGGTAGAGAGCCAAAGGGCATACCGCCCAGACTCAAGTCAAGAGACTTAGCACGTACTCCACAAGCAATGGCTTCTCCACGGCAATGGGCCAACAGCGGTTTTTGGAAGCGCCTCCCGACCAGTCTCAGTTTATCAAAACGTACAGGATGGAACAGCAATCAGCGTGAGTTTGTTTCTTGTAGCCATATCGGATGCAACAGAAGAAACGTGCGCTCTTACTAAACTACATGTGTGCGTCTGCAGCATCAACAGTTCACTGAATGCATCGGATTTGACAATCAAGGAAGCTGTCGAGTTCTTGTCTCACCCTGAGGAGAAGTTCCAGCAGTGTGGTGCCACCATCATTCAGCAAACCACTTTTAAAGACGATCGTGCCAAACAAGAGGTCAGAGCGTAAAAGCGGGGTCTTTGAAGCAAGTACCATATACACATTGAATTTCTCAAAAGCCGACAGTGTGCGTTATAATCCGAACCCGACTCCTTATACAGTCAAACCTCGGTTTTCAAACGTCTCAGTTCTCGGCCAATTCAGTTTCCGACCAAAATTTTCGAGTTTTTTATGCCTCGGATGACGAACAAATTTCGGTTCTCGAACAAACTGAGCGCACTTGAATGCACCATTTGACTCCTCTCGCCTTCCTTACACGAGGAAGTGACGCTTCCTCGGGTAGACGAAGAAGTGACACTTCCTCGTGTTGCTTTCCATTGTGAGCAGACGTGTTCAGTAAACTTTTTTATTTTAAAAAGAGGGTGGTTTCAGTTTTCGAAAAATTTCGGTTTTCGAACAGCCTTCTGGAACGGATTATGGACGAAAACCGAGGTTTGACTGTATATGGATCAATATTCTGATTTCTTGGACGTCGTATTTTAAATATTCTGTAAAGTGCTTTGTTACAGCTGCGGCGGTTGTGTATTGTATTATATTGTATTCCCGTTAGCGTAGCTCCCTCTAGTGGATTCATAACACAACCACAGCCACTATTGTAGCTTCTATTCTCTGCACCTTATATATGAAAACAGTGTTAGAATAGACCATTCATTGAAGGTGCGCCTTATACTCCGAAGCACCTTTTCGAAATGTTGGGACCACAAGTCCTTGGAGCGTCGGTTTCTTCTCAATAGCACAAGCTCCTCAAGGTATGACTAATATTAGGAGAAATATGATCTCTGCTCCTGGTTCTTGTTAGGAATTATGGAGCTGAATTTGGGAGCGGGTGAAGTGTCTTTACAAGACTCCCGTGGATAGTCTATTCGCAAAGAATTGGAAAAATCCTTGCGGTCACAAAAGCACGAGCTACCTTATCGGCACCAGCAAGCGGCAGGAAATTACAGTGGTTTCTTTCCTATTTCTCAAGTAAAACAATGCTCTTTTTGACACTACATGTGGAAGTTAATCTACGAGTCGGGTGTGCCCACGATTGTGTCTGCCGAGCGAGCAAAATAGCTGCGCCTTTCTACACCAACACTGTGGGTAGCAATGACTGCGATTATTATTGTGGCTTCAGCAAAAGAAGTAAGAAATAAGAATGATAAAATTCTCGTCTATTCAGCAAAGCAATCTTCAAACCGCAAAAAGCAAATTCTGCTGGATGTTAACATGACCAAAGGAGTCCATCACGTATTACTGCAGCTTCAAATGTAGCACTGGATTAGTGTCTGCACTCCCATAGCCCAATGCGAATGTTTCTCAATCAGGTTCTCCAGCTTGGCGGGATCCCCACTCTGGTGACTCTGCTGCGCAGCCCCAGTCCTGCTGTGAGTCAGGCCGCCGCTGGAGCCTTGAGGAACCTGGTGTTCAAGAACCACAAGAACAAGCTGCAGGTTCAACACTGCGGCGGTATCGCCAAAGCCCTGCAGTTACTAAAGGAGACCGACTGTAGTGAGACACAGAAGCAGATCACAGGTGCCGTATTTGAACACGGGCAAAATATCACGCAGGGCGAGGGGAAAAATGAAGGTTTTCTCTGACAATGTTAGGCCTGCTGTGGAACTTGTCCTCTGCCGACGAGCTGAAGGGGGAACTTATCGCCACGGCGCTGCCCGCCCTGACCGAGAACGTGGTGGTGCCGTTCACCCGCTGGTCGGACGACAGCGTCACCAACAACATTCACCCTGAGGTTTTCTACAACACCACCGGGTGCCTGCGGTGAGAGAGCTTCAGGAGATCATGGAAAACACTTTTGCCCAGAGGCTTGTCATAAAGTAGTGGAAAGCGGAATCTCAAATAAAAAGTGATTCGTCATCCAGTTGAAGGCCCAGGCATTATTTAGGATGCTCTTTTTATTGTCACGAGTAGGACAACTTGGGCATACTAGTGAGACAAACTACGTGTTACACAGTGAGGCAAAACTACAAACCGCAACAAGTCGTTTTGTGAAATTTCTGTAGTTTTCAACTAGTGCACTGTTGTGGTTCAGTTGCGAATTGCCTTACTTGTGAGGACAAAGAGTGAACTGTTTAGGACTTTTTATAGGATTTGTACAGCAGGATGGACCTTTTGTTCACTTCTGTAGACTTCAAACTGAATACAAAGCTGCCCTTCTTATGAAAGAATCTCACTGAGCCAAAGCCTCAAATGTTTGCAGCAACCTGAGCTGCGCTCAAGTGAGAGAGAGGACGGCCATGAGAGACTGCCGTGGACTTATCGACTCCCTCATGTGCTACCTTCAGTCCTGCGTGGCTGACAACAACCCCGATGACAAGGTTTGGCCAGCTCATTCTCTGAAAGGCTCGCATGCAGTTGTGGCAGAACTTCAAATGGGTGCTAGTCAGTGCTCAGACAAGTCATCTTATCAATCCCTTGCCCTTGGTCTGCCAATTGACATTGGAGCAGCATTGAAAAATTGCTGACTGGCAAGAAATTTTCCTGTCCCCGCCGGAGCGGCGTGGTGGCCATACATCTTCTCAAACTGGCGCTGAACTGCAGTCAGGGACAGAAAAACTTCTTGCCAGGCGGCAATTTTGCAGCACTGAACCAATGTCAGTTGGCTTGCAAAAACTGCATAGCCTAAGCTGTCACCTCTGATGCCCTCACGTCTCCATAAAAGAAACCTGCAATAGAAAGAAGGAAACGTATAGCGTTCTTTGTGTGTTATTAACCATAGTAAAATGATTTTTTAAAACTTCAAGATCATGTTATGACATTCGCCTCATTGGCTGTCTGACTGGAATGATCGCTAGTGTGAACTGCACTCCCATGCCTCATGTGACGCTCACAGTTTATATAATGAATTCATGCTTCAGATCATTTGCACGCACAAGCAACTCCTTTTTAAATGGGTTGCACTGGCTTTTCCTGTCAATCTAGCCTTCGGCATCTGTACACAGTTGAGAGTGTTCAACCTTTGTTATTCTCGAAATGGATACAAGCAAAGGTAGCCTGTGTTCGGTTGCTTGAATCTAGTCATCATAAAGGGAATTCTGGAGTATGTTCAGGCGTAGCTGAATAATTCTGCTATGTCATCCATTTCAGTAGTTCAATTCAAAAAGTGAAACTTAAATATTAAATAGATGGATTGACTTGAACTTTCTCCCTGTCCGTGCCCTTCATGTAGTCTGTGGAGAATTGTGCATGCATCCTCCATAATTTGACCTACCAGCTGGAGAGCGAGTCCCCCAAGTGCTTTGCTGACTTCATCCCTTCGTCAGAGAGCCAATCTGGCAGGAGAAGCCCGACGGTCGGATGCTTCAGCCCCAAGAGCGGCAAGGTTCAAAAGCAGGTCATTAACAACCCCCAAAAAATTCAATTACTGAAGCCCCGTGGACCATCGTGTCTAAGGTGACCAGGTCCGCCTCCTCTTCTTCTCTTCAGTTTTCATTTGACAACGTTCGAGGAATGCTCAACGAAGGTGACCCGACAGGTGCCAAGTGGTTGTGCCATCCCAAAGCCATGCAGACCTACTTGTCTCTGCTCAGCGCGTCTCAGAAAGACGCCACCTTGGAGGCGTGCTGCGGTGCGCTGCAGAACCTGACTGCCAGCAAAGACCTTGTAAGTGCTTGGTAGATACACAACACAGTGGGTATAAAAAGTCTACACACCTGTGTTCAATTGTTAGGTTTTTATGATGTAGAAAAAATAAAATACAATTTAGATGTTTTAGTTGGCTTTTCCTGATATTTTTCTGCTTTTGAAGAAACATCTGAAGGTTTTGTGCTAACAGTGACTCATATTTGGAAATGTTAATAATTACCCTCACCTTGTATAAGGCCCCACTTTTGCCTGAAGGACCCCCCCCCCTCCCCCCTCTTCCCCTAATTCATTAATTTTGCTGCCAGCACCCTTTACTGTAGGGATGGTGTTCTTTTGGCAATGACGAAGATTGTTTTTGCCAGATTCGAATCAAGGCCAAAATGTTCAACCTTGGTTTCATCAGATCATGCACATTTTCCACAAGGCTGTGAGATTTAAACAAAAAAAAGTTTTAAGATGGTTTATCCATTCATTCATTCATTTTCCGATCCGCTTATCCTCACAAGGGTCGCGGGGGGTGCGGGAGCCTATCCCAGCTGTTTTCGGGCATAAGATAGTTTATCTTGGTCTTGTTTTGGGGGGTTGTGTTGCTATTACAAAAAACATATCATTTGAAGCAGGGATGTGTTTTAGCTAGTCTTAGTGATTGCTCAAGTTATGTTGTTCAATTCATTTTCCAAAGAGGTTTCGTAAAATAAATACTTAATATCTCAACAGTATTAAAAGTAAAGATAATTTTGGAACAGATTTTCGCACACACATACACAAAAAAAATAAAATAAAAATTGACGTTGACACACATGATTTGCCTTAGCTGGCAATGTAAAACGATGTGGCAGATCTGATCTGGCCCCGGGGTCTGGAGTGTGGCAGCTGTGTTCTGTGGCAAAGCACAAACAGGATTTGAAAGCTCTTTGGGAAGCAATTCCAACTGACAATCTACTGTATTGTCAACATTACGGAGAAAAGCGTGAATATGCACGTTTTGCGTAAGACAGCTCAATGAAAGATGCAACTTCAACTCATGAAATCTGTCTCTTCCAGGGGTCCAGTGCCATGAGCCAGATTCTGGTCCAGAAGTTGGGGGCTCTGATGCACATTGCCCCTCTGTTGAGGTCACCTAAGTCAAGCCTGCAGAAGGCCGCTGTGTCCCTGCTGGGTAACATTGGTCGAACCAGCGGCTTGCAGACCACCATGGGTGAGAAGCGTCGCATGTTAATGCAGAACTACGCGCGATCTGTAGTCGTCTCCTTTCCAGGCAGCGGCGCTGAGTGTCTCGTGTCTTTTGTGTAGCAAAGCAGGTTTTGCCAGAGCTCACCAGCCTCCTCGCTGCCGGCCCCCGAGAGCTGGGCAACTCTGATGAAAACATAGCGACGGCTTGCAACACAGTGCGCAATCTCATGATGGCGGACACGGAGGTCAACAAGAAGTTTATTGATGCCGATTTGGTGTCATCACTGGCTGACCTCAGTGGGAATGGGTGGGTTTCTAAGATTTGAAACTGAGGCCAAGGTGAAATACGCCTCTTGCCTGCTGCAGACGTGTCCCAAATGTGACCAAATTGGACAATTGCTGTACTTGGAAAATCTGTAGTGAACCACAAACATTTAATACCCTGGGCGTTATAGCTAATTATAGTTATGCAAAAAGAGAAAACAAGCTCGAAATAAAGGGGAGTGTGACAATGTCAATAATGACCCCATTCATTGACTGTATATGTGCATTTCAGTGACAGAGACTCTCCACGCTTCACTTTTTAGCCATGCGTACATACATGTGACATTATAAATGTAGTTAAGTGTGTGTGTGTGTTTTACATATAGAAACAAACAAAAGTACACACACACACACACACACACACACACACACTGTATAAACTGTAATGGTGCAGCTTGCTTGGCAGAAGCTAGGTGAATCTCACTTTGTAACTGGAAACCAAAACTCATGTGATACGACATGGCATTTTTATTGGCTGTTGTGACGAATCGCATTGAAACTAGTTGCCACTCTTGAAAACTAGGAGCAGAATGCTCCACACTGGGCGACAGTTGGGTCGCTTTGGGCCGCGTCACTTGGTGTACGGTGGGGCCAAAGTGTTAGCTTATTCAAATAAACTGTCGACATTTGGAAACCAAACAGTGATGTATCTTGTGAACCTCCATTTGGAAGGTTACAATATGGCTTAAAATATGTAGTCATTTCAGAGAATTTTGTTTTTTTCGTCTTCTTCTTCCAGCTCTTTTCCCAAAGCCAGCAAAGCAGCCTCTGTGCTCCTCTACCACTTATGGAATGACAAGAACTTACAAAGCATCTTGAAAAAGGTACATAACAAAAACAGTACAATGCAACATGCACAGTTAACTTTTTTGGGTCCACAGCCGCATGCGCACACACACACACACACACACACACACACACACACACAAAACATGGCTAGTAGTATGTATTCTCGTGTTTTATTAGTCTGGCTGCACATTCACTTTCTCTGTCGAGCCCCACCCAAGTTCTTTCGTGAACACGGAAACAGTCTGTTTGGAATCCTGGCAGACTGGTTCGCAGCACTCGCCATCTATTGTGGGAGGAGTAATGGAGGGAAACTGAGACATTAAAAAAAGGGCAGGACACTAAGATTCTGAAATGTAGCCGTCAAGAAGATAAGCACAGTCTGCTACTTTGCATAAAGAGAAATTTGACATGCTGAATGGCGCACATTTTTGAGCAACAAGATCTCAACTAAAGAAGGGAAAACATGTACAAGTACTGTACTATTGCAGTGATTCTTTAAGTGTGTTACAGTTAGCACTCATGGTACAAAAAAACCCACTGCAAAAGTGCAGTGCAGTTAAGTACAATTTAATTGCATTTTAATTTTAAACAATTTTTATTTGAGTACAATTTAATTGAACTTATTTATGTGCAGTATATATTTTTATTTGTATCGTAAGACATAATACATGTTCATAAAAGATAATTGCTGTAAACACTTGAAAAGACTGAGACCTGCCCAATAGTCATTTGTGGAGATGCAGCATTTTTCACCAATTCAATTCAATTTTATTTTTTATTTTTTATTTTTTTAATGGCTAAAACAGCACCCAGCGATGCACTTGGACATCCAGAGCATGTGTTGCCCTTCCCCAGTTACATAAGACCTGAGCACCTTTGTTGTCATCAGTGGCTCTCAGGTGCAATTATGATTTACTAGTTATAATTACTTGCGGCATTTCTACCAATGCAACATGAAGTTAGGTAATTAACTATGGCTACACCCAGAAAAAAATGGATCTTCTCTGGATGCCACTATTTATAAAACAGCTTGTTTTTTTAGTTTAATTTCCGAAGTATTTGGCATTTTGTGTTTTTCAGGCTATAGTATTATATTGAAACGTAAAGCATTGTGTGTATATAGCTAGCAGGAAGCATGTGCTCTAAAGTCTGTTGTGGTGTGAGCCACAGGTTGAATAACATTGCCACCGTCTTGAAAAGCGGTTAACTTTCCCAAAAGTGTCCTTGTTATGTGGACTTAATATTGAACGATCCTGCTGCTGGGTCGCGGCACCCGGAAGCCTGTTAGCCCCCTAGCTCGCTGGTGGCTAGCGCTCAATGTTTCAACGCCGGCATTGTATTTGTCACCGGCTTTAAACGTCTATATATTTATGGATCAAACATGTCATGATGTGCAGGCATAAGAAAGACGAAAGACAAATACAGTACATTCATTATGTATTTGATTGACAAATGAAAGCTGAGCGTGGAGTGTTTTCAGAGTTTTCTGCGGACTTGCTTACACAGCCAAGAGAATTTTGAAACCTAATTTTATATACTGTTCAATCCATTCAGATTTGACAGGCTTCTGAGCAAAACTCTTCTCTATGGCGTGTCAATTTTATAAGACGTTTTTGTTTTCACTTCACAAGGTCCTCAGTTTTAGTCATGAGTCACGATGTTGGTGCTAGCATAGCTTATTATTTTGGAGGTTGTATTTGTTGTAAACATTTGCACTTGAGAATGTTCACAACCGCTAAATGAATTTTGTCAAGGTGGACTTCCTGTAACTGCTCATGTTTTTTAACTGTCTGATCCACAGCTAGGAATGAGCAAGTCATTATTCGTCAACGACAGCACAACAGCGGCGTACAGGTCCGTGCAGATTATCGAGTGATGTGGAAGCTGGGGAACGACGCCACGTGTGCCCAGAGGTATACTATTGGAATGCCTGTGTGTTCACAATTGAGGGTTGGTAAATGCACAGCAGTGGGATTAATTCTTCCTTTCATTTTGCCTCTGCCTCTTTTCACGGATGTTTGTGTGTGCGTCTAGATGGAAATCAGCATGTTAAGACACTGTTGAGGCCACACCCTTGCGACATGGAGGGTAAAATTATCGCCTTCACAACCGGCGCGCTAACAAGGCTTTAGCAATTCTGAATCTTATCATTGCTCTACATATTATGTTGGAAGAAAAAAAAAACTTTGAAACGTCATTATTAATCCTGCGGTGTTGTATGTATTTAATTTGGATTGGTTTGCATCTGTGTATAGAAATGGGCAAGTGTGTTTAGTTTTTGTTTGTTTCTTTGCTTGGTTAACTTGCGTGTGAGGTTTTTTTTATGGCTTCTGTTGAGTAGTATGTGTATGTAGTGAAAAAGGTTAAATATATCACTTATAATCACATCTTTCTTGTGACCTTGAGGACTCAGGAGATGATGATGATTATGAATGAAAGAAAAATGGGAACGTGTGCTTTGTTAATTTAATTTCTTGCTAAACACTGAGTTACGGGGAAATTGTTTTAGTTTACCAGAATGATATTAAAGGAGAAATCTATCCCATGTAAGACAGTTAGCCTAGCCTGGCTTGGTATAAGTTAACATTAGCCTTGAAATCAGGAGGAGACGTTAGGATCTCCTCAAATGATCACGACTTAAAATGTTATAACTCATTGGTATATTTTGAAACATGAAAATAGTACAAACCATGTTATACTGTGGAAACATGTGATACGGTTACATTGTGTTTGCTATATTAACCCGCTACTGGCAACTCATTAAACTCACCGCGACAGTATATTTACCGATGTGTACAATTAACTCTGAATGTTCCTTTTCTGTTAATGTTATAAGCTGGCAAATTAATTGATTTATATTTCATGTTATACCTTGCTTATTTTTTAACATGTTTTTTTTTCTGTTTTATGAATAAAATGAGGAATTCAAAACATAGAATTGGTATTTGGGAATTATTTTTATCGTGCCCAACCATTCCGTAGTCTAATAAATAAACTTAAGCAAACAAATGGAACAAAGACATAGCAAATCATTACTTTAATAGCTCTATTGCTCAAGTCATTCTAGGAAAACAAGACAAAACAACAAAATGGGCGAGTTCAATTTCCTCAAGTCATCTTTTGCGGGTTATCATGATCCGGGTGACTGCGAATCTACACAAAGGATTAAAAAAACAAGTTTTGAACAACACATTGGTATTTTTTCCAATAATATTGTAGGCATTTATGCTATTGTGATAACAAAATGGAGATGGTTGACAATTATCGTTCTGCCTTTTCATGAGTAGATTTAATTTGACTGCTTTGAAATTAGGACACGCCGATGCAATTCAAGTTTTGTTGAAATGTATAAGAGGCATATACTTACCAGCATTTACTGTCACTCAGTCACGGAAGAACTGTGCTTTTTTTCTGTACACCAAATCTGCAAAGGTAATCTAGTCATATTTTTGCACAGCAAACGATGTAATGATACACCGTCACATTTCTCACTACAAACCTGGTACAAGGTACAAACTCGTTGAAATCCAACTCTTGGGTTTTTTTTTTTTTAAAATATGTATTTCCTCCTTTGCATATCTTTACACCTCAAATTCCCTGTTTCTTGTTCATGGTTTTTATTGATAATTGAATGAAGACTACCAGCATTTTCTTCAACCTCTGCTTTTTGTCAGTTTTGTGACCTTGGGATCATTTCAACAGTCCCAGTCAAGTCAGTGCCTGTCTCTCATAAGGAACCCGTCTCATCTTTTCTTTGCTTTTGGCTTTTTGTCCTTTTCATTCCTACGGTGCTGTGTCAAGAGGTGAACTTGCCCATATTGACTGTTCACAAAGTCAAGAGAAAAAAAACAAACTGAAATGATTTATTCAACATCCATAAATACAGCAATGGTAAGTCATGATGCAGCCTGTGTACGTGATGGCTGTTATTTGGAAAGAGTTGCAAGTGAGGATTGGTTTGAGCTTGCTTGATTTCAACCTCCATCTTATTCCAGCTTCATTTATTTCCTCAGGCCTCTCTTGGTCCTCTTGGATCTGTGGAAAACACAGAGCGCATTCGCAAACAGCCTTTCTTGCTCTCATTCTCATCATCCTGCCGTTCCAAAAATAACACGTCAGTTAGCAGTACGTTGTGTGAAACATTCTGTGCCGGAGGTGTGGACTCTTGACAGCTGCGCCACACCCAACCATGCAGCCAGCTCATCCAGTTAGAACAATCAAAACAGGAATGCTCCCCATTACTCCCTTTTTAGTCATATTGCAGCAGCATCAAAGCGGGAGTTTACTCAACAGAGATGTGCACAATTTCGTGGACGAGCTCCTTTTGGAAAGTAACGTGAGATATTATGGGTTCTGCTCAAAAAGATATGAGTTCAATGGTTGCTATTCCACTTAATCCAAAAAACTAAACTAAACTAAATATAGATGTTCATTTTGAAGAAAGATGACATGCAGGCTGCAGGCAGGACCTGCATGAAATGAAATTTTGAGTGTTTATACGTTTTCTGGTGGTCACTGACACGGTTCCGGAGTACATTGATCTGCAAAGAAGAAAAGATCAAAGTTTGACTTTGGCATGTTGTATTCACATCAGGTACACCTGCATTGTAGAGTGACATTAACAGTAGATAGAGAAAAAAAAGGCGACACACAAAAGTCTACATGGCTTTTTTTTTCTCCACCATTCCCGTGCAACGTAGTTTAATTTTCAAAATCTCTTTGAGGAAAGAAAAACAAAAGTTGCGATTATGTGGTGACACAAGTGGGCACATCCACTTGTAACTTGTGTTCGGAACTAACCATTCACAATCAAACTCATGTTAAATCAGCATGTATTGTATTGTATTGTATTAAATGGAAGTCAGTACACACCTGCAGCCATCTGACATGCCTCTGATTAACACCAAACAATTTTAGAATGTTCTAGTAGGATTTTCCTGACTTTTTTTTTTTTTTGCCTCAGAGGCTACAATGTTTGTAACTGCACTTGTACTGCACTGTACTTAACTAGATTTTGCTGGTATCTGTCATTTATGTGAGTATTTATTTTTCTAATGAGTTTTATTTCCACGCCCTACATTTGAAAACTGTTATCTGTACTTTTTGCCCCACCAAAGCTTCTGATGTTTACATTTTCCCATCAAGTCTGAAAAAATACACAAGTAAGGTGTAATATTAGATCATTTAGCATTTTAGTCGCTCAGTTCAGAACCTTAGAAAAGCAATGGGAACACCTTTTGAGAGCTGGTCATGCCAATGCTAGCTAGCTCTTAGACAACATGTCATCAAATAATATCAAATAATGATGAGATCAGCATCACAACACACACTCAAAACATTGTTACCACATACTTTGTCAATATAACTCAGAAAAAAAAAAAAATTGTCAATATGTCCTGTGACCACCATGAAAAGTAACAAAAAAAAATTGTGAGCAGAGAAGTTATCAAAACAGGAATTATACTGTACTTTTTTCTTACGTACTAACATACTTTTCTGGGTCTGCTTATATGCTTTTGCTTAAGTGTAGGTGTTAAATATGTACTTGTACTTTTATCAGTCATTTTTATGCAAGTATGTTTATATCTACTTAGGGAGTACTTTTGCCACTTCTGTCGAGCTCCCATTCGATTGGGCGGTATCTAAATTTTTGCATTGTTAATAAGGTCACCCGCTCACAAAATACAGACGTACCTCATATTTTTTGCTGGTGATCTGGTATTGCAGCTCAAACTTCTCGGCTTCCAGCTCTTTCATCCACTCCCAGAGCTCCTTCGCTTTCGCTCTGTGAGTCAGCAAAGCAAACAAAGGAAAGGTGTGTTTGTACTTTTTAGAGAATAGCCCACGTGCGACTAGCACAATCTAATTTTTTTTTTCACATACTTGAGCTGCTCCTGGTTCATGGTGTCAATATCAAGAGACTTGCGTCTTTCACTCAAAATCTTCTTCTTCTTCTCCCTCTCTGTTTGCTTCTTGCCGCTGCGCTTCTCTGTCTGCGAGACAGTCAGGTCTGTTTAATTTCGATAGCGCCAGTTCACGACAGAAGTTACCTGGGGGCACTTTTCTGATCAACTTTTACACTGGGGCCACCACTTTCTCACCAGTTTCTGCATATAACCTCCAAAGTGCAGACTGGTCAGGGTTTTCTTCTTCTTGGCGTCCTCCTCGGCTCTTTTCTTGGCCTCCTCCTCTTCTTTGCGAGTGCGCTCCTCCTGAATGGCCACCGAGGGGAAATTCAGTTAAAGAACATCATTTAGCGATTACAGTACTTCTCACACGCTCGACTGAAATGTTCCCATGTTCACAACTGAACACTGTTAACCACACTAAAAAATTCTCACAAACAAATGAAATGTTCTATTCAAAATGACGGAAACATTTTCACATGCGCAGTTTTTTTTTTGTTTTAGCCACACAACTGAAATTTTCTCTTAAACATTCCTGAAAAAGCTCTCATACACACTACTGATTTTTTTCCAATGTACACGTTAATTAATAATTCACACACAAAATATTATTTTTTTTTACTCTCACCGACACTACTGAAATACTGTTGTGCCCTAATTTTGTCACATTCTGTACAAAACACTCTCTCTCACACACACACACACACACACACACACACACACACACACCACAACTGAAATGCTGCCTTATACACTATTAAAAAAGCTTTCACATCTACAGTATTACTGGTACTGGAACATATACACACAGAAAAGAAATCTTTTCCTCTGAAAATGTGTCTTAATAATGTTTATGAGAGCGGTTCAGCGGTGCATCTGAAGAGTAATCCTGTTATGTGCTTGGTGGCCTTCTATTCTGTAATTTGTCTACCTCTAAACGTTTCTGTCTCTCTTTCTCTCGCTCGCTGCAGATTCTTTGTTGCTCTGCTCGTTCAGAGCGGCGCCTCTCCTGCATAAAAAAAAAAAGAAAGAAAATTCCCATTTTGAGACATCTTGAATCCAGGTGTTGGTCTTTGTGGGGGTGTGTGTGTGTGTGTGTTTGCGCGTGGGTGTGTGGGTGTTTGCGCGTGTGTGTGTGTGTGTGTGTGTGTGTGTGTGTGTGTGTGTGTGTGTGTGTGTGTGTTGGGGCACTCACAATTCTCTCCTTAAGTTGCATGATCTCATCTTCTTCCTTCTTCCTGCTTTCAAAATGAACTTCAATCAAAGTTTGAAGCTCCATCAGGTCCTTTTCCATCCGTTTACGATGTATGTCCTTTATAAGGGAGCACAATATGGCGCCACCGTTGTTTTATTCGTCTTGTATTTGGGGGCAATGCGTACAAAAATCTCCATTTAAAATGACACCAAAAGTTAGCTAGATGCAAACAGTGTTTTCACTTCCTTGCACCTGTACAAAGAAACATAATACTGACAGAATCGTGAGAATAGATCACTTTAATTTTGTATTTATGTTATGTTAACACATTTTTGTGCAACTCTAATAAGCAGTGCAGAAATTATAGGCGTGTTCAAAGGAAAGTGAATGGGGACGGCGGGGGGAAACAATGTACCGATTAGTGTTGTACCAATAGTTGTGGTGTAGCACTAGATGATATGGAGCATTGTTTGTAAAATGTCTTGTTTAGCTACATGATGTGCTTATACACCATCAATAATAATAATAATAGTAGTAATAATACTAAAACTGGTGTTGGCTTGTAGGTGTTCCTAATATTGAACTGCATGTATGTATTTAAAGTTGCATGATCAATACCCCAGCACAAATGCATGCACCGCCTATCACATAACTCACGTCAAAATCAACCTTCTCGCCATCTGGAATCTTGGGCGGGATGAGGTTGGGCATCATGAATGGCCTGCAGAGTAAGACAAAGAAGAAACTTGTATTTTTCAAAATTGTATCATTAAATAAAAGGAAATGTAAGTGAGTGGGTGGGCTTACTTGAACTTTGGTTTGCTTTCCTCTTTGTTGAGAAGCAACAGGATGCAACAAGAATGTAACAAGAGGAGAGAGCTAGTCAAGACTGCGCACGCTCATTAGCATTCAAGCGAGCAAGTCCAGACAATGAACTATGTGTGAGTTGGCCAAATGTGTTTCCCAGAAAGTTCAAGACACAAACATGAACTCATTGGTGCTGTCAATTTTACCTTCTCCTTCGTCTGCTTCTCCATCGCCGTCTGTAACCAAAGCACAATTTGCGTCAAACTCAAATGGCCAAGTGAAAGTAAATGAAGAGTACGGCACAAAGAAGGTGAGTAACAATTTGCTCAACACCTGTCACTCATCTTGAAAGGCCTTCTAGGTCAAGTGGCTTTTTGTCCCGTTTTCCCGCATGATCATTTGTGAGGTCACAGTCCCCAAAAAGAGAACTTTCCTTTCGATAGTGTCGTTGCCTTAGAGTGCCTCGTTGTCAGAAGTAGTGCACGCACGTCATGCAGAGAGAGGCAGTAGAGCGAGGAAGGGGTGACAAAAGAAGTCCAATTTGACAGCCTGAGTGTGAACCAGTGCTTCAGGCTGGAATGGCCACTTTAGAGTGCCTCGTTGTCGTGGCATATAAAAGGCCCGTGACGGCATTTAAAAAACATTGGCAAATTAGCATCCATTTACTTGTGGAATTTGATTGACAGTTGAGTGGGGCGTGTTTTCAGTGCATTCAGCAGACACAGCAACAACATGATCCTGTTTTGGGGATTTTGTTTTTTGAGGGGGAGAGGGTTGATGCCCCCCAGGAGTTGATGAAACGCCCCTCATTGGCATGATATAGAGTCAGCAGATTATGTTGATTAATGACGACTTAAGTCGCGCCTCGGGGTTGGAAAGTGTCTGTGTGTGTACGTGTGTGTGCGCGCGCGCGTGTGTGTGTGTGTGTGTGTGTGTGCGTGCGTGTGCGCGCGTGTGTGCGTGTGTGTGGGTGTGTGCGCGCGCACACGCGCGGTGGAAAGGCGTAAACCAACACACGTTGCTCGTCAAGTCACTGCAGTCTGTCACATACCAAAGTGACGTCTGACTCAGATAACACGACTTTCTCAGCAGTCTCTGATCCACAAAAACACATTATGCATCTGTCTCATTTTGTTTTATGCGTTCACACTCAACCTGCACCTCGTGTTTCCCCTCTCATACCTTCTTCTTCACCGGCCGCCGCGTCCTCCTGCTCTTGTTCAGTGGGTTCGTCTGCTAGCGAGGCAAAATATGTCACATGTGAGTGAGAATCTTGGCAGTCATGAAGTTGTTAGAATAGAACCTGCAGATGTGATAACCTCACTGCAAAAGCCAAAGTTACAAAGTATAAAGTCTTCAACTAAAGTCTTCCGTTGATATGATGAAAAGGTCTCGAAATATTTCTTTGCGGAGCAATTTGGCACATCAATGACTTTATTTGAGGCACAACTTTCTAATTTTGTGGAGCATTTTTTTTGCAGGTTGATCAAAGGGACCTAACGCAATTTTTTTTAACAATAAAAACGAATGAACAATTGTTTTTCTTTTTTTTATATATCATCAACAGTTTTTGATTCTTCAATCCACATTGTGTATAGCAGCAAATCTTATTTCCTTGTCTAGAAGCAAACATAAAATGATGCCACCCCCAACCTGATAAACGGGGGAAAACCTGGGCTTCAACCTCTGACGTGGGTAACGTGAGCGATGCAGCCCAGCAAAGTTTTTGGGGACGACTCAGTAGTTCTGTTTTGCTCTTCAATGTGCTTTTGATGAGTCACAAAATGCTAATTTCGCCTTGCAAACTGTGATGGAAAACCGCTTATTTCGAGCCGTAAAAAACCTTTTACAAGCAAATTAACTAGTGAGCGAGCTATTCTGCTTGAAGTGGTCTGCACTAAAAGTGTAGAAATAGTGAGGTTTTTTTCCCCATGGAACCCAGAAAAGAACAAAAAGTTGATCTCAACACAAGGTCGTGAGAGATAACAACAATGAGCTACCCACCTATGGTATTTCAAAGCACGTAACACTCAAAACGAGTCGTGTGTGTGTGTGTGTGTGTGTGTGTGTGTGAAGTACATTTCAAAATATGGTTGGAATTCAATAACACTTACTGCTCCCTTGACTCAAAGGATTGCACATTTTTGAAGCCGCCTAATGAAATGGGATTCATTCAGCAATTGAGCCCAATGTGTGTTTTAGCAGTGAGCACAAATCACATGCTGTACCTTCCTCCTCCACCTCCTCCACCTCCTCCTCTTCTGCCTGACCTTCCTCTACGTCTTCTTCCTCCTCTGGGGAAATAAGAAGTTGATGTGATTTGACAGAATCCTCCAAATGTATCCGTAATGTTGGCCTCTCTAAGGAGATTTTGAGTTTGACATGAAACTTGAACAAGCGCGATGCAGTTGTGAACTACATCCGTCCATTTTCTGTGGCGCTTCTGCTCATTCGGGTCGCAGATGAGCTGGAGCCCGTCCCGGCTAGATTTAGGCGACTGGTCGCCAGCCAATCGCAGGGTGCATATAAACAAACTTTCGGAGGTGGGTCAGTCCGTCACTCAGTTTCCGTCAATGACTTCAAACAACAAAACAGATGCGGGAATAGTGGTTACGATTGCATGACTGTCTGTGTCTTATGTTACGTGTTGTGTAATATTATTTTGTTATTTTATGTTAGAGCTTTCAGTGAACCTCACATGCATGTTTCTGCAATGTGGGAGGATTTTTTTTCTTTTAACTGAAAAAAAAAGTTCAGTTATAGGATCCTACACACACAAAAAAAAGAATGTATTGAATATACTTAAGTCTATTTTGTTAGTTGGTTGCACAAAATAAAATCAGGAATTGGGAAATAAACGGTCCGTGCTCATTTGGCAATGTGACCGATCACTGTCATGCAGTCCTTCGAATAGTGACGAGCTCGTGCTTTGTTGTGTGCACCGTGGGTGTCACGTTACCGTGTTAGGCCGTCATGTTTTGGAGTAAGCATTTGTTTGAACTGCACATCTTTTGTTTTGCCAGCACATCATATCTCCCTAAGTAATGATGACTTTTCTTACCTTCCACCTCCCTGTGAAAAATCAAACACATTTATCACACGTTATGACGCTCATCCAAACGTGTATTGCTCTGCGGTTGTAAATCTATGATGAAAAAACTCTACTTACTCTTCATACTCCTCCTCCGCCACCTCCTCGTTGTCCGACATGACCAGCGGTGACCTTCAACACACACACCCTCAATGTATCCAGAAATCCTCAATTTGGTCATAATTTACAGGGCATCTATCTGTGAGTTATGTGGTGTAATAGCGGTTTTCCCTTCTTGTGTTGTGTGAAGCAAACCTGCGAAACAGTGATGCAGCACAACAAAGGTCCTATGGGGGAAGCGTCGGGACGAGTGTAAAAAGAATCAAAGTGGAAAGCTGAAAGGCTGCACCAGCTTTTGTTGGGTTATTAATAACTTTGAAGATAGGCCCCATTTGGCGTTATCAGCAGAACCAAATAAGGTCGAGTGTAAATGCAAACACACACAAACACATGTCCTTCTATGGCAACCATGCCGCTGACAAAACACAGACACGTAACTCTAATCTGGAGAGATAAGAGGATGGTTATGTCTAAATTTAGACTGTTTAATTATGAAGTCTATTGAGAGTTGAGAGGCATTTGTTATCATTTTTCTTTTACTCCAAACAGTGCTTCCAATTAAATTGGAGAAAAAAAAATCCTCGTCTCACCCCTCGGGTGGTGTCCGTCCCCCATTCAGCTCGGGTCCTCTACCAGAGGCCAGGAAGCTTGAGGGTTCTGCGCAGTATCCTTGTTGTTCCCAGCACTGCACATTTCTGGACTGAGATGTCCGATGTTGTTCCGGGATCTGTTGCAACCACTCATCTAGTTGGGAGGTCACTGCCCCGAGTGCTCCGACCACCACAGGCACGACTGTCACCTTTACCTTCCAGGCTCTCTCCAGCTCCTCTCTGAGCCCTTGATATTTCTTGAGTTTCTCGTGTTCCTTCTTTCTGATGTTTCCATCACTTGGGACCGCTACATCCACTACAACGGCTTTCCTCTGCCCTTTATCTATGATCACGATATCCGGTTGGTTCGCCATTACCATCTTGTCAGTCTGGACCTGGAAGTCCCACAGGATCTTCGCTTGGTCATTCTCCACCACCTTCGGAGGTGTTTCCCATTTTGACCTTGGGGTTTCCAGTCCATACTCCGCACAGATGTTTGGTAGACTATGCCAGCCACCAAGACAGACTACGGATACCGCCTCAAAATGGAGATATATATATATATATATATATATATATATATATATATATATATATATATATATATATATATATATATATATATATATATATATATATTAGAGCTGTCAGTTTAGCGCTTTTATTGCCATTAATTTAAATGAATTTTATCGGGATCAAAAATGTTCTCGCGAGATTAACGCGCAGACGTCACAGCGGATGTTACGTTGCTCTATAAATAAACCAGAAACAAAACATCATTCGCTCTGCACAGGTCCACGCACGTTTGTTTTGCCAGCCACGGCAGCGTGAGAAACCGAAAACGGACACTTAAATAGTTTATGAATGGAAAGTTTACTTTTAAAAAGTTGCCAGATTGTTCCACTGACAAGACCAAAGTTACCTGTATGTTTGCAGTCGTAAACCGAGCTATCATCATAGCACGACAAAACAGATGCGGGAATAGTGGTTACGATTGCATGACTGTCTGTGTCTTATGTTACGTGTTGTGTAATATTATTTTGTTATTTTATGTTAGAGCTTTCAGTGAACCTCACATGCATGTTTCTGCAATGTGGGAGGATTTTTCTTTTAACTGAAAAAAAGTTCAGTTATAGGATCCTACACACACAAAAAAAGAATGTATTGAATATACTTAAGTCTATTTTGTTAGTTGGTTGCACAAAATAAAATCAGGAATTGGGAAATAAACGGTCCGTGCTCATTTGGCAATGTGACCGATCACTGTCATGCAGTCCTTCGAATAGTGACGAGCTCGTGCTTTGTTGTGTGCACCGTGGGTGTCACGTTACCGTGTTAGGCCGTCATGTTTTGGAGTAAGCATTTGTTTGAACTGCACATCTTTTGTTTTGCCAGCACATCATATCTCCCTAAGTAATGATGACTTTTCTTACCTTCCACCTCCCTGTGAAAAATCAAACACATTTATCACACGTTATGACGCTCATCCAAACGTGTATTGCTCTGCGGTTGTAAATCTATGATGAAAAAACTCTACTTACTCTTCATACTCCTCCTCCGCCACCTCCTCGTTGTCCGACATGACCAGCGGTGACCTTCAACACACACACCCTCAATGTATCCAGAAATCCTCAATTTGGTCATAATTTACAGGGCATCTATCTGTGAGTTATGTGGTGTAATAGCGGTTTTCCCTTCTTGTGTTGTGTGAAGCAAACCTGCGAAACAGTGATGCAGCACAACAAAGGTCCTATGGGGGAAGCGTCGGGACGAGTGTAAAAAGAATCAAAGTGGAAAGCTGAAAGGCTGCACCAGCTTTTGTTGGGTTATTAATAACTTTGAAGATAGGCCCCATTTGGCGTTATCAGCAGAACCAAATAAGGTCGAGTGTAAATGCAAACACACACAAACACATGTCCTTCTATGGCAACCATGCCGCTGACAAAACACAGACACGTAACTCTAATCTGGAGAGATAAGAGGATGGTTATGTCTAAATTTAGACTGTTTAATTATGAAGTCTATTGAGAGTTGCGAGGCATTTGTTATCATTTTTCTTTTACTCCAAACAGTGCTTCCAATTAAATTGGAGAAAAAAAAAATCCTCGTCTCACCCCTCGGGTGGTGTCCGTCCCCATTCAGCTCGGGTCCTCTACCAGAGGCCAGGAAGCTTGAGGGTTCTGCGCAGTATCCTTGTTGTTCCCAGCACTGCACATTTCTGGACTGAGATGTCCGATGTTGTTCCCGGGATCTGTTGCAACCACTCATCTAGTTGGGAGGTCACTGCCCCGAGTGCTCCGACCACCACAGGCACGACTGTCACCTTTACCTTCCAGGCTCTCTCCAGCTCCTCTCTGAGCCCTTGATATTTCTTGAGTTTCTCGTGTTCCTTCTTTCTGATGTTTCCATCACTTGGGACCGCTACATCCACTACAACGGCTTTCCTCTGCCCTTTATCTATGATCACGATACCGGTTGGTTCGCCATTACCATCTTGTCAGTCTGGACCTGGAAGTCCCACAGGATCTTCGCTTGGTCATTCTCCACCACCTTCGGAGGTGTTTCCCATTTTGACCTTGGGGTTTCCAGTCCATACTCCGCACAGATGTTTCGGTAGACTATGCCAGCCACCAAGACAGACTACGGATACCGCCTCAAAATGGAGAATATATATATATATATATATATATATATATATATATATATATATATATATATATATATATATATATATATATATATATATATATATATTAGAGCTGTCAGTTTAGCTGCTTTTATTGCCATTAATTTAAATGAATTTTATCGGGATCAAAAATGTTCTCGCGAGATTAACGCGCAGACGTCTACAGCGGATGTTACGTTGTTTCTATAAATAAACCAGAAACAAAACATCATTCGCTCTGCACAGGTCCACGACGCGTTTGTTTTGCCAGCCACGGCAGCGTGAGAAACCGAAAACGGACACTTAAATAGTTTATGAATGGAAAGTTTACTTTTAAAAGTTGCCAGATTGTTCCACTGACAAGACCAAAGTTACCTGTATGTTTGCAGTCGTAAACCGAGCTATCATCATAGCACGTCGAGTCTGAAATACCACTTAATGGCCAAGCACACAGCTGACGTGCGTACTCCGCCCCCTCGTCTCAGACAGACAGCTATGGATCATTTCAAAGCGAAGAAAATGGATGACACGACGAACAAATTTGCTGAAGCCATAGCTAAATATATGGCTACTGCATGCACGCCTGTCAACATTGTCCACAGCTCCACTCAAGCTGAAATAATTTGCATTGCATCGAACGACTCCTGTTGGATTGACCAGGCGCTTTAAGAGGGGCGGGGCTGCCACTGACAGGTGACCGTTCGCGCGATGTATAAATAGCGTTTTGTTTCGTGAGTGTACACACTGTGAATACACTCGCTTCGTCGTCAGCATGGCTCAATGTTAAGATACGCGTGTGCTTCTTATCAAGTCAGATGTGTAAAGTTAGCTTTGCAATCTGACGTTTAAATGAAGTAAATTGCGTTGCAGCTGGGGTTAATCATGCCGGCGCTCCACTTCCGGGATTGGCTATTGGGACTTGTAGTTCTTTTGTTCGATTCGACTTGATATGTTTGTGTTGTATGTTTTCTTACGTTTAAAACAATGAATAATGATGACGATCATGATACATAGTGAAATCAGGGTTTATTACATTATATATTAAACGTATTGTTAAATAAAGGTATTAATTAATGTCAATTATATACATATTTACATTGTGATACAGAAAGATAGATATATTATTTTTTTACTGCATTTATGTGTAGTTTAGGTTATTACCTGCTTCTGATACTTCTGTTACAACTACTACTACTACTACTACTTCTGCTGCAAAGTGCTCCAATAAATGATCAAAAAAGTACAGAACGAGAGATCCTTCCATGCTGACCGACAATCCCTATTCCGGGGGGCCGTGAAAAACGGAATTAAATGAACAACTCCGCTACGGATTGCCAGCGAGAGCCTCCATTACAAGCATCCGAAATGATGTCGACACAAAACGGTAGAGAGACTTCCGAGCAAGAAGGACCAACAGAATCAGCATAGCCTGACTGCTGTGTTCAAAGCAAATTTGAGAAAAACGAAGTATGCAACCATTGCTTAAATCCATTATAGGCTGAGTAATAGTTTACCTTAGATGTGCACTTTATAATGTTGTATTGCGCTGTTTTGATTCCATAAAAAGAGCTGTTCAAGCAGCTGTTGTGTGACAAAATATTTTTTTCACTGTTGTTGATGGACAGTAATATTGTGTGAGAGATAATGTGTGAATAACTGCTCCAAGTGAAAAATGTTCATGTAAAATTGAAAATCGAAATTATTTCGGTAAATATTTGCATTTTGTGCATCGAAAACTGATTCATGATTCCATGTTGATGAGAGCATTAAAATAGGGGAAAATATAAAAGGAAATTCAGAAACGATAAAAAATGTGTCTAAATATATATATATATATATATATATATATATATATATATATATATATATATATATATATATATATATATATATATATGCAGCCACGCGGCGCTAACTGTAACTGTAAAATACATGTTACGATGAAGCAAAGTGTGATAAAAGGTTCGTTTGATCTTCCTTGAACACTGGAAAATAAACATGTTAGACTATGCCATGAATTATTTTCTTTTGGAAACTAAAAAATAAATCTATATATTTAAAATGTTTTAGACGTGTCCTTGGCTTTCCACTGAGTTCAGTTACCCCTAAAAATATGTGTTTTGTGCAGTTCAGTAATATGAATGTATGTATGTATGCATATATACGAACGTACCTGTGTTTGTATTTGTGTATTATCAGTGTTCAGACTTGAAAAAAGACAGATTAAATCTTAAAATATTTTATTTCTTTCTCATTCACAACAAAAGATTTAACTTTTAGATTGGTGAATAAACTTCTTAGAACCTTCACCTGTTCAACGCACAGTACTTAAATACTGAAAAAAATGCATTTGTACTTTTAAGATTAAATAACTGTTCATGGGAGGCACGGTGACCCATTGGTTAGCCCTTCTGCCTCACAGTGCAGAGGTGCAGGGTTCATTTGTGGCTGTGACTTTCCTGTGTGGAGTTTGCATGTTCTCCCCGAGGCTAGGTGGGTTTTGTCCGGGTACTCCGGTTTCCTCCCACATTGCAAAAACATGCATGGCGGTTTGATTGGGCACTCCAATTTGTCCCCCTGGTGTGATTGTTTGTTCGTCTATGTCTGTTCTCTGATTGCTGCCCGAAGACGGCTAGGATAGGCTCCAGCACCCCCGACCCTCGATAAGTGGATTGCTAAACAAATGGGTGGATAACCAATCCTAACTGAGCAAGAAACACCATCGTTTTCAGTCTTGCAAAACTACAACTTGTATTATTTTATTTTTTTTTCCTCCAGAAAGCTAACCAGGAAAGAGAAAACTGATAAGCTCAAGCAAGACAAATACAAAATAATTCAAATTATTCAATTTCCCATATTTACAAATAAGGGTCAAACAAGGTCAAATTAGTACGACAAAATAATCTTTCACTTGTAGTTTCTTCCTCGTTTGACATTTGTGACGTTTTCATGGCCTCTCAAACAAACTCCTCTTGCTGTTGATGTCCACATGTTTGATGTCCTGCAACACAACATTGGAAGATTGTTGCTGGAATTTGAACAGGAAATACACAGTGTTTGTCTTTAAAAAATATTTGAAAAGAGAGGAGTGGTTGAAAATCCCACGCATTTAAAAGGACATAAACTTTAGAAGGCGATCAGAAAGAACGAAATACTGTATCCAATTATTCTGAAATTGAGCTGCAGTGAAGAGGCTCCATCTAGCGGTAAAAGAAATCATCTCTGTTCACAGTTCAGTAATGTTTATTTTTGAAGTACTATACAACTCTTGTGTTTACTCATTCAGAGCGTTTTAAAGCTTTTATTTAGGTTAATTTATAAGTTAATGGTATCTGAATCGCGAAGTAGTTTTTTTTAAATTCCTTTAAGTACAATTGTCCAATTGCATAATATTACAGTGGCTTGGAATAATAACTTTTAGGAATAAAATCCTGTTTTGTGTTTGATGATGTGCTTTAATATTGGTCGCGATGGTGCAAAAAGTGTTGCTTTAATTCTACCCTGACAAAAAAAGGGAAAGCTATGGGCTGCGTCCTTACATGCTTGGAAGGCCTTATTTGGCTGGCTGCTTGCACCTCCTTCTCAAAGAGGCCCCTCTTCCTGGACACCTCGTCGAGCAGGTACAAGGCACGCTGGCTCACGTCGGGAGATCGAGCCGTTTCCGATTTCTGTGCAAATGCCAAATGAAATAAATCCGACTGATATTTGATCATTCTGAAGATCCGACGATACCGACGTGAGCAGCCTGGGCAAGTCTTTCCATCTTCTCCTGGATGGATCGAGATGAGACTCGTTGCACGGAACTACACAAATGTTCCATTGTGGTGAGCCAAGTGGGAAATTTAAAGGTCTTCAAATAGACAAGTTAAAAATAACACTCACTTCCTCTGAAAAGGTGCTGCTTTGTCCTCGTTGAGGGCTTCATTCTGATCCAAACCAAAGGATAGTTAACATAATTAACACGCTACTTAATCTGTGTCCCAAGCAAGTGACATTGTGCAGACAACGGTATTGAGACATCTGTTCATTTCATGGAGTTTTGTGTCCATTCTTCCAGAAGGGCATTGGTGATGTCAAAGGTTGCTGATGTTGAACCTGCAAGAAGGCCAATCTCACAATCTGTGTTCTTGTTCATCCCAAAAGTGTTTGATGGGCTTGTTCTTCCAGAACTGAACTCATCCAAGAATGCATTCTTTTAAATTTAAGCAGTCGAAATTAATAAGCTATTGAAGGTGACCTATGGGGTACCTCAAGGCTCTGAAATCGGCCACAAATTATTCATATTACTGTATATATTAATGATGTATGCAATCTTTTAAAAATATTTAAATACTTTTTACTTGATGATTTAGTCAAATTCCATACTGCGCAAATAATGTACAATGTACATAATTTGCTGTGTCACACGGATGATAAACTGTTTGAAAACAGGGACATGTCATGCTTTGAGGGGAGCTGGTGTTCTGAAAAAACCCACACACAAGACATGGGCTTACAAAGCAAATATATCTCTCTGTTAATGGTATAAATTTGTGGAATAATCACAATGATGATCTGGAAATATTTTTTTGTTGGCTTGACCAGGTGGAATTTTTTCATCTAACAAGTTTGTTTCGTAAGATACGTTTTAGTTTAGTTATCATGATTTCATTTCACTCCGTGAAGTGATGAATTTTGTGTTTCAATGAGTTTCTTTGTTAAAACCTGTTTGTCTTATTTAAAAAACAAATAGAGGGGCATAGGCTTGATTAACTGTGGTTTCACGCTACGCCTTTTCAGTTGGCAAGTTTTCCAATAAAACTTTGTACGTATTAGCGTATTTGGAGGTGGACTGAATCTGATCGAAGAAATCAGGGATGATCAATAGGTCGATTGCGATTTTGTGTTAGTACACACTGTACCCTTAGCATCCTATCCGTCTCACTTTTACAAAAAGCATTTCAATAATAAAATACAATAAAATAAAAAAGCAGGTGTCCTTTAACCTGCGGCGGCGCGTGACCTGCTTCACCGGAAGTTGTTAGCGGTTAGCAATCTGCAATTGCAGCTTGCGATCAGAGCTGTCGCGCAATATATTTTATTGTAATTCAGAGTTTGTTTCATCTACAATTCGCCGAGGGAACTGGCAAAGAATGGAAATCTGGAATGCCGGGAGAAGCATTTTAAAACGGTACACGTGAGCTCCGATCGTGAACACGCTGCAAAAGTGCGTCCCATGCTTCCGCGTCAGGTTAGTACTACTAAGGTAGGCAGTGATTTCCTTTTAACAAATTCACAAACTTGTGTGTCTACTTCATTTTTCTGTTTCGTTCATTACTGTTATTGCTGGTCATGCGTGTGGAAGTGCGTGCGTATGCATCGACCCCCTGGAATAAATAATTCCATCAATCAATAGTGGGACAACATTGGCCTTTCCAAAACTGGTCCCACTGGTGGACGTGGACATGTGTCCAGATTGTCTGAGTAAGATCATGAATAAATATTTGGAAGGAGCAAATCCGATGGAATCAAGGATGTGTTAATACCTTTGTCCTCATTGTGTACTTTCAAGTTAGCGTACACTGATTTTTACCTTGTTGGATTCAAACTTTTTGGAGGCCACCCTGACGCTTGCACTAAAACAGAGGAAGAAAAAATAGTAAACAGTCGGAAATCAACATTTCACACAAGCCCAAAATCTGATCATCGCACCTCCTTTGCAATGGCGAATTCTCTTCCTCTTTCTTCCTCATCATCTGTAGACCAAGCATATGGTGTGTGTCTTAACACCATTGTTGGCATTTGTGGTGCAATGTGCATGTAACTGTGTCACGTAATATAATTGTTGTTGGGCCGCTAAGACAATGAGTGTTGCAGTGATGTGTTATGCATTTACCCGAAAAGAAATAGTCCGGGAACTCTTTCTGATGAAAATAGGTTTACTCGGCTCCTCTGGGTTGTTGTTGGTCGAAGAGCACATCACGACGGTCTGAGAAATTGTACAGCAAAACAATTTCAGAGCAGATTGGTCACATTCACCAAAATTGTAATTTTCCCCCGTGGTGCCACGTGAGAGATCGTCAGGGAAGTTGTCTAATTTCACATAACTGGTGTGAAAATGATCATTAAATTACTACAAAATAACATATGTGTTCATCTGTCCATTTCAGTGACAATTAAACAATCGTGTGTGTGTGTGTGTGTGTGTGTGTGTGTGTGTGTGTGTGTGTGTGTGTGTGTGTGTGTGTGTGTGTTATTTTTTATGTTTATATTGTGCCTTTACACATGAATTCAGTCCTTAAAAGGCGCAGTCCACATGTTTACATATCATTGTTTCAAGAAAAAGTTAAAGTGATAAATCCACAGATTTGTTTTCGGCACTCTTGTTTGGTTGAATTGTGTGAGGTTGTTGGAAGGGAATGTTTTAAAAAAAGCACGACAAAGTGTTTACTCAGTACATTGACAACACTATGAAATTAGACAAACTGTCTATTATATTAATTCATGGTTCATTTGCCCTATTTATGTATAAGACTAGCCTATAAAACCAAAACATTTCTGTATAATGTATCTGGTAGTTTATTGTCATATAGATTCATTTATTGCTTGATTGTTTCAAAAAATGCGCCTTGGCTCAGAAAGTTAAGGAAACTGCATTCAAGTCGAGCAATTTCAATCCAGGCGAGTCCGCCATGACAACTCTTGACACTAGAGAGAGCTGTTGCCATTTTTTGACATTGAGCAGAGCCATCGAGTCACCAGACTACTCTTGTGTTGTGCGCCTGTGCGTTTACCTGTGGCGCGTGTCCATTGGGAACGGGGCTTCTTGGCCCTCGAGGGGAGGGGCTACTGCAAGGTGAGGGCCATTGTTCTTGAGGTGACCTGGGGGTCATTGGCGAGAGGGGGCTCACAGGAGTTGTGTGCCCGCTAGCGGAGGGGCTCTTGTTGAGAGAGATAGAGACAGAACTACAACAACATAAACACAAGAAAGCGTGATAGAGCAACTGCTTCCATCTCAGCAATGTGCTTTCTCAAAATATATACGCAATTTCAAATGCCGTTATGTCACATGTCTAAGTCAAGATTGTTTCGTCTTCTCTGACAAGGAACTGAATAGCAAATTTTACAGCATCAAAGTCCATTTCTATGCCTTTCTGTGACTCTTCCAGTTCCGCTGTTGCAACCTGCCGTCAGTGTAAGCTCAGTGTTCGCTTCCATTGTGAACATCCTGTTTGAATAATGCTGGAAGTGATGGTGGTCTCATGATGGTCAGAATGTGAACAGCATGATGAAGAGGATTTTGAAATAGCGTATTGTAGCGGTCAATTTGTGGCTCAAGCACCTTTGGTGAATATTGCTATTCAGCTTCTTCTCATTGTATATTTTCTTTGAATCTATATTGACACTAAAAGAGCTGAAAAATAGTGCTTGTTAACCTGACAAACTTGTGTGTTGGGTTGGATGGTTGCCTGGAAACGGGGTCTTTCTCTGACGATACTCCATTTTCTTGCTAATAAAGACAAACAGCAGATGGCATCAACACGAGTATGACGCTTTTGTGCAAAGTCACCTGATACACACCTCGCGTTACATAACATCTTTGGAGCAAGGCCCTCCCTCATTGAGTCGTGTGTTATAAAAAGTTCCTCCTATAAATCTCGATGGTCACTTGAGTCACCAAAGACTGATAAAGGGGAATTTTCATTTTCTGATCCGCTTATCCTCGCAAGGGTCACGGGGTGATCGAGGAGAATGATACCGCTTATAAAACAGATTGTGTGCGAAAGATCAAAGGGAGCGTACTACAAGTGCAAGGATTGTTTTTGTTGGTTGAATTACGACAAACAAATATAATTCTTATTGATTTAAGCTAAGGGCGAGTTAGATGTAGAAAACAACCCCACATGCAAACTGCCACGTGCTGGCCAGTCTTCCCTGAAGCTTGGAGAAGCGGAAGTTGTTGTGTGGTCCCCCCCCTCCCCCCTTATTTTTTTGCCGTTCTATATTCCTTGTGTGCTCCCATGACTGAGTTGTTGTTCCCAAACGTAGAAGATGATTAACATGACTCTGTGTGGGGCAACAGCAGACTGCCGGCACTGTGTGGAATTTCTCCAACTCAACCCCCTTGGTGCTCATCTCTGCACAAATGTAATCACCCCCCACCGAGTAGTACCATTTCTTCTTCAACAACTACACTATTTCCAAACCAAAATGATCAGTTGAGTGACTGGAATAATGAATTTTTGGAGATGGGCCAATTTCTTGTTTTGACTTGTGGGCGCAAACTTGAGATACAAGCACTGTGTGGTGGAAGATAACTCAACTCACTTTACAACGAATGGCAGTTTGGCAGATATGATAAGTAAATACTGTTTGAAAAAACATGCTCCAAGCTGTTTATTGCCACTCTCAACTAAAGGTTACTGTCAAACTAAACTTCAAACAAAGAGAATTACATATTGTGTATTTAGAAAAATGACATGGCCTCTGCTAGATTGATGCTAACATACAATGGGAAACTCCTTAGATACATGCATAATTATCAGCCAATTAGCATCTATGTGGAGGTGTTGTTACAATTTAAGTATCTGAACAGAAATGGGGCTGCAGCACATGCAGACACTATAACAATACTCGCAGGCATTTAATCTGTATCCCTTGCAACTAATATGACTGATGTAGTGAAAAGCCGAGGGAGGAGCTGAGCATTCGGTCCATTCTATAAGTTTGTCTCATATGGCCTCCAGAATGAGTAGCACAATTTACGGAGAAAGTGTGACGAAAAATGCGATATTAATACAATATTTTTGTCTCAACCAATGCGCTTCTAATTCTCTCAATACATTAAATCAAGGATGGGCAACTAAAAAATTGAATCATAGCGCAGCCCATATATTGAGAGATATATCGAATTGTCTTATTGGAGAGATGCATTCCTAATGTCGAGGCATAGTAATATAAAACGTGTCTTACGTGTCCGTCTGTGTGGATGTTGATGTCCTTGGGAGGGCAAGGTGTCACTTTTTGTGGCTGCTGTGATTTGCTTATGGGTTTGTGCTGCTGCACGGTTAGCTCCTCCCTGAATCCTCCTCCTCCATCAGACTCTTCGACATCCTCTCTGACCACCTTCTGGCGCTTCAGTGACTCCATGTGCCTCATCCTTCGCTTCTCATCCCGGACACGCAGTATCTCCATAAAGTCCAGCTGCATCTGCTCCGCACTGAAAATAAACGACACATTTGTGAATGAAATGTATGATGGCTGTCCTCGAGAAACCACCCACAAACATTGTCAAGCATGGCTCAGTTTTCCCCAAAACTCCTTTGATAACCAGAGTCACTGCTTTTGACAAATTCCACCTTTCCATGCATGGTGTCCGCTTGAAATGTATACCGATGACACATTCCTGTGAGGCAAAGGTGTCAAATGCCTTCATCGATATTGTTATATCGATGAAGGCATTTCATATAATAAGGAATTATTATAAGGAATTATTATATGAATTATTATATGAACTACACCTGTTAGAGCCCGGCGTGGTTTCAGGCGGGGGGTCGGACAACTGGTTGCTTGTGGGCGTGTCAACGGGTTCCGCACTAAAGTCGCCCTCTGAGTCACAGGTGCTGCTTGAGCTCTTCACCCTCCTCCTCCTCTCCCTCTCCACCTCCTCCTCATCCTCCATTGTCCACTGGCGCGCCAAACTAAGGACACAGTGCACATGTAAGGTTGTAAAATGGAAAACGCTCGTCTAATATCAATCACAACGTCACGGCATCTGTTATAAGGCGATAAATGTGTGACAGCAGTTGAAAATAGATTACGGTTTGGATAACTGCTCGTCCCAACCTGCTTTATTTGCTCTTCACGGGCTGGACTGCTTGATATCAAATGTTAGCAACGGAAAGCCTGCAGCCTTTTACAAGTGACTCTCACTCTGCTCATTATTACTCGTATGACCATTCAAAAAAAAACTGCTTGGAACGAGCTGTTTGAACTGTAAAAAAGACAAACATTCCAGCATAAGAGTGCCATGTTTAGTTAGTTGGTATGTTATGACTAGTGACCACAAGCCATTAGATTGAGCAGAGAACATCGAGCATCATGAAGTGCTTTCATTGGGACTCCATTTCAAATCACGGTGGTCAGTGATGGGGGCATCGTGATTTCCTAGGAATGTTGCCGAAGTGATGATTGCAAATGTTGAGATAAGGTCTTGCATATTTATCTGTTTCCAACTTTGTTCAGCCCTTGGATGTAAGTGTGAGTAATCATCAGCATGATTAGTACAAAGTAGCTTCACATATCAAAATCATTTGTTGTTAATAAGACCAGATAAATGTCATTTGAGCACATTGATTTTACAAGTGTGTATCAGACCCGTCACCCCAGTCAGTACCTCGAGTTCTCGGTTTTAAAAACATTAGTAACCTGCAAATAATCTGCGTGAGGTGAATAGAAGTGTTTGCCTCCACAGCCTGTCACATTCCGTACCATACGTGTCTTCAGAAAAAGCTCTTTTCAACTGAAGTGACACTCACCTGGACAAAGTGGACCAGTTTCTCCGGCTGACGGACATTCTGGATGAATAATGCGTCCCGGCGTACTTGATTCCGACTGAAATGCAACTGACGGGCACTTGGAGGGCGGTGGCCAGTTCGCAGCACTAAACAATCCACCTTTACCCTGTTCACTGAGGTGTCACATAACCACAAAGGTGAGCCACCCACCTGAGGGAGACATGGCGAGACAATGAACAGACCCTTTCATTTTCAGCTAACAGAATTAAACAATAACTGGAGCCAAATGATGATCAGGAGATGGTGGTTGTTTTGTTATACATTACTACTATGAGCACAATTTTGCATTCCAGCTAGTTTCAATGCCACCTCTTCAGTTCAGGGTAGCTGGTAAATTAAGGGGATGTATTAAGGGAGACTTTGAGTTGGAAATATCCCATGCAGCTCTTTGAGCTATGACACTACCTGGACCACGCTAGTTTTCTGCAATTTACTGTGCCTTACAGTCCCCATCTAGTGTAAAAATGGCGTTATTTACCTTATCCATCCTTCGCTTAACCCATGTGTCATATTATTATTAAAGAGTAGAACTAAGACCATAACGTGTCCTCGTATCAGAATTGCAACAGTCATCATGGGCTTCAGTGCAACGAATTTAGTAATGCCCCCTGGTGTCCAAGATGTAAACAGGACAACAATTCTCTCTGAGCTCTCTTTTTTTCCCCCACAAAAATGTTTCTGTGTCTCATCGTGCACGATTCCCTGCTGCAATGTATACACGCTGGTTTGGCAAGTAACCCTAACATGGCAATTCCTCACGACCTAAATACTGATGATGAAACATAAAAATGTTATTTGTCCCCATATGATACTGTCTACAAATGGAGATAAAAAGCAACCTCACAATATGTGTGTCCAGTTGGGTGTGTGAGTTCTTGTTTTGTTTGCTCTTCTGTAGAAGGTTTCGCCCTTTCTTAAAGCCCTGTTAATTTGGACTCTGACCCGGGATTTGTCCTACTTGTGCACACTGCCTCACCTTGTTCAACTTTATGTTAGAATATGAAGTGTTGTTCTGTCCAACAATAACAGTAATTATGATACTTCCACGTACAGTTCTGCATTGACATGCCCACGATATAGTGATGGCAGATGAACCAAAACCTAAAATTTGAACTCGGAACAAGAGCTGAAAGACATTTGGGGCTCTATTTTCATAGCCCATGCAAAGCTCCTAAGTATATCTTAGTAAATTTGATCAGAGCACTTGCAAACAACTTCAGAGGTTATGCGGTGGCCATACTTGATTAAAAATGTTAAAATCGCACATGAAACATTTTGAATCATTATATTTTATTTTTTAAGTTATTCCACTGGGCGGCACAGCACTGGGTAATAAGTGGGCACATGAACGATTGAGTGGTGCAGGGTGGTCTTCATGTGCCCACTTTTCGATGAAGAAGTGTTTCTGCCGGATAAAGACTGTTGTGTGTGTCTTGAGAGGCCATTGGTGAAGTTGGCTGTGACCACGCCCACAGCAGCGCAGCACTGCCTCTCGCAGATCCACAGGCCTCCACTCGTCTATGAATTTACCCGCCTCTAGAGGATTACGCCAGATGACACGACAGATTTACGTCGGTGACAAAAATAGAGCTCTCATTCATTCAGTGACAGTTTCCCAAAAGCAAAAGCCCATTTGTTGATTGAAGCATCCATTAGGAGGATTATTCAAATGTACGTATAAAGACGTCTTAGCGCAAACTCCTGTCGAGAGATGCAGGCAGATGGGACAAGCAAGAATCAACTTTTTTTTTGTTTAGTTCCTGAGAAGTAAGATTGAAAGAATTTATTTTGGACTCAAGCCAAACAGAGCCAGCAGATGGGGCTGCAATGAAAAAACGTTTGCTGAATTGCAATGGCAACATTGCCTGGCAATTCATTATTACATTTCCTCTCTCATGTGGATAAGTATAATTTGTATAGTTTGGGGCTTGGAACAAATAAGTGATGTACAGGCACACTGGATAACTTTTAATTAAAAAAAAAAACAATCTTGTGAAATCCCAGTACTTGTAGATATGTGAGGTAGAGGGATTTCCTTGAGGTTGTCTGTCACAGATAAAAGCAAGTGCCTTGTTGTGAAATTGATGATGTGTGGAATCCATCTGACCAAACCAGAAACCTGAAAGGCCATTGAAGGCTAACCTAGATACGATAAGTGCACCCATCCCTGAAAATGAAGTTCATTCTAAGCCAGACAGCACACGCAAAGAAAACCATTCAGACGCTCTCAAAGTTGCATTGAGGACTCATCAATTTTTCAGCACGAAAGGATTTAAATTTGTATTTGTTTATAATGTTGGACAGACAGCTGTGCAAGTTAAACATACATAAACAAGTACATAGTACCTCATGAATAGTTTTATTGTATGCTGTTATGTCGAGTATCGTGGATAGTGGGATTTTTCGCGGAGATCCAACATTACAAGGTGTATCACGCCCAGCACTTCTATTGTGTTTTGTTTATTTGTTGTTTGTTTTTTTATATATTACTAGACAAATCCTTCTTCCATACTAAAGACCAAAACCAAAATCAAGCATCCCACCGCAAATAATAAAAACAAACGTTAAAATATTCGTACACCCGCTCTAAAAACTAATGGAATCAAATTGAATTTGAAAGACAAAAGTATTGTATATAAACTATTGTAAATTTGTGTGCCAAAAGCAGCTTGAGACCCTGCCATTTTAAACCATTAAGGCCCTCTGAATACTGTCCACTTGGGGCTGTTATTCGGAGGTAACACAAAACATCACAAAGAACCCTGATTGATTTTATTAGGATGCAAGTTTTCTTAATTTGTATCACGACTCCAAAGTTTTCAAATACGAGGATGAAAGTAGTCATAAAGCCTATAGACCACAGGTGTCAAACTCAAGGCCCGGGGGCCTGTTCCGGCCCACCACGTTATTTTATGTGGCCCGCGAAAGCAAATCATGTGTGTCAAACATCTATGATCATTGCTCAAATCCAGACAAAAATGTCAAATTGTCACGCATAATAAATAACGTAGACTTTGTAATAATTTTTTTTTACCCTGTTTACACTCACTTGGACAATAATTGCGCAAACATCAAACAGACAGTTGACTGATTTCAAAACTAGTAATCCATCAATCAGATTTTTTTGTGTACAAGTAATAATACGATGTATTCAGTTTCACTGTCGTAGTGGCCCTCCGCGGGAAGACGTAACTCCAAAGTGGCCCGCGACAAAAATGAGTTTGACACCCCTGCTATAGACAGTCATGTCACGAGGTTAAAGCAAATCCAGCTGTGCGGTTTTGGACATTGTCTTGTTTTGGACATTGTCTTGTGTGAAGTGAAGAAGCTGAGCTGCATCGCGAGAAAGCCGCCGCGGGAGGAGCCCGTGTTGCGGGTTCACTGCGCTGAACCCTTGGCAGCGTCAAACATCTTCTTTCTTCCCTCCATGCCTGACATGGCCTCCACATTTTTCCTCCAGTCACTGTCCTCCACTGGCCTCTTCTGTGGTAAAGAAAAGTGATACATTTCTTTTTGACTGTATGCCTTATAACAACAACTTAATAGGGTTTACAGGGGTGGAGTTTACAGTACATGCTTTGGCTGAGCACACACACATGCACTGAACAGCAAGCACAATTGTACACAAAGGCTTCCTTTCTGTGTACAATGGCATCATTGTCTTGGATTTGGTTCCTCCCCTTACACACAAAGCCAGAGCAACACAGCGATTCACAACTCTGCATCCTGATTACACTTTTGTCACACACATCCACACACTTAATTCAGCACGTAGGACCTTTGTTTTGCACCGCGCAGTACACACACACACCCACCTTTTCCGTGTCCTCTTTCTTGACAGACTTGAGGTTGGCTCGGAGGTCCATTGAAACTTTGTGCTTCGAGCCCAGCAGCGAGCGCAGGATTGCGTCAGCAGACACGCGAACGCGCCGGAGGGTGGGTCTCTTGAATTTCCCCCTCAGGTCCAACACTTTGATGCCCAAGTCTTGAATCTGGAGCAGGGAGGGAGATGCTTCATGTCCGAAACGGGAACAAACATTTTATGATTTAAAGCAAATGGCCGTGTATGGAGCAGGTGATGTACCTCTCGTGTGTTGAGCATCACTTTGGCCTCGATATCGTATCGCTCCTCATCGACCTCGTCAATTTTGGCATGGAGCTGTCTGCACAGATCCTACATCACGAACACACACACACACACACACACACACACACACACACACACACACACACACACACACACACACACACACACACACGATAAGTAAATCATATTTGGGATGCTTAAAAGTTGCCTGTAGGAAAATAATAGTCCTTCTTCTCATTTTGAATGACTGAGGAGTCATTTGTGTTCTTCAGGTCCAAGCCAGGGCGAAGCTACATGGTGAGCAGGGTTGGCCAAGGCCACCCCTTGTCAGTCTGTGGCCACCCTCAGACCTCATGGATAATTTGGATGTGTGATTTTTCTGCCATTTTAGATACAGTGTTGTTGGACTCCTTGATACTCTCCCACAAGATTTTAATTCACTCACTGCATATTTAAAGACTGAATGCGAACTCTTAAATAATGTGTTTTATGTGTATAAATTAAACAACAATTTTCACAGTCAATGGCAATTGAAATCATTACTTTCACACCAAAGCAAGCCAACAAGAAGGCCGAAAAGTCATTGCTCATCATACCATCGGCAGTCGTGGTTTCATGAAATTAAATGCGCACACATATACCAATCTTAAACCCAGAAGCAAGCAGGAACAAACATAAGTAAAAAAGCAGTGTTTAGAATGAATGAAAATGCCATTTTCTAATAAATTAAGCCCAGCAAAATGTTGCTTTAAACTTTTGTTCCTGCATTAATATTAATGTAATGGGCATTGTTCTGGACGTGTGAATATTATTTAATGAAACCCCGACTGTGTATTCTATCATAAAGAAAGACACCCCACTCACTTAGGTGGATTCACCCTCTCCACCCCACGGAAACATTTCAGACATTGTCCAAGCACCTGTAACTGGGCCACACTCATGTGGCTGATGTTGAGGGACGGAGCTCTTTCAGCCAGGTATCTATGTTTCTCCCGCTCTTTATCAAGAATCTCTTGCTCAAGTTCCTCCTTGGCCTTGGCCACCATCAGACTCTGGAAAAGACAAAGAAGCGATAACACAGTGACTGCAGAACATATCTGCTGCCCACCTGTGGCCAAAACAATGTTTCGTAGTTCCTCTCACCTTGAGCATTAGCTTCCGTGAAGCTGAAATCTTTGGTTTTCTCTGGATGAGGAAAATGACATGATGTGACTGCTGAAGTAGTCTTGTTGATTAAGTTGAGAGTTGTACTTTCGGAATTGGTGTTCCTGTAAGTCAGCTCTTACCTCTGGCCTGTAAGAGACACACGCATGCAAGAGGAGAAAACATTTGATCTCAAGACTTTTGAAGCTGTGAAACGTTTTTGTTGTTATTCATACTCTGGCCAAATGTTGAGTTAGTGAGTTGCAGTGGAACGGTAACAAATTGAAAAAGGTTTTTCAATGCACCAATGTGCGAATCCTCACTGCCGAACTCACTGTATTTGGGGGTCCACTTTACAATATGACGCAAGATTTTCAAAAACGTCTTAGACATGTTAAAAAAAATAGAGGTCAACAAAATTCTGATATCCGTGATTATTGTGGTCATTTTTCACAATTACTTGCTGCTGTAAATTGATAATTTCTCCATTTTGAGACAAATAAAAGTTTTCTTATCATATCTTATTTTATAGTACAGTTGCATCCAAACATTGAAATGTGTTATTGATTATAATGCTGCACATTATGCGAGACATTACTTTTTAGTATGGTGCAAAAGATATAAAATCAGCAATCTGAAAAACAAAAAACAAAAACCTAATGGCAAGTATTTGCACCTTGTGGAGAACTTCACAGAAACTTTACCCTAAGCGGGTATTAATCATTTTGGGCTTAGGTGTGTGTGTGTGTGTGTGTGTGTGTGTGTGTGTGTGTGTGTGTGTGTGTGTGTGTGTGTGTGTGTGTGTGTGTGTGTGTGTGTGTGTGACTAAATAATCTATTATAAGAACACATCATCACTCACAAATGCTCCGGCATCCTGATGATGGAATCCCCCTGGAGGAGAGATGGGAGAGATTGGACGTTTCATTAAGCAGTCACTGGCAGTTGTTGTGCCACATCATTTTTACAATGCACACCTCTCGCTCAAAACAAAATGCATCCGTCAGCAGGCCAATTACGCCAAATTTCATCACCCTGTTCATTAACATTCTCGACGGGCAGTCCAGAATGTCAACAGTGAACTTGTTTCTTGCCACGAGAATCAATAAATATATCTTCACAGAACATCTAGTAAAGCATGTTATCACGTGTATGTGTACGGACTAATGTAATTTGATCATTTTACTTAATACTGAACATTGTCAGAGAGGCTTAAATAATGCTCTTTAAAGAGAAACCGTTCCGAAAACACCAACCTTAACGAAACAATCTTGCTCTTTCGTTGTGTACAGACTACTTTGGCCAAACTCAGCCAATTAGTTTTTGATAACAAGATAAAATGCTTGTTTGTATAATTTCTGTCAAGGTTTGGGTAAATAAATGCCCCGTCACCAAATGGATTTGCAGTATCACTCTTTATATATGCACAAGAAAACATTTGGGTAATTTAGTTTGTGGTTTACAGCGGTGCATTGAAGGGACACCACTGCAAGCCACAAGCACAAAAAGAAAAACGGAATCCTCCAGACATTGACTTGCGGTCTTGGATCTCGTCACATTCTAAGTGTGAGTAGACACGTGTTTGTGCAAACTTGAGCGCACTTGTCACTTGTTTTAACCTGATCTTCAATCCAACCTCTCTCACCCGGACTGGTCTTTGACACTTAGATGACTCGGTCTCACATTATTTCACCCCATCTCCATCCCTCACACTCCACCGAGGGTCACATCGCCGATGCGCACCGCACCCCGACACGCATCCAAGACTGCTCCAGTGGATTAGGAAGATTCCAAACAGATAGCTGTGCCTCGTCCAGTTCTGCCCCCTGTCCCTGTCTCTCTCCATGGGATTATCTTGCCAGAGGAATCTGGATGGCCTGTCTCCCCAAATAGACACGGGGGACATCTGATAGACAGCTGTGGAGGCCGCTTGGGCTTGTCCAGGGATTTACCGACAATAACTCATAAGATGCTTGGAAACCTTTGTGGTGAAGCCAACTTTGCAATGTAGTACAAAGAAAATAATAATAATAATAATAATCCGCCCCAAAATTCAGTGCACGGACAGATCATGTCAGTCTGCAGATTTTGCTCAGCAACCCAAATCGTTTGTCAAACATATAATTGATCAAATATATTCATGCAGAGTGACCGGTTTACTTGATTGACACAACTAATAATATTGTGACGGCATAGCTTGTCGCTAAATGTTAAACGGATTTAGAATATCTGGTTGACATCTCCGTCGGTAAGAATGGAAAACATTGCATGCAACTTTATTGATATTATTGGTAGCAGTCGTAGTAGTAAAAAACAACTTAGTGGTGCTGCGACACAATCTAGTTGTTATTGTATACGGATCACATCGTGTACATGGAACTTACCAGTGACAGAAGAGGCAAAGAAGATGTGATCACGAAACGATGGACACAATCAGAGATGCGAAGAGCAATTTGGGTTCCCCTCTATTTAACAGCACCTCCCGTCATCTCATCCTCTCTCGTTCTCTTTTGTTAGTGGAGGCTATTATTAGTCACCCCTATTTTTCCTCACTGCCTAATCTTCGTCGACCCCCTCCCCGCTTCCCCTCAGGCCCGCACTTTTCTCAGGCTTAAGATCTGGTTCTGACGGCCCACATTTTTACTGATGAGATCGTTAAAAAGGGACTTCAAACTTTGTGGAGAAGGTTTGGCCGAAAATGTGAGGTGGGGCCTCATTGCGACCGTCCCTCACACACCAGCTGAACCAACTGGGCCTTTTATTTTATGGAGCGTTGCGTTCCGATGGTCGCAAACCGCATTTCTCAAAGCGAGAAAGAATTCTCATATATTGCGGTAAGAGGTGCCAAATGCTAGGCTAACTTTGTAGTAAACAGTCAGCTCACTGTCACTGGTGATCAGATGGCATCAGACACTGTGGCGTTTTCACCGCGCTGACAGTAAGTATGAAAATGGCGCAGAGAAATCAATGTACGGTATTCAGGTTAGGTACGCTTAGCGCATGGCAATGCAGGACTGCCATCGGTGGCTTCAATTCTCAATTGAGGACTAACAACGTCGCTTACTCGTCTACAGAGAGAAAAAAAAACGAACATTGTCACAAAAAGTTCATGCCACAACAACACCGATTCAACCGCTTATCCTTTACCTTCACAAAAGTAAAAATGTCAAACAAAATGGAGGAGACCGCAACATTCAACAATCTCTTGCAAACAATGGGCTGGGTGAACTCTTTAATTATTCAGAGCACATTACAGGAAGGTTTGATTGGAAGCATACCATTTTAGCCTGGTTTTGAACACGCTTATTTTTGCGCTCTCGTATCGAACTCTTGGCTTACACTTTGTGAGAACCACCCGCTTAAGCAAAAACACTGCACGCCAGAGTGGTGGATGAAATGGCAAACCAATCGTACCTTTTTAAGTTTGCTTCCCCATCACTTCTCAGACATCCACTGTCATGCAACTCAACCAGGTCGACCTTAGCGCACACATTTATAGTTCGAATTCTTCCAATGTGGAATATGTGGCTGGTGACTCCAATTGGACAAAATTAATAACTGCACATCACATGCACCTAACTGTATTGTGAGGTGGTGATGAGTGTATTCTATAAATACAACATTTGGTTACTAATTTGTGGATTTTGCAGGAGGGGTGTAGAATACAGCATCAACGATAAAGAAAGCTTTATTGTACATTACTAGCATAGCTAGAATAACAAAGATATTGCACGTTATTTGTGGCAGATAGGTGACATTTGGTCCGTTGCGTCTTGAATCAAACACAGTACGAAGTTGTTATGGTCCGAGGACAAATCCGGTGTGGCCCTGCCACTTCATGGGAATTAAAAATATAAACAGCACACACACAGAGCTGGAAACATGGGGAGGATGCCACCTAGTGGTTGCAATAAGAATGACTGACTCCCAAAACAATTTGATTCCAGCTCACATCAATGTTTGATGCTCTAGCGTTGATCATCACTCATCAGGTGACAGCGTTCCATAGTATTGCTTACAAGCACGTGTGCTATCTGCAAAATTCACACCATTTGCGATGAGTGATGATATGCATGTTTACATGGCTCACATACTGTATTGGCAGTGGTTACATTGAACATAAATTGAGAAAACCGGAGGCCCAAGTTATTTACCCAGAGAGAGAACGTGCGTGATGTCTCTCTTGTCTTACCGTTTCTTCCCTGCTGACTCATGAGGTGTGGCAACAGCGTTGGGGTTTTCCACAGTGTAATGAAAGACATCCATGACACAATAAACCCTTTTCTCCCCCCCCTCCATTCTGACTTGGACTGAGCATTACAGCTAACACTCAGACTGTTGTTTTGGTGACATGCAAAACATGCTTGAATGAACATCATCTGCTCGGGCTGGCTAATAAGAGCCAGCTGATGAGGAGACATTGCTGAGCTTCACGCGTTATTCAGCTCTCCGGGCTTCTCATTTGACCTTTTACTGTCTTGAATACTGCAGGGATTCGTGTACTTTATCATTCATGTGGTTGGTTCTGAAAATTGGAGCTCACTAATAGTATTAGTAATTTTTATTTATACCATATGACATTTTATGAAACAAAAATTGTACCAGGAATGAGAGTGAAAATTGTTATTCTTCATGACAATCCTCGGACAAGCATGCTAATATTATCAGTCTGTATTGCGGTAGTTTATACGTCAGTCAAACAGTATTTTTCTCCCATCAAAAGCAGAGACAAAATGACTTGTGGAAGAGGTTTGCGAAATATCAAGACACACACGGTGAAAGAATCCAAGTGTCAATGACTTCATAGCACATGGTTATCCACGTCGGAAATAACAGAAAAGGACCTCTGTCTGAAAATGTTCATGTAACGCATCAACTGCTTCTTCCCGTCGTTTGGAAAAGACCTGGGAGCCCTTCTTATTGCTTCACGCCAACGATGTTGAAATGCTGGAAAACAAAACAAAACAGAACACATGCTTATCCATCATTGTAAATATGACATGTAACAGCAGCTACACAACACTGTTGCCATGCCGACTAAGTTAATTTGGGAACTGGGCAACTGGGCTCACTTGAGGAAGCGTCGCTGCAGATTCCTGGCGTCTGAGCGCATAGTTCAGACTTAATTCATGCTCGTCATGGACATGTGAGCGTTTTGAGTACGTAACAAGGGTGTTGTCTTGGTTCACCTAGGAATTTGAATAGTTTCATCAACCGGTGTATATATTCGACTGTATATCTACAATTGTCTGTCCTGGGAAGTTGTATCGTAGTTTGGCTCTGGCTACTCCAAACAACAGACGTGCTTTCAGATTAAGTGTCAAGAGTGAAGTAAACTTGGCTAACCATCTTTAGAGTCATACTTAGAGCTAAAACTATTTCAAGCACACTTCTGTAATTTTTTTTTCAACGCAATCCACCCAGATTCATAGTTAGACCCATAGCAACGCACTTAACAATGAAAGTGCTTTTGTTCGGCAATCTCCATCGTTTGACGCCATTTACAGAATGCTGAGTGCCAGTCAGCCATAGTACTGCATTGTTGATTGTCCCGCTAACTGCTCTTTGCCATTGTTAGAGTTATTCGGCGAAATGTCTCAGCGCTGTGTGGCGATGCACTGCTCACATTCAGGCATACGGTTGTTGGAGTGACCAAAGGAATAGGGGACGTAAATGGACCAGAAAATTGGAACGATACAGTTTCGTTCTCGCAAAGTGAATTAATTTCACGCCGGTGTCGACGGGCATTCTTGTTACAAGCATTGAAGACCTCTTGTTTTCTCAACTGAATTTGCAAAAAAGGTGGTGAGAATCAAAGACTAACTCTGGCTGTTGTTTATGAAAACATTTGATTCCAATATTTCAAACTATATCAGTGCATTGATGTAATCATCTTTGATGGTTTGCAACTAACAATGCTGCCGGTATAATGTTTCGGAGTGGCCAACAACTCAACATAACCACCTTAGCAATGACAATGAAGGACACTAACACACTAGAACGCGCACTCTCAATGCTAGCCCAAGTAGGTAATCCCACCGTGCGCAATTTACAGCACGGCACAGCAGCGAATTGCAAACAATTAGGTTAATAACCGCAGCCGAAGTAGCTTGCAGTTCTTCCAAACTCGACGGGTCTCCACTCCATGTCCAGGCATTCAGGCACATTTTCCGCATCCTGACCATCTGCATGGTCCAAAATACATCTTGCCAACAACCTCCTCTTCTTTCAACTCTTCAAACACCGGAATCCCCTCAGATAGGTTTAAAACAACTCTTTTCAAAATCGATTATCTTTGTGCACTTTCCTTTGAGAGCACTGTTATTGTGGTCTTGAGAAGTGACGTTACACTTTACGTTTGTTGCTCGACAAGATCGCACTCTGGGAAAATGATTACGTTGTCAAATTTAAGAAATAGAAATGGTCTTTTCATGCTTTATTTACTTTATTTTGTTTAAATACTTGTGACATCTTTTTTTTTTTGGGACCTTCTAAAACTACGTCACAGTTGACCTTTAGGTGAGGTTAAAATTAATGACAGTCTCGCACACTTCCTGACAAAATGTTAATGTGTCAAAACAATGTGCTCTGCGACCAAGTGTGTGACTAAAAATAACTTGGCTGCCAACTGAGGGAGAGGTTGTCCCACGTTGTTGCGCAGGCTCAAATTGCAACTTAATAATGGCTTTGAGTGCGACTTGCTTTTATGTGCGTGCTGTGAAGACTGCGTCATCGTCGCGACTCCCGACAGGGAAAGGCCACGTTTCAAAAACATCAGTCTTTTGCACCAACTCATCCTCAACGACGACACGAATGTTTTCATTCCATCCTTTTCAAGTGAGAATTGGCACCTGATACAACAAGGAGATCAGCACGTTAATAGGCCGAACGTCTCTGAGGACGTGTATTCATCCAATGTGTACAGACTCCACAGTGCTTTGGGTGACTGTTGTCAATTTGACATGCTCGAAGGCACGCTCACCTCACCAAATGTATTCATGCTTATCGTTCACATTTTTTCTCAAGTTACTCTGAGCGTCGACAAAATCAGATCCACCCAATCTAATGAGGCAATACAAGAGCTTGTACGCCAAGACAACGTTCGGTTTCTTATCGATGTTGGATCATATCCTGAAACATTTCTAGTATTTTGCCCTCCTACCCACAAAGACCTGTGAGAGATCATCAGATGTGCTGCAGAAAGTGTCCACTCCACTGGTCTGAAAGTCATTTGTCATCAATAATGTATCGTTGTTCATCTACAGTATTGATGCCGGTGTTGTATGGTGACTGGCAGAATAATCAAAAGTGCATTGACTTTATGGCAAATCTTTGTCCACTTGCTGCCGGTCATGCAACACAATAATGCCTTTATGTTCAACGAAATAGGCCAGAATTTGACACTGAGTGAGTACATTTGTGAGTAAATATTTTTGTATATGGTACTGTGTACTAGTGGGAGATGGTGCCAATAAGCCCTATCGCAAATAGCAAAAATTTGAATTGGCATGCCACAAAATGAGACAATGTACGAACGACATTAAGTCCTTTAACTCACTTCAACATAATGTGAGATATGTGGCTTGGCTTAGTAATGGTTGGTAAACACTGTTTATGTCTGATGGCCACATGTTGCTAATCCATTTAAATATTGTACGAAGAATTTTCCTCAGCCCAAAATGGCCATTTTAATGGCCCATTGTGGGAAGTACTTTGTTACTTTACTTCTGCATTTCACGCTTCAGTTGTTTACAATTTTTTCTGACAACTTTTTACTTTTATTCCCTAAATGTGAAAACAGCTCTGTACTTTTACTCTCTCTTTTTTTGAGGGGTGGGCAAAATAGGCTTGTTACTTTTTCCCACAACCATGGGTGACGTGAATAGAGATCGTTGGTCAGCCACAGTTCAGATTTTAATTGACAGATTAATTGATTGAAATTCGGGGACTTAAAAAGCAGGGAAAGCAGCAATTTGGAGGAATGTGTTTTGTGAGTGAGGTCACAGCATTCTCAAAGGGTATTTCAGCCTATACCTGTACAAATCCCTGTTTAAGAATTCAACTTCATTTTTAGTGTCTTTTTGTGGTTGAACGGGTTACAACTACATCTCAGAGTCTGTGTTTTTTAAACCTCTACTTAAAAGGGTGAATCAATACTTGTGCGTTTACCTGAATGTTTCTTTCATACAAGTACGTATACTTCCACTTAAATTGTCACATCTCGTCATCCTCCTCGGTGCCGCTCAGATGAGCGGTGGAAATGAGTCTCTTCCTCCCAGTCTGCACGGCTTGGAGGTTCTTGTAACGGACCAGAGCCAAAGCGATCTCCGCGTTCCACGCCGTACCGTCCTGCGGACAACGGAAGTCGATCTCCTTGCCGGTGTTCATGACCACGGTGAAGTACACCAGTCCTCGCTTGTACTCCACGCAGTCCACCGTCACCATGCGTTCGAAGAGCAGCTCTTTGGCTCTGGAGCCCGAGCTCCACACCGCGCAGGGTGCGTGACCCGCGGCCGACTGACCCATGCAGCCGCGCAACCGGATGCCCTCGTCGGTCAGCAGGCAGCGCTTCTTCTTCCAAATTTGCAGGAGACCACCGCTGCGCTTCTCCAGCAGTCCGTCTCGCGTCACTTTGGCTGGAAGAGACATCGCCGTAGCGCTCTGACACCAGAAAGACGGTCAAATCCACATTTCGCGCGGTGGGATTACATCGCCACTGCGACTGCGACTGCTGCTGTTTAACAAGTAGTCTGTGGATATGTTGGAACATGCCCGGCGTGGAAAAGCGGAACACCCCCGCCCACCTCAGTGCACCTGTTCACGGAGTGTACACGGACACACCCTCGCTCCTTTTCCGGACCATCTAACATGTTTGCCGCCGCTGATTAACATCAAAGAGTTGGTACGTCACGTGCTGTGATCGTGACTGACACTCAACGCAATTGATCGGGGAGGAGTTTAAAATGGTTTGGACGAACTGAAATCGTTGTGTGCGATAAACATGCAAAGAACACAGAAATCCGAAAGGTGGCAAATACTTTTTCACGGCACTGTACGTTCGAACGTATTTATAGGCTGAATGCTATAAACGAAGCGTTTTCCCATAACGCAACGTGGTATTGACCAGCCGATGCATTACGGAAAAAAATGCTGTGAACCTAAATCGTGCAATGCAGACGTAATAAAACAGTTACGAATGAACAATGTTTACTTATTTACTTTTTGAACGGACTGGTATAATGGACGCCACACACACACACACACACACACACACACAATACGAGTGGAATTGGTCCATTTTTACCGATTTTTCTGTCTGTTGTAAAGATAAACAAATACTAAAGGACATTGTAAAACAGTCAAATGTCTTTACTTCATATCTTTATTGGTGTAAGTCACAAGTGGCAAACTACCCTCAAGGGTCACTGTGCGGCATGTTTGAGATGTCTCCTTCCTCCAACAAACCTGATTCAAATGATCAGTTCATCAGGTTAGCCAGTTTTTGTATTATTCTTCTCCCTAACTCCCACCGCAACAAATGTTATTCGTCAAAAACAAAGAACCCACTGGTAGACCCCCGAGCATTGTCGAGAGCGATGAATTCTAATTCCGCCACATGCCTTGTGCCAACTGCTCAACAAAACCAGAAGGAAACACGAGTTTTCCATAGAAGCTTACAAGACAAAAAAATAATAATCACCTCTTTAGTGGAGGAAATGTTCCATGATGGAATAGTGGCAGATAGGGAACTTCCTTGCATGTCTCACATCCTTGACATGCCTTTCGGGCCGGTTCCACAATGCGCTTCATGGGTGGATCATACTCATGACTTTCGATGACTTTAAATTCGGTCATGCCAGCATGACGTGTTAGTGCTGCGTTATGAAAGGAATGTTTACTATGAATAGGTGTCATGTCTGCCAACTCGAATCGATGTCACTCTTTCACTTTTAATTCTTCTGTGCAGCATAATACTTGATGTTCGATACCAACTGTTTCCCTTCTGATTAATACTGAATAGAGCTGGTATCGCCGAAACTGATCCGATTCCAATACTGGGTGCAAATACCTGTACTCCACCTCATGTGTTTGGCCAATCTGAAAAAAGAAATAATGTATTCATTCACACCTCCATAAAAAATCTGAGACCTCCGAGTAATTGTGTACTGTTTTATCGCAATTACTGTACGTAAATAATTTTACAAGACCTAGTCCATCGTCGCTGTCCTGTGAAAAACACATATGTCCATTTTTCTAATTAAAAAAATCACATTAATGGGGTGTCGGAAATGTGGACACAATAAAAAATTACTGAATAAATGAAAAAAGACAATCATGGATATACACCTTTTCTGAGGACATAAACGCTATGTCATCCACTTCAAATGGTCAACAAAAACTTGACCTGAATCAATCTATGCTGTTTTGTCTGTGTGAGATTATTTTAGTGAAACACACATTGTCACTCCAAGACGGGGGAAAAAATACTCATGCAGCTACTGTATTTAAAGCACATATTTTTTTCCCCCCATGACTTCACAACCACATTTATTATTTGAACAACTCAAATAGTGGGGGCTACATTGTCTCCATCTATACCTGGGTAGTTAGTGCCTGCCTGCTTTCACAAGGAATCCCACACACTGCTGTCCACTTCTGCATGCCTCTTTGAAAATGCCTCACAGTGTGTTCTGTGTCCTGGTTTAACCTGATGGTTTGTTGTGTTGCCACAAGTCCTGTTTTTTCAATCTTCCCCATGGCTCTTAAATAGCTGCATACTATATGACTCCTTGCACTTCTCAATAATGCCACTATACGGCTTCTGACTGAGGCCTAAATTACTCAATCGTTCAGTGACTTTCCACAGTGTCCCGGTTAATGATATTGCTCAGTAATACTCAAATGATTGAATTGTGAAAAGTGAGTTGAGAATCCATTTTAGAGCATAAAGATCTAGTGTCTCAGGTATCAATGTTTCAGTATGTTTTCTTTATACACGTTTGCACCATTGACTCACTGAAATGGAATCTATTATATAGTATGACAATACAAATTGATTGTTTTGTGGGGCGGCCCGGTGACCAGTGGTTAGCACGTTAACCTCACAGTGCAGAGGTCGTGGGTTCGGCGTGGCTCCGGCGTTCCTGTGTGGAGTTTGCACGTTGTCCCCGGGGCCTGTGTGGGTTTTCTCCGGGTACTCCGGTTTTCTCCCACATTCCAAAAACATGCACGCCAAGGCTGAGTGAACACTCTAAATTGTCCCTAGGTGTGAGTGTGAGCGTAGATGGTTGTTCGTCTGTGTGCCCTGCAATTGGCTGGCAACTGGTTCAGGGTGTCCCTCGCCTCCTGTCTGAAGACGGCTGGGATCGACCCTTGTGAGGATAAAGCGGATCGGAAAATGGATGGATATTGTATTGTTACGGCTGCAGTTCTTGGTAACCTGTACTATATTGATATATAGGTGTATATACCTGCAGTTAAAATCCATTGGTACTGCTTGTCACAATCTCCACTGACAGGCAATTGTTTATTAAAAAAAATGCATTCATGAGAAATGTCTTTTTTTTTTTACGAGGGAAAAAAAGATATACTTTTTAATCCCTAGCTTTATTAACCTTTAACAATAATTGTCCACAAGTATATTGTGCAATCGGTTTTGATATTGCAAGAAAGATGACCTTCACAGGGATAGCATTTCTTGCCATCTCGTGGGGAAATGTGTGCTCATATTACAATCAATTTCCTTGAATCCTTGAATTATAAATGACAACCAAACAGCATGATGTGGCCTTTCACCAAATCCAGATCCATTTACCCCAATATTTGGTACACCTGCAGCATCAAGCATGATTCGATGCAAGACCTACGAAATTTGGCTTTTTGTTTTTCTCTCAGAGATGTATCCACTTGACAGTGTCTTTAGCATTATGAAAAAATGTATGACCCCATACTGAAACAGCTGCACAGAGGTCTCGTTTTAATAGCGTTCTTGCATACAATCACATTGGATTGGTTAGTGCAGGTGGACAGAATGTTGTGGCTGGTTGGGTTTATGTGTCAAGTGGCTGTAAAATCACTCTGGTGCCATTCTTCTTCCGCTGGTTCCATCTACTGAGTGAGTGGCAGGGCTCCGGCTCCACCTCCATATCCATAACCCTTTGGGCCAAAGTTTTTTGCGTAACAACCTGTAGGATCAAAACGATGGTGTTAGAAATACATCCATAATCCCTGTTTGTGCCGCTCATTTACGGCTTGCTTTACAAATACGTCATTGTTTTCTTCGGTTTGGATTATGAACAGTGAGTCTATACGCTGTATTTGTAATACCTACCTAACTACATATCGAAAAGCTAAGCATTTTGTTTGAACAGTAAAACCTCGCGTACCCTCTGCAACCGTAGAAGAAATGAGGACATTTGGCTTATCAAATTAGGTTTAGTTCAAAGGTCACAGATGCTGCTTGGCTAATACAAACAACAAAAACCTGCCTTTAAATACTATTGACCAATTGCATGTATATTGTATATTCACTCTGTGCCAGTAGTAAGTGGATCATGTTCTTGTTTGGGGGTTAATATTGCTTTTTAAATTTTACCAAAACATATTTTCAGCAGTGTTCGTGCGCCATTGATAGTGCAGTGGTTCACAAAGCTAACTAACTTTCATTTGATGTCCCTTACTCAGTCGCCCTGTTATTGACGTGTGAGTAGTATGGCGCCCTCTGCTGTCGTCTTGTGTTCATGACAGCTCTGCTTGTCAATCACTTTGAACGGGCGTGCAATTTGAGAGTTTAAATATGAGGTACAAAAACGATTTGACCGTGTCATACGTAGTTGTTTGGATGACAGAATATGATCTTTGTTATACCTTTGCAGTAGATTTCTCCATCCTTATCGGCAACAGTGGTTGACTCGAGGCCCTTACCGCACGTGGCGCAACGGAAACAGCCAGTCTTGTGCCATGACTGCAATTAAATAGGTGAATTATTGCCATTTATCGTTTTGCATGCCTGCCTACGTGTATTCTTTCTTACGCTGCCTGCGCCGATCACTTTCTCTGCAGCGTAGACAGCCTTGCCGCAACGAGGACACTTCTCAGACCCGCCAAACTTGCGAGCCAACTTCGAAGGGTTAGGGTTGGTGGTGGGGCGATGAGGAGCAGGTCTGAACGGGAAATAAGGTGCAATGTGACTGAAAATCTTGAAAACAGATGAGAATTGTGCTTTTTTAATCTGGTAGTACTCACTCTTCATGGGTGATACCCTGGCCCTTGTCCATGTTCAGAGTCCCTGCTCCAACACCAAAACCGTAACCCTTTGGCCCATAATTCTTACTGTAGCATGACTTGCAGTAGATTTCATCCAGATGAACAGCAACCGTTGTACTGTCTAAGCACTTCCCACACGCCACTGAACAGATGCAACATAAAAATCAAATACCCTGTATTCTTTTGCTAGTGCGCATCATCTTTAAGCTTTTTGCTGTGGATTTTGCAGTCCTTTTATGGAGCAGTCATCTGTTTTCATGTGAATTCAATTGAAGGAATGTGCCATTGCGACAAGGAAACACAAATGACATCATCAAAATTCTGTCTGGGTGAACCACACCCAACAAATTCTTTCACTTGCAACTGGGGATTCAGCCTTTGGTACGATATGATGAGTGAACCAGACAAGAGAGGGGCCGAGTGAAGGTGTTTTTATGCAACTGCCGTGGTGTCATGACTGATGACCAGCTCAAGGTCTTGTCTGGGTTTTGTCTTATGGGATAGGCTTCATCTTGCCTGTGACCCTAATCGGGACAAGTGGGACAAAAAGTAGTTTGGTGGAATTGACGTGGCTGTGATTGCCAAGAATGCCTGGTGAGATTTAGAACGTGCTAGAGCATTTGTCATGGCAGTCCCGGTGTGAACACGAAACCAAGTCAGCATTACTAAAACAAAGTGAACATAACTCCACCTGACAGTACATCATCACTGTTCTGGACAAACGTGCTCTCCTGGCAACATAGCCTAAGTGTTGACTTGACCGATTATCATTTTTACGGCAATGGTCACATCCTATATCATGTTTCCACTTTAACATGCAAATGGCAAGTCATTATTTTACGAGCTGTGTCCATGCAACCGTGTACATGTCTTCAAATATTCCTTCCCACGTCAGGAGGGGTAAGCAGTCGATTAGATAGTAAGGAGTTAACTCACAGCACAAAAAGCAGGACTTGTGGAATCTCCGACTGTCGCAGAGTACCTCCTCTGCAAAGTAAACAGTCTTCTTACAACGGCCACACTGGTTTCCTCCTCCTAAATTCATCCTTCGCCAAAGAATACATGCACGGACACAGAAACATCTTATAATTAGTGTTATTTAAATGAGTACAGATTACTTAGGAAACTGCGCTTAAGTGCCGGTAGACTGTGTGGATAATGAGTACAAAAACAAATGCGGGACTTTCTTAAGGTTAAGAAAGAAACTTACTTTAATAAGTGGAATTATTTTTCTGTGTTTTCTGCTTTGTCTGGCTGAGTCCAGATGCCGTCATTTTACTGCTGCCAATCGACAAGGCAAAAGAGTTCCACTAAGGACTGCAATCAAGTTGCTTGCGGTTGTGTTGAAAAAACATTTTGGAATAGTTTGATGTGATGTGAAGTATGCTGGCATCCTGCCTGTATTTTGCTCTCAAGCCACAATGACTTCAACAGTCAATTCTCGTCTTTCCAATCCCACATTCCTCGCAATGAAAGATAACCAGCCTCATCAACTCACTCTGTTTTGTCCTGCATCACTTCCATTCTGTCTGATGTCATTATGGCTGATGCCAATGTTTTGCCGCACAGGAAATATGTTGTATGGATTTTTTTTGGTGAGGTGTGTGTGTGTGTGTGGGGGGGTGATTCTACTTCAGGACAGGCACAACTTAGAGGCTGTCTTGTATTCCTGCTGTTTGGGACTGTATCTTATAAATGCATCCTTGAAATATGAACGTAATATTAAACATACTCCTGTGTTTGCATTGAGTAAAAATATACAATATAAGCTTGGCATCAATACGTATTGTATGTTGTTGGCTTCATTTCAAAGTCACTTCTTGTGACTCAATGTGATTGGAAATTTGTAAATATTAAAGGCCAAAACAAACACTTCCTGTACCATTTCGGTCTTTGATGTTTTTTAACTGAAAACAAAATGAATTGGAACAAAAGGTTTCCTGTAAAGAGTTCTTTCCTATGACAAAAATACACTTGGTTATTTTAGCATCTGATGTTTTTCCTACTTCCCTCCTCCACGAAACGTCATAAAAATTGGCCTGCCAATTTTTGTTTGACTGCTCAAAGTGAACATGGGGGGAATGACTGTTCAAAGCCCTTCTCGGAGGTATTGAAATCACGTGATCTGAAACGTGACTGACATTGTTTTTCTCGAAATGGGCTGGGAGATGAGAAACAAGTAGGAGCATGAGAGTTTCACGGGAGTCGAAAACAGGTAGAAAAATGTAAAGTCAGCACAAAGATGAGCCGTCCTCCCTCCCACACATGCGATAGTTGTGGTAGCCTATGACAGAAGTGGGTTCTTTACTTCAGCACTCCCGTGTTGTTGCTTTTTAACTGTGCGCTTTTTAAGGCGGTCGAGCACTGACAATGTCTCTTCCGTCTTTGCAAACTCAAAACACGGTAGTTTTGTCTGGCGGCTGGCCCTACTCCAACCGCAGAGGGCGTTTACCCATCATGCATTGGCAAGCAAATAGAATGACAGGAGGAAGCTTTAGGATTCCAAGTGTTACGTACCTTTAGTTTCTGTCAGTCGGCAGTGGTGAAGGACAGGTGAAAGTCTGACTCGCGATAAGGAGCTCTGCTGCAGCACTTCCTCTGATGAGAGGGAGGTGCCTGCCTTCTGTTGCCGCTTCAAAGCCAGTCACCCAAGTGCAGGAAAAAGGAATTTCTGACTCGGTCGCTGAGGGAGGAGCACGGCAATGAGGAGGAAACCTGTGTCGGTTTTTTTCCCTCCGTGTGAAGATAGAAAAAATGTTGTTGGAGTTTGTTTGTTTGTTTGTTTTTGCTCAAAATGCCTAGATGCTTGTTTGTTTTTTGCTCAAAATGCCTAGATGCCACAACGACACGGGGTAGACAAAAAACAAGTTTCTCTTCATAGGTTTACGTGTGAAAACTGTATTGGAAGGGTTTGCACAGGGACAATATACCCTACTCAACTGCATGTATACTGTACTGTCCTTTATGAAATGTGGCAGTAAAGTTCTATTTCCTCTTTCGATACGATGACCTTTAACACATGATTAATTTCGACAAACTGTAAGACTCTGTAAGCGACACATCAATTCGAATCTCGGTGTTTTATTACACAATTTCAAAAGGTCTTTGCCGTAAAAGGTCAGTCAGACTGAACGTAAAACTGTTTGCTGGAGTACGTAATTGGTAATTGAGGGAGTTTGCTACCCTCTAGTGGTCATTTGTGGGAATACAATTCGGCCTAATGTGTGCATTCTACCTCACTTTCACTCAAAGTCAGCAAAGGTCCAAAGATCGGATGTCTCTGAAAGCGATTAGCTTGTCAAGCGTGATTTTTCCCATTAGAAAAAAGAAAATCACTAGATTGTCAATCGTAAATGTTAAACCCGTTATAGTATTTCCTTTGGCAAAACCTTACCTGTGTGTGCTACGGCGTTGCTTTGCACATATGGAGAAGCAACTCATTGTGTTGAGTGTCTGTGGAACAGATCTCTCTGCTCACAAGTCATTCACCACAAAAATGACATAATCACCCCAAAGGTCTGGATTAACACATATAAAATTTATCAGTCGAAAAGTTGAAATAAGAAGGAACACATTAATAAATAATGTGTTTCCATACATATTGTACAATGATTCTGTATTTACAGAGACCATAGAATCGGTCTACCCGCTTTTAACATGAAAAGACATTTAAAGTGAAGTACAAAGTATATGCTTTGCAGTGAATGTAAACCTTTTTAGTGCTCGGCACCAGTTAAAAATTAAATCTTCAAAATCTGAAGACTCCAAATTCATTCTACAGTTCTTTACTCCTGAAATGGGTTGATATGTCATATTTTCAAATACAGTATAGTAAAATTGAATTACCGTAAATTCCGGACTATAAGCCGCTACTTTTTCCCAAACTTTCAACCCTGCGGCTTATACAGTGATGCGGCCAATGTATGTAATTTTTCTAACGGCCGCCAGGGGCGCTCGAGTAGAAAAGGTAAGATTAAGACCGGTCTTTATGACACTGTTTAATTCCGACACTGAGGACGGTGACTTCGATGGCTTCAGTTCACAGGAGGAAGACGAAGACGGCTCACCGTGATTTTTACAAGTACCGGTATGTTCTTTTACCAGACCTGTTATACTGTGTTGCTATTCTGTTGCTAGCGTGTTGTTACCATGTTACTACAGTTTTACCTGCCACGTCACAGGCACCGTTTGGGAAAAAAGTTATATTATTTTTATTGTTAAGTTATATTATTAAAACTTTGAAAACTCTCTCTGTGTACCGTCTTTCTTTGTAAATATGTTCACGTTTTAATGTGGGCACGTGCGGCTTATATACAGGTGCGGCTTGTGTATGTACAAAATTGGTTTTCCTCTAAAAATGTAGTGGGTGCGGCTTATAATCAGGTGCGCTCTGTAGTGCGGAAATTACGGTACACCAGAAACAAGTTTTGGTAAGTTATGTCCCACATAAAATATTGTCTGCTGTAAATCAGTCGTCATAGGTTTCAGCCTGGCACCGTATCTCTGAAAATCAAATATCACACGGGAAATGGACGGATGGCGTTTTCACGCATGTCGTCACTCCTGGTTTCCACCCTTCTCTTTACAAGTTAATTTAGGTGCAGCCAAAGCCACTCCAACTGCTGGATATACATGCGCGCAGATCCAGTCGGAATTTGCTGTACTCTGTGTAGTGCCTCGGCAGCCTCAGCTTCTCAAAACATGTTACAGCTGTGGGAAGCACACCTTCTACTATTTCCACCTTCATTTCTGCAGCTGGCACCTCCCATCCGATCCAGAACCTAATGAGACTCTTTAACTCATCTGAAGATTCTGCATTCAAAATAAATAACAATCTTTTCAAACCACTTGGAAGGTCGCTTCAGATGTTCACTTGCTGGAGCGATACACACCGGTTTCAATGAAGTTTTTCAAAAAGCTGGACACTCTCGATGTATCCTCAAGATCACGCTCATCAAAGTGGACTGCCTCATATTCCTCAAAGATGACGGTTGTGGAACAAGGCCATGTGATGCAATCCAAGAGCATCTGGAATGAGTTACTAATTTGTTCTCAGGACATGCTCATCTTCGTGTTTGGCTTGGTTGCACCCCATCCCATTCCGATGCTTCATGTGCACAAAAATGAAACGTCTTTGCTTCCCAACCTGAGATGTGACTTGGGTCTCTGCCTCCCTGGGAAACAGGATAGGGATGATCTCTCGTCGGTGAATTAGAATCGGCCACAGTCCTGTGTCTTGCAGGCCTCTTTGGAACTGATTGATTTGATCTCTTGTTCGCTCAATCACCTGCAGTTCAAAGACATGACATCATGTTCACAGAAAGGTAGCTGTATGGCCCAGACAGAGCAAGTGCATTGTGGTGGAAATTGCTGATGAGTGAAATACTTCTCAAATACCCAATTTTGTATTTTTTGTATGTGTGTGTGTGTGTGTTTGTGTGTGTATATATATATATATATATATATATATATATATATATATATATATATATATATGTATATATATGTATATATATGTATATATATATATGTATATATATATATATATGTATATACATATGTATATATATATATGTATATATATATATATATATATATATATATATATACGGTATGTATATGTGTGTGTGTATACTGTATATCTATATGAGCACGGTTGGGGAAGGGAACAGTGCCCTGCCCACAATGTTTATAGTGCAGGATTTCTGCAGTCGGTGCGTACAGAACGTCGGGTTTGGTGGCCTGAGACTCTCTTCTCTGCAACACAGTATGAAGATGGTGTGGTTTAAGTGGTCACATCAAGCTGTGACCTTTAACATGTGCTGTTGTTTGCAATGTGAGGCAGCCGGCATAAAAGGTTTGAGGCTGTATGTCTTTCAGGTTGACAATTAAGTCCATATCTCATGTGCAGGAGTTCCATATACTCCTACTCCTACTAGTAGTAATGATAGTAATAATAATAACAAGCTTAGATTTATTTTGCACTTGTCAAAATACTTAAGGACCCTAATTCATCATCATCGTGAACACAGGGGGTGCAAGTCTACTTAATGTGTGTTCGACTATTGTCAGAAATGAGAAACCAAAGTGGCACATTTATTTCACCGCATGGAAAAGAAGCTTGTCAGAGAGCCACTTCCTGTTGGCATCATTAGGTGTGGGGAGATTCCATAGCACGCAGAGCTGATTGATGGTGTCAAGGTTGTTTATTTCGGCATCTTCACTGAGCTAGAAAAAAAACAAAATGACCAGCATGTGTTTTTTACAGGCGTGTGTATGCACGATAATTTTAATTGATCATGATTGTTATTGTTCTGGATATCGAGTTAAAATGATAGCACTAGCTCTAAGGTCTAAAAACAAATAAAGCAATAAATCAAGGAAGGCCACTGGTTCATGTTACGGTGCATCTCACCATTGTCACTATGTCACGAACATCAAGATCTGGGCAATCCTGCACTGTTACAGGAGTTGTCTCCAAAGAACCCCCAAAGAGGGTGTGAATAATGGCAGGGCTAAGTCCTGGAAAACTTGGCCCGTGATGCAAAAACGAGTGGCCAATAATACGCCCTGCCACAGCGAACATGTTGTTGTCCAGAAGTCCATCTGATATGGAGGGGATGAGATGATCAGGCTCACCTTCAAAGAGCTTGGTAATGGCTGCACTTCCTGTAAAAGCGGAGTGAAAAAAATTCTGCAGTTTAGCACTGCAGTAAACAAAACAAAACAGCTATGCCACATATTCACAATTAGTTTGATTAAAATAACAGGGTTATTTATTTATTTAACTTCACCCATCTCTAAAGGTGAAATGGTGTGCCTTGCCCCGAATTTCTGCCTCCAAAATGACAAAATATTTAATTGTAATTTAAAGCAATTGTGAGCCTTGGAAAGTTTTTCGCTTGTGTAAACCACCGAGTAAAATAAAACACCTAAGGCGTAGAAAAAGAAGTAGTGTGTTTCCGGTAACCCGACCGACCGAGAATTTCTACCTCGAAAAAAAAACTTTACGGTCAGCATTTTTTTTCAAACCTTCTACATTTTTGTGTAATAATAATAATAATAATAATAATAATAATAGTTTCATTTATACGCACCTTTCAAAACACTCAAGGATGCTTTACAATCAAAACAAGAACAATAAAACCACAGACAAAATTATAAATAATAAAAGGAAGATGAATTTAGAGCGTTTACATTGGTGCAAACTCTCGCGATATTCACGTTGCGTCATTTGCCCTGTCGTCTGTCAACAACATTGAATCATGGCGGCGGCCACGATCTCCGACAACAGTTTAAACCGCGTTTTGTGTGTTGCAGTTGCATGCTTGCACCATAATATTAAGAAAATAGCATCCACTGCTGTATCAAAAAGATTCAACGAACTATTTGACGAACACCACGGGCCGTCTAGGACGCGGGACGCAGAGGTAACGAGATGGCTGTAACACCCAGCCGCTGGGTACCCAACTCTCTTGCTGCCAAGCGGGGGTTTCAATCAGTGGCGATTGCTCTCGGACTGCAAGTGAAGCTCGGCTTCCCCTAAAATGTCAAAGAATAAGTGATCAAATATATGAATGTAAATTTCATTGTGTGTACATGTCATTGACTAAATATGCGCTACAACGTGCTCAACTTTTGTTCCGAATCAGCTTCTTCTTACTGGTTACGACGCGACTCCCTTCTCATTCGTCCCGCAGCTTTGCTGTGCTTTAAACTAGTGAATTCAGGGTAGGTTGTCTCAATGCGTTGAACGGAGACGAGTCATTGGATACAAGCTGCTTTTTGTCCCGCCCACGGAGGCTCGACGTCTCTGGGACTGGATGGCAGTGGGAGGGTACCAGACGCCAGGCTTTTCTGCATCCGATTGGATGATCTGTCTGAGCCTGTGTGCCAGTTCGATTGACATTGAAATGAGCCAGTCACCGAGCTTTTAGTGTAGACGTCCGTCGCGAGCAATTTTTCAACTCGCATTCTGTTCCGAGTTGAGCTGGAGACTTTCATTCATTCATTCATCTTCCTAACCGCTTGATCCTCACTAGGGTCGCGGGGGGTGCTGGAGGCAGTAGGCGGGGACACCCTGAATCGGTTGCCAGCCAATCGCAGGGTACACAGAGACGAACAACCATCCGCACTCACACTCACACTCACACCTAGGGACAATTTGGAGTGTTCAATCAGCCTGCCATGCATGTTTTTGGAATGTTTGAGGAAACCGGAGCACCCGGAGAAAACCCATGCAAGCCCGGGGAGAACATGCAAACTCCACACAGGGAGGCCAGAGCTGGAATCGAACCCGGTACCTCTACACTGTGAAGCTGACGTGCTAACCACTGGACTGCCGCCCTAGCTGGAGACTTCTCCTAATCATTTTAGCGACACTCTTTGTTGTAAATGAACAACTAGCGACAAATTAATCTTTTATTTCTGGTGGGTTTTATTGTAGTTCCTATAGTTGTAGGACACTAATTAAGTACCGGGAAAAGACGCCTTGTTGGTATGACAGGGTCACAGACCATTTTCTTGAAAAGCAACGGAGCTAGAGTAGAATTCACGTAGAAATAAACGGACACATTTTATGATGTCGACCAAAATTGAGCTTCCCCTCTTTGACAGACGAGCATCCTGCACTGGTTTCAATGTCTCCTTGTTTTATGTTTTATGGTTATTTTGTTTACGTTTTTGATGGGGGAGGGAGGGAGAAAAAAGATACAAAAAAAAAGAACTTTGTCCGACCTACCGACCCTATGCTGAAATTTCATGTTACCGGAAACACACTACTTATTTTTCTACGCCTAATTAAAGCATCTTTTATAAATATGTACGAGAACAAAGTAACAAGAGCTTCAGCTACGTATGTTACATTTATGTCAGTGTTCTGTGTGCTTTTATGGCTGTGTGCAACCTAAATTCATATGGAATCCGCTGGTAAGCCTGAAAATGACCATCGACATCAGGTGGCGCTGAACTCCGCTTCCGGTTGCAACGTCACCTGAAAAAGAAACACACATTATTTTAAAATCTGAAATGAAAGAGGACGTCTGTGCTGACTGGGAATGAGCATAAAGATAAACTAAGAAAGGAAACACTGGTATAAACTCGTCGAATTCATCTTCACAATACAACACTGGCATCGAAAGGATAGTTCAGAATATTCCCACTGGGATTCTCCCAGTTCGCCCATAAGAAATAATATCCAAACATTTTAAACTCCCATCCAACCGGGGCAGATTATATTACGTCCAGTCGTTGGGTACTACCTTGAAGTTTGCATTCAAGGGGAGAAGCCCACTGAATGTTGTCTCTCTTGTAAAAGGAGACTAAAGCCCGCTCTTGCGATTCTTTGTCGTCCCTGATGTCCATGGTCAGACATAGTGTTTTTGAATCTTTGTTATTTTGTAGAAGTTCTTGTACAAATAGCCAACCGGCTTGTCTTGGGTCGGATTCTGTTTTCCAGTCTAAGCAAAAATAGGATGAGGAAAAAGAAAAGAAAAAATGCTGTTCATTTGTTAATAGTCAGTGTTCAATTGGTTCATTGTCAGATGTCTTACAAGAGATAAATACTAGAAATGCATACCATTTGTTGTAGTAATTTCTTTGGCTTGTTCCATAGCTGGAGACACTGATCTAGCTGTGCTGAAGAAAACTGACACAAAACAATCTGCATCCTTTCAGAGCTGCAGCGAAAACTTGACTATGACATCTAAACTACAGTACATGTCATAAATTTAAGCTTCTTTATATTCCTAAAAACTGCCAAGCAAAAATCGGAGCTTTAAAACAGCGATTGTTAATGTCACACGCTGTGTGTCAATTCAACTCATCAGTTGCGCTTCTGTGACATAAGCTAACAGCTGGTAGTGTTCAACACACGGCAGCGCGTGCTAACATTAGTTAGCTGTCTATGGGGTCAAAGCTAAGCATTAATCCATAAACTTTATCAATGAAAAATTAAGAAATTTCAGGCAATGACTTACGCACGTAACGTCCTGAGCGGAGACACTGCACTTAATGAGACGGTTGTGCGGTATGCATGTAGCTTCGGAGTTACCCTCAGGCAAAAGGCAACGTGTCAACTTCTGATCTGTTGGAATTTCTGAAGGCTCCGTTTTCCAAACGTGGAAATGAATTTACTGAGTGCATCAAGAAAATAGTACGACTAACGTCATCACATTGTTCAATATTAAAACTTTGCAAAGATAGCAGGTCGAGTCCTTATCGAGATAACAATCCATCAACAACGTGAGCATTATTTGTGAAAAACGGAACTGTTTGGAAGTAAACTCTCACTTTTTTGGTAAGTGACGCATTGACATATGTAATTCACTGTCTTTGCAGTTTGATTGAGTCAGGGTTTTTGGGTGCATTTTCATCAATGTCCACTGCCTAAGTATGTACACAATAAACACGAGATTTAAAATGATGGAGGAAGCAGCAACCGAGTAAAGTGTTGTGTCCCACTCAATATTTGAACCGCTACTTTGAACAGAATTTCTTCGGAACGTAAACAATGAAGCTGATGCCTGACAGGAGAGTGAGCGTATCAAAAAAAAAAAAAAAAGTAGATCGCAACATCATATTTGAAGACACGACTGTGTGCGCTTACCTGTGCACGCGATGATCCGCTCTATATTGCCGCTTTTCTTTGCATTGAGTCTTTTGGGGTTGATGAAATTCTAGCCCCCAAGTGACTAAGCTGGTTTAACTTGTCAGTGCAGGTATTGCTAAGGCCACTTTAACTGTTCTATACGTGTTCCCTCGGGCTACATCACATTTAACCATTTGACTGCCTGCTCATCCAAATGGGACAGCACATTTTGAGTTAACGTCCGACTAAAAAGAGGATTCGTCTCAGCCTGATTGAGACAACTTTAATACTGAGGGGTGTTTTTGAGAGAGTGGGAGGGGGGCGCATATATTTCTCACCTCATAAACCAGAGGCCTTAATGGCCAAATGATATGTACATGGTCCTAAACACTCCAGTCAAAAAGTACGGTTACATTGAGACTCTGAAAACGTTTGGCTTTGACGGATAAGAGATCAGTACTGTAGTTGGTTGTTAATTTAATTGGTTATTCATTTACAGAATTTTACTGGATTGGCTACACGATTTAGAAGATTTGTAATAATACACTAAATTGTTAGGTGCGCAAAAGTTTTGGAACAGGTAGACTTCAATTTGAGTGAAGTGAATAAGGCTAGATATTAAGTTGCAAGAACTGCATGACACTTCTGATCCATTTACCCTCCCTCCATGCATTTTTGCATTTTTCTTTTGTGAAGCTTTCACCGCAGCCTTTTTAATTTAAAAAAAAAAAACATTTTAGCAGGTAAAATGCAGGCTCTGCAATATTTAAAACCTGGAGATTGCCTTTGCCAATCTACAACCATCACCACCTTTTCCCCTGATGAATTCCTTTGTTGTTTTGGCAGGTTGCTGCATGAAGAAGGATTTACTCATCAGCCTTATAGCATCTTTCTTGGAACTGGCAGACAAGATGTTTCTTGTAGACTCCTGGTTTCAGTGTGCCGGCCCGGAGCCATCATCTTGTTAATCAATGAAAATTGGTGAGCAATTCAGTTCATTTCATTTCAACCGTGGCTCACAGATGGGCATGATGCATTTATTTATCCATTTATTTATTTGACATTATGCATAAAACAATTCCGCGACATTCCCATTCATTTTGATGACGTTACACCAGACAGTTCTTTGTGTGACGTGATGCATGAAAAATATAAAAGTACAGCAGAGTGAAAAGTGAATAAAAATGATTTAAAAAACAATGCGATAAATATAAACACTTATGTTGTTGTAATTCAATGGAACAGTTGTCTTTGTTGCTTCTTTGCACCATCAAAGTAAGACTCTGCAACACACACCCTTCCAGATGTCCCTCGGGTTACAGTAACACAAGTGTCCCATTGTCACAACAGCGTCTGTCAGGGTCTGCCACTGAATCGGGTTGGGGGTTTGGGGGGTGTTATGCCTCATAGGCCATTAGAAGATTAGCTATGACATGACCTCCCTTACGCACGTGCGCGTGCACACACACACACACACACACACACACACACACACACACACACACACACACTTGCTTGACACATTTTGCACTCTTCTACCCATAATCCCTCAGTCATAAACCACTTCCCGTTTTGTGAGGCAGGGAAACAAAGCAACACATCATGTGAGTGTGTTTGCGAGCGTCTGACTTGAGCGTGTCTTCCAAACAAGCTGAGCAAAAAAAAACAAAAAAACAACGATGCTGCATTATTGTGAGTACAGTATTTGGAGCTTAGTAAATGTATTGATTTGAGCATGCGTTGTAAAGGATGCTGTATTTGCATGAGGGAGATGTGTACTTGTGTTTAAAGCGTGGTCACATGTTCATCTCTTGACTGGCATGCAAGGTAAAAGACCATGCTATAGCTGTATTGACCAATTTAAGCGATGTTTCAGCCAATCAAAACCTGAAATGTAACCACGTGTTCATTGAAAGAAAATAAATATTCACCATTGTAATCATTGTTGCTATGTCAGTTTGTAAAAACTGCATTGCAGCGGAAATGTCCGATAACTTTACAAATAGGAACTGGATATTTTAATTTTGATGGTCAGGTTTGGTTATTTGCTGATGAGATATCAGTGATTCATTTCACTTCTGAGACCTCTGCTGTTTTTGTTCACTTCTCAAGATAACCGCTTTTATCTATAGAGAAAGAGTGTCTGGTGGCACAGTGGGCGACTGGTTAGCATGCCAGCCTCACAGTACAGAGGTGCAGGGTTTGATTCCAGCTAACCCCTCACCCTAACCCGTACCCCCAATCCTAACCCCAACCCTAACACCAACCCCCAAACCTAACCATAACCCTAACCATAACCCCAACCCTAAACTCCAAGCCTAGCCCCACCCCTAACCCTAACTACAAACCTTACCCTAACCCCCAACCCCAATCCCCAACCCTAACCCTAAAACTAACCAAAACTTTAACCCCTAACCCAAACCCTCACCACTAACCCCTAACCCCAACCCTAACCCCAACCCCTAACCACCAACCCTAACTCCCAAACCTAACCCCAACTCTAACCCCTTACCCTAACCCGAACACTAACCTCTAACCCTAACCCACTAACCCACTATGCCTAAACCTGCCCTCACCCCCTATGCCTAAACCTTATCCTAACCCTACCCCTAACCCCATGTTCTCTCCGTTCCTGTGTGGGTTTTTTCATCATATTCCGAGCTCACTTGTTTTCTGAGTTTGGTCATGTTTGGTGACGTTTGCAAGCTGAACTAAGATTGGTCATTACCTGAGCCTTGAGCAAAATTGTGATGTCATTTTCAGTCGACAGTAAGCAGCAAAAGGGCCTGAAATTGATTTTTTTAAAAAGCTGGGTTTGTATATTCCTTAAATGCCGTGTTTTCACTAGTGGGGCCCCATAGAATACATCATTGTCAAGAACATTTTTTACTTGACTTCTCTTTTAAATACAGGAAATTCAGAAAAAAACCCCAATTACATTTGAAGTCTACTGAACATACACATTAAAAATTGTAAGAAAAAAATCTGACAATTAAAGGCAAATATAATAAAAAGTTAAATATAACATAACTGTACTTAAAGAATGTACTGTACTTAAAGTAAAACAATATAGTAAAAATAAAGTTTAAATGAGCTGTAGGCATAGCTACAAGCTTTATGTTTATGTTTGTATATCATCATATTGACGTGATTCTTTCATTGACAAATAGGGAGAACCCGCATACAACTGGTGGTGCTCAAACTCTACTTTGAGAAACACTGCTGTTTGTCGTTTGAACTTTCCTTAAAGTCAAGTCTTAAATGTACAGCACCTACAAGGCCTGTGTAAGACTGTTGCAAGATAACATTTGGGGGGTTAATTATTCATCTATCGACCGTGACCCACTGCTTTGCAGCCATTGAGGCTTGTACAGTTATACAGTGCACAGATCCGATCTGGATCCGTCTCATGCTCTCTCTCACATTGAAGATATAAATATTTATTTATTTATTTGGCAATCCTTAAACCTGTGTGTGTGTGTGTGTGTGTGTGTGTGTATATATATATATATATATATATATATATATATATATATATATATATATATATATATATATATATATATATGTATATATATATATATATATATATATATATATATATATATATATATATATATATATATATATATATATATATATATATATATATATATATATATATATATATATATATATATATATATATATATATATATATATATATATATATATATATATATATATATATATATATATATATATATATATATATATATATATATATATATATATATATATATATATATATATATATATATATATATATATATATATATATATATATATATATATATATATATATATATATATATATATATATATATATATATATATATATATATATATATATATATATATATATATATATATATATATATATATATATATATATATATATATATATATATATATATATATATATATATATATATATATATATATATATATATATATATATATATATATATATATATATATATATATATACACACACACACACACACAGCCAAACCACAATCATCCAGCTAATGGACCGGGCTCATGTGCTGTAGCCGGATTTATATTTCATCCCAGACAGGGGCCAACAGGTCCATTACTGGCGGGGAGATAGTGATTGTGATTGGAAGAAGAAGAAAGGGGCAGGGACACGGCTGCAGGCGTTTTTTTTTGTTTTTCACGGCTGCAGGCGTACTGCGGCAGCAGCAGAGCGGCATGACGTGGTAGTGGAGTAAGTTGTCACACATGGAGACACACACACACACACACACACACACGCACACACGGTTGTATCTCAGTGGCCCTTGTGCAAGAGGTAGACTGGAGAGTAGCAGAAACAGCGATTGAGGCAGACTCACTCAGCAGCATGCAGATTGGAGGCAAACTCACTTGCTACTTCGAGTCCTGATGCTTACATCAGGTGAGTGTTGCCTTGTGCTTGTTTTACATTAGATGTTGTTCAGCGTCTTCTTTCAAATGTACTAACTTATACTCGTTACAATATTTCTTTTCCAGTCGTACTTCACGCTCAAATTTGTGTTTGTGGTTCATTTAGGGAGAGGTGATTTGAAAAACAATGACATATTGAACAGAGATGAAAAGAGGGGGGCGGGCAAGACACGATGCCATCGGCCTGAGTCAGCTTCATATTGACTGCCTTATGAGTCAGTGTGACACATCGTGTCCATCTGTGACAAATCAGATCGTTCTCGATCAAGTCGGAGTCTCACTTTGGTCTTGTCAGCGTGAGTACACTGATCAGTGTGGGGTTGCAGGTCCTGAAAATTTAGCGGACTCATTTTTGGTGTATATGAAAACTGAATAGATTGTTTTGCCATTTCACTGCATCGCAAGTCTCAAGAAACATCTCAGGAATTCCTGTGGTTGAGTTCTGAAAAAGTGCTCCAACAATTCTTAAATTGACACGTGTCATCGAAGGTCATTGTATAGTTGAAACTATTTTTGTGTGTGAGACGTGATTTTACTGCCAAATGAGCAGAAGACTGGCTTTGCACAGGAAAGTGACTTGAATGAGTCACTTTAGTGCGGGCTTCTCTGTGATTGGCTCATAGGGTTGTTTCTGTTTGTCACAGCTTCCTGTCTTGGTGAATAGTTAGATTCTGCAAGCCAATGAGAGGGCAGCTGCGCGGATGCAGCAGTGATCCAGGAAAAAACAGCCCATTGTTCCTGGGACGTCAGACAAGTGTGACCTCCCTCCCTGCCCTCCGCCAAAGACATAGGACCCTGCTGGCAGGTAGGACAATCTTTTGGGTCACGGGGTTTGGCGTGTGTGCTTTATTTTATTTTATTTTTTTAATATCATCTCCTATGTCTCATCTCATGTTTTTATTAACATGTTGTCACATCCAGGAACACATTGTTCCATTTGTGTCACAAAATGAGCAAGTTACTAATTGTTGTTGTGATTCATCATAGGGATGTAATTACCATCATATTATAGAAAGAAACTACACAGTGACAGATATCCAGCACTCAACCTGATGTCAACTGATGTCCTTCAGTTCACAGACTGAGGCGTGTGGTACTGGCTCATGTGTTAACTGTGTGATGAGTCAGTGTTCATCACAAGGTTGTCTGTGTGTGTGTGTGGGGAGGGGTGGGGGGCGTGTAATTCTGTGAGCCGACAAGTTCAGTGAGACTTTGTAAATTAATTAATTTTGTTATCTTCTCCTGCAATGCCTTATTTATAACAGGCCCAAATTGTTTCAGGAATACAGTGGCAAAAGCTATTGCTGTTGACATAATGTCCAGCAGATGTCAGTATCATACTCACGGATTTATGATCATGGCGTTAGATTTGTGCCACAATTACATGAAAGTCATGGGAAATACAAAACCACGACACATCACTTGGACTTCCATCCATCCATTTTCTAATTTGCTCAGCCTCACAAGGGTCGCGAGCCTGCTGGAGCCTATCCCAGCTGTCTTCGGGCAGCAGGTGGGGTACACCTCGCCGGGCACACACAGACAAACAACCATTCATGCTCACAATCACACTTGGGACAATTTGGAGTGTCCATGCATGTTTTAGGAATGTGGGAGGAAACTGTAGTACCCGGGGAAAACCCACACACAGACACGGGGAGAACATGCAAACATGAACATGAAGGAAGACCGGAGCCGGAATCAAACCCTGCACCTCTGCACTGTGAGGCTAACGTGCTAATCAGTTGACCAACGTTCCGCTCTCACTTGGACTTATTTTTAAAAATTTGGTTGGAAATATAATCTCGAGTCAAATAGAAAAAAAATTGCAACGCCTGTGTTCACTGTGCTTTTTATAGCCGGGAACACCGCAAGTACTTTTATGCCTGTAGAGTATTTGTCTACAAAGCATCAAAGACATGTAGTTGTAACATACTTATATAACTGTGACTTAACAGTTGTAGCCAATTTCCTCATTGCCAAATTAGTTTGACCTTGAATTTGAACTTGCCTTTTTGTTTTGTAGTGGGAAAAGTGTATGATTTTTTTATTTTTATTTTTTATTTTTGGGCATCTTTTGGATGCTCCACCAATAGCTGTATACCTTTTATATACTTTGTGGCTGCACTAGTATGAGTCACAAAGAGAAAACTTTAACCAAAACAACGTGTCACAAATCTATCCACTTATGAGTGAATGAATTAGATCGACGTAAGACAAATTAAGAACAGCAAATAAATGTTCTCATTTTTAATGCAATATTATTCTCCTCATATTTTCATATTGTTTTTCTGGCATTAAATGCAGCTTTTAAAAACATTTGTGATGGCTGCTAACACAAAATCTTTCTCCGGTTCCAATGAAATCATATTTTACATGTTGAAACGCTTATGTTAACCCCCCCCCCCCCCCCAAGTCTCCTGGTAATAAATTTTATGAGGCAGATCAAATCATTTTGCAATCGCTTTCTCTCCCAGATGTTGTGATCCGTCATCAGTTTTTTGTTTCCTTCTTTTTTCTCATTTCTCATCTCTCCGCCTCCCAGCTCCCTTTTCGCCTGCAAGGATGCGAATGATAGTCTATTACATTGAAAGATTTTACTTGAGTAAGATACACACTGCTTCTATTGGCTCTTATAGTTCTTGAGAGATTTTGGCATTTCCGAACGGGACAATGAGGAGCATTAAGGCCAGTGAATAGCAGAACTGGAATGAAAATCGGGTAAACTGGAACGCGCAGAAAGAGAGCAGTGTGTGCTTTTGATTTGATTATGTTGAAACAATCAGCTATCTGAGCACTTTTTAGCTGTTGCCATGAGTATCTGCCCATACACTGGACTGGATTGCTGTTTGCTGCTTTGTTTGCAGAAGAGCAAGCAGGCAAAATTGATTGCACGCTTGCTCTAAAGTTGTGCTAAAAACAGGCTCAACTTGTGGCTGCCTTCATGATTCTGTTTCTCATATGTGCTTGCTTCACATGCAGAAGTTTCACCCTGTGTCAGGAATTGATGATTCAATTTTTGTACAAAACATCCTGAGTAACGCATCTGGTTTCTCCTTGGCTTTTGTGACTTCCCCATTAGGTCATTATGAGCGGGGGCGTCAACGTCAGGTCCACCCTTCAGCCCCCTCCCCCATCGGGAATCCCGCTCCCACGCACGTCTTTACCCGTCTCCCACAAAACGGACAGGCACCAGAGGATCAGCGAGCTGCCCAGAGCCTTGACGCCCACCTCGAGACGTACACCCTCACACACACCCACTCAATCTCCATTACTTTGCCCGCGGAGCTCCAGGTTACCTAAGTCATCCGGCAGGGACATTCCGACAAATGTTGGCCTGAAGCCTCCACTCGTCCATCAACCAGGTGGTCAACATGCTTGCCAGACTTCTTCCTTAGCCTACAATAGTCCACTGACTCAGCGCCGTGTGCCTCTGCCACACTCCAAAGACAGTCTGGATCTTGGAAAGCCTACACAGATTCAGACGGATTTTTCACTTGATGGGAATTGTAATAGAAATCCATGCACGAATCAAAACCAAACATGGGGTCCCACCAGCCGACGTCCTCCATTCCAGTTCAGCAGAGGAGAGCATTCCACTTCCAGGGTGATTAATGATGCCGTGCTAGGAAGTGGGGAAGAGGCTCCAAAATTGGACCCAGCCCAGTCATGTATCTCCGACAATGGCAACAACTACCAACCTCCCGCTCAAACTATCCATCAAGACAGCGTCAACGGTGTCAGTGTCAGCGGTGTCGGTGACTGCGCTGCCCAATCAGATGAGGAGATGGGGACGCCGGAGGATTCAAGTGCAGCTTCCTCTTTCAGTCTTCCACTGCTTCCCCCAGGTATGCCTGCCATGCCTGCGACGTGCAAGCGATCTTTAGAGACGCAAAAAGGGCCCGCTACCTCCGAAACGCAAGCTCCGCGAGTCAACATGGCGGCAGTTGCTCCTTTCAGCTTCAGGTTGGTGGTACTCATTCACACACATTCACCAAGCCATCTGCTGTGACCCGTTGTTACTTATATTTCGAGCTACAGACATATTTTATATTTCTCCGCATGACCTCCCATTGTACAGACCACCTAATACCCACTCAGTGTAGTGGACAGGAGTCCCAAAGGCTTGTGGGGATTCCAGTCTGATTCTAATATACATGTATTCCACAACAAATCATACACGCAACCATGAACACACTCGGTGTCCACAAGAAAGCCTTCAAGGCAGGTTTTCGTCCTGCCTCAAGATAACCAAATGAAGAAAATAGTACAAATACTGTTTGCTGATAGTAAGATGTCAGTACAGTGACAGATGTCTTCCGTGTGTTGTGTTGACAGGCTGCAGGTGCAGGAGGGTGATTTCTCACTGGATGAACTGAGTGACTGTTCATCTGGATCCATAGAGATCTGCTGCGATGACCTGACACCAGGTTAGACAAATTTACTCCTCAAACACAATTGTATGAACTAGCCGAGCAGTTTAATTCTATCTGCCCAGTCGGGTTGAGCGCACTAAATGGCAAAGAGATGCATTTCTGTCATGTCTGAGTGCTACATTTTAGCAGCAAGACACATTTATTGTGACAGTCATACACGTCTTGCCAAACGCTGATATGAGACTCGCATTGTTGGACCTGAATAGGCGAAGGGTTGAGCAGCCTCAGTCCAAATAAATGTCCCTTTCTCATCATGCTTTGGCCGCCATGTCTGTCGTAAGGTGGCACAGTTTGGAATGTGTGCCTCAGCCCACAGCTAAGCTGACTGCACTGGGTCAAGATGAAGAGATGGAAAGTAGAGTGAAAGTAGAGTGCTTGGAAGATGACAGTGGTGATGTGGGTCAGTAATGTGATGAAAAGGGTGCACTCGCTGCGAGACAGCGTTACTGGCACATTGGTTTCAACTTTTGAACCTATCCTGCTCTCATACCGTCTTCTGCCTACTTGTATAGTGAATATAATGTTCACCAGGCAGCCCGGTGGGCCAGTGGTTATCGCGTCGACCTCACAGTGCATAGGTACCGGTTTCAATTCCAGCTCCGGCCTCCCTGTGTGGAGTTTGCATGTTCTCTCCGGACCTGTGCGGGTTTTCTCCGGGGTACCCGGTTTCCTCCCGCATCCCAAAAATATGCACGCCAGGTTAATGGAACACTCTAAATTGTCCCTAGGTGTGAGTGTTAGCACGGATCGTTGTTTTTCTATGTGTACCCTGCGATTGGTTGGCAACCAGTTCAGGGTGTACCAGGCCTACTGCCCGAAGACGGCTGGGATTGGCTCCAGCTCCCCTACATCCCTTGTGAGGATAAACGGATTGGAAAATGGATGGAGGATATTCACCTCAAAATGTCAAGTTTTTCATCATTTATTGTTTCAAGGCACCCATTTTACATTCGAAAAATGTTACGGAACACCACCGAACAAAAATGTCACCAAAAATAGGGCTATAAAATTATGATCTGGTTTCATTTGAGCATACTCACAAATTTACTTCCACAGGAAGGGTTTAAATGAACACAAGGCTGATATATGTACAGAACACATTTTTTGAGAAATTACGTGGAATTGGATCATTTCCCGTGGCAACCCTGATGATCTCTTAGGGCACACCTTGTTGGACAAGGGACATATTAACCAAACATAAGTGTGGACACCACACTATGTGGCAGTGTCGCATGATCGAAATGTCAAAAATAGTCTTTTATTGCCTCCATATTCTCTATAATGTTGGGTTGAGGTGTTCTTCTGTAGCCTTTTTAAAATTCTTCTGTTGATTGGTGAAGGGAACTCGTGATGGAGAATACAAGGCCTCTTGCCGTCTTTGCATGATGGATTTGATCACGATCTTGGAAATTGATCTTTCACCGGGGTTTGAAGGGTATCCAATGTGTCTTAGAACAGTCACAAGGCACATTTATAGCACATGGTGGGATGGGGGGAAAAAAATAACACTGTAATGAAGAGAGAGGAAGAGCATGTTATGGCAACCGAGTCAATCACTACAGATGAGTTCTATATTTGCTCATATTCAAAGAAAAACACTCTTTTTCATTTTCTGACCCTGATAAAGACACAGACATTAAATGTGTCTGTAGCACCATATGGTGGGTCAATTTGATCCGAGTCTTACTGACCTTGCCGCTCTCTAGAGATCGTGCGTGTGTGTGTGTGTGTGTGTGTGTGTGTGTGTGCGCGCGCGTGTGTATATATGTGTGTATCTGTGTGATGTGTGAGTAAGTGAGATGGATGGATGTCTGACCATCCGCAGATGACGTTTGAATGTTTGGTAGATCAGAATTTTTTCCAGAAAGGGAATTGTCTTTCCATATCTCTGTCTTGCTTGCATGCGCACACACCCAAGTTATAATTTATTTCTGGTCCCAGAGTAATCTTTTTAAGGGTATATAACATATGCACAGAAAACTGACATATAAAAAAACACACCCACACACACCTACACATCTGGTTATAATCGGTATCAGTAGTACTATGAATTGCGGGAGGAATACAACAGTTCAAAAAGGCAGGCTTATACCTTATAAATGCAAATAGTAAATGTTGGGTAGAGTATGTCTTTAAAATGATGAAATTGCTCTTTTTATTTTTATCTAGACTTGAATTGTCAACATCAAACATTAACACCGTGTGCTCTAAATAGGGACCAAGTAATGGATGCATTAGTTTGAATGTGAGGTGGAAGAGGAGAAAGGTGGCTTGAATGACTGCCGATACTCCAAATCCCTTTTGACCTCAGGGGTCACTCTCAAGGCGGGGAGTCAAGTTATGGCGGAGTCCATCATGTGACAAATCCACCGTCATACGCGCCCTGCTGTAACCAAGCAACCAGCACAGGCATTATAGCATTGGTTGGACACCCCTGGGGAGTGCAATGAGAACGTCAACACTAAGCCAACCGCAAGAGTACAATTGAAAACAATCAAAAACAAACATTTTGTCTTTTTTCCCAAGATGCCAGTTGTTGTGGAGCTTTGCATGATTCATAATGTGTGTGTGTGACATTCATCATGCTGTTTTTGTTAGGTTCACATTTCATGCCTCCCAGATACAGTTGCGCTATTGTCACGGATAGGCTGCCTTTAAGTGCCTGAATTTCCCGAATGCTTCAGCCATTGAGTCATGCTGTATATTCTCACTATCCTCATTCATGAGTCAGTGCATCCCGAATGTTTGTTATCTCAGTATTTGGCCTACAAAGTGGACCCTAATAGTCATGTTAAGTGTGAGTGTAGCTATGCGTCAAAGCCGAGTATTCATTGCGATGTCCGGTGGACCCCCGAGCATTAGCGAGCAGCAGACATAAGCAAACCAAGCAGGAGGCAAAGCCGTGAGGCAGGATATCCCCTCTCTGTCTTATATGCTTCCTCTGCTTCTCTGGCTCACACACATAAGATCCTTCCTCACCCTGGCCTCATATTCCTTGTCTTCCTCCTTCGATGAGTTTATTCAGTCCAATCTCATTTGTTTTGAGAGCGTTCTTGCTGTGTATCTTCACTCACACTTGTAGTCATCCCTTTCTTCTCAGGACTACACCCTCACTTCAAGCTTGTCACATCCCCCCCTCCCTACCCTCCCCATATTCACACTCAAAAATAAATGGAATGACATATTTATCGCATATGCGCCTGCCTATGCAACCTTATTTTCAGGAACGCCATGATCGGCTGTTGCAGATAAGACTGGCCATCAACCAAACAAAAATGACATCACTGTTTCTTTATATTTTTCATGTTTTAGTGATAAGTAACCCAACATTAGTATTTCACAGCACAAAAATAGTGACTATGCTAAAATAAATAAATAAATAAATAAATAAATACAGCCTTTACTTTTGGATATCCGTGCCTCAAATGGGGGGCGGAGGGCATAAAAATCTTGGTGGGCGGGCACCGGCTGGATTGATCGTTAGTGAAAGGGATGTCTGTAGGTACTTTGTTATGTAACTGACTGTCACAGTCATCTCTGCATTTAGAAACTGCATTTTCTATTTCCTCGGGTAGTCTCTGTGTGATATTAAAATTGGTTTGTTGAACTGAAACCTTTGTGTGTGATAAATATGCAAAGAACACAGAAATCAGGAAGGGACCAACTATTTTTTACCAGCACGGTAACTCATGTTGCAGTGTAGCATGTGGCCACACAATCCCACAAACTTGAGGGAACATGTTACCAAAATTGAGAGCAATAGCCCAGTCACTTGCAAAATATGCAAATCGGTCTTCAAATACAATAAAAGCATACCTAAAATAGGAACAATGACAGAAAAAATGTGCCAAGTTTCTTTGAGCTGTACTACGATGTCCCGTCTTACAACATGCCATGCAACAAAACACAAGAACGGCAGGTTCAAAGAAAAAAAAAATGCACAAGGCTCCTACCTGTAACTTTCTTTTGTGTAATGTATGTCTTATTTTTCATAGCTTGTTTTTAATGTTTTGTTTGGGGAAAAAAACACTCTACTGTGCCGACAAATACAAATAATGTCATTGATTTATCAACTTGGACTTGAATGTCATCACATTACAGTCGACTTCAGAAAGTCTTTATTTGTTCGCCCGCCCACTGTCGAGATAGACTAGTGAATCTGTTTCAAACTATTCTGAGACGCTTTCCTTCCTTCTGCCCACTTGCGTGTCTCTGCTGCCTGCTCCACTTCATGCTGTGAGTTCAGTCAAGCCATTCAGCCTTGTATCTCTCGTTACTTGCACTTAAAAGAAAGTGCCTTTCATTGTGAGCGTGTGTGTGTGTGTGTGTGTGTGTGTGTGTAAGTAAGCATTTTCCCCAGGTCTGAGCCAATTTCCCAAGGTTTTAGCCAGTGGTCAGCCCATTCCACACAAACACAAATATCGAACGTGCCGAATGTGTGTGCGATAAGTGATGCATTGCAAAGTTAAATACCGAGTGCTGGCATCTGTCGCGCACTCAAGCTGCCAGCTTCTCTGATCTCGGGCCAGATTGCTCAGGTAACTTGCACACTCTCGACAGGCCGTGTTCTGTGTGTATCAACGTGTGTGAGTATAAAGAAAGTATGTTTATGTCCGCTGTCTATTAAAATGATTAGTCAGCAGAGTTTAAGAGAGCACTGCAACAAATAAGTAGCTGTGTGCTGCAAACACACCCTGAACACGATGTGTGTGCTTTTAAAGCACCAGTGAGTGTGCGCGTGTTCCCCCCTGTGCTACACAGTCCTGCCTTGTTTGCGGCCGCTCTCATTTCACAAACCGTAACCCGTCTGGGAGGTATGAGCGCAGATGTACAGCACCTATTAACCTGAAATTGCACCCTTCATCCACAAACTTTCCTGCCACCGGCACCAGCCCCCCAAACTGTCACTGCACACAGCTTTGACCTCAGTGTGCAAGCTTCAACATTGCCCCTTTGAATAAAGTTTGCTGACTCTAGCTAATGGGTTTAAGCAGACAACAGCCAATGGTCAGTATGTTTTGCATGATCGCTAAATGAACCTTAATCAATCTTCATTAACTATTAATGTGTGTTCTTCATAATGCACTTGACAACCAGTACCAATCGGAGCTTTTGGAAAGTGTTTGGCTTGAATTAATTAGGCTCAAAGTTTTAGTGTCCCTTTGAATCGTTATTTGTCATGCAAGACATTGTTTTTTCCTAATTTTATGCTTCCAGTTTGATGTGGTGAAAGTCTGAGAACATGAGCGTGACTGTGCCCCATCACCCCAAAGCAAAGTCCACAGTTGGCATGTTTCGATGAGTCTAATGTGGAAGAAATACTTGTCAATCCTTGACTCAATCACAACAGGCGTTAAATGAGTGAGAGAGAGGTTATTAGAGTCTCATCAGTGTCTTCTGACCTCACACCTTCAACGCAGGTTGGAGTTGAGAGCGAAGAGCTGATTGAAGTCTCTCGTGACCAGTAAACAAGCAAATATAGTTCTCTAACAGCCGATAATTCGTCTATTGGCGCATAGATTTCCTCCAACAGGACGATGACCAGGTTCCTAACACGATTCAAATAAAAGCCCTGACCTATAAGGAGACTGCATGCATATTGCTTCCTGTAAACACTTTTATTGATTTCTTTGCACCATAAGGGATTATGCTTTGCCATCATTACTAGCCCTAATGGAATGGATGCTGTTTATATGTTTATGGCACTCTGTACAATCAGCTCTCAATTTATCCAACGGCAGAAGATGACTCAAGGATAGATTTTTCACATCTGAAATCAAGTTTCTCGAGCTGGGATGTCCAGTGGAATGAAGTGTTGGAGTTGAACATGCCGGAGTATTACTGAATCCCTAGATGGGGGCTTCTTTGGCCTTGTCTCATCAATGTGACACACGGGGAAAGACAGACCCACGCACACAGAGCACACACATTACATGCACATTCACGAGAAGCACAGACCGAAATATCTACGCCAGCACCCACGCATGCACTTGTGCTTGTTTTAAACCGACGTGTGATCACAATGGCCGGGAAATGGATGAAATTGTGCAGCCATAGTTTAATGGCTGGTGCATCGAGAATGGGTGTTGTGGTGTGGCTTTGGACGAAGGATGGAGTGGGAGGAAGGAAATGGAGATGAGTGGATAGTTGATGTAATGCAGGTGGAGTTTGTGCTGATTATTTCAGGGCTGTTGGGTTACTGATTAAAGTGAAAGCCTGTAAGCCTGGCCGTTCTTCTGCATTTGGGGTTTGCTTAATGTCCTGTTAAACCTGCAGTCCTATGATGATTTAAGAGACTCACGGGTGGGCTTCCTATGGTTAACACACTTAAGCACGTCTCAATGTGAAGGGATGAATGAAGCAGCATATGTGATTATTCTGGCGGCAGTATTTGACGTTGAGCATCAGTGCAGTCACATTGCTCAGATGATTGAACTGCTTGTGAATATTAAAGGATGAAAAAATATAACAGGTTACGGATTTCTAATGAGCGCAAACAGCATTTTAAAGGAGGATGTGAAAAAAGTTTGGGGTTTTTTTTCATACAGGCACCGAAGAGTTTAATTTCGATGCGGGTAATTTATTGCCAAACCCTTGTTTGGACCGCACTGCACAGCATCTGCGGTGAGTGTGAGAGATTTTCTACATTTAGTTGACAATGCTCTTTCGGATGACATTTGTAAATCAGGTGACTTTAATTCATGTAAGAAGAGGGAAAAAAACGAGAGGGGAAGGGAGGGATGGATGAATCAGCCAGTCGGAGGAGGCTGAGCCAGAGACAACAAGATAGAAGGAAGGCTCGCAGAGGACAAAGTAGAAGGCGGGTGAATGAGCCAGGGGGGGTTAGTTTTAGCAAACCAGCAAGCGAGGCACAAGCGGAGGGAGGAGAGACGGGGAAGAGGGGGGTGTTGCTGCTGTTACGACTGCTTCTCCTGTCAGTTGGCCGCTGCCCGCCTCACAAGCAGGAGGGGATGCAGAGCAGGAACCACGCGGAGTGCAGACAGAGGGCGGCCAGTGAGCGCTGCGTTTTGTTTCAGCGCTTCCATTGTCATCTGTGAGGTGCTCTATGAGGAGGTGCGTTTACACAATGGACGCCGATCTGCAGATCCATGGATTGTAAAATGTGAGTAAAGGAAACTGCTGCTGCCAATCTGCACTGATGCATTGGCCGTTTTCAAGTGAGAGTTCTTGCACACCAGGAAATCTGGCATGTCTGGTGTGTTCCACAGAGGCAGCAAATCAAGACGACCCTGGTGTTTTTAGCTCTTCGTGTCCCATCTTTCTCACCATTTATTCTAGTCTGATTGTGTGTATATCAGAGCATGCCCCTGTTGTTTGGCTTTCTACAGGAGGGATGCTGGAGGCTAACGTGGCTAACATTAGCATGACAGCCAAGCCCAGGCAGCTGGACTTCAGGACTTCTGTGGTTTCCAGCCAGGATTCTTCAGCCCAGTCCATGGCCTCTAGGAAGCCCCCAGCAAAACCATCTGCTCTACCCCAGGGACCCCCACGTCCCTCCAGGTCAGAGCTGAAGGTCTACCGCCCAGCTGCTGGAGCTATCCCCATTCCAGTCTCAAATCCATCCAAGCTACGCAAGCAGCGATCGCTGAGCAACTTGGCTGTGTTCACTGATGCTGAGAAAAAGCTCCACCTGTACCAAAGTCCCAGGTGGAACGATGACTCGAGCCAACCCGGCTCTGGCACCAACAAAGAAGGGAAGACTACGGCAGGTCGGCCTGTGAGTGGCAAAGCCTCATTATCCAGAACACTTTCAACGTCAGAGCAGTCCCTCTTCCAAGGGAAGCCCAAACCATTCAACTCCCAAGCAGTGACATCAAGTTTGGGCAAGGCGAGCCGAATTCCAGCGCCTGGAAAACCACGGGGACCTTACGCTGAGGTGAAGCCCATTAGCAAAACCTCTGAGGCAGTCCATAGTCCAGGACCAGAACTTGTTGAGAACCCAGTTAAGGCTAATGGAGCCGGTGGTACAGGCAATAATGGCACAAAAGTTGGGGACAAGGGAAGATCTGCTGCCCTTGTCAATGAGGACAAGAAAGAGAATGAGGTGGTAGAAGGACAAGATGATAAGACCTTTTTGAAGGTGGACCCAGAGTTAGTGGTGACAGTTCTGGGGGACCTGGAGCAGCTGCTGTTCAGCCAAATGCTTGGTGAGTGCACTCTCTTCTAGGCCTGCTATGCATTGGGTCAAGCATGAGACCAACATCACTTCGGACATGTCACTATTTGGAGTCCATAAATATATTTTATTTTCTTATTGATTTTTGTTCTAAAGTACTGTTGGGGTTGACTGCTCGATGGTAAATAATCTCACCAAGCTGTCAATATTGGCTTTAACTGTAAAACGGCGAAATGTTGCATGGCTAGTTATGTCAATGCCTTCTTATTTGGCCCAGCTGACATAAGCCGTTTCAAATGATTAGCATTGCTTTTTTTGTTGATTCATGAGCTGGCATTCTGACCTGCTTCAAACAACAAAGCGTATATGCAGGAAAAGTGGTTAAGATTGCATGACTGTCTGTGTCATATGTGTTGTGTTATAGTATTTTGTTATTTTACGTTAACTGTTTTGTAAATCGCTTCATTACAGCTGAAGCTGTTGTGAAAGCGCTGTATAAATAATATGTGTTGTATTGTATTGTATTGACCTACCACACTGCCACAGTTTCACAGTCCCACAAATAGCATCTGAGCATATATTCATGTTTAAGTATGTTTACTTTGTCTGCATTCATGGTTAATGCAAGCGTTGTCAGTTGGTCAGCAGAGCGTCAGCTTATTGAGTCAGGCTCCAGTCACAGTGGCAACGTATTTAGCCTTGTACCACTCCCACTCCGCCCTAATGTCTGACCTCCAACCTCCCCTTTTATGTCCATTGATCTCCAGGCTATGGACAGATGGTCACCATCTACCTACCTACCACCCCCCGTTACCACGGGCAACGTTTAGGAGAAGAAATTAGTCATGTACTTACTCATTTTGCCAACAGTGATAGAAATGTCAGTTTTTAAAAAACTTCAGATTTGATATCGTTCAAAGAAATCTGTTTGATATTGTCAAATTCTTGTCCTGCACAGCCCCACATTCCCAGCCCGTGTCACCTTACTCTTGCAGCGTGTGTGTGTGCGTGTGTATACCTGTTGTAAAGGGGTACAGTATGGCTTGTGGATTGACTTTGCTTGTAGTCACAATCCATGTTTTGATGCCACACCTATAAGCTTGAAAGCCAGGCAGGGCGAGGATGAGGGAAAGAAGGGGATGTGAGAATGTCCACATATTAACATGTGCATGAAGGAATGCCTGTATAGAATTACTGTATTGCCAAAAAATAATGATAAATGCCACTGGCTCAAATTTGTGCAGGAATAGACTGATGCTTTTTTCCCTTTTTTTCCTGCAGAGTCTTTTGTCACACAAAGCACAGCAGGTGTGTGGGCGAAGTGCCCGTAGGCACTCGAGTTTTGACGTCTGCCTTTGGAGAGGCTAATTGTAACGTGCGCTGTTGCTCGCGGCTGTGAACGCATCTTTTATCATATCCTCATTTCCACTGGGACGTGAAGCCAATCGGTTTCGGCTCTGCACGCTGTGTCATATAGGAAGATACATTATATGCAGTTTCTCCTCATTACGCTTTCTCATTTGCCCGTTCTTAAATTGATGCGTCCTGTTCTGTGTTATATCAAGATAAATCTTTGACTTGACCCCCATCCTCTTAGCCTTGTCCAGTTTGCTTCTGGCATTGAAATGGGCTCCATCTTGTTTTGTGACAGCTAGCAGTATGCAATGTGACAATGTCCTTTCCAGATGAGCCTTTAGCACTAGGCAAAGATAATGTAGGACACCACTGAGGTCCAATCGAAATGTGGTAACCCACTTCAAATTAAATTGACCAAATGTCTTATTATGCTTATTATGAGAAAACTCCCAAGATGAGTATGGGGGGGGATCATATTTCAGGACGGATTACACTAACACTGTATCCCTCGACAAAGGTAAACGTCTAAATGAAAGCCCCATTTGGTAATAACATAAAATAATCGAGCAATAGCATCCTTGTTTTAAATGACTGTATGCATATGTTGCACATTTTTATCCCACTCAGCATTAACAAGCCAAGCATCAGTGGTGTACTGGTCAGCTGTGTGGTCAGTGGCATTAGCTTTATCTCTCATAAGTGCAAAATAATGCAAGCGGGGGCTAGGGCCCCTTAGCGGTCGCAGCCAGTTGTGAAACTCCAATTATCCGGTCACCTTCAGCCAATCAATGCGCCAGAACAGAAGTGGAAGCAAGCAGAAAATGGCTTTCATTCAAATGATGTGCACTATATGAACCAAAATAGGAAGAAACCTCATGCTCTCAATTGAAGCCGAAAACCAGTCAGCTGATTTACGCCTGATCCACCATGAGAAGAGATTGAAGATTAGTGTCAGTTTTTCCCTAATAGGGACAATAGGCCAGTTCCACCAATGAGTGATTAAGAGATTTTTGTTAATTGGATGTAGAAAATTACAAAATTTGATTTGTGGTCTATGAGTAGCACATGTGGACTTGGGAGTACTCATCTTCAGAAATGCAAAATAACGCGTACATACATCCAGCGGAGCCTAATTGATTGGTTAAACCGTTCGGTTTCATAAACCTCGCTAATAAAATTCATTACAGGAGCTCACCTCGATTTGAATGTTGCATAGGCTGTTGGATTGCTTCGGTTCAAATGCATTTGAACCTCAGATGTCTTTTTTTAATGACACCTTCGGGTTCCATCCAGTACCCTTAATGAGGTGTGTGTGTGTGTGTGTGTGTGTGTGTGTGTGTGTGTGTGTGTGTGTGTGTGTGTGTGTGTGTGTGTGTGTGTGTGTGTGTGCTGTGTGAGAGAGAGAGAGAGAGAGAGAGAGAGAGAGAGAGAGAGAGAGAGAGAGAGAGAGAGAGAGAGAGAGAGAGAGAGAGAGAGAGAGAGAGAGCAATCCCTCAAGCATGGGCCTTTCTCAGCATGAGAGGATCTGTTCTAAGATTCAGCAAGCGCTCAGATTAGTCTTTGCATCAAGATAATGACAAGATTCAGCCTCCATTGCACTAATCACAGATCTATGATCCTGGAAAAGACCATCAAATTTAAAGGGCATTAGAAGTCAAAGCCGAAAGGACATCTGTTTGGATCGAGATTTGGCTTGATGGGGAGTTTTACTTCATGAAGAGCATACTGCAGATTTAGGTTAAAGATCACAAGTGTCGTTTTTACATGTGTATTTTCACTGTCGGCTGAGCCCAGGGCGCCCGTACTGACCACAGATACAGTAAAAGACAATGGAGCGACACATGCGTCCTTAAAGGTCGCCTTGAATACCAATCTGCTTCCACAATGCGACAGTGTGTGTATGCGGGCGTGTTTGTGCATGCGAAGGTCTCTCCAGCATCCTTGGCAGCTGTCTGGAGAACAATGATTGCTTCAGAGGAGGGGAAAAAAAAAAAGTCGAAGAAATGACTTCCGCGTGTGCCACTAATAGTGTTGTCATATGTTCCCCTGTCTCTATTGTAGGCTCATTAATTTTGGCTACTTTTCATGCATACTCGGCCTTCCTAATTGCACTCATATCGCTTTGCCGCGTTCGACATTCCAGGCAGTCGGCGCCTCATCGAGGAGGTAACGACACAACAAATAGACACGCTTGCGACATGAAGTGTCCTTTCAGTCCTCCCGCATCCTCTTCAATTCACTCAACTACGATGATAGTTGATGGGACCCAGCACTGTGTCGCCACTCAGACAGCAGAGCAGATAGTTGTGACGGACAAAGCGCAAGTTGGACTTTAAAAGGGATTGCGTCACCTTGAGCCATTGTGGTTGACGATGGTGACCGTGAGCAATATGAATATGTGCATCATTACGTGTACCATTACTCCCAATGGTTGTACATGTGTGCATCTGTGTGCTTTTTGCAATGTGTTGTGGTGATTCTCGGAGCCATTGCATTAGTGCTGTCTGCTTCCTGACATCCTCCACCCAAATTCTATTACAGCGCTTCTTGTTTTTGTCTCATCAGCTCTTGCACAACACATGGAGTATTATATACTGTACGTTATGTGTATATGTTTCAGAGGGAGACTAGCAAGATCGATAGATACATTGGATGTTGGGAAATTATGTCAAGAACCACTTTGGTTAGATATCATCACAACATAAAAAAGCATGACTCCTTCTAATGTATTTTGCTCTCTATATATTTTCATACTGAGCAGTTTCGGAACTTTAATGTCAGCCGATGTAACGCATTTGTATGATCTGAATTGTGTGAGGGATGAAGGCATGAAAGAGTGTTATGTGGGCCACCTTGTGATGAATAGTGTTAGTCTTGTCACGTTGTTCTATTTGCGTATTCCTCTTATGATGGCTCTCAGATAAAAGTGCTCATTGTGACAGGACACACAAAAATTATGAATAAATACTACTCAGGCATACCTGACAAGTGTTGCATTGGATTAAGTCATTTGTCTTCCTCGCTACAAAGGACAGCATTACTGTTTTCTAAGTATATAGGGCAGAGGTTAAGAAGATGGCATTTACGTGCCTGTGTTTACATTTGGTCCAATTTTCAGTGCCTGGACTCAGTGCCAGGCCTGGACTAGTGGGATGAATGAATGTCTTATCTTTGTGCTAAACTCCTCAAGCTTTTCATCTCTCAATATGTGTTCTTGCCAAAGTTCGGTTGGCAAGTTTGTTGAATTTATAGGAGCTCTTTGGGAATAAAAGTTCAGTATGGTGCTGTGTGTTGCCTTGCATTGTTGATATGATTTGAAATATCTATGGTCGCAGATGTGTCCGAATATTCTCTTTTCATTCCTCTTGAAAATTATTGGAATCCTAGAATGTGTCAGTGGAATGGTCAGGTCTACATTTGTTGTCAGTCCAATTCTTTTGCTTTGGTTTTGCAACACAGATACAGTATGCTGCACAACTATCAAGCAGCAGATATACTAACTTGGATAAGCATGCTTACATTGCTTTAGGTCAAGCTGTAACCAAACAGAGCTTCCATTGTTCTTTCCAATCGTCACATATTAGATAACCGTTTCCCCACTTTTAGAGGCCCATCACTTCTTTGAAAAAGGATTGCTTTACTTTTTCTTCCATGTGCACAGATTGTCATGGGCAGGTCGCTATTCACGCAGTATGTACAGAGAGGCGCTGTTGTGCCATCATCACATACCTGTATATCACAGGTGATCTCCGTGTGTGTGTGTGTGTGTGTGTGTGTGTGTGTGTGTGTGTGTGTGTCTGTGTGTGTGTGCATGGGCACATGTTTATCCACCGAGTCCAGATGCGCAGGAATTCCAGAATGTTGTAGTGCTTCCTGTTTTGCAAACTGACATCACGAGAGAGATGTGACGTGAGAGGTTCTGGATGATGATGATGATGATGATGATGAAGATGGGATGGGGAACTGAAATGGGGAAGGGTGAATAATGCTGACCAATCATGCTCAGCAGGATCAAAAATGAAAAGTAAACACAAAACAAGAAGTATGACACTTGGGTATTTACAGTAAAACAACCACATAGTTTATTTAACCTTTCAGTCCGCTAGCTTAATGCGAGCGCTAATTATCATCCATGTCGTGGTGCCTTAACCCTTAGAGCAACTGACTGAAAACAAAGCGTGCAGCAATATTTACATCAATAATCTAACGGTACTTGCATTCATATATTCTTCACCTTCCGCGTATAACGACCGAATATTAGTGCTGTACTGTTGAGCTGAAAGAGGAGTTGAACCATTATTATGAATCGCACCAAGTTGTAGGCAGGGCACTACTCGCTGCAATGTGATTGGCTGCTCCATCCGGGCAGGTTTGCATGCAGTAGCTAGTCATAATAGATAAACTTTAGTTTTCAGCAAATAATTATTAACTTTGCATTTTATGGCTGTGACACATTCCAAGCAAGCTGGAATTGTTTTTTTAATTTGAGGTTCAACTGTTCACGGAACAAATCAAACTTGTACTGTATCTCAAAACACCACTGTCTGCTGTGAGCATAAGTGCTCTTTTTTTAATGGTCTGTAACACTCCACATTCTTCATTGCGAGGGGGCAAACCCGAACACCAGCGATGTAAACGACAATTGGGCACAGAGGCTTTACACACTTCACTTTGAATCCTGTCGGTCACTTGCCAAGAGTACAGAATGCTGTCATGACTTTTTACCACCACTAAAGTGACCGTGAGAAGTGCGCACCTACTTTCTAAAATAACATTTAAAAATGCCAATGTTTTTTTTTTGGGGTAGCATCAGCCAAGCTCAACCACCCCAAAATATTCTTTACATCATCTTTGCATAGCCTGAGGAGTTTCTCGTGACAGTAACATATATGCGCATGCACATGGATCAGACAAGAAAGAGGAAAGAGTTGAAGTAGGATTCTATTGAGTCATTCATCACTGATGAATGACTCAATAGAATCAGAAAAGGACGCAGCACTACTACACTCAAACCTCTACAAGGTCAAAACCATTAGTCTACCTTTGGGGAGTTTCTGTCTGGCTAATGGACAGAAGAGACAAGCGACCCAGGGGAACAAAACAAGTACACAGCAGTTTCTCAGCAAAATCCCTGCACGGCATCTACTTTTTTTAAACTTTTTATTCCTTACTTCTTACTTCCTCTTGTCTTTCATTTCACTTCTTGACTGTATATCAACCAAACCGAAACACTCTCCCCCAACACAACCTTGTTACGATTTAACTTTTCAAGGTTAAATATATGAAGACTAGTGTGACTCACTGAGGCCAGTGGGATGTTTTTTTCCGCTCTTCATAACACAGACATGGAGCCTGCATGCACGCGAGCTTGAAAACACATACACAGGCGCTTAAACAAGATCAGTGTGATTCATGTGCACCCCTGGGGAGCAGCCGGCTCTGACAAGGATATTTGCATTTCTAATCCCCCATCACCATCCGAAATGTCCCAGCTGGGACCACCGGGGCCTGAACAGATGCTGGCCAGTAAGCATTTTACGGACGTGCACGCTTAAACAAGCGCATGCACAGTCATCCAGACCGTATCCAATCAATTTGATGTTAATGTTAAGCAAAGCCTGCATTTAGGGTAATTAAAAGTGTTCAATTAAGGCCTACATCTGTGTGTGTGTGGGGGTGTGGGTGTTTGGGGCTTTTTGTTCTTGTGTGAGCTGAAGTAATCCATGAAATGTGGCTTTTTCCGATTGACGTGTACTTTCCTCAAGCTCGTTTACAGTATTTTTTTTTTTTTTTATTGGCCACTAAATTAAGTACGCCTGCACAATCTAATCACATCCACTACCTGGGCCGTATTAGAAATTTCTATCCATACAGTTTATCATAAAGGTAATTACTTTTTGTGTGATGAAAAATGCGTATGTGCGTGCGTGCGTGCGTGCGTGCGTGTGTGTGTGTGTGTGTGTGTGTGTGTGTGAGAGAGAGAGAGAAAGGTTTTGAAAGGTTTTTAGGCGTGAGTCTGAAAGACACTTTAGTGTTTATGTGTGAGTTTTTGTGTGTCTAAGAGGCTTTTTGTTGCGGGTTTTCTGCATGTGAAACTCTTTTTGGTGCATGAACATTTATTTTTTGTGCGTGAGAAAAAGAATATTTTTTGGCCCTTGAGACTTTTTGGTTTCCATTACAGTTTTTTGGGGGGGTTGTGGTGCGTGTAAGTTTTCCTTTTCTGCGTTTAAGAGCCCTTTTTGATTGTTGTGTGAGACAGTGGTTAGTGTGAGTTATTTTGGTGTGCCTGAGAGATGTTTTAGTGAATGGGAGGTTTTTTATTGTGGCCACAGTTTTTATTTTGTCGTTGTCTGACGGATTATTTTATGTGTTTGTAAGAGGCGAATGCTATTTTTGTCTATTCTATACTCTCCCTCATAAAACAGAGCGGTTCTACAGCACTGAAAGAAATGATGTGCTCTAGTTTACGTTTCTCTGTTAACATCGCGTGAGTGGCCGGCGGTTGGAGCTCATCATTTCCTCAATGAGCTGTCCATCCCTGGGGGCTGACTGCTCAATTGTCTGTGGCTATTTTTCCTTTGGGGGACTCAATCCTTGACCTGGAGGGGTATGAGCCAAGTGTTCCTGCGTGTGTTGACGTGTGCGCGCGCATCCGAGTATACACACCACACTTGTATGTTTGCGGTGTTCTGTCCGCAGCTGTTGTTGCGATCAACACGCAGTTTGCCTTCTCATTCAAGCAGGCTTGTTCCCCCACTTCATCTCCTCACTCGCCATCTGGACTCGCTTGTTTAAGGCAGGGAGTTCACTGATCGGCATTTCTTGTCTTATAATAAATATTTGATCAAATTCAGCTTTTTTTTTGTGGTAATGTTTGCAATGAGACAGAAATTTAAGAATGATGTCCCTTTTTAAAATTGAGTCAAGCGCTCCAGCTAGCGGCCACACGGGGGTCTCTCTGATATAATGATGACAAATTTCTCTTTTTGTTCCCCACCCGTTGCTTCTAGTTTGACTCATCTTACTCTGCGTGGGGTCAGCTGCTCAGTTGAAATTGGCTCTTGAAGAGAGTGAACAGACTGTCCCTTATCTTACCATTACATCTCTTTTATCGCCACCCCCTGTCACACTCTTGAATGCACACAAGGAAGACAGAGTGCAGAGGTCATTGTGGCTTGATTAGCTTATTGTGTGTGTGTGTGTGTGTGTGTGTGTGTGTGTGTGTGTGTGTGTGTGTGTGTGTGTGTGTGTGTGTGATTTGACACATATTTTTCGGTTTTGTACAGCTTTGCAACAATCTAGTTCAGTGGTTCTGAACCTTGTTGGAGGTACCGAACCCAACAAGTTCATATGCGCATTCACCGAACCCTTCATTAGGGAAAAATAAAAATATGATTCAATAAGTTTTCCTTCAGTTTTGTGTTGCTCAACTTGGCATGACAAATCATGCAGATAAGACGCTGAGTCCCATTACTTTCAGTGAATCCATGTTGTAAATATTTGTCCGACCGCTTTTTTTTCCCCGACATAGCATGTATTTAAAAAAAAAAAATCTATAAAAACAAACACGACGCACTATCACGACAGTCACACGTTGACGACTAAGCGAACTAAATTTCCCACAGCACTGATTGGACAAGCAATGTAATGTGATCATCTGCAGCCAGGGGTGGCCAAGCGGGCGTGTCATAACTAATTGACATATTGAGTCGGGTGTGTCTTAACCTCCATGGCAGAGGCTCCGTCGAACCCCCGAGGCCGATTCACCGAACCCTGAGGTTCGATCGAACCCATGTTGAGAACCACTGATCTAGTTGATCAAATCAGAACGCAAAGTGGTTAAAAAAATAAAATTAAATTAAAAGTGTAAAATGATTCTCCATTTTAGTTCTCTGGTTTTGTATTGATTTTCTTTTTGAAACCTACGATCTCCATGATTTTGTGATTAAATTGCTGAAATGTATATTTTTCCTGTTCAAATATCTGACGTTGGTGAGAAGGGAAGTACCGCATGAGCAGCTAGCCTCACTCCAGCAGAGGAGGCTTTTGGCAAGCTTTTGGCAAATACTTTGATGTTTTCAGACACTTGCAATATACATTCCTATTCCTATGTATCGGTATTTCGTATTTGTGCTTGACTGGTTGATTAAAACTGCAGATATAATGTGAGGTGAGGCAGACAGGATTCTGCATCGCCACTATGACAGGGAGCCTCCGTCCGTGCCACTGTATTAGCCAGTTAATTTTTCTGCATGACACTTTGTTATACAACGAGTAAACCTTTAACTAAATAAGAAATTGCACTATATAATAAGGTCTCTCTCAACCCCTAGAACCGCTAGCCATTTATTTTGTGTGTGAATGCCGATATATATTTTTCAAAACATTTTGGAGGTCCGGCTGCTAATTTAGTGGCAAATGCAGCACCAGGTTTGGCTAATAAATTTCTAAATCTCACTGTACTATCAGTGCCTGACCAGCCATGAACCTCAGCGCTCGTAACAGTCACAGACAAGTTATTTTCCCATTGCTCACCACTCATAAAAATTGCCCTTCATTCATGCAGAAATGATGCTTTCAAGGTTAAAATGTTGATGCAGCTTTTGTGTAAACATGCAGGCATGGTGTCAGTGTCGCTAAGCTGTGAGGATGTTCTTTAAAGCTGATTTTGATTTTACTGTCCCTCACTGCATCTTCTACTGGAAAGTCCCTGGGGAGGGCCTCAAGAGGCACATCCCCCCCCCCCCCCACATACACACTTACACACACTCGATAAACAGCTGCTCAGCATGAATCTTTGCAACCCAAGCGGATTACAGAATAATTGGGACTGAGACAAATGTCATCATGAACCTCAGTGAGAGGCTTTTGGTTTATTTTCTGATGGGCAACGTGTCAGAGTTCACTTATAGGACACTTCTGCAGTCTGTGATGTCATTTGCTCTTTTTTTTTGCTTTTCCTCTGTTTTTTCTTCACATTCTACAATAACAACAGTGAACCACATCTGCATGTGACTTTCACTTAGAATTTAACATGCCGATGATGTCATTTATGATATGGTGCTCAAGTGGTTTGCACATCTGCTTCACAGTTTTGCTGTGGTGCTCCAGCATCCTCCGTTTTCCAAAACATGTTTCTGTCAGGTCAATTGACGACTCTAAATTATCCTCTAACGGTTGTCTACATGTGACTGGCTGGTGACCAAACAAGTGGGTGTACCGAGTTCAACTCCATCCCGTGACTCTCGTTGAGAAAACGTAGTGTAGAAAATAATTGGATGGATGTGGTCTGTGTTAAAAAAAATGCTGCAGTGTCTTAAAATAACCCTTTGTGTTTGTTTGCGTGCACTGCTGCAGACCCAGAATCCCAGAGGAAGAAGACAGTGCAAAATGTCTTGGACCTGCGACAGAACCTGGAGGAAACAATGACCAGCCTGAGAGGGGTTCCGCTGAGCCACAGGTCAGACACAGGCACACGCAAGCATACAGACATGCAAATACGGCGAATTGCGAAGATAAACATCCATCCATCCATCCATCCATCCATTATCTAATCCGCCGATCCTCACAAGGGTCGCGGGCGTGCTGTAGTCTGTTTTTAAAAAAATAATAATATATTCTATGCGCCCCCACTAGCCTATATATGGTATTCGGATTAACAAAGCACTTGCTGTCTCTTGAAAATGATCTCACAGTGCCTCAAGGCTCAGTTTTCAAACGTGAAATGTCCAATCCTCGAAAACAGGTGAACCATGATGGTTCGTACCTGAGCCCTTCGGCACTGTGATGCCCTTTTGAATCGACAGCAAGCAGCAAAATGGCCGCCCCATGAGATGGATACAAACGGGTGGATTTTGCTGCTTAATTCATATTCCACAAATACAGTATTAATCACAATACCGTCTTTAGACTAGTAGGGGCGGATGGAATATATTATTGTCAAAAACATTTTTGGCTTGATTTCCCCTTTAACTACCTGCAAGCTCTCCTATCGAATTCTTAATAAAAGAAAACCGTTTATTTTGTCATTTAGTGCCTAGTCTGCTCTGTTCAATTTCTGCAGAATTGATGTGGGATTATCTTAACGCTGCCTTCAAAGGCACCCGTGCAGGCTCACACGGCTCAAAAAGACAACCACTAATGCTCTTGATTATGCGCATGTCTTTCGTTTGCTCGCTGCTTTTTAAAAAACATTTTTTTTTAAACCCCTGGCTTGCGTTTAGGAAGTCAGCGCATGTGTATCGTTCATCCTTGGGTGCATGCCTCGCCTGTCACACACCCTCTCTCACGCTGTCTGCCCTTCAGTGTCGAGCATCCCCTACATGAAGAAGAGCAAATCAGCAGATGCTTCCATAATGGGAGACATTTTCTTTGCTTTTCATACTAGACAGTGCTGTCATAACCGCGCACCACTTTTTTGGCCTTACTCAAGACATTCTCCAAATTCTCCAGGGAAAATGTTTGTGTCATGTTTTCTCTGATAGGTGGATAAAAAACATTTACTTGTGAATCCACATCTGAATACCACCACTGCCACTGTCGCAGTTATAAATACCATAAATACTGTGCAAAAATGCAATGTGACAGCATATGACTATGCTAGATATATCTGGAACAGTTCAGAATCAATATGTATTTAATCACTTGACAGCAATACAGTATTTTTAAAACATCGCAAAATATGTCATACTCACCAAGCAGGGGTGCTTATTATTTAATGTGTGCATGTCACAGCTGAAGTCGAACTTGGCTTGTGCTAACCAACCAGGGTTGAAAGAAAAGTTGGATGAACTCAAAATTTTCAGCCAGCACAATTTGAAATTGCTGCCATTTTAATTTTTTTTCCAAAATGTTGTCCTGAGACGGAACTTTTTTATTTTTTTATTTTAATAATCTACTTTTTGTGTTTGTAAATGCTTTTGAATGTTGTACTTTGAATTATGTGAAGCTCATTGACTTAAAGTAGTTTGTGCTTTTAGAATAAAGCTTGCTTGCCTTGCCATAACACGTCAATGTAGTTCAGTGCTTCTGATTGTGTGTAGGCCGCCACTGTTGTACACTCAGCTGCCACAACAGTCCACCTTCACAATCTAATCGGAACACAAATTGAAAAGAAAAAAATATGTTTGAGCTCTCAAACAGTGGTATTCAAAATTTTGATTGAAGGACCAGAATGGCATTTATTTATTTTTTTTCCCCCATCATCAACGTCATAGTTCAAACACCATCTTTCTCATTCTATAGCTGTTTGGCGGGGACCGTGTGCTACGACAGTGATGAAGCTGCTGCATTTTCCATTTCCAATCTATCCAATCGCTCCTCTCCACTGTCATGGCGCCACGGTCAAGCAAGCCCGCGTCTGCAGGCTGGCGACGCCCCATCTACGGTCAACACCCAATCAGATCTTGCCCTCCGGATCAGCCACACTTCTGGCATCCACCTCATCGAAGATCTGGATGACACGGATCCATCCCTGATGAAACGAGATTACCTGAGCGACAGTGACCTTGGTGGGAAAAGTCCCAATGAGGATGATGATGATGATGATGATGATGTGGATATCGATGATCTCGGGAATGGGTAAGTTGCATTTGCTTGTGTCATTGTAGACCTGCTGTGTCCTATTAGCTTTTTGGGAGTTTGTCTGGGAATCACAAGACCGTTCATCAGTTAATTATAGCTTCCGTGCTGCTGCTCACTGCCTTGTCATCAGAAAGCGGCCCTCTGGCCAACTCGTGAAGATTATGTCACAATCAGATGATTTGTTTGCGCTGTACACCCGCAGCAAAGCCGGAGGGCCATCATCACGAGTGTAATCGCGATATCGCTAGAGACTTGGGAATTTATTCAGTGGGACTGGAAGCAATTTGATGCATAACTCAGCTGACCGTCCTCATGCACACCAACAACCCCTTGAGGTGACTACTCGCTATTTAATAATGGGAAGCTGTAAACCTTTTCGGCATGACGTCAGACACACTTCCGGGTGGCAAAAACTCAAATTGCACCACAAATATAAGTAAACCCTTCAATGTCATTTGACCAAGGCGCAGCAATTAAGAAATGGGTTGAATGATGATTTTTTTTTTTAGGGAGGGGAGGGGGAGCTTCTTCTCAACCTTCATAGTTTGAATGTGTGAAATGTGAGTTGGAAAGAAAACGTTATATGAGGTCAATTGCTTCCAAAGGAAATGGAACGCTGGCTGTAATTTAGGTTTTTATAGGTGAGTTGAAATAAAAATAGACGCGGTGGAAATTCCGATTCAAATGACACTGAGCGGCTGGATAATGAATTGACTTTTCTGGTGACCAGAGTAGTGGCACAGACGAAATGCTTTGGCTGCAAAATGGATTGAATGCATTAACACTGCCTAAACGCGAGCTATTGTTAGCGTTCAGGCTAGCCTGTGAGAAAATGCTTTCCACAAACCCCATGATGCAGCCTGTCTCTTTCAAAGTGTCTACTATGCTCTTCGGCAGTCTTATGATCGTCTCAGAACAACTATTGACTATGTTCTTCTCGATGGAAATATCTTGGCGCCTATTGTTTGCAAACATTGACAAAAGGTTTCTTGTGTGTGGTGTCTGGCATAGAGAAGGGTTATTTGGGGAGTGTGGGGGGTGAACTTGGAGCTCTTCAATGTGAGAGGTTTGAATGCGTTTGCACTGGTGCACATTAGCTCACTGTCAACTGTGATTGGGGCGTTGTTTATGTGTGAGATCCTGCAACAAAAATCCCACAGCTGCCCGTGTACTGACATTTCCATGGTAACCGCACAAATACATCCCTTAGAAGCCATTCAGTTGCGACACAGTCCAGGTCCCTGCTGCATGGATTGATTTTAGAGCTGCATTATTCATTAATGGACTGAGGTTGAGCAGATATCACCCCAAGCCATATCTGTAATTTAACCAGAAACTAACCCCCCAAAATGCAAAATATTCTACAAAGCTGAAAGGTGAAAGCTCAGTTCATCACAAAAAGATGCTTTTGCCACCAGGGGGCAGTGTTGCCGTTCTATTTCTTCTCTTCCTGGCCAAGCTGTCAACACGAAGCAGCTTCATCCTGGATTCTTCTTCTTCATCTCATGTTTTATTACGCACACTCATCCATTATACATAAAGGCCTGTCTCCGGTCACACAGAGGCCACAACCCATTGAATTTGACTTTAGATATTGTACATGGTGCATTGCAATGACACATGTTTTTTGTTCTGGTCTATATTATGAATGAGAGGTGGGTAAAGGGGATGATTATTTGGCCTCATAAAAGGCATACGGTAAACTAACATTTGAGTCATTGTGTGTCTCAGAATGACTGATCTGACCGACACTGAATCACCCTCTACACTTGGTTTGTTTAGGGTGACTGTACCATGACCTGTCTGCACTCTCTTAGTCAGGGACCCCTCAAGTCGCTTATCCATTTCCTGTGCAGGGCCTCTGCCTGTCTGGTGAGTTCCACACATCTGGAACTAGAACGCTCCCTTATGTCCCCCACCCCCACACCGCCGCCGACCCCCGACAGGCACACACGTTCACTGACACGCACACCCCAACATTCTCACACGCAGGATGGGTTATCACAGGGAGGTCATCCCCGTGGGTGTACGTTTGCATAAAGTTAATATGCAACACGAATGAGGCGTGGTCCATTGTTAAGTAGCAGATTCTGGCCGGGAAATCTGTTTACTCGTGAGGAATTGTGACATGTGTAAATGTTCCATAAATCATTGATTGCGAAAGTAGGTCTTGGCTTTGCTGAAGCATTGTGTGTCGGGTCTGTAACTTTGGAAGCCGCTTTCATCCAGTGTTGGGATTCGGTGCTCTCCATAGATTCTTTTCGCCCCCAAATCCAGTTTACAGTTAGAGTAGAGGAGCAAGCCTTCAACAAAGATGAAGAAAACCGGCTTAATACACACACACGCACGCACGCACGCACGCACACACACACACACACACACACACACACACACACACACACACACACACACACACACATGCGCGTGCCCACGACTGTATGAGCGTGCCGCTTGTTTTCTGCTCTGCTGGACGCAGACGATTTGGTTTCGGCTTGGTTGAGCTCTCACCCTCAGCCATCTCCCATTAGTGTACTCACGGTTTCCATGGTTACCCTGCGACACAAGCAGCTTCGCTTGACATCGTGAATTATGAATGTATTCCTGTGGCGCAGGATGTACAGATGCCCAAATATCACCGAAGCTTCCTCCCACGTGTTGGAACTGTGCGGGCACTTGTTTAAATTACATTGCTTTGTTCGTGTTGTCGTTGTGCAAAAGTAGAAGTGGGCTCTTCTGCTTTTACCAGGTTTAATAGTACAGGGAAGTGAAAGAGACAAAAAGTCGTTTACTTCCAAATTTTTGTGTGGGTACGTGTGCGTGTGCGCGTGTATTTGCAAGTGAATATTTATATAAATAAGCAGGTAAGAAAGCTGTACTCTATCCCCATCTGCTGGCCAAGTAATAGTTAATCCCTCTCGTATCCACACACACACACACACACAGACAGGGATTCCCTACTTTTGAGAACACAATCCATTCTGCAATGAGTCACTGGCCACTTCAGTCCCCTCCTCCCCAAAAGCAACTCTGCCCCACCCTGTATACACACACAGTGTGAGTGATGATCATGTCTAAATGAGATCCTGTGAATGAAAGGGGGGGGGGGACAATATCAGTGATACAGCTCGTGCCACACACACACACAAAAATCCCACAATGTTATTTGGGACACCCGGTCATCACGCCTACAGGAATTAAAAATGCAAGAAAAGGTGATGTGACAAAGGGGTCCGACACTGCCGACAGGCAGGTTGGCCCTTGGAATTGTCAGTTACAATGACACTGTTGGCAAGCTCACTTATGCGGTTTGCATGTACAGTACGTGCTTGCACCAAAATGTGTGCGAACTTCACAAATATACATTTCTTACAGCATATCAGCTACCTAATATGATAACTGTGAAATGCAGTGTAAACTCTCAACTTATTTGTGTTGATATAGAGGCACCTCAAACTGATATCAACTTGTCTTTCGTTGTTTTTGGTGCCCTACAAAACCGAAAGAATTGAAAACTGAATGGATATGCCGTGTGATTTCCATAAAAAAATTGTCAGTGACAGTTTGGGACGTTTCAGCACATGTGTTGCGCTCGTCAGTCCCCACCCGCTCCACCTCTGAGAGCCTTGATGGCTTCATGCACTTCTCCTTGGAGTCCGTCTGCTCAGTGTGGCGTGTAATCAATGACTAGCCGTGTTAATATACATAGTGGCACCCCTTTTGGAGCACCACACCTGAGAGAACAATAGTACAGTATCAAAACCACAAAACATGTTCAAATCTCACGTTTGCGTTGTAAAGCGGTTCAATAATCATGAACCATGTTTAGCATCTCTGCCCGTTTCCTGTAACCGGCACCATCCGTAACAGCGGGGTGCCGCTGTCAAACTCGAATGACATTAATCTGAGTGTGTGCTAAAGTGGCACAAAGGAAGCACCCCCACAAGTACACGCAGAACGCATGAACGGATTTAACAAAGAAGTAGCATATGGGGCTGCGGGAAGATTCGCAGACCGACACCCACCTCCAACCCTTTCCTCCACACACCTCCCTTTTCAGTGACAACCCTCCTATTGTATTTATTTGCACGCGCTGGTGCAGAAACGTTTTATTGCTAACTGTATTTTAGAACGCACAGCACGTTGAGCAAACACGACAAACAGCCTATAGGAGTGTTTACACTGCTAAATAAAGCATATATCTGTTTGCGTTATCTCTCGTCAGGATCCGCAAACACACACTCACACACACACACACACACACACACACACACACACACACACACACACACACACACACACACACACACACACACACACACACACTCATACACGCATACTTGACATTGGCGGTCAAGTTGGCTGCAGTCATTTATTGCAGGAATGCTTGGAAAACACTCCTGTCTGGTCTCTCCGTCATTTTGTTTCATTTGAAAAGATGATACTTTTTATTTTCAATTCTCTTTTTCCTTCATTCTCAATATTCTTTGCTGTTTCTGTCTTTGTATTTATTTATAATTGAATATATTTTAAAGAAAATAAAAACTCCACTCCAATGAGGGGGGGGGGGGGGTGTCACTCAGGGCTGCTAAAACTCTTTGGCAATGCGACAGGATAATCCATGACAGTCCACGGCTTTCTAAAATGCCGTGCTTATAAAAGTACTGTATGCCAAAGGGGCGGCCCTGTGGTCCAGTGATTAGCGCGTCGACCTCACAATGCAGAGGTACCGGGTTCCCTGTGTGGAGTTTGCATGTTCTCCCTGGGCCTGCGTGGGTTTTCTCCGGGTACTCCTGTTTCCTCCCACATTCAAAAAAAATAAACCATGCATGGCAGGCCGATTGAACACTCCAAATTGTCCCGAGATGTGAGTGTGAGCACAGATGGTTGCTCGTCTCTGTGTGTCCTGCGAATGGCTGGCAACTGGTTCAGGGTGTCCCCCGCCTATGGCCCGAAGACAGCTGGGATAGGCGCCAGCATCCCCCGCGACCCTCGTGAGGATAAGCGGATCGGGAAATGAATGAAGGAATGAATATATACCAAAGGACTGGGTTAGCAGTCCACAAGGACACACAGAGCTCTCACGGCGACATGAGACATCCGCCATAGAGTGTGTGTGCGCACGTGTGCGCATGGAGGACTCTCACATTGTTCAGTGGGGTGCGTTACCAAGTCAACAATATGAATGGGCTGTGGAAATAAACACGGAGCGTGTGAGGTGACTCAGCAGTTCAAAGGTCTTGACTTTTGTCCCGATGACCAATTTCATCACATTTCCTTCAAGGACAGAGGTGAATCTCACTTTTCCGGTAGATGTTATTATGATAGCATCGTACAATTTAAGGAAGCGGAAAGACAAAAGTGGCTGGAAAAAAAAAAAGATGTGCGACTCGATGCTGTCCAAACCTTCAAAAATAACAAGTTTCTCACTAATTTGCTGGGCTAACAACTGAAGCTTTTAATGGCGTATTATCACTTTTTTTTTTTCTTTATGGAGCAGTTTTGCTAATTGATGTTTCATATGACTTTGCCATTTTGAGGAGCATTTTTTGCAGGTTAGTCTCGGGGACCTGAGGCAAGGGTTTTATTGAACAATAAAAATATGACTATTTATGAAGGCAGTGGTGAGGCTGCAGCTATCTAATATTCTCATATTCACATAACCTACACTGTAAAAAGTTTTCATTGAATTTACTCAATTTTAATTTGTCAAGTGGCTGCGCAAAAGAAAATTACCTACTACGATCTTGTAGTAGTCTATACATCTACTTAAAAATGTCTCTGGATCCACATGATTTGCTTTGGTACAACTACTTCATTGAATACCGAAATTTAATTACCGATTTGCTTTACTATTTGTTGTATATGTTACATTTCTCCATGTACAGCACTTTGTATGCAGCGATGGCTGTTCGAAAGTGCTCTATAAATACAGTTGAGTTGAGTTGAGAGTTGAGAATAATATTGAGTAAATTCAACACAGTGTTTTTATTCACTGTACTGACAATGAATCAAATAATTAAATAATCGGATAAAATATAGTTGGGTTTGGTTAATAAAACTGCCATCTTCCTCTTTTCCCCTAATTTCCCCTAATCTCGGTGTATTGGTAAACTGTTTCCTTCCTTCTCTCTTGCCAGCACAAGCCACATTTATAAACAATCACAAAAAAAGCACTGTTTAGATTATTATTGTTATTTACATTGATACCTGAAGTGGTAAGAGTAAGTTTGCATAGTTGACCTGGAAGATTTTCATTAGCTGGAAGAGGACTTTTTAACTTTATAAATACTTACAATTAAAACTCTTAGCATCCAAGAAAATCCAGCAGCTTTGCCTGCTTAAATCTTGTGAGAATCTGTTGAGCTCTTTACATAAATCCTCCTGAGATGTCAAGGCAAAACATACAGTAAATATCACGCTTGGGCACATTAAAATTATTAGCGTGTTGTTTTTTTTTAAAAATTGTAACCATGGAAATAGCAACAACAAAAACATCTTTCTTAAATCGAGACAAAACACAAAATCATCTTTAGAACAGAAAAACCAGTTGGGCGACTCGAGTGTGTGTTTTTGTGTGTGTGTACTTGATGTTGGGTGAAACAATTCTTTCAGATTGGTTCAAAAATGTTGATGTGACACCTTGTTTCTTGTGTGAATAAAGCCCAACTTTGAGGAAATGATCCGGATCATTCCTTAGAAGGTTGGTTCCTGCACTAAGAAAAAAAAAAGGAGAGATAAAGAAAGCCCCACCCCCACAGGACCCCTCTCACGCTCACACGTGCACGTGCATGTGCACACACAATCATTCATGCTCTGCTTCTAATTCCATACGACTAAGTACTTGTTTAGCTCCTCTATAGGGGGTAAATGAAACTGCATGGTTGAAGATGAGCTTTGGAGCTCTGGATATCAGCCACCTCAAACTTTGACACACACACACACACACACACACACACACACACACACACACACACACACACACACACACACACACTGACCGACACACGAGTGAGATTTGCACCTTTGAACAAAAGGGTTTGACGGGGGTCATGTAATGCGCATAACAATCGCTCTTGCTTCCCCGGCCACTCCACTCCCACTGTGTTATTCTCCAGTTACTTCGACATTATCCACACGCATTTCCCGCTGCCCTCCTGCTATTCCGCCTTCCTGTCCTCCTCATTACACCATCACTTAATCTTAATCTCACCCTTGCCCACGATCACCCCCCGCCCCAATCCCGACAGGGAGTGCATCGTCATTGGTTTCCAAAGAGACCACAAACACGTTGAGTCATATTTGCCTTCATTCATTCATCATTTCTTTTTCTCCCGTGTCAAAATCGAAAGCATTTCTCCAAGCAGTCACACCCTTGCATTTATTATTAGCAGACTACAGTGTTCTCTGAAAATTATAAAGGCTCATTAAAAAAATGTTTGGTGCTCCTGGCATGAAGGATCTTCCACTTAACCTCAATTAACCTCACAGTCCAACCAAAAAGTCTGTCTGTGACCACTTCATAGTCACAAAACAGATTAATTGCAGTTGATTTAACATCAATTAATTTTACATCTTTTTTTTGTACATTGTGATGTCTGCCATGGAGTTTGAACAAGCTGTTATCAAATGTAGGGGCTAAAAAGTAAAAAAAAAAAAAAAAGAGATAAATACCAGAAAAATCTACTGAGGTGATTCTGGCTCTGTTGCTGACGACGTTGTCATCACACTGTTGTCCTCCAGCTGTATTTGTATGAATGCTGTTAGGGTGCACTCATTTGTTTAGCCAGGCTGCCTGTCTTGTTACAGTTACCACCAGATGTGTCCTGTGACGCCCGTTTTAGGTTTGTTCACCTCTCAAATTTGAGGAAGATGAAAATATTTTGCCGTTTCGCTTGGGTCACATGACCCATCTAAAGTGTACTGTTTTAGTGAAGAGCACAATGGCTGCTATTGCCATGTGTGCAGCTCCACTTGTGTGATGAGTGGGTGTTTATATGTGGAGTGTGTGTGTTCTTAGTCTGATAAGGGGGGAAGAGCTTTCCCAGGTCTCTTCCCCCTTTCATCAGTCGAGGAGTGACAGGTTCCCAGGGTCAGTTAAATGACCCTATATGTGTACTATCATTACACAGTCGAATCACCACCTAATTATACTCCCTTATACAACACAGATACCCCCTCCCCCCACCCCAGTGTATTGTGCAATCTTACTGAGCGAAAAGATGGTCAGTGGTGAAAGAGGGAAGCAAATAAACAGGGAGGCAGACATGTCTGGACGTGAGTCAACGGTCAAAGTAAAACTTGGCCAGACAGACTCAGAGCGCCGTCCAACTGGCCTTTCCAGAAACTCGGATGAGACTTGACATAAATAAAGTCAAGCCCCTGCCAAAGCGCTCAGCACCCACCGTGCTCCCCTTCCTGGAGTTATGAGTGCGAATTAGTGGACTGTGTGTGTGGTCACAGAAGCCGTTCTTTTGATTCATTAACACCAAGCAAGCGGCTGCACTAAACACCTGTAAGTCAGCATGCCAGTAAATCAGTTATACTCTCTTTCTCTCTCTCACACACACACACACACACACACACACACACACACACACACACACACACACACACGGATGAAGTGGAGCTGCCAAAAATTGGACTCGAGTAAGAATACTGTTACTTTAGACTCTAAAGTTCAAGCTAGTTTAAGCCAGTTACAGTACTTATTTTATTTTGTCCTTATCTGATAAAGATGAGTTTGACCAACTCAATCATATTGCAATGAGGTATTTGCAATAAGATTGGGGGTTCACTTCTCGCTACGGTGTTCACCTTGGAAAAGGGATAACCTGGGGGGCTTATTCCAGTTTTTAAAAATCAGAAAAACATACTCTGGTTTTTGTGCACGTTTACATGGCCTTTAAAAACCCGAATACTGCCAATATTTTGGTTTTAAAAGGGTTATTGACCACATGTAAACAAAGCCAATGTGCAGGTGTGAATTGCTTTTCACATCTTGTTTTTTTGGGGTTGGGCCACATCCACCGATGTGCGGCGGGCTGAATCTTTTGTGGCGCGACTCCAATGATTAGCTCATTACAGGTTTGATTCTGGTTGTTGGTTGCGCTTTTCCCAAACTTGGCTGGAGTCAACATTTCCGCGATGCACTCGAAATCAGCGAGTGCAATGAAGCTCAAAGTCACGGAATAAGAGTAGCGTTTCTTCCTAATAGAAATGCTTGAGTAGAACTAAGAAGAGCTTCATCAAAACTACAAGTGCATTTTTCCCAAAAAGTTACCTAAATAAACATCACAGAGTGCATGTAGCGTTTTACTACCACCTCCGCCCACCTGGCCCCTCATGGCACGGGTGGGCTTGTGGCATGAAGAAGTCTTTGTTCGCCATGCATTTAAAAAGACTTAATGATCTTCTCTCTGGCTGTCCTCCAATCTCTTTATTTCTCCCACTTTTCTTGTATACCGTTTTGTTTGGTTACTGAATAGATAGTGTCAGTGATCTCCAACACCTCCCCCAGCCCCCCCCCCACCCCCATTGAACAGACCCATCTATTCACTCGGGTCCACTCTTTGCTTGAAGTGTTTAAACGACAATGGATGTCATGAGGGGAGCCAAGCACGGGGGTGGGTGGGCATGTGCTCTCAGGGAGGGAGGGAGGGAGGGGGCGACAGCGCACAAAATACCCACCGCACGTCTCTGATCGCCAATCCGCACGCTTTTACAATAGAAACACTCCTGGAAGTCATTAACTCTGCGTGCTTCATTACATTCTGATTGGGGATTATTTACGTCGCCGTCACTTTGCTTATTCACCAGCACTTCTGACAAACAGTATAAGGGACCGTAGGGAAAATATTAAACAAAATTGAGTCGGAAATTTTTCTCAGCCACGTCTCCATGCCATTTCAGTTTGCCGTGGTTCAATATGGAAGCACAGATTGTGAGCTGCTTTCCCCCATGCAGAGAATGCAATGATAGCTGCTAGCCTGTTACTGTATCATTGCACCAAAATGTGCAATTATATAAATCTGTTTCACCCTCCAGCGCAATTGACAGCTGTACAAAACTGCTTCAGTGAGTGTGTGGGGTTCTGGCGTAGCTCTTTGTGCAGGAACTTCAAAATAAAATCCACACCCCCGTTAACGTGGCCTAATTTTAGAGAGGCCAACAAGTCTGTAGTTTGGGTGTTAATGACTGGACAGAAAGAGCTCTGCATCTCCTTCCCAGAATTTATGGACCTCGTAAGGTTCATTGGAGGGTGAACTAGACGATGAAAACAAAGAAATAAATACAAGACAAATACAATGACTACAAGGGGGTTTGCTTTTTTAAAATGCTGAAAGATTTGTCCTTCATTAATCATTAACCTTTGCTAACTTTTGATTGCCAAAATGTGAGCATGTTTTATAGAAAGTTACTGATACGGATGTGGCCTTGTTACAATCAGAATCAGAATCAGAATCAGAATCATCTTTATTGGCCAAGTATGTAGAACACACAAGGAATTTGTCTCCGGTATACACGCTGCATTAGTAGTTTCCTTTTGTAACGACTTTAAAAGTGCATTTACTCAACAACAACCAAGAACAATCTTACATACACACCACTCTGTCAAAAACAAGAAAAAAACACTACACAGACTTGCAAAAATGACAAAGTGCTTGAATAAGCATGCTGGGACAGTAGATAGCAATGGCAACAAAAACATGTTAGAAGGGCTTTTCTAAATGGAATTTGGAAATTTGGTGTGGGACAAATAAAAGATATCTTAAATGTTAAATAATTGCTCCCAGTCAAACCACTTTATTTCTTTACGATATATTCTGTGATGGGCTTATACAATTCTGTGGGGGTTTCTTTATCAAAAACAAATAACAAAAAAATGGTGTTGGTTTTGGGGGGCTGGAACGGATTAAAGGAATTCTAATTCATTTCAATGGGGAATGCTGATTTCATATTCAGTAAATCAAGGTTGCCCTGCACGTTCACTGGAGATTTTTCAAAAGAACCATAACAAGCAAGAACAAATCATATTACAGTACACTATCAGTGTTTTTCATATTTTACCACTTCTGCATCTTTCATTTCCAAAAAAGAAGACACACTATTGATGTTGCCGTCAATACAAGTTTTATGGGACGAATAAAGGTTATCTTATCTTATAATGTTGTTTCTTTTAAATGTCAATGACCCTGTTCCCCTTTTCACTAAAAACAAGCGCATTGTTTTGCATTTTGTTCCCTTCATGTACAACTGCATATTGTGATGTGGATTCACCGTTCCAAACCCCAGAGGGCACCCATATAACCTCGACGTGGCTAGTGACGATGACAACAAGTTTGAGAGCCCTGCTCTAAACGGATGTTTATTTCATCTCCAATTACCCTGTCTCGCGATGGTGCTGTGAATTAAGTGCGTGGGCAGTGTGGCGGGTGTGAAAATGTGACACGTCGCTTTTGAGGATGTGATACCTGCGTTGGGGTTTCTTCTGTGGCGGCGGTGCGCGCGTCGAAGCTTCGGTGCGCGTTTTGGCTGAAGGGACAGCTGCTCGCGATCAACTCCGAGGAGGAGGAATTCGGGGTGTTGCCTTCCTATCCTCCCTCTCTCGCTCTACGCGTTCCTCACTCGCCCCGAGTGCGCCAGAGAGGGAGAGTGGGATTACGGCAGGAGTGGTGGGTCTGTCAGTTAAACGCTGCCGGCTCCCGCGAGTAGACGGGACCCCCCCTTGGAAGCGCCGCGCAGGTTCCCTACTCCCCTTTGTCTCGTTTCTTACCTGACACTTTTTAGACATGCCCGAGAGGAACCAAGCAGCCTCCAAACGTGGAATTTTGTAAAATGAGCGGCCGCGTGGTGAACGGCAAAATGCTGCAGCTCCCGGCTCCGCAGCGCCGGGGGAGGACAATGCACTTTCTGTCAAGGTAACGCATGTGAACCAACGCTCGCTGTTTTCATTATTTTTGTGGTGCTGTTTTGAAAGGCAGATTTTAATCTTTCAATCGTTAAAGTGCAAGTCGATGAACCTGCCACTGCTGCAGAAAGAGTCCGGCCGTGCATGCGTAAATGCGTAAAAACTACCGCTGCTGGGTGCTTTCCATTGTCCGGTTTGAAACACAAAAGGGTTTTATTAAAATCATTATCATATGTGCTCATATTTGTTTGTTTGTTTTTACTATAAGGACGGCCACATTTTAAAATGGTGGGCGGGTGCTTCGCTCTCTGCAGCTGACAATTATCTCCTAATCGACTAAAATGCGAGTGTGCGCGCTGCATCCCGGCTGGTTATTGTATTGTTTTAATACAAGTTCGACGATGACTAGCGCTTGAGTCAGCAGCAGGCGTGAGTTTTGCTATCGATCCCCTGCACAACCCAACCGTTTTCAACTTGAACGACTGACCTATATTTCGAACGACGCCTACGACGGCGGCGTGCTGTGCCGCCTCCTCCGCAACATCACCATGGCCAGTGCCCACGCCGTACATGCCTTTTGGGGGTGGCACCGTGATAGATGGGCCCAAGGAAGCTCTTGGTGACTGGTTATCACTTGCAAATGATGTAAAAATTGTGCAGAGATTTCATTAGTGTGGGCGTAGCTGTGGGGATGGACAGTGTTTGTCTGCATCAGGCGTCACATTTGCAAGATTTGGTGTTCGAATGTCCCCTCCGGCGTTCTCTGTGGAGTTTGCATCAGAAGTAATGGAAAATAGGGACGGCCAAATTTTATATACCGTATGTATATGTCACTATAGTGTTCAATTAATTAAATATAACTTTTAATATTGTTAAGTTTATATTTTCTTAAGGTATGGTCAGGCAGCTTTTTTTTTGGAGCACAGTTTATATACAAGCCAACTCAATGTACTTTGCACAAACAAAGTCATGTCTAAAAGCATTTAAAAACACAACAGTTAACGACATTCAGAAGCAAGTTAGAGAAAACAAAAGTACCTCACTGAAATTTCATATTTTCTGCCAAAATGAAAAGAACAAATCCATTCAGCCCAAAGCATGAAGTTAACTTTTTTGCACTAGTGGGCCACATAAAATGATGAGGCTGGCTGCATATGGCGCCCTGGCCTTGCATTTGACACCTACTGGGTGTGTCCTGCAGTTTGCACTCAGGATGTCCCCTAAAGTCAGCTGTGATAGATTTATCCACAGCCATATCAGGATAAGCACTATACAAAATGGATGGATGGACAGTTGATGGCAGTGTGCAGCTACACTGCATCATATGGAGTACCGGTTCTGATATATTCATCTCATGTTAGGAAGGAAACCAAAATATTGAAAATAAGTCTCAGTGTGATGACTCTGCAGTTGTCCATTTTGTATACGTTACTCGTTACTTAGACAGAAACACAAAGATATGCTATGCTGTACCGATTGATCGTTGCGTTTGTGCGAATGGGCAACTGACCTCTGGCGTCCTTTATCCTTTTGTTTAATCTCATTGCTGTGAAGACCGCTTACGTTGGATCGTTAGAAACATGTACGGCACACACACATGACATTCAGAGCTCCAAACACTTTCAAGTCCCACAGTGCCCCAATTTGGTGTTTGAGTTGGATGTGTGTGCCTAAACAGACTGGCTGTCAAAAGGTGGTTACACCCATTTTTAATCATTAAATATTGATTGTGAGCAATCACACCAAGATTTGAGCAAAATGATTAGCTGAAGTGAAAAGTGATCCAACATCAACTTAGTCCCCGTGTGTCTACTCAGCGTGACTTCGCCTCATGATAACCGCACATTGGAAAGCTGGTGACATCACTCATCGACACGCAAGTCCCATAAATCTTTGTAATGGCATCCATTTAAAATATAGACTGGGAGATCGTGATGTGGTCCAGGTGTGTGTCATAGCTGATGTCATTTATTTGTGTGTGTATGAGTCACAGGATAACCAGAAGGGCACATCGTCTGAGGAATTTCACAACTCACTTTTAGCAGGTGTTTAATTACAGTCACTGCGTAGTAATTAAAGCCAAGATCTGTAGGTTGGTACTGTTACTGTTATTTTAACCATACATTTCATTGACAAACATCACTCCGTCGATGGTGTTAGAGATGCAGGATCACAAATACTGTACTCCTGTTGCAGATGTTATCTATTGTGTTGATAGTGGGCTCATGGGGAAATTGGTTGTTGTGAAAACACACTTCGCTGAGTTAGATTTGGAAAAGTCAAAAGTCTCAGAGTGGTGATGACTTCTTGTCCGGAATAATCATGACTTTTTGAGCAAGACTTTGTGTAAAACGTTCTCCCAAAAGTGCAACTTACAAATCGAATTTAGTGGTTGGTATTGGCATGTGAGTATGGGAGCATTTCACTTTCTTTGTGATGTTGACACCATGTACAGCACTATGTATTCAGCAATGGTTGTTTTAAAATCCTATCCTGTAATGATAAAGTTGACTTGGGTAGCATATCGGCAATGATGCATCCTTACTCATGAGAATAAGTGTTATAGAAATGGATGGATGGCATATTGACTGATCTCTTAATCGATAAAGATTTGATTAGATTTTACTTTGTATCTTTATTTATTTTGAACAGTAAAAAATAAATACAATGAAAGTAAACACAAAGACTCATACAAAAGCTGCTGCTTGTCCTCCCCAGAGCATAACATATCTGAATGGTCTGCAAAACTAACAAATTTCACTAAATCAGAAATGTTGCATCATTTCTGTGTGAAATAAACAGTATGGGTTCCAAGAATGACCCCTGCGTAACACCACAGGTGATGTTTAGGACACGTGCTTGCCCAACCAAAAGAATGACGACAAATGACCAAATATTTTTCTCTTGGATTTTCACATGGTAGGGTAAAAGCGGGTCTGAAAAAGGCTAGCAGTGAATTAGTTAAAGAGTCATGACGTCAAATCAAACAACCAAGAAATACAATACACTTGCTGAAGAATCACAATTTGCACCCTCTTCACCATATACACATTGATCCACACCCACCTCGTGCATACTCTTACTCCAGTTGTCAAATATCTGTGATGCCTCTGAGGGAGAAATTGGATCCATTCCAAAATGTAAAGCAGTGTGAAAGAAATTCCACATCACGAATAACATCTCAGTACCTTACATCCATGCCACAAAAAACAGACTCTTAGTGCTGAGCAAGTAAGTGAGCAAAGTTACACATGGGCAACCTCAAAGGTCATTAGTGAGAGTGAAACAACTGACACTTGTTTCCTATGCTCGTACTACACATGCGCGCACACACATTTTATTGTACACAGGAGCCCATGTTCACAAACAGAGCTCATTTTCATGAGGTGGTGCCTCCCGTGGTGAGGGGGACTACCATCAAACATCAGGCAACACTGCACCGCGCACGGTTCACCGCACATGAAGGAAAAAGGCACAAGTGGAAACGCAACAACACCTAGAATATCCACTTTTGTCCCATTTCCTGTTATACTGAAATGTGTGGTAATTGGTATTTCCTTTTATGTATATATATATATGTACTACGTGTATGTATGTGCTTGCATATGTTGGAGGATTAGGGAGTGGGACCATAAAATACACACAATGGAATGTGAAGTGTGTGTTTTGAGCAGCCCCACGGCGAGGAATTCTGTAACATCTTGAAGTGGCATGAGCATTATGTATGTGCTATGGGTGACAGCAGGTGACGGGTGCATGTTCCTGGTGGGAGTGCCCTCCAGGCATGTCAGTCAACTTTCCATATGTATTCGTATGCACACACAAATGAGCTAAAACCGCACCCTGTGTGCAGTGATGCCTTGTGATACAGTGAAGTCGGCCAGTTGCTCGTGGTGCATAGCTGCAACAAGCTGTAGTTTGGAGAATTGAAACAAATTCTTCTAGAAGATTCAAGCTGCTTATTTCCATTCCCAGTCCAAGTTTGCTGTCAAACAAAATACAAAACAAAGAGCATTACACTTTATGTATTTTAAACTTTGCCTTGAAGTCCATTTATCTTAATGCTAACATATATGGCAAGTGCCTTTTACATGCTAGTGGTTAGCATCGGCAGTCATGGCTTTAGTAATCGGCTCCATGTGCAGTGTGTCAGTTTTGTCTGTGTTACTCTGTGCCCAGGTGGCCAAGGCGTACGCACAAGAAGAAACAGCACTTTATCCATTGAATTAAAACAAACAAAAATATTGGCAAAAACTGTTTAATTTGTTTTCATTTCTATTTATTGATCATTTTGTTATGACTGTGTGTTTTTATGAAATATTAGAGTACTGCTGAATAATAAAGTTTAAAAAAAAGATCCAAGTGTTTATGTTTGTACCTCAACTCCACTGGTCCACCACTTGGAAGAAATGTGGTATACTGCATTAAAAAGCGGCACCTCCCTCTCATTCATGTCACTCTTTTGCTTCCCCTTCGCTGATCCCACTGCTCGCCTGCTTTCAAACCAAAACATCCCTCTGTGTCGTTAATTCACACAGCCGTTAAGTCAGCTGACGTTCCTAGAGGGAGCCCAGAGGTAATTCTAGCCAAGGATCCAACCCTGGGCCTCCGAACACTGGGGTTCCCCTCTGTTGAACTCCTCCCCAAATCTTTCAACTACAGCTGAAGTAAGCGGGTGTTTCACGCTGAACCCCAGACGGAACTACTTAAGGAAATTATTTGAAGGACATTCCATCTTGTCTCGGGAGTGCTGTCTCACTTCTCCTTCCGCTCATCAGATAGATTTGGGGAAGAAAAAGCGTAGAAATCCCAACTTTGGGTGTCAGGAGCTACTCGGCCACTTTAGAGCTCACCAGCACCCAAACAATTTCTTCTGATCTTTTGTGAAATCGTACTCTTTGACCCATTTCGGCAGACTTTCTACTTTAAGTTAAAAAATAATCCTCTCCAATTCTTCAGATGTTAATGCTTTCATTTATGCAGAGGAGGTTAAAAGACATTGGCGCATTAAAGCCCCAAGCCGTTGATCATCCATGTGAAACTGGCAGCTTCCAGCCTTAAAACTCCGACCTGGCGTGAACATGAAGTTCAAATTCAAAGATGGATTCTCCGTGCAGTTGTGTCAACTCCTGCCTTCCATATTGGGGCTGACAGTAGATCAAGCTGACCCAGTGGGTGTCAGCTTGATTACTAGTCTCAGCCTTTTGTAGTTCCAAGAGGATTCCAAAACGTTCCTTATATGATGCTTGGGCCCTCCACTGTTTTTCATGAGTAGTTCAGAGTCAAGTCAACTTTTGGCTGCAATGGGCTGGACAAATTTCATTTGGGCACGTCTTGATGAAAGATACCCAGAGATTTACGTTGCTGTCTCCCCTCCATATTGCAAAATAGAAGCCAAAGAATTTAAATTCTTTTCTGACCATCACTCAAAATAGCCTTTTCAAAATATGTGAACTTTTCACCGATTGTAGTGCATTACCCTTTGATTATATATTTCAGTAAAATGCTTTCCCAGGGTGGCCCGGAGGTTGACTGGTTAGCGCGACGGCCCCACAGTGCAGAGGTGCAGGGTTGGCCTTCCTGTGTGGATTTTGCATGTTCTAACCGTGCCTGCGTGGGTTTTCTCCGGGTGCTCCGGTTTCCTCCAACATTCCAAAAACATGCATGGCAGGTTGATTGAACACTCTAAATTGTCCCTAGGTGTCAGTGTGAGCGCGGATGGTTGTTCGTCTCTGTGTGACCTGCGATTGTTCGGCGAACGGTTCAGGGTGTCCCCCGTCTACTGCCTGAAGACGGCTGGGATAGGCTCCAGCACCCCCCCGCCCACGTCCCTTGTGAGGACAAGAGATGGATGGATGTTTTCCCACACGCATGAGGAAAACCTAAATATCAAAATTCGCACACCTCTGACAACTCATTGACATGACCAAGGGCACGATGACCATTTTGTGCATCATGTCGTGTGCATGTTTGTGTGTACTTGAGGCTGAAATCCCTCCAGGCCATTGCTGTCAGGGTCGCACCCATCAAAGGCACAAGAGCATTTCTCCTCTTTGATGGCCACTTATGCAAGTGACGTCTTGGTTCCGATTAGGATTTACTCATAGACACACACACATACACAGGCACAAATAGACCACTTTGTGCTGAGGCCATTGTCCTACTCCCACTCTGTTGGTTGACAGAATTAGAAGTAATTAAACTCATTAACTCCGGCCTGCTCTCTAATCCCTTCTAATGCCCAAATACTGTGGCAGCGTGCTTGTCCGTGCACGTGTGTGTGCGTGTGTGCGTGTTGGTCACTTTTGTCACATTGTCTCCTGAAACACATCGTAGCATAAGCAAAGTGCAACAACTGTAATGCTGACAGGGAAATTCATTTCTCAGTTTAGCGAATACCCAAAGGCTGCGGTTTTAATTGTCCTGTGATTTACTGGAAGCGTTTAACAATACAACCCGTCTGAGAATGTGGAGTAGCGGAACAAATTAAAAGCCATTTTAATGAGTGATTTTTTTGGGGTGGGGGATCCTTTGTACACATGAGTGCCCCACACAGCCAGTCAGCAATGTGGCAACGTTTAATAGTAATTTATTAGCGATCCATGTTGGTGTTTCCTTGGCATGGACAGTTCGAAGAGAGCAGCATAATGGTTTGTGAGCAGTTCAATTGTTGCAAATCATGTAAAGTTCTGATGATAACCATACATAGCCGGTCCTGACACAGTATGTCAAGAGTTTGAAGTTTTCAAGACACATTTGTATGTGCTAGGCCTGCGCGGTACGTTTTTTACGGCCCTATATGGAGCTGCGCTGATGGATAACATGCTTGTATTGAAAGCAAAAATTGGCTATATGGTTTCTGTGAACTCAGCGCACAATTCTTAAAACAAAGAGGAAAAAAAAGCTTAAAACTGTTGATTGTTACTCACAATTAAAGATTACTGTCAAACTAAACATGAAACCAAGAGAATGACGCATTGGGCAATTTAAACAGCCACATACCTCTGTCTGAAAGGTAATGTAGACAAACACTATAGCAATAGGGGTTATTTATGCGCAACCAACCTCGGCATTTGGTCAAACAGAATGATGCACTTCCTTCGGGTTCAGGAAAGTGGCGGTAGCCCGATAGCAGAAGTCCGGGACAAGACACCAGTATAAATATAAATTGACCCCAATGTATTTTGTTTGACACAAGAAGTGCCTTGTTTGACCCTTCAAGTGCTACCAAACATGGTCAAAGTGATGTTTAGGCTTCATTCATGTTTACCTTCATCCTATCACATTGAAAAGCAAATTCCAAAAAACAGTATGCTGTATGCTATACAATTTGGGGAGCTTTTTCAATAGTGTCTCATTTTCTTCCAAATATGATTGAAAAAAAAAAAAAAAAAACGCCTAACAGGATTGTGTGTTACGCCCATACACAAGCACTACACAGATCAGTGTGTCTGTTTCCTGGCGATACCAGCTGAGGTGGTCCAAGATCTCATGTTGTTCGCCATCTGTGCACCCCATCTGAATGTACAGACTCTCTCAGCATAAACAGATAAATGGTAACACTGTATATTTGTATGTTGTATAAGATTATCTGTCATTACAATAAACAGTGCTTGGATCATACAGCAGCAGCTTTTCTGAAAATTGAGTGACTTCAGCAGCTGCCCTTTGCGTCTCAGTCGGTTGGTCGGTGCCAATCTGGCAGTGCCCTTTTTCCATTTGATTGAAAAGGCATCAGTGCAACCAGGAAGCCTTCTGATTTAGCCATTTTGGGTTAGGCCATGTGACACTGTGGATTTCATCAGGAATGGAACTTTCCTGTCCACTGTCGACGTGCCCACGAGTCTTTCCATGCATTTGCACATTCAGCCATTTTGGAGGGCACTGATTTAACTGTATATAGGCACAAACTTTTCAAATCTTAGCAGGATGCACAGGCGACGTGCGTATCTGTCATTTAACACTGTTGGTGCTCTGCAATGGATGCAAAGTGTTTTTAGAGCAATGTTACTTTCTTTCTTTCTTTTTCTATTTTTTTGTGGGGGAGGAGAGTCTGATGGTGTCTTTTGTTAACATGAACATAGCAACTGTAACAAAAGGCAAAGACCAATTTTCTAATGCATTCATTCATTTAGTTGAAACTGCTTATCAACTGCTACCAGGCGCATGATGAGTACAGATGGGAAAAGTCTAACTTTCAGCAAGAACTTATGCCACAAATCATTGCAGGCCCAGCTGTTTGGCTCACTGCAATTCGTTTCAAGACATCATGAAATTTCGGAGCGATGACGGAGAGCAGTGTAGACAGCTCTCTCACAATCAACTGAAAAAAAAGAAAATAACCTACCATGCACACTGCGATAAGCAATTATCTTAACAGCTTGTATTGTGGAGGAATAAAGAGGCTTGTCAATGAAAGAAAACTATTTAGTTGAACAAATACTCAAGCAAAGAATATGGCGAGTCTATCTGTCCTCTGTGCAGACAGGAACAACTGTTGGCCATTAATCTGCAAAATTGGAAACGCAGCAAAACCATTTCAAATAATCCTCGGTTGTCACTTTTGACAGTATGTACAGCTGAAATCAAATCAAGCTTTCATGGGAAAGTAAATGGCAAATATATGGCAAAAGATTCAACCGAAAAGACTTGCTGCCTTCATTATTTAATGTCATTTCATCAGCCAAAAGCAACCGTCATCATGCTAATGAAAGTGAAGTCAAATTCCGTCAGAGAAAGGATGTTTAGTTTCTATTTACAGCCTGGACAGCTCTGCTTTGAATCATTGTTCATGACAGTGTTTCTCTGCAGCCATGGCCTCCCTAACAGCCTGCCACATGCATAGTTAAAGATAATTTGCAGTAAATGTTAAATGTTATTCTAACAATTCCAATCCAACAGAACAAGGTAACGTTGTTACCACCTTGAGACATTAGTGTGAACTCTTTGGCAGCCTAAAGCCGTTTGGGATTCATTAGCATCCTTGTTAATGGCTTGGGTTGACACTTTAATGTTCTTGTTAAATGGTTTCATGCATGCAGTGTTGTTAATCCCATCTTTGCATGGCATTGCAAAGGGATTTTCCTTGAAGTACTGTGGCGCCTTGACATTCGAGTGACTCCGTTTATTAGCTTTCTGAGAAACGAGCCGTTGTTCGCAAATACCGGTTGTGAACAATTCATCAAAAAGAGGCTTCAAGCTATTTAATGCCACTCCCACTTGAGGTTGACTGTCAAACTACATTTAAAACAAACACAGTTGCACCTTGTGTATTTAAAACAGCCAAATTATCCGAAGAAAGGCACTGCTAGCTTAAAGCTAACGCTAATTAGCATCTAATTTTGCAGTGCTTTGAGTTTTCAGTATCGGATAGAACTCAAATAGCCTGCAAATATGTCGGCAGACAACATACAATAACAGTTCACTTCAGTGGAAGCATCCGGAGAAGATGAGAAAGTTCCCCATGTGTCATCAAGAGCACGAGTCATCGCGCTTTTTCTATTTTTAGGCTTGCCTTTTAAAACTTTTTCTTCAGCCCTAATTTTTTTTCTTCTTCTTTTTCGAGCATGCTCGTGTTTTCGATGTGCTTTTGTCGAGTCTTGCAGCAGTGATCTTTTTTGGTAGCTGGCTGTTGCTTGTTGGCAGTTATGGATTGATATCAGCTCTTGGCAGGAAAATGAAATTCCTTTACAGCATGTCACAAAAAGTCCAGTCATAGGAAGCATAAGATGTTTATCGTGTAAGGATTTTGTTGAATTTCCCGTTTTCGGCTCACGGAGTGAAGAAGAGTGTCGTATGGAAAACGTATTAGAATTCTTTTGTGCGGATCAAAGATGAAGGCACTTGGAACTGCTGATGCTTTGTGCACGTCGCTGAACTTATGTCAACAATCAAATTCTGGTGTATTTTTGTTTCATTGATGCAGCCTGGTTCAAACTAAATTGAATCATATGTACGGTAATGTAAAATCACAATAATACTTTTAAAAATACACTTGTCTAGTGGTTTTATAGCCAAAGATGCTCTACATATGTGTGCGGAAAAAAACCAAGGTAAAACGTGTATTGCACAGTAAAAGCACAACAGCACAGGTGAGTAGTAACTATCAGCTACATTCGCTCCATTTACTTAGAGTAAGTCACTTTGATAAATTGTACTAATCTTACGGCCACATTGAACGTCATTCTGCTTGCAAATTTTTTTGAAAAAAATCTTATAATTTCTTGCTTGTGTGCACTACTTGTTTTGGTTTGTCAGGGAGAACCTGCCGGTGTCACTTGACTCTGTTCCACCAATCCCACGGAGCCACAGAGCTACTCATGAGATTTTACTTTATTCACCAATCAAATCAGGCAGTCACATGATCGCACACAAGGTCTACGTGGCGCCATCTGTCTGCCTAAAAATGTCCTCATTTCAGCCCACAAGAACTTAATTTCAACCTTGTGTTGTAAACAAAGGAAATTAAGTTCAGATCATTTCTTGTGGAAATGATTCATTTTTAAATTATTTTAGCAGGATTTAATTTATAATTGTTTTTATTAAAGTACCATAGTTGGAAAATATCTAAATATGTATATTCCTACTGTATATTTTCGTCTCCTTGACGTGCATGTTCTGATTACAAAAGAAAAATAATGAAGCAGAACTTACTCACCAGTTACTCTGGACTTAATTTTTTCCACTGAACACCTACTCTGACCCAAGTCATTATTTGGAGGACTACTTTTTACTGAAGTTATATTATTAAGTAACTTTAGATTTGGCTCTTAGATCCCCCTTTAGCTCACAGTAAGGGAAGGGGATTCACCAGTTATCACGCACACAATGTTTTTGGTTTAGTCGTTATTTGCTCATCCATATTATCCTGGCGATGCCTGCTGTTGTTTGACTTTGTCTCCGAGTTCAGTTGAGTGGCACAACCCAGCTCAGTCAGTGTTTGTCTATTTGCTCTGAATAAACATGTATTGCTTCATACATCTGGCGCTGGTGTCGGAGTGTTGATGAACCACAGCTGCACATCCCTCCTGGAGGTTTATCCTCCAGCAGCGAGGGTGTCCAATGAGGAAAGAATGACATATTCGTGTCTTGGGAAAGACTCTGAGGGTCGTTCAACAGTAATACTGTATCGCACAGTGGGGACTTTGGCACGAACAGCACAACATGAAGAGAAGCGACTTCAGTTCCTCGCTCAAGAAGTCTGGCGCAACCTAAACTGGAAACAGACCATGACACCATCATTCAACAAGCAAATACGGCAATCCAAAATCAACCCCATACTACCTACTTGGAATTTGGAAAGAGCAATTCCTTCCAAAATTGTGTGTAAATGTATGCTATTGCGCAATGTTAGCAATGATGGCAAAAATAGGTAATGTAACACTTTCAGATTAGAAATCCTGTTTACTCTTTTTGTGTCAAAGATATTCGCAGGCCAGACAGGACATGCTTTGCCCCTTTTTCTCCCAATGGTTGTCATCAAGCACCCCCAGGCTGCGGGGTGACCCATACAGGCACCCAACCGGAAGGCACTCTATTCCGCCCCATCTTCCCTTGTATTACAGCACTGTATATCCATGACCTTATTAGGTCACCCCCACTCTTTACTATAAGAGCAATCTAACCTAATGACGCAAATGAGGGCACATCCTCCGAAATGTGACCCACTTTATGTAACCAAGCAGACAGTTCTCCACATATACCATGCTGCACTTTATTGAGTATCTATTTTTTTTGCTCTTCATCTTTGCAGTCACCATTTTGAAATACGTGGCGGATTTTTTTTTTCCATCCTGCTCATGTCGAGATTGTGGCAGCAGTTTATTTGGAGAGGAAGCAAACAGTTGTCCTAGCACAGTGCCAGTAATTGTGGATTGTGGATGCAATAGTGAGCATATTCAGCACTCATATATATATCCATATATATATATATATATATATATATATATATATATATATATATATATATATATATATATATATATATATCCATATATATATCATATCATATATATATCATTTGTGCTATTTTTATGCACGTAGGCCGAGATTATTTTGACTTTAAGTGTGGCCCTGTCTGCAGTGCTAGCAGGGTGAAAGTTGGAAGCTTTGTGTCTGCAGAACAGTGAGCCGCAATGTCTGTGAATTTTTCATCAAAGACAAATTGCAAGACATTGAGCCAAGTGATTTTCTGGTGTAGCTGAGCTTGCGAAGCTTTGCAAGAATGTTATTTAGCACAACAAAGCAAGCAAATTGCTCCAAACCACTTGGAGGATAATACAAGGGACAACTACTTCTGTCGACTCTTATTAAATTGTTCAAAATGCGGGAAAGCAAATTTTTGCATTAGCTAAGCTTAAAATTGTTTGTTAATAGTACGGCTGCCTATGTGATGCATTTTAGTATTTTGTTGTTTGTTTCTTTTTCTTTTATGACTACCTTGCTGCAGGTGTATATCTGTATCTTATTTTCTCTTTTATATTGGGTATTTTGTTTGTCTATGCCTGGGCCTCAATTCTGTAATAAAGCAATTAATGCGTTAAAAAAAAAAAACATCCACATTCAGTACGTATTTAGATTCTGAAAAGCTAAACTGAGCTTCATCAAAGCACACCACCACCTGGCCAGATGATGATAGAGTACCAAATTATTCAGATTGCTGAGATTCAGCAAAAGGTTCAGTTTTACAGGTTTGCCAATGGTGAATCGGGAATCAGTGAGGCTGAACTATACAGTGATGTCAAAGGTCGTTCAATGATGTACCCTAGATAGGACATGTCCGCCGAATGTAACAGGAACATATTTTAAGAACAAGAAAGCTACACGCAAATATCGACATCCCCTGACCAGCCTTTTCTTTCTGTCTTCTAGCTGGGATGAGAGCAGCTCCATCAGCAGCGGCCTGAGCGACGGCTCCGACAATCTGAGTTCCGAAGAGTTCATCACAAGCCCCACCCTCAACTCACTTCCAACCACCCCTATTGGCTCCCGCAGAAACTCAGCCATTGTGGTACGTGTTGCATGCTCACGCTCGAATACACGCGCACGCCCTCACACAGTCAATCTCTTTGTTAGTATTGCTGAAGGTGTTAATCCGCCAAAGTGCTGATTAATGCTTGATTTACTTGGCGCATGTACTTACTGAACACCCACTTCTTCGCAGAAGCAGCAGCAGGTAGCAGAGCTCAGACACAAAGCCTCATTAAGCATTCTGCGCACACACTCATCTGTAGTGGTTAATGTGTTACACACCCATTTTGGGCGGGATTGGACTGTCACTTATATCATTTGACAATTGCGCGGAATGAATGTTTGAGCCTGTGACACATTCCGTCCAATTCGGCCAGTGGTTTAATACAATGTAGTGTGCTGAAAGGTAATGCGGTCATGCTCAGTTTAGATTGGCAACATGCATCACTGTAAGTGTCAATTGATATTTGATTTGATTTGATTTGACTTTTTATTAGGTCTATCTATAATATAAATATTAATATTTCCAAGATTTGGTATGCAAATGATTAGAAACTCTTTTCAGTGTGATGCTGCTGTTGAACTCCAAAATAGCCAGTCACCGAAGTCCGCTGTGGTGTTCAGAAGCTGCAGTAGGGATGTGATGGGACTTAATCCTTCTCCCGCTGTACGCCAATACTGCCATTGTGTGATGTGGGTTAAACCTCCACAGTGTGGAGAGCTGTAGTGGGAGGGAGCTAGAATGAAGCACAGGAGAACAAGAATTGGTGTAACCATAGCAACAGTACTGCAGGGATGCTGAGAGTGCGGCTCTTTGTCTTACGCTGTACGTGAAGGACGGTACGCTGTACGTGAAGGACTCACACACAAACAGGGGGCCATCTGCGGTACAGCATCCGGGCCAGTGAGCCAGAAGAACCTACAGGGCGTCTCCCTCCATGCCTCGTTGCTAGAGTCATGGAAACCATTGCCCCCTATGGCACCTGTACCATGGCAACCGAGCATCGCATCATCATGTGCCCCATATTGTCTGATAGAAACACAACTCGCTGTATTCTAAGATGATACGTCTCTTCAACGATCCCCATTTGTTTTGTCTGTAAAATGTGTTTTGAATCTCTAACTGAACTTTGTCATTCCGCACAGCCGACAGGATAAGGGAAAGAAATTGAAGAAAGTGGGACAAAGGGTGGAGGGATATGAGGTCATGGCAATTATATTTAAAGGAAAATAGGAGCTCTATTGACAGAAAAGGTGGATTTGCGGATTTCTACGTTAGGACGCGAGTGTGTGTGTGTGTGTGTGTGTGTGTGCGCGTGCGCGCGCGTGCGCGCGTTACTTCTGTCTTCCCGTGGGGTCTAGTGCTTTTTAATAAAAACAGGATTCCAGGCTGAGTCCATGTGAGAGCAGCCGGTTGCATCTGTTTGAACTGTCACAGACATTCGCGCACGCATGCAAACAACACCTACAGCGCTTTGTCAGATGCAGAGCGTGTGAATGTGAGCACTCATTGGAAACCGCACATTTCCATCCTTGGGTGACCTCTCTTGTCTTAACATGAACTGTCATGGTGAGCAGGCAAACCTTTGCTTCATGTTTCTTATCGTTGTAAGGTTGATTGCCACCCGACTTGTTAAACCAGAAGTACGACCACGCATCCGTTATAAATGACACCTGCTGCCCGGGGAGCTTTCTGCTGCCTGAGGTTGTTTTCAGATGCATGGAGCACATTTGTGACTTTGGAAAATACCTGTCTTCGCTTCAGTATCAATTTCTACCCGGATGTTTTTCAAACATGCAGCGAATATAAAAACTCTACACACCCCTGTTCCAACGCCATGTGGTTGTGATTCAGGTTTTGTTTTGAAAAACAAGATTTCGCTTGAGAGATTTTGGTCTGCTCTAAAGAAAGCAAAGTTGAACTTGGTGCCATTTTCTCAGAACTTCAAATCTATAAATTCTACTCTGTCTGTGTTTTCTGTTTTTCTCAAGCTGCCGTGACTCCCTTGAAGCTGTGAAAGCAGATGAGCATGACCATTATGTCATTATAGTTAACCGCGGCATACTCAAGCTGCGTTTCAGTCATAAATGCAGTAATAAGACTATTGCAGTCATTAAGAGCAGCCTTTCCCAACATCACTGGCACCCATTTTGCATCAGAAAAATATCACGTTACACCAACAAACAAAAATACTGAAATCACGCAGTTCTCACAAATTAACTTTCTCATTGTGAAATCTGGGCGGCCCTGTATCCAGTGGTTAGCGCGTCGGCTTCACAGTGCAGAGGTACCGGGTTCGATTCCAGCTCCGGCCTCCCTGTGTGGAGTTTGCATGTTCTCCCCGGGCTTGCGTGGGTTTTCTCCGGGTGCTCCAGTTTCCTCCCACATTCCAAAGACATGCATGGCAGGCTGATTGAGCACCCTAAATTGTCACTAGGTGTGAGTGTGAGCGTGGGTGGTTGTTCGTCTCTGTGTGCCCTGCGATTGGCTGGCAACCGATTCAGGGTGTCCCCCGCCTAGGCTCCAGCACCTCCCGCGACCCTAGTGAGGATCAAGCGGTTCGGAAGATGAATGAATTGTGAAATCTGGGCCCGTCCAATCAAGCACAAATCTGGACACTACGACGGTATGAATGGCAGCATTGGAATATGGAGGCTTATTGCATCTTCTGCCATCTAATTAAGAAGCATTTTAATGTTCTGCCTGTCCCAATATGATGTAGAGGTAAGACCGGGCCGCCCGAACCCGAATTTCGGGCCTAAAATGATCAATCATTGCTTCGGGTTCGGGTCTGGTCGGGTCGGGTTTCTCTCTCGCTGACTTTTTTTTTTTTCGAGGCCGTGAATTGTTTTGGCCACGAGAGACCGTGGTTAGCAAAAAAAAAAACCCAGAAGTCGCCTCATCACAACACGTACTGTACAAAACTCTTGCAATAACAATTCAAAGAACTCCTTCCTGTCTCTGTCCCGTCAGTGTTGGTCTTTGTCTCTCTGCTTCTCTCTCTTAAAGTGCCGTGATAGATTCTTAAGGACATACAGCTGCTGTGGTTTACGGCCCAATTTTCAACCCGTCAAAATGACGGACGGCCTTAAATATTCCCCGTCCACTCTTAAAAAAATCCATCAATGATGGGAAATTGTCGGTTAATGTAACCTCTTCAGAAACAGAAACAGAAATATAAGAGATGTAAATGTCGGGTTTGCTTCGGGCCTGGGCCTGCATATCAAGTTAAGTGATCGGGCTCGGGCCGGGTCGGGTTTCAATAACCTCAGGCCCGGTCGGGTCGGGCTCGATTTTTTAGGACCGATCTTAGCTCTAATATGATGGTGGCATAATTAGATTAAAATAGATGTGGTTGGAATGAGTTAATGGCAATATTCAAACAGATTTACTCTCATTGGATTTAGTCCAACGGCACACTTAATATCTCATAGCACCCCGGTTGAGAGTCACACTATTTTAGCAATATACACTGGAAAAAAAAATGGTGTGTTGAATTTACTCAGTTTTAGTTCATCAAGTGGTTGCACGATAGGAAATCATTCTGGATCCAGATCCATTTTTTGAAGTACATATTGTCTACTTAAAGAATGTTTCTGAATCCAGATGATTTTGTTTCGTGCACCCACATTTGACAAAAACCTTTTTCAGTGTACCCACACAATCATGTCTGACTTTTGATGTCAATATTTGTTAATACAGTCTACGTCTTTCTAGATGCGCACAGATGCAGAGAAAAGGTCTCTGGTGGAGAGTGGACTTTCGTGGGACAGTGACAATTCCAAACCCAGCCGGAAGAGTCTGGGCAGCAGCACCTACGATACAGGAAGCCTCAAGTCCGAGTCAGACAATAAATGGAAAAAATCGAGGCCGCTGGTGGACGGTCATGAAGGAGGAAAGGGTGAACTGAAGAAACCTCAGACGCTGGGTCATGGCTCACATGCCTTGAAGAAGGGAAGAAACCCACCGGTGGGAGTCACCTCCCCCATCACGCACGCACCTCAGAGTGGGCTGAAAGTAGCAGGTGAGGTCACAGTTGCACTCCTTGAGGTGCTCCGTTTTGCGTGATTTTTGATAAGGTGATAAATAAGCGGCACACTGACACATGGTTCTGGCCTTAGTATTCTCTGTCTCACTCCCACACTTAGTGACAGACACACTCGCTGCCTTTGTGTGCGCGCATTCGCCCACAGCTGCAGCCCGCCCTCTGGGCCTTTAGTGAGTGGTGCCGTGTATCAAACGCCCATTGCCACCCACTCGCTTCCTGCCAGCCAGCCAACCACACACGCACGCACGCACGTACTGAAAAACATTTTTTTTTTAATTCTACCCATTTCCTTTCCTTTAATTTGTGAGCTTGCTGTTGAACTGTTCCAAAATAAATGCATGGAACATTTGAAATATTGCCAAGCGTAAAAAGTGTCACCCATCATGCTACTGTAAAGATGAACACACTCAGAGTTTGCCTAAAAGTCGGACAATGGTGGGGATTGTGCAGCTCCTTCTCAAGCGTGCCATCTTTGTGCTGTTTGTTACGTTAGGGCACGCGCATGCACACCCTATACACACAATCATATGACAGGATATTAGCCACGGTGGTGTGTGCCAGTCTACATCAGCAATGGCTATATAAACAGTTCTTTCTCTCTCCTGCGATTGAATAACCATGAACTGAGCTGACCATCTGCAAAGTTTTGTACCAGCTTATATATGTACAGTGTATGGCTGGCACTGTCACGATCGTTATGAATAATTCAGATTTATTCCAGATTTTAAACAGACTTTAATGCCTGTTGTCATTGTTCTCAGAAGAAGACAAGAAAAATGTATGAAGATTCTGGACGATTTTGTGGAATTGATTGGGCGCTATTTGGCTGCCAGCACTTGATGATTTAATCACAGTCATTATTTTCCCTTCAGCTATTTTCTCTCCAGAGTACAATCGGGAACACATAAATGCCCAACCTGGTAAATATAGTGTTTCAAAGTGGATTTTGCGATGTTTAAAAAGGAAATATTCCCAAAAAGCAATCGTGTCCTCATTTGTCTCCCTGTCTTATTGTTAGTTTTTGTAGAATGTCGCCAATAAACGGACTGGCATGTGGCAATGAACTAAAATAACCAAGTCAAGATTAGGTATTCAACTAGTGTGTGGCACAAACTGTCACTGTTAGTTTTGAGCGATTTCTGCTTTTTAAGCAGATCAATGTATAACACCAGGTACACAGGAAAGACTGCTGCAAGTAATAATGTAATATTCTTCTTTTGTCATAAGCGTGTTTTCTTATTAAGTTGTGTGCACTGTGCCCACCGCTGGTGCCAATAAACCCGGCTTTAATTCAATCTCAAAATGTATATCTATTCCCTAATTCTGTCCGAAACGTTACTCTTACTGCAAGTGTAACCCAGTGGTTGTTCAATAGATTACATTTGTGACTCTACAGCACATAAAGCCATTTTTTACATTCATAGAAGAATTGAAAAACGTGATGAGACATATTGCTAGGAGCGCCAATAACTGGGAAATGTGTGTGTGTGTGGGGGGGGGGGGGTGTTATAATACCATTAAGTGACTCCAGATGGCCCACGGCTGCACGCCGGTGGGTCTCATTCAACAGCAGTTCTTTGAGTGTGTTAATGTCTTGTATATAAACCTCTATAACAACTCCCATTGCATACAAAATTAAAAGCATGAGTATTGTGAGCGTTCACTAGTGTGGCCAATGCTCGCGAGTGTGTAGTTCTCTCACTGACTCCTAAACATATTTTGCCCATAGTCACTTTTGTTAGTCTCACTAATTTGCCAATAGGGATACACGTGGGGCTGAATCGTGTGCAGAGTAACTTGCCTTCAGCTTTCGTGTCAACAACAAAGCGGTTTCGTTTCACAGCGTTCCATGGACTTTAGTGGCCGCAGACACGCTTTGCTAATGTGAACAGCAGTTTTCCACATCCAGATCACCGCAGCTGTGACACACACACACAGACGCACATTCACATGACAGGAAAGCAAGAGAAAACGTTTTGGGGTTTTTTTTTTTTAAGTTGATCAGAATGGAAAAGAGGAGTAAGTGTACGATAAGCAAAGCTGAAGCTGGCTGTGAGTCAGGCCTATGCGTCGTCTGTCTGCTCAGGCGGGCCTTTGGTTTCATCAGTAGACAGACTTGTAGGTGTTCAGATAAAACATCTTCATATGGTTTGCTTGGGCTTATTCGGCATGAGAGACATTTTTAAGGAATTTGTCTTTCTTTTTTTTTCCCCCTCTAGGTACAGTGAAGACAGATGGAAAGCCAACAGATAAATCTCGATTAGCCGTGAAAAACTCCAGTCTACAGCGCTCTTCTTCTGATGCCGGGAAAGACCAGCGCAATGGGACTGGTTCTTGCGAGCAACGTAAACCTCCATCCGGTCTTGCCAAACCGTCTACAGGAGGGAACTTTGGTTTCAAAAAGCCCACCCAAAATAATACCAGTTCACCCGCTGTGAGTGCAGGTGGCAACATTCCCAAGACATCTGGTATTCCAGTCAAACCAGCAGCAGGTGGACGTAAGACAAGTCTGGATGTCTCCAACAGTGACCCGAGTGGATTTTTGTCTCCAAATGCTAGGACGTCCCTTCAGTACCGCTCTTTGCCCCGCCCGGCCAAGACAAGTACCTTGACCCTAACCCGGCCGAGCTCAGCACGTCCGGTCAGCAGCACCGTGGACGTAGGCTCCGGGATGACCAAATTCTCTGGCACGGCCCTCCAGGGCCCGAGGCTCAAAGAGCAGCCCGGACTCACTCCTGGAACAGTAGGACTAAGTAAAACGGGCGGTCGGGGGATCCCGAGTCCTGTCAATCAGACGGACAGAGAGAAGGAGAAGGAGCGAGCCAAAGCTAAAGCTGTCGTGTCAGACTCGGAGTGTGGAGGTGGCTCCCTGAAGGGCAGTCGAGCACAGACTGCTGCAGAGAACGGAGGGAGGCTGCAGGGGCTCAGAGCTCCCAGTAGCAAGTGCAAAGATCTCCCATCAGCGAACACACACCGGTGCGTGAGGTGCTTTTTATTCTCTACCAGTGATTCCCAACCACTCTTCTACAACAGGTGTTTGTAAAATGGTCCAATTTCTTTTCAGTGGTAAAAATTACACTGGTCAACAGCAACAGTGTCAACCTGATAACTTATCATGTTATCAGGTTAACCGGGTGCATGAAAGGGTTAATCCGAGCTGGCTCTGTCCCTAAATGTATTTTCCTTTTTTTCCTAGCAGTTGTCCTCACTTTTTGAGATGGTTTTAATATTTGGTTTTGAAATTTAACCGAGAAATGCTTGCACAGTACGGATTTTACCATTTGTTGTTCTTTATAGCTATGACATTTCAAAAATTAAATCTACCTGTTGGTGAAGGTAACTCTGAATTCATGAATATTAATAAATATATTAAAATATTACAGATGATATTATTGTTTTTTTATTATTAAGAGCTATAGATTAAAAAAAAGCAGGGAAAATTCTGAATCAGCACAAAGAACTGAATGAAAAACGTTTACCCGCATCTGATTTCAACATTTGATCAGGATTTGTTTGTTTAATTAATTTCGTACATATAATGTGTATATTCTCATCTAGCTATGCTAGCAATCTGTCGTGACAGATAAAATATTCCTCCATATGGCAGAAAGTACAATGATCCTGTCCACCTGTTTTGAAAAGCTTTGTGGTCCACTCATCTGTGCCTCTTATTTCCCACCAAATAAGTACAGTAAATCTGTGAGCAAATTGTGATCCAGTTCTCAGAAAATATGACCATTTATTTTTGTTCTCTGTATGTAGGCTTTCTGGCACACGCAGCCTGCCGAAACCTCCGTCAGTTTCCCATATCGACAAGATGAACTCTAGCAACCTGGAGGTCATTGAGGCTCAGAACTCCCTGCCTCCAAAGATTCCTCCTTATTCAAAGCTTCAAGAACTCACCAGTTCCGCAAGCCCCTGCCTTACCCCCAGCCCGGCCCCTTTGCTCAATGTCAACTCTTCAGCTTGCTTCTCGAGCTCAGGGATCGGCTTGGGGCCTCGGCAAGTTACTTCTCTCGGGGTGGAGGCGAGCGCCAGGAGCACCTCTCCCTTGCTCTACCCTCGCATGTCTGGTCTGCATCGCAGCATGGAGTCCCTGCCTTTGCAGATGAGCGTAGCTTCAGAGCCGCAGCAGAGGGGCCGTGAAAAGTCGGTGAGGTGCTACAACACGAGTGAGTCCAGAGACAACAGTCGACATGAGAACAGAGGCCCTCCCGCTGGCTGGAGCTCTGGGAGTAAAGTTCTGACAGAGACAGAAAGGTGAGACTAAACTAACTAAATGAAGGCACCGTGCATGTCTTTGTATTCATTTACCATAATTATTCTGTTCCGTAATGTGTTCAAGAGATTACCTGTGAAACTGCCCATGGAACTCCCCCTAATATAAACAAAGAATATTAAATCGAGATGTGCTGGTTTGTCATCAAAGGTGGTTAATGACAACCTCAAAAGGGGCTTTCCATGTCAATTTACCCCCGCAAAATATCTGAAAATTTTAACCAAGCAGATTTTAATTTTAATCACACATGCTGTAGCTGTTGATAGGGATGGCACAACATACCTGCTATGTGAAGATTAACCCCATAGTTCCTAAAATCTAAGTGTTCAAACCATGGAGGCCGCGCCCCTTTTAGTTGAAGATGTACAAATTTGGTGAGCTTTAGCTCCCAAAGCCCTGCTCCAATTGATTCAAAATTAGGGATTCAGAGAAAAGGATCAGTTAGACAGTGGGCGTTTTTGTGCCTGGGCAATGGACTAATCTAGCGTGTTTGTGAATTTCTCTGGGCGTTGCTGCCTCACCCCCCAGCACATCTGCAAATTGACTTGCAAAAAGTACACTCGATTTTCAACTTCTCAAAAGTAGGTTTATTTTGCAGTGCAGGTGATTTAACGTGATTTAAGTGTATTTAATCGAGGCACAGGAAGACAGATTTGGCGCTCTGCAGACGTGTGTGCTGCACATCACCGGATTTCATTGTGAAATATGACACCAGCGTGGGACATTCCCTTTGAATCATTGTAGAAATCTGTGTGTTGGGGGGGTCCATCCACATGAGTGATTTGACATGGAATGACCCTAAATCATCACTCGTGGCCTGGTTTCAATGTTGTCGCTTTCCCAGTGTAGTCATAGTTACTGATTAAATCCAATTGACTTCTAGCTTGACCGTGTCTTCCGTACTGCCTGCCCGCTGAAATAATGTCGTTGTTTGATCCCCACAGTTCTCAGAGGGACAGAAACACTCTGCCAAAGAAAGGTGTAAGGTAAGCAAATACATGTACACACATGCGTGTGTGCTGCTTGCAAAATAAAACCACCAAGAATGTTTTTAAATGGATTTACCTGTACTGCATTTCACAAATGTTGGTGTACCTTGAAACAATTAGCGCTACCTTTGTCCTCTATCCGTGTAGTTTCAGCAGTGCCTCCCAAGTTGAGTTTGATGGAAAGGAGAAAGGAGAGAGGAGACACTCTCATACTATTCTGAGCATAACTGACTCACTCACTCTTCCAATGGTGTCCTCGCCCACGTCCTTGCCCCGCTCCTCCATTAGCCATGCAGGTGTGTCAAGTCACTTTAATTTGGACATATTTATACTCAGCAACCACCTGCGCAATGCCAGATTGACCTCAGAAGCTCCATGAAAAATTGTGGTGCCTTCGTAACAATAGAAATGCCCGGTTTTGATCGAAATTGTTAGAATGGTAATCAAAAAGCATTTTTTTCAGAGTTACAAGATGTAATTTCATTGTAATTAATTGAGTTGCCTTATTTACTTAGACAAGTAGGAAAAATATTGCTAACAGTCCTCAAGATGATCCCATCCAGTTGTACTCCACAGTCAACTATGAAACCACAATATCAAGTTATTCCGTGAATACCTCTCAACATAAAAACTCACTGAGAGTGCATATACTGTCAAGCATTGCCATTGTCGCATTTGGATGTGACCATCCCCCTACTTGCACCTTGCCAGCGCCAAGCCCGCTTGGTGGACCTCCAAGGATGACTCGATCCAACAGCATCCCCACACAAGACACGTCCACTGAGCTGTACGGGGCGTCTCCGCTTGGTAGCACGTTATCGCTGGCTGAGCGCCCCCGCAGTTTAGCAATGGCTCGCTCCGGATCCTTCAGGGACAAGGAGCTGAATGATGAAGGTAAGACAACAGAATGATGTCGTTGTGTACATCACTTGGGAAAAAATTGGGGAAATTCAGTTTTTTGGGGGGTGTCAGCACAAAACGAAAATACGTTGTAACCTTTACAGGTGAAATTTGACCTTTTCTTTAAAAACAAAAATAAATAAAATTGAATGTGCATGTTTCGCTGTTTTTGCACTGCTGTTCTCTAACAAGAAGCTGACTAGTAAACTTGACAGTCAGTGACAGCTCTAGCTTCAATAGTCCCTGGCGCAAGACGCCCCCTCCCCCCTTGGGTGTCCACTACCCATTTATCTCTGGGTGACTGCGAGGGGGGGGGGCAAATTACCCAAATGCAGCCACACATATTGCACATACCAGAAATGGTCACTGCCTGTAAAGCTTATAGCGCATTTTATCGGTTCATCTAAAAATTTCACTTGAAATTCAAATATCTCACCCTCTCTCCAATCGTCTTGCTTTTGTGCGTTCAGTTCATGGATCTGTGATCTCCTTGGCATCCAACGCCTCGTCTAGCTACTCGTCGGTGAGTGGGAATGCCATTCAGTCACAGGTAGCTACATATTAGTCCCTTCTTCTTCTTCTTCTTCTTCTTCCTCTTCTTCTTCTTGCTCTCCCTGTCCTCACTTTCTTCCGTCACAGACGTCCCTTCTTTTGTCTAACATCTCAACTTTTCTTCCCACTGCATCCAAAGGCAGAGGAAAGGATACAGGGAGAGGTGCGTGGTGTTTCCGCTGCTCTGTCACCTTCCTTCCCTGAAGAAATCTGTCACTCATTCCAAACACCCTTCTCATTGAAATTCTGTTTGTGGAACATGAGCCAAATTCAGCAAACCTCTTTTCTCTTCAGCAAATCCGGAAGCTGAGGAGAGAACTGGAGTCTTCCCAAGAGAAGGTGTCAAACTTGACCACTCAGCTGTCAGCCAACGTAAGTGAGCCTCAAGATGAATCCGACTCCATTTGAATAGTGAAATTAAGTCTACCATGTATCACACATTTTCAAGAGATTTAGCCACCTGAGTTTAGTATTGACACTGTAAAAAACAACTTGTATTTCTTGGGGCGCTAAAACAGTTATTCAAATTGGAATAACTTTAAAATATACATTTATGGCAACACTGTTAGTGAGCACAACATAACAAGCAACTTTTTGCTTTTTGTTAGATTGCCCAACTCAAATAGTTTATCGAGGTTTGTTGCCTTGAGGTTTTGAGTTCAGCCACCAAATTCATTTTGGTGTTGAAGCTCAGTACAGTATTTCTGACTTGAGCGCATTAGCCATAAAACAACCTTTTTTATCTCTTTAGTCTCTCTCTTTCTCGTTCTCTCTCAATATACATATGACAAATAAACTCTAATTAACTGAAATCGAATAATTAATCGACCATGTACATACTCATCCACACGGCGAATTCTGCATTCGCCTTTCAGGATCTCATCAATGTATTGAAAATAATGGCTAGAACTTTGTGATGAATCCACCGTGATCCAAGTACATCACATAAGAAGATCATGAACCTTGTAGGACAAAACAGTGTAGCATCAGTCGATGCCCAAGCCACGCATCATGATAGTGCTGCCATGAGAAACGCTGACCTTGTTTAGTTGTGAGGGAGGGCGTGTTGGTTGACGGTTTTAGTGTTTTGCAAAACAGCTACAGTGTGTCATGGGTGAAAATTCTTGATGGCGGTATTCTGATTAGGATTGTGATTCTTGTTTTTTTGTTTTTTTTCCCCGAACAGGCCAATCTGGTGGCCGCCTTTGAGCAAAGTCTTGCCATGATGACAACCCGACTGCAGAGCCTGTCATTAAGTCACAATCAGAAGGTACCCACATAACACTTGAACACACACGAGCTTGAATCCCAGCTGCATTTCATCACGGAGCCGGTGTTCTCCGCACTCGGTTTCTTTGCCGTGGTGCAGCGAGGTGACTTTAATGACAGCCTGCGGCGAGGAGGAATGCGCCTTTGAGGCCCTCGCCGCGGCTGCACTGTGACTTGGGATCAGCGTAGTCCGAGAAGGGGATCAGTGAAAGAAAAAGCACAGTCAAGCCTCGATCAGTTTGCGTGTGCACATCACATTCCGACATTGTCCTACCCTCCTATCGCATTAAGTGTGAATGAAGCGATCCGAGCTGGAGGGGCTTGTCCACTGTGTGTTTAAATGTGAGGAGTCTCTCGCGGCGTTTCATGCCTTGCTGCTTCCGCTGAAAAGGCTCGTCTAGACTGCTCCAGAACGAGCTTTTGATGTTGGTGCCGGCGCGATGACCTGTGCAGCCCAGTCAGGAGTACGGTCTCTTTAACCTTGAGGAGATGGGTCAGATGCAGGTTTAGAGTGCACTATGGAGGACATAAGCACACAATAAGCAGCACTGTATGGGGCTTGACTTTTTGTCGCTTTGAAGTACCGTAGTCACGTTTTCAGGATCAAGCCTCGCTTCACACTGTTTTTTTTTTCTACAATAAAAACACCAGACATTCCTCCTCCTCGACAGAAATCCTTTTCTTTCTGTGCAGGACACTGAGTTGATGGAGTTGCGTGAGACCATCGAAGCTCTGAAGGCCAAAAATGATGAAGCGCAGGCCGTCATACACGTAGCCTTAAACCACCCAGATAACGATAAAGGTGAAGAAATCAACCTCGTGATTCCGTTGACTTCCTCTGCCATTTTGAACACCTGCCTGATGATGACCGCTTTTCCCCTCGTTTTCCTTAGAGTTGCGTATTCGTCGCCAGAACTCGTGTGAAAGCATCTCCAGCCTCAACAGTCTGACCAGTATGTCAAGTGTAGGTAGCTTGAAGGACCAAGATGCCAAGAAGAAGAAGAAAAAGAGCTGGGTGAGAAAGTACACAGCTTCTCGCCGTTTCTCGTTGCTCAGCTTGATGAAGTTGGACCAGTTTGTGTCATTCTTTTGGTTGATTTCAGGTCTTTGAGGTAAGTGTATTGACAGTAATCCCCCACTGTTTGAGACTTGCTCCGAACATTGAAAAAAAAGTGTTTAGAATTGCTTATAGTAACAACTTAAACTGTTAATACACCAAAACTTTAACCCAAACAGTTTAATCTCCTTTCAAACTCATTTTACACCATTAAAAATTATGCAAAATTGCACATGCAGTGAAGACTATTGGTAACTTCCATTAATAACCCAGGCTAAACTTGGCTCCTCCCCAATATGCGTAGCTGGTCTCTCAGTTGGGATGCATTACTTCAACAGACTTCCTCGACACATTACTCCTTTCCTCTTTTGACGCGACGTCGCTGGCATCTTTTGGCATCTTCGAACACTGTAGATAAGAGCACAAAAATGTGAGTAGGGGAGTTTTTCAGGTTATAGCTGGGGATAGGTTTCACATGAAAAACAGGAATAAATACATTCATGACTAGTGAGTCACGAATATGCCGGAGATGATTGTATTGTCCCCCTCCACAATCTCTTGTGGCGCATGTCAGACTGCAGTATCCAAAAGTAGCTACCGGTATGCTTTTCTATTCAAAATATCATCTTCTGCTTAAGGATTTGTTTAATTTGATTTTCACTGTTTATTTATTTGTAAACACAACCCATAAGAGCCCTCTTAACTTTGACCTGCTTCTCTGTTAATGGCTGCCATTATGACAGTTAATATACTGTATATTCATCAAATGTACTTATTGAGTCATTGTAAGGATTTGGGCTTTGAAACTGCTGTGTCATGATGGGACGAGAAATATATATAAAAAAATAAATTAAAAAAAGATTTAAAATGGTATGTAATTGTTGGAGAGATGCTAGTCAGTTTCCGGACTACTTGCTGACTGCTGAGGCGCCCCTGAGAAAGGCGCCAACCCCACTCACTCCCCAGCTCAAGAGGCTGCCGGTGTGGACGTTTCACCCTGATATCGCTCCTTGCATACCTTCACATGTGTGATGTGTTAGACTGTGTGGCCTCCAACACAAACATACAGCAGAGTGTGAGTTGAATTTGCCCTTGAGGGAATAGCATGAATATAATACATCATTAAAAAAAACGGCAAATGAAATTGAATGTTTGGGTTGTGTAGAGATTTCAGATGGACAGAGGTAACTCAAGATGACTTTCAAGCAGTTTTTGAAGAAGCTGTGTGATTGATTCTTTGACTCGAGGTGCCTCGCTGATGTGCCATTAGTTTTTCCTTTGAATTCCTCAGTAGTAAAATCAAACATCCATCAGTTTCTTTGTTTGACTGTCTCTGCGTGGTCCTCTTTCTCTCTAGCTGAGAAGCTCTTTCAACAAGGCCTTCAGCATCAAGAAAGGCCCCAAAACCTGCTCGGACATTGAAGAAATTGTCACTCCTGACTCTTCCGCTCCAAATTCACCAAAGATGCTTCACGAAGGAGCGGATGCAGGGGAGAACCTCTCGACGTCTCTCAAAATTTCGACATCTGACATCTCCTCGAAGTAAGAGTTGAAATATCAGCTCAAGATTGGCGGGACCACTTCAATTGTGGCATTCCTTCCAGGATCATGGGGACAACAGAGGAGGAAGAATGTGACGAGAGGGCAGTGTCGGAGCTGCGCTCAGAACTCTGGGAGAAAGAGAGAGAGCTAACAGACATCCGACTGGAGGCTTTAAATTCTGCTCATCAGCTGGAGCAACTCAGAGACGCCATGGACAGCATGGAGGTTCGCTTGACCTGGAAAGAAGTTCCGGACAACTTTTTCTCCTGCTTTTATTTCAATCTTGTTTGTATTCCAGTCGACTGTGGAGAGTCTGAAAGTAGAGAATGATCATCTGAAAATCGGAAGTCAGGTCCATTCATTGGGCTGTGGTCCCACCTCATCCACCTCACAGCCTTCGGGGTTGGCCTCTTTCTTGGGAACTTCGCTGAGGCAGCCCATGTCCCTCACCAAGTCCTTCAGCCTCAGTTTGAATGATTGTAAAGGTCCAGGCAAGTGACACCCACACCGGCCTTTACTCGATTAAATGTTTCCTGTTTGTCATTTTTGAAAGAAATTTGTGATTTTGATGAAGTCAGGCATTGTTATCTTTGTAAAGGCATGCTTTGATACATCTCTTGCATTGTATCTGATAAGATCGGTCAAGTGCACCTATTGCTGTGGCCAAAGAGTTACATTCATAAGTGTTGTGTTTGTTTCCTTCCTCTGTCTTCAGACATGTCTCCAGGCACCATGTTGGGTAAACCTTCTCTGCTGGAGGAGGTGTGTGCACAGGTTCTGGTTCGCTTCACGGATCCAGCTGAGGTAAATCCTTAGCTTCATTTCCACTTCTTGCAGGCACAAAAATAGTTGCGAATTTGCACCACCTGTCTTTCCGTAGGAGCATAAACAGCAGCAGGAACATTACCTGGGATCAGTGATGATTGGCGAGAGGACCGAATGGGCCTATCTCGACTCCATGATAGCCAAGACATTCAGAGTAAGTCCATGCAGGTTGTGGGATTCGATGAATGTTCACCGTGCTCATTTTGGGTCTTTCTTGCTCAGGAGTACCTAACTCAAGTGGACCCCACAGCCAGCTTGGGTCTGAACTGTGATTCGCTACACATGTATGAGCTGACCCAGGGAGCGCTGAGGGTGATAGGAGGAGACAAACCTCACACGTCGCCTTATCGATGTCTCAGCGGCAGTCCGCCCCGCATCTTTGTTACCTTGAAAGGTTAGCTCAAATGTAGACCATGATTATCGTCGCCAAAGTGGAAAAGATTTAAGTGGGTCACAAATTCCTCTAGTGGGCGAGCCTCAGGCCAAGGAAGAATCATGGTCTCAACAACAAATTATTTCACTTTGTCAATTTTGAAAAAAAAAATCAGATGGATTCATTAATACATTGGAAAATACTTTTCAGAAGGCAAGCGCCTTTTTCGTTTCTTTGTTAGTTTATTTCTTCACTCCAATTTTAGCCAACCAAACTTTTTTTTTTTACAAAATAACGAAATAGTTTGGATTTTTTTTTTGAACTGAAAAAAAACATACGTTTTATAATATTTTAATTCACTGGTTCTGCACATCAAGTACCACATTTTTAAACATATTGAGCTCTCCAAATACCATCATCATGATCATTATTGAAATACAATAGTATAGTAAGTGTAAGTGTTCATATACAAATGATGCAGATGATGTATTTCAAAAACGTATTTAATTGGTAATTTAATAATATTTTATGATAGGCCACTTCAAAATTGTGCACAGCTTGAAAATTAAACATGTGCTTAAATATAGAGAAAAATTAGATACCGATAATGATTCAATTAAAATGTGTTGCATCCAAGTTAAAAGCACCAATTGTCCTTTATGTTCTAAACAGTTCTAAAAGTTTGAAAAGGTTAAATGCAACTGTCGTACTGTACACTGAAAAATTTAATACAACCCAGCTGCACTTAATGAATGTACTGCACAGTATTTTTTAAAAATAAATAAATAAAACATGGGGGGGGCTGAATCCTCTCAAACATGAAGGTCAATTTGAATATGTAATTCTGTGATTCTTCACTTACCACAAGAGGGAGACATCACAATTCCTATTGTAATATTTTTACATGCACAGTATGGCTTCACTTTCCATTGCAATTGTTTCATTTGACTAATTCCCTTATGGGTATCAGTAAATGTTTACCCCATTTTATATTTATCCTTCAGGTCTTGAAGAACAAAGCGTGGACTCCCTGGTATTCGAGACGCTGATTCCCAAGCCTCTGATGCTGCACTACATCAGCCTGCTGCTAAAGCACCGGCGTCTGGTGTTCTCTGGGCCCAGCGGCACGGGGAAGACTTACTTGGCCCAGCGTCTGGCCCACTACCTCCTGCAGCGCAGCCGCAGCGACTTGCCTGAAGCAGACGGCGAGTCCTCCCTCGTGGGCCGCGGCTCCGCCGTCTCCTTCAACATGCACCGGCAGACGCAAAAGGTAGCTCATCGTTGAATGTGGACAAAGTGCACACGTGAGAAAGGGGACTTCATCTCACCGTTCTTTGCTCCCACAGGAGCTGCAATTGTATCTGTCTAATCTAGCCAATCAGATAGACCGACAGAGCGGCAGCGAGCTCCCGCTGGTCGTGATCATCGACGACATCAGTGACGGCGCCGCCATCACCGAGCTTGTCAACGGCACGCTCACCTGCAAATATCATAAATGGTGAGTCACATCATTTGGCCAAAGAAATAAGATTGGTGAGTTCAACAGGTTTTGTGTGGCTGTTTCAGTCCTTATATCATCGGAACTACAAATCAACCCGTCAAGATGTCATCTAACCATGGATTGCACCTCAGCTTCAGGTGAGCACCAAGTTAGGAAGAATGTGCATGACTGAAGCCCTCAAATGCATTACATGTGGTGGTAAATTAAAAAGAACGGATACTTCTTGACTGTACTTGAATCGATTTTCATGTTTCTGAACTTTACTTGAGTCACAAACTTTGCTTTCTTCATCAAAATACTTTTGTCTACCTCGGAGGATGACACAGAAAAAGTAGTAAATAGAGCTGACCGCAGATGATGTAGTACAAGGACTGAATGATATTCAAAAATGATCTAAATGCCTTTTTTTCCTCAACAACTGTCATGGCGCAGCTGTTTTTTGGGTTTGGTCATGTGACATTCGCAAGCTGAGCCCCGAGGCGTTTTGCCACTCCATTTTCAGTCGACAGCAAATAACAAAATGGTCGCCACCTGAGATGGATAAAACGGTTAATTAATATTCCACAAATGCAATATTAATCAGAATACCACCTTGAGACAATGTGGCCGCAGACATTTTTTGACTCGACCTTCCCTTTATACCTGAGAACAGACTGTGAGTACATCTTCACACCTCTGATGTCTGCCGCACAGGATGGTTCCTTTCTCTAATAATGTGGAGCCAGCCAATGGCTTTCTCCTGAGGTACCTCCACCGTAAAGTTATGGAAGCTTACCAGAAGAAGGAGCATGACGCGTCGCAGCACGAGGACCTCCTGTGCGTTCTGGACTGGGTTCCGCAGCTCTGGTACCACCTCCACACGTTCTTGGAGAAACACAGCACTTCAGATTTCCTCATAGGTAAGAAATGGCCGTAAGTCAGACGAGCGGGGATGTCCAAACTACAACAGAGGACTGTTTGCAGCCAACTGTGCCATTTTTAGCAACCGCTGCATATACAGTACTAGACTCGACTCAAGTTTAGTTTCATAGTGTTTTCACAACAGCTGCAGCTATAACAAAGCACTTTACAGAACACATGACGTAAAACAGTAACAATAATACAACCATAACAAACCATCTATCCATCCATTCCTACATAGGCTTTGTATAATACATATTATGTTTTGAGAGAGGGCAAGAGCAACTAAGAACACAAAAATAATGTAGAATGTAACTGTTCCGATCCCTCCATGTATTAACAGTAAACAAGTCACATTTTTTTTTTCAAAACTAAGAAAACTATGCATCAACATTAATGTCTAAAAACTTACATTACAAAATGAACCTGCAGCCTTTGCTCTATGTCGGTATAAAAAGCAGGATCACAGCAGATGACGTTAAATAACTTCAACAAAAACTAGAATGCTCAAATATTTTTTATTTCATTCTTTCAAATTTAATCTCAGGCTAAATATGTAAACCACCATAAAGTGGTCAACAATAGAACGACACCTTCTAGAAACAAGCTCCAACAATCCTATCCCAGCTGTTTTCGCGAACTCGCGAGTACACCCTGAACTGGTTGCCAGCCACTCACAGGACACACATAGACGAACAACCATTCGCGCTTAGAATCACACCTTGGGACAATTTACAGTGCTCCATTAACATGCAATGCATGTTTTGGGAATGTGGGAGGAAACGGCAATACCCGGAGAAAACCCACGCAGGCACGGGGCGAACATGCAATCTCCGCACATGGAGACCGGAGCCGGAATTGAACCCTACACCTCTGCACTGTGTGGCAGACGTGCTAACCAGTCTTCACCGAGCCGCCCTAGAAACAAGAGTTAGAGCAAAATAGTTATGAACTGTATCAAAATAATAAGATAATAATCAGAATAAGTAAACCTTTATTCGTCTCATAATGGAGAAATTCCCAATTTGCAGCAAAAAAGTTATGAAAGGAAGAAAGAAGAAGAACAAAAAGTATAGGAGCTGCTGTAAAGGCAGCCACTGTCACAGCGCCATCTTGAAGTCATAATAACGTAATAACAAAATCATAATCAGTAAAATGGAACCTGTGATGGAAGGCTTATTACTGTATTGTGAAACAGGAATGATTTCATGAGCAATTGTGTCACTCCCACATCAGGCCCTTGCTTCTTCCTGTCATGCCCCGTGTCAGTGGCAGAGTTCAGAAAGTGGTTCATTGACCTGTGGAACCACTCCATCATACCGTACCTTCAGGAAGGAGCCAAGGACGGCATCAAGGTGGGCACACGTGCACGTGCTGCAGCAAGAGGAAGTGCGATCATGACAACATGCTCATGAGTTTTGTTGTCCAGGTGCACGGCCACAAGGCAGTGTGGGAAGATCCCGTGGAGTGGGTGAGAGGGACCCTCCCTTGGCCCAGCGCACAGCAGGACCAGTCCAAACTCTATCACTTACCTCCTCCAAGCACAGGGCCGCACAGCGAGGAGAAGAAGCCCCCCAAAGACACTCCTCCGCCCAGCTCGCTGGAGTCTGATCCGCTGGTGAGTTTTCTCTTCCAGATGTACACAATTTTTCAAGAGCTAAGCAAAGTCACCTGACATCATCGACTATGTTTTTGCCTTCCCTGTCCAAAGATGATTATGCTGCTGAAGCTGCAGGAGTCTGCAAACAGCATTGAGTCGCCAGAGCGGGATGGCGGCCCACATCCGCTCTGAGAAGAAACTTGAAAGACAATAGCCTGCCTCTGCAAAAAGAAACATTGCCGTTGTGATAGAAATCCGAAGCTGGATCGATTTATTCGGAGGCGACAAGCATGAAAACCAGTCCCGACGTGCATTTTCCCCCCTTCTGAAGCTATGGATGTGAGGGATGCTCACATACTTTGTTCAATGCCAAAATTGCACTTTATTTCCAATGTGTGAAAACTGGACAAAGGAAGGAGACATCGTGTCCAAAGGAGAATGCTCCAGTTAAGCAGTAATACCACTAGGTGGCAGCACGAGCAGGCTCCCACCTTGCTGGTTGTTGCTCCCACTCCACAGTCAAACAAGTGAAACGTGCAGTGCCTCGTTGTAGTGGTTTCATCCTGCTGAACCTCGATTGTGAAGGCACAGAAGTGTGGAAACAAAAGTGCTTGTTTATTTAACCTGATAAAACAGACAATTCTTGTTGCCGTTTGAAAACCTTTTTTTTTTGTGATAGATGAGGATTTCATCTTTTGTAGGGTTTTATACTGACTCATTTTCAGTAATAATCAGCCATTTGCAGCAAATATTGTCTCATTTCATACACCTATAACACCTTGGAGTCCAAAAACAAACGAGTGCTTCCGCCCTTGCTGCTTTGTTCATCTCAGAACATCGGAATCTTCACACAATAACATTCCTTTTTCACAGATTTACGACTGAAAATGTCTCCTTTTTTAGTCCCCCCCCACGAAATATTTTACAACATATTCTGTCTCCGGGTTCTTTACTTTGCAAACAAGGTGCTGAGGTTTAAGTAGAGATGCAATGCCTACATCTGCTTGTGCCTGAACGCCCCATCTGGCCTGAAGCTGCCTTCGAGCTTCTTGAATCTACCACCCAAGGCCTCAATTTAAAGCAAGTTATTATCGGAAGCAACTCATCACTTCCGCTCACGTAACTCAGACGGCTTCGGGTATGGCGACAATGGTTTGGACCTTCGTTTGGTTAGTCAGGTGGAAGAACTGTTTGCAAGACTGATGCATGTGGGCTGCGACGATGTCTGTGATTTCATGAGTGCGGGAAAGTGTGGGCATACAAGAAATGTTTGGAGATGAAGTAATTATCACCATTTTCCCATGTTTCCAAAAGCTTTTACTTTGATTGGACCTATCATGTTTTGTAAAAATAAATAAATAAAAAAAATACTGAGAATAATAATAATAATAATAATAATAATAATAATCTTCTTTTCACCTTGTTTTTAAAAGCTTTTTTCTTATGCAAATATTTGTAAATATTGATTTCTCTTTTGTACATGACATCTCTGTTGTAAACACTGTAAATAGCCAGTGCATCTGCGACAACAATCCTGAAAAAGAGAGGAAATTTCAAGAGAAATGCAGAAAATGGGCCTCGGTTTCGGTTTATTGTCTTCCTCAAGTGAGAGAAAGGAGCTCTTGATTTTAAGATGGGCTGAAGTGCTTTTTTGCTCTGTAACTGAGCTGCATCACATGTCTAACATGGAGCTCTGGACACAATAAAGTCATGTCATTTTATGTATAGTTTCATAGCTGTGTTGGTTGTCATGTTGATGTCATGTTGTCACTTGGTGGGAGGTGGGGGGTTGTCCATGAATGATTAGCTTGAATAGCTCCTTATGCGAAAGACCCTTTGCCTTTTGGGCTTTGTTTCCCAGCGTGCCTGTTTTGTTTTATGTTAAGGATTTGATTGTTGAGATAATATATAATAATTACTACGTTTGAGTTTATCAGCAGTTTCAAATTGGAAGCATAATCATGAAGAATAAAGCTGTCTTCCTTTACTTATTCCCCCTCTTTTCTTTCGTTGGGCATCTCATGGCTTTGACCTTTTCCTCTCCATGTTAAAAATAAGTGTGACTTACTGTAAATTTTAAGACCCCGACCCTGATTCTCCTCTGCACAGGGCGACTCGACAGAGCGGGAGTGGCCCTGTACAAGCGCCAATGATTGACATGACAAGCCATGACACAATAAAAACCCATTTTATTTAGCATTTTCTAAACGCATTGCGGACGCGTTGCCGCACATGCCATCCACTGCTCCTGGTCATTGTGACCCAATGTATATGCAATTGTAAGTGACTTTTACTTGTAGCTATGTGCATGCATATTTTATGTACGTTTGTACGTTGAGCTGAAAATGAAAGCGCTAACGTGTTAACTGACTAGCCCACCACATGGATGTGACAGCTTGTCGGTGGTGGAGGGGGTGTACACCGCACAGACATCCCAGCGAGGCAATGGGTGGAGTAAACTTGTCCCCAAGCTCAGGCCGCCTTATAAATGACCCCCGAGGTACCAGACGCCTTCATCCAGAGGACTGTCTGTCTCCACGATGCCAGGCAAGCCCGCGCCCATTAAGAAGTCCCCCACCAAGAAGGCGGCCGAGAAGGCGCCGGAGCCCGATCCGCCAGCCGCAGAAGCCGAGCTCGCTTCGGCGGAGACACCTGCCGAGTCCGTACCGGTGGTCGAGGGAGAAGCATCGCCCGCCGCGACGGAACAAAGCGCTCCAGGTACCGAGGAAGGTCATCAAATATCGTAGGGAAAAAGAATCATTTCAGAAATAAATCAGATGTGATCATCATGATCTCAGTATTTACACATTTTGTGTCATTTTGCGTTTAATGGTATACCGTGAGATTTTTGTCATGTAAATGTAAAATATGTGCCTGGGAAACATTGCACCTCGTACCAACTGTCAAGTAATGATTTCAACATTGTTTGTATTTTGCGTCTGCATTCGACCTACTCCGTGGCCACAAATTCGTTGTTTGTGGTTGAAAATGTGTAATTTGTGTGAACACGTATTCAATACTGTGGCAACAATTTTTTTTTCACTCTGTCATACCAGGCTTTGTTACTATTTGATACCCTTCATCACAAACAACAGAGAGTGTCATCCAATTTGATGTCATTCAAATTTCTGCACATGAATGAATAAGAGCTCTCTTGATATACACAAATAGAACGGAAAGTATTACTGTATGAATTTTTTTTTTTTAAAGAGAAATTTTCTCTGTCTCGTCTACCGCGGTTCAAACCTGTACTGCTTTTTATCACTAGCTGCTGAAGCTGCTCCTGAAGGCGACGTCACAGTCCCTGCCACAGATGCACCTCCAGATGGTAAACAAAGCAAAGCAATTCAGACTAACACTGCAGATATGCTTTATTTCAGCAGTTCATGTACATAATGCTAACCTGCTGTTTTTCCAGCAGGAGCTGCACCGCCAATTGAGGAGCCACCCAAGGCCCCAACACCCTCACCTCCTTCAGGTAAAGTGTGTAAAAGTGTGCTCTTTTATTATGATCAAATCAGGTGAGTGATTCAATGATTCAAAGAACCATGGCAATGATTCCCAATCAAACATTATTTGGTCGTGGAACATTATCCAATTATGGTATCTAATTTCACTTAAGTGGTCAAAAATGTCCATCAACTAATGTTGTTTGTCTATCTATGCCAGCCGCGTGTAGTGACATGACTAACAATTTAATGCTTTTCCACAAGATGACAGAAGGTACAATGAACCAGTCTACCCACATGTTGCCATTCATACAACAGAATAATATCGAAACAGGCCCAGATTTAAAATTTGTGATTGAATTGAGACGAGACCATCATTATTTCCGGCAATACTGCACTTTTTATTTTTATTGAGATATTTGTTTAAGTTTTTTCCGAATGTAAAATATGTGCCTTGGCTCAATAAACGTTGGGAAACACTACTCTGTTGGGATCAAATGTGTTTCTCGAGCAACCCTGAAGAGGTTGAAACTCAGCATCCATTACTGCTAAATAATTATTCTACTAATAAACAGAATTATTTCTACTCATGCAACTGTTTATTAGCAGTTCCAACTAGCGCTCCATTGGAAATATCTGTGGAGGACGTGAACGAGGTGAGCCTCACCGTCAAGTGGAAGACGCCAGACACTATCGGAGAATCTGGCCTGGATGGATACACTGTTGAGTACTGCAAAGATGGAAGTAAGCTCGCCTTCTCATTTGCTCCAGGAAGTGTGTGTGTGTGTGTGTGTGTGTGTGTGTGTGTGTGTGTGTGTGTGTGTGTGTGTGTGTGTGTGTGTGTGTGTGTAGCACATGTGAGGCCACACCTGTCCTCCAGTTGTCAGAGGTCAGATTGACTCAGAGCTGCGTCGGGGGCTATAGGCGGTAGATGTCATACCTCCTGATGCCTCTTTTAGGAATGCTCCATTGCTCAGATGACGTTTTGTCATGGTTGCCAAAATGTCACCCTTACTGTATGTTGTTTGTTAACGGATGTCGCCAAGCTATAACTCACGAAAGGAGATATTCTGCATTATTTAAAAGGGTTCGCATTTGTCGTTGTAACTTGCCTGTAACACATATTTGGTCAAATAGCCAATAATTTTGCAGGCCGTCGGATCTGCAAGGGGGACATCTGTGCCACTGCGGGAGTGGTCACAGACGACTTTAATTAGGGATCTTTTCATTCTCTTTCAACGTGGCACACTCAACATATGACACATTATTCTACTCTCCCAGAGCTTGCTTTGTTTAATGATGCCCCAGTTGGAGTTTGTTGTAAAACTAAACACACACCATAAAGAAATACACACTTAGTTTTTGGGACATGGGCAACTTATTTCTCGCACTCAATGGAAACCACTGTTCACCAGCTAGTGGAAATTTGCATTAGACATCACAAGGGGATTTAACCTCAAATAATGCATATTCACACCCAAACGCTTCAGTAAAACATACAAGCGGGTAATATAAACATATAGTCTTCCAAATCTGTGAAAAACAAGTTTAATGAAGACAGTTTGGTGCTTCTTCTACTATTTTTAATCTTCACACACTGCCTCTGAGAGACCAACATGTGCACAGCAAGTGTTTACTATTATTAGGATTATTTTAATGTTTTATTTAACTTGTTGCATACTTGTTGTTCTTGTTTTTTTTAGTTTTATGTAAAATATTTTTATATATAAAATACTGTATAAGTTAAAAATAATGTATTTATAAGTTAAAGTCAATATTCCATTATTTGTCCCCTTCAAAAGATGTGATGCAAATTGATGTTAGTTTTTGTCAGTGTCTACTGATTGTCTAACACAACCTGATTTTGGTGTCCCGGCAGCTACGGACTGGGTGGTAGCAAACAAGGAGTTGACCCCGGCTACCCGCTACTGCATCAAGGATCTGACAACAGGTGACCTGCTGCTGGTGCGCGTGGTGGCCATAAACGCCGGTGGTCGCAGTGAGCCAGCCACGCTCACCTATGCTGTGCCAATTCGCGAGGTGATCGGTGAGTAGCTGCCATGAATGCAAAGTGCTCCTCTTCAAAAGAACTCTGAATGCCATGAATAAGTGTGGATAGACTGTTAGAAAGCAATACGCAGAAACAGTTATTATTATTAGAAATAGCTCGCAGTTACCTCTTGCAAATGCTGTACTCCCGCTGACAGGGGGAAGGTCAATGGCCGTATGTATTATATATGTGTAGCGCTTCTTCCTTCAAGTGAATACGTAGAATACACTTCTCTTCTTGATGACCACATAACCATGTCCCACTTACCGATTCTGAAGGACAGCTTATTCGTGGATGAGCGCATTTCCTGATCAAGGTTCAAATATCTGCAAACAAACAAGAACATTTAGTGGAGAAATGCGGTCATGTAACCAGAACTGTGTCGGTGCGAAACACGAGCCTAATTGATGGATTGTGGTTGGCTTGTGAGAGTTAAATTCAGCTGTGTGCCATCGCTGCTGTTCCTCACCACACACACACACACACACACACACACACACACACACACACACACACACACACACACACACACACACACACACACACACACACACACACACACACACAGGCTCTTATTTTGGATTGGAAGATAGGCACCCATCACAGATGTACGTTTATCCAAAAACCAAAGCATACGATGGATAATTTGTGGGAACACTGGCTGGATGTTTCACGAGTGCTGGGAAGGAAGCCAATTTTCAGGGATTAGCTTTGGGGCCAAAAGTGGAGGTGGACCTGATGGAGCTGAAATCTTAGCTGTCAAATGGACGATGAGATAAATTGGTTCAGGAATGGTGTGAGATGCATCTGAAATGCTAGAAGGAGATTGACGGGCAGGATGTTGATAGCTTAAAATGATAATACATTCTAAATCCATGACCTGGTTACAACCTGCTGATTTGCTTCTCTGATCTTCTCAGCTCTACAGATAGTTTCTGGGATGCTATTGTTGAAATTCAGCCGAAACCAACACATCCAAACATCTGGGGTTTTTTTCTATTAACAGCATTTTAAATGGCTTTGTTTTCCCAGCTGTCATGACTTAGCGCTGCAATGCTCGAATCAGCTGAACGTGATGACATCTTTCTTTTTTGGGATCAAATGTCAGCCTCATATACAACTTTACCCTCTCTAAAACTATTTTAAGGGCTATCATCCTTTTTCTCGTCTCTGCCTGGATACTGTATGGATTGGATTGGATAAACTTTATTGTCAAATGTACTGTATGTGTAACATACAGCACAGATGAAATTTCTTCCCTCTCAACATGAAACAAGTATGGTGCCTCATTCTATGAATTCATTATCATGTGGTATTAACTGCTTTGCTAACACGAAATGATGTAGTTTTAAATGCTTTCAAGAACAACAATACAACATTTATTGACTGTGGGCATGCACAGTGCCACACCAGGGTTAGGGGGCCCTGTCTGAAATCTGTTTACCCCCTCCAGCAATTTATTTATTTATTTAGGTTGACAAGTAAGTACCGTATTGGCCCGAATATAAGACGGCCCTGATTATAAGACGACACCCTCTTTTTCAAGACTCAAGTTTGAAAAAAGACTTTTTGAACACCAAATTAATTTTTATACAGAAAATAATTACAGTTCATCCGAAACAAATGATTATAACAATATATTTGAGAGAAAATGTTATTTTGCCTCATTCAAATCTTAATATCTGAACATTTAAATATGTAAAATAAAGTGCAATCACATTCGTAAATGAATGGCTTCAGGTTTTTGAAATGTAAATTACGGTACATCATAACTCTCTCAGCTGCCAGTTAACCTGGCCGATCTTCGACCCACTTTTCTCCAGATTGTCGCTACGTTTCTCCATTTTCTGTTATCTCTTCTGTTATTTTCTCCTCTTTTCTTTCTTACTGCTATTTTTTTTTTTTCTTCGTGCTACCGCTATTTTTATTTTTATTCTTCGTGACGGGTTCACTTTGGCCTGGGAAATCAAGTTCAGCATTCGCTTCAATGATATTTGGCGCCATCTAGCGTCGTGAATGGGTATAATGTCTAGACCCCGAATATAAGACGACTCCCACTTTTTCAGTCTTATTTCAATGCCAAAAATACCGTCTTATATTTGGGCCAATACGGTAGTCATTGTGTTCTAATACAATTCCTGTTTTCATGTATTTGTTGTCCCCGGTGTGTGTTTGTGAGGGCAAAGAGGGGCAGGGTGATTCTTTCAGTTTCTTGCGCATTAAGGGCTCGTTCAGAAAGAAACTCAGAATGACTGCTGCCTTCATACATTTGTAGCTTTCATTAGTCTTAGAAATTAATCATATTCTTTTAGGTCACATGGTTAATTGTTGCTTTCTGACTCTCATGCTTGAACGGATTTGGGTGAAAGAGTTTTTGTGTACTAATGTTGTCACCATAACATAATAGATATTCAAGTGTGCCGTACTATAAATTATGTAATAAGAGTGCTGTGACACTATAAATTTATAGTTAGTATAATTTATGGTCTGTTAAAATTTAACAACTGTAGTTAACTTGCATCATGAGTCTTGGAGCTTGGTCCAGCGATGTAAATAGATCGTGTCAAAGTGTTATTTTGAGTCTGCAAGAACCCTCAGCACCCTGCTGTGAAAACACACCTGGCAAATTTAGTTGCGCTGCCCACTCACTATCTTGTGATTGACCCTCACGCTGGCTGTCACTCCTGCAACAAGCAGAGTGCAGCAGATCAGATGGGAACAGGAATGGAACATTAAAACGGATGATGGTGGAAATGCAAGATGAACTTGCGTGACTTGTGTGTTGCAGACCGTCCAAAGATCAAAATTCCTCGCAATCTCCGCACATGCTTTGCCAAGCAAGTTGGAGAGCAAATCAACCTGGTCATCCCGTTCCTTGTGAGCCCAAATTTCAAACAGCATATTCTGTAAATTTCTCCTAAAAATGGCACCTCATATGTTCTCATTGCTTCGCTCTCTTATAATTCCACAGGGCAAGCCCAAACCTTTGGTGTCCTGGCTAAAAGACGGTCAGCCTTTGGATACAAAGAGGGTCAACATCAGGAATAGTGACAAGGACAGCATCCTATTTATCCGCAACGCTCAGAGGGAAGACTCGGGTATTTATGAGATGACTGTTAAGGTGGACTCCTTTGAAGACAAATCCACCATCACCCTTCAGATTGTTGGTGAGTTTTACATAGAGCAATCACTGTTAAAAATAAGCACTGGTGAATAACCACTTTCAATGGGACATACTCCACACACACGTACACACACAAAAACATACGTACATCGCACTGGCGCAAAAATCAGTGACCACTGGTGCTGATTTTATGGAACACGTGAGCGCACTGAAAAGGTGAGGTTGCAATTTTCAATGGTCATTATGCTGCTCCTCCCCTGTGTGCACACCTTAGTCACCTTGGGAGCAGTATAATACAGACGTACTGATGTACATCGAGGCAGAGGAGACGTCAAAAATATTCAGCAATAATATTAGTTGTTCTTCACAGAGGATAGAGAATATATACCTGTGTTTACTGTATTTTCTGTCTGCATGTTTTGCCATCGTATGTGTTCCTCAAAAGGGGCGAACAACCGCAACACTGATCCTATTCACTAGCCTGCCGATGCCATTCTCCATCATTTGTTAGCATTGAGCTAGCGGACTATAAAGCAAAGTTAAATGCATAATGTGTAATTCTCTTTCTTCTGTGTTTAGTTTTACTGTAGATTCCAACGCGGTGGCAATAAACCACCTGAAGCCTATTTTTCGAAGAACTGCTCATTAATTTTACGACCAAACCGGTGCTTGATCGGTAGAATTTGGATTCTTGCAGTCACATAAAATTTAAGAGAGGCTATCAACTTACCCGATGACCTCACAGGAACAGTCACATTGGCGCCGGTGGTTGTAGTCATCCATATGTAACCGGTTGTGTCTTGACAGAGCTGCCCGGTCCACCCACCAGTACAAAACTGTTGGACTGTTGGGGCTTCAATGCCGCGCTGGAATGGACTCCACCCAAAGATAATGGCAACACAGAGATCACTGGGTACATTGTCCAGAAGGCTGACACAAAGACTGGGGTATGAGCTCCAGAGCTAAACCACATGAAGTGGGTTTTGTTGTAACAATTTCATCGTATTGTGTGACCGGGTTTACCATCCTTTCTCACAGGAATGGTTCACCGTGTTGGAACACTACCACAGGCTAACCGCCACCATTTCAGACCTCATCATGGGAAACTCATACGCCTTCAGAGTGTTTTCTGTCAACAAAGTAGGCATCAGTGAGAAGAGCGCTGTCACCAAGGACGTGGCCACCATCCAGAAGACAGGTGCCCACCCACCAATTCGGCTCTACCATGAGTGCTCGCCCCAGTGCTGTTATTTTAATGAGCAGCTGGAAGTATGCGAATGTAGTTTCTTCAAAGACTTTATGGGCAGAGAAGCCCTTGACACCTATTTAAATATAAGATGACTGCAGCTACGGTAGGAGTAAATTTAGAGACTCAAGATAGTGTTACGAAAGCAAGCAGAGCAAAGTGTGTGTGACTTATATTAGCAGTGGTCAGGACGAACAAAGTACATATACTTCATTACTGTACTGAAAGTGATTTTCAAGTATCCGTACTTTACTTCAGTATAAGTAATTCTGACAAATCTTTACTTTTACTCGCTGTATTTGAACGGAATATTTGTACTTTCTACTCCTTGATTTTTCCAAATAGGCTAACACTATGCCTTTTTTCAACCTCAGCTCATGAGGACATGATGTGAAAGATGTAGAAAGATGTAAAGTCAACCGCAAGTTGAAAGATACTGCTGCAGATATTGCCCATGTTTGTGGGAAATGCTAATGCTGAAATGCTGATATGTTGTCATCTACAACAAGATTTGACATGTGTTGTGCCTAAAAACCATAAGCCTCATAGCATAGCACAGCCACCTTATGCAGCATATATGCAGTTGCATATATGCTTATATCTTATATTTTATATTATATTGCATTCTCTACTATGTAAATTTCATTTTCAAGTTTATTTTGTGCATGCAAATACTTTGTTTTTCTACTGTCTTCCGTTCAAAATGTTGCTGCTGTAAATTGCGAATTTCTCCATTGTGCGACAAATAAAGGTTTTCTTATCTTAACTGATATTGTTTTTCTGTGATACTAATTGTTATCTTGTCTTTTTGTTCTCAGGCATCATCTACAAGCCTCTTGAATACCAGGAACATGACTTCAGCGAGGCGCCCAAATTCACCACGCCGCTCAGCAACAGGGCTGCTACTGTTGGATACACCACCAAGCTGCTGTGCTCTGTTCGTGGAAGTCCCAAGGTCAGACATGTCAGGGTACACATTGAGAATAACTCTCCTTATGAGCAACCTATTGAACTACGTTTATGCTCTAGACACATTTAGTATCATAAACAATCAGATAATGCTGTGTGAGATGCATTGTGGTTGACTAGAGCTCTGCAATGCTCGTCACAGTATTTTTATGAGAACTTAAAATGTTACTATCTGTCAAATTTTGTCCCATATGATGTTTACAGGGTCCTCTTAATTCAGTTTGAAACCATTCATAAACGTATTTTATGTAGCGCACCAGTCAAACGTTTGGACGGAGGTGGCAAAATGTAATTAGCATTTCCAATGGGGAATTTTTTAATACAATACAATACATGCTGATTTATATAGCGCTTTCACAACAGCGGCAGCTGTAACAAAGCGCTTAACAAAACAGTAAACATAAAGTAAAATAATAAACACAACACATAACATGAAACACGGACAGTCGTGCAGCCCTAACCACTTTTCCCCTCTTACGCTTTGTTGTTTAAAGCAGTTTGAAATGAAAGAGGAGAAAATCAAAGTGTCTTTTCACTAGTGGATCAGAGACGTCATGCTCAAAATGTGCACACGTCGGCTACAAGCTAAGTTTCAAAGTCAACAAGAAGCTGTAGCATCCATTGACGAAAAAAGAGATGTGGTTCACTTCTCCTGTCCCATGCAAATCCATTCCAATTCCAAGCGGTGACTCTCAGTTCCAAATACGCATCTGTGCTCCGCGCCGACGCTCCTCTCTCCTAATCCTCAACTTCAGCAGCCATCCATCCAGCCGCACCAACGCACTGTCCAACAGCGCCGACATCTCCACTGAACAAAACGGGGCTGTGAAAAATGCTGCCCATTACAGGCGCAAAAAACACAAGTGCCCCAGGGCTGTCCAGCACCGACAGTCAATGGCGCCGACATTCCTCCCAATCAAAATCTGTGCTGGTACAGGCGTGCTGCAGAGAAGGCGCAACCACCAAGCACAGATTCTTCTCCTTTGATGAATGTCGTGGCCAAAAAACGCTGAAAACAGTCCACATCAGGTCCACACGACGAAACAACAAACATGTGACAAAACAAAAAGACAAAAACAACCAAAAAAAGAACAAAAAAGCAAGGCTCTTGAAGAGCACTTGCTGAAGGCTGCCTACTCGGGCGCCATCTTGGAAAAAAAATATTTAAGTTAAGAATTAAATATGTTAAAACAAAATGTTTATATTGCATGGTCTCTTTCCATAAATTACCCTCAGTTAATTTCCACATATTCCCATCAATAGTTTCTAATTCACATTATTTCTTAAAATTCCCCAGTTTAACTTCCCATTGAAACTTTGGACACACATTTGACAGCATGACCAAGTGTGTCCTTTTCAATGGCGTTGTGTATCTAAACAAAATGACTTTTAATCTGTTTATTGTGCCACTTTGAATGAGATACTCAGCGTGGTCCAGGGCGGGCCCGTGCTGATATGATCCCCTAGCGTTTCAGTGGGTCTGGCATTATTGATGCCAGCGGCTGATGCCGCTCTGGTGAAACATATCTTTACAGTTGTCTGCCTGACGCGGCCGGCTTAGGTGACAGGCCGTGGTGGAAATGCAGCTGATTATGTGTTCTAGCCGTCCTTGGCTTCTCACCAAGGACAACCACATTTGCACAGTCATGCCAGTGGTGCTTAGGCAAATCCAACTGGAATTTTAGAACACGGCATGCCTCGAGCGCTCTCGTAGTCCTGCATCACAGAGACTACAGGAACAGGAAGGCGGGCCTGCGGTGTAATAGTAGTCGGTGTTTCAAATACCTGGGTTGTGTCTGTTTCTATTTTTCATTCATGTGTACGTCCGAGCATTCAAAGCTTGCCTCGTCACACACCTTCAAGTGTATTTCTATGTTTGGGACTGATTCAAGTGGCGAATCACGCCCTGGTCCTGGAATGAACATCAATGAATGCTGTATCTAAATGCATCTTGTGGGAGACGTCACAGTAGCAGCTGGCTCGAAATCTGCAACAACAGCACTTGCATATAAGCAGCTATGAGCAACCGTATCCACCGATTGCCTGTCAAAGGTTTTATTTTATTTCATTCCTTTTATAGGACTAACCAAAATTAAATGATGTGTTTATGGGCCTACTGCCCCTCCCAGCTGACTCACTTTACAACTGCCCTGGAGGTCTAAGTATGCAGGCATCTCTGATAATGAGCTGTCACTAATGGAGATGTAGTGTGCTGGAAGCTGAGCAGGGAAGACGCGAATGATAAAAACAGATAAGAGAATAGTTAGTCTCTCGTCCGGCTGTGAAGATGCCGTTCGGAGAGGTTGCTATTTTTGTCACCCACTCCTTCATGTGGCACAGTTATCAGCGAATTTACCTCTAACCCCAAACACATTTTAGTGCGATGGAAACTTGGTGGCACATTAACGAGATTGTCGACAAAATAAGAGCAGTAGAACCATTTCATTTATGGTTCAAGGTAAAACCCTCCTCACGGACAGTTGTGTCATCTCATAGTCTTTCCGTGCCTAAACTCACTCTCGGCAGAAGTGTAAAAACCATGACTGGGATTAACAGACATGTTTGAAAAGAGTGCTTTGCTTTGGCCAAACCAATATTACATGCCACCAGTTGTGTCGGTAAAGCGTTACCAAGTAACGCGCTTCTCCAAGAGGTGTTGGTGTTCATCATGTCACAATGTTGCATCCCTCATCTCCCACCAAATCTGAGTGACGAAAAGCATTCACGCATGACCACAATCTTATGAAAACAAACTTCTCCCTGTGTCCTATCCTTTTACTCATTGTGTGATTGTACATTTTGCCAGTTCCCGAACGTCCCAAAAATAAAACGGACACTAAGGTCTGAGTGTTGTACAAAGAGGTTGAGGCAAACAGTTTGAGAAAGCGTGACCTTTGCTCTAATATAATAAGCAGGACCCCTTTGGTTGAAGTCAGACCCCGAGGCTCAACTAACAATGCACCCTGAAACCTGGAGTGGTGCATATCGAATGTCAGGAAAAGTTTTAAGTTACTGTCCCTCGACTGCACACTCACGCTCAGAAAGGACCAATGGGGCTCGAATAGTGGAAGCCAAGCCAGATACTTGGCCTCCAAACTATAACTGTCATATCCTGAATTTGTGAGATGATAGAGGCTCATTCTCATTCTTTTCTCCCAGCCTAAGATCGAATGGCTGAAAAACCAGATGGTGATCGGTGACGACCCCAAGTTTCGTCAGCTCTCCAACCAGGGCATTTGCTCCTTGGAGATCCGCAAGCCGTGCTGCTTTGATGGTGGCGTGTACACATGCAGAGCTAAGAATGATCAAGGAGAGGCCACCGTCTCCTGCAAACTAGAGGTCAAACGTATGTATGCGCGTGTGCCTGCAGAATTGCTCTGTGTGTAAGTGGAACCTCGTTTTTTCGGGATTAATCCATTCCAAAAAGTTTAAAACCGAATGCTATGAAAAGTGAAGTCATATTTCGCATGGGAAATAATATAAATCCAAATTAATCGGGTTCAGATACCCCAACACACACATATATATATATATATATATATATATATATATATGAACGTATGACTAAACATTAACCAACTATTTTTACCATCACTGAAAATACTGAATCGTATGAAAATTGGGGCATATTTGATACCAAGGCTCCACTGCATGGAATAAACATAACATTGTGGTGTCATATTCAAACAATACAAAAATGGAATCTTCTTTTTCTTGGCAGAGGTGAATCTTTTGGAGACTGACAAGGAAAAGAGCAAATAAAGCATTACATCAACCTTTATAGGTAAGAATAGGTAAGGTCAAAGACAAAATAAAGACACCATCTTGCACCAAAGAGACAGCTAAATTAAACTTTTGGAGAGTCACCTTCAGAGACAGAGAGACCAAGAGAGGAAATTTCCTGTTATAGTGCACCCATGAAATGTAGGCCTGGAGGAGTCATTTTTTAACATTGGACACATTACCAGTTCCAGGATGAGTGGCAAAAACACTTTCTTCAAAACACACACAAACACACACTCCAGAGGTGATCTTCATTGCAAGCAAAGGCGCGTGTGTCCAAACCGGTCTGCAGATAGGGTCACATGCCTTCCTGACCACCCCAGATGTCCGGTCTTGAACACATCCTCAGTGTGTTGGGATGCATTCGCACTTGTGATCAGATCGCATAACCAAAGGAGTGTTATCATGCCAAGTGCGAACCGCGGCCCGTAGATGACATGATTAACTGTGTCCCTCCAGGTGCGGGCCAATGGAGCCGCCACCATACTTGGGAGGGTTCTTCAAGGGGAAAACAAGGGATTAGTAAGGGAGCCCCTTTCCTTTGGGAGAAGAGGGGGTTGTTAATGGGAGGGGGGGGGGGGGGGGGTGCTCGATGATGTTGGCCATGCAGTCCACAGCTTCTAAAAATGAGTCACGCTAATCTGACATGCAGCCAAACTCATCACATTACCATGAGTCCACAGGCTGGGTGGGCCCCAGTCCAAAGAAGAACAGAAACTGACGGGTGATTTTTGAAAAGGCCCATGCAGTTAAAAATGCTACATTTTGGTCAACAACAAGATTATATCTCAGAGCTGCAGCCACAGAATGTATGTGATTCATGATAAAACTTCAGAAAAGAAATACGACTTCAGCTCCAGCTAGTGAGATTCACAAAACTGCTCAGATTCTTTTGTATGGCCACGGCATAAAGATTGGCACGGGACTTGTTGTCAGGCAGAAATTTTCAAGCCTCATAAAAAAATCAAATAAAAAAATTGGTTCGTAAGATCCATGACTACAGTTAGTTGTTTGGCAAACGCACTGCATCACCGCAATGAGCATGGAAAGTACAGGGACAATTTAGTTAGACATTACTTTTGTACTACTCTGTATCATTGTTAAAACACATACTGTAAAGAAACATGATAAATGATGTAGTAAATGGATTCTATCCGGCCCGAAATGGCTTTTTTAAATTTTATTATTTATTTTTTTAATTTTTTGTTTGTTTGTTTGTTTGTTTGTTTGTTTATTTATTTAGTCGTTTGTTTGTTTAACAACACTGCCATCTGCTGGAATGGTAGGAGCACTACCTCACTTGCAACCTTGTACAATTTCACCATTCATATTGGATTGCATTGGATAAACTTTATTGTCAAATATACTATATGTATAACATACAGCACACATGCTACTGTACAAAATAACCTAAGCTTGTCTTCTATACACCATTTCACGTACATTTCACTGTTTGTGTGTGTCCAGGTTTCTGGGCAAGAGGAGAGGAAAAGATGTTGGTGCGGCATTTGTGTACATAATGAAGCAATGGTCCTCAACCCACATCATTGCATCCAGCCACTCCAACAATGCCGCTTTGCTAAATGCTGAATGATAACCCGGTTTGTCACGTGTCAGGCTGAATGTCTAATGATTTTTCTGAAATTTGCAGTTTGTTATACTGTACTAGCGTATACCACTCAATAAAATGGTTTGGATTTTGCAAAGAGCAAAGGATGTGAAATAAATATTTTATATTTGATGATATTTGTTGTGAATTTCTATAGGTATTAAAAGTGTCCCTCATTATTTTCAGCTACAGTTGATATCGAAGTGATAATTTATCAAGTACAACAAAATGTCTCTGCCAGTGAGTTAAAAGTGAAAGGCTCCCTTTCAGAGTGGCAAATTAACAACCTAGGGAGATTTATGCATGTTTTTGGAATGTGGGAGGAAACCCGCGTACCTGGAGAAAACCCACGCCGGCCCAGGGAGAACTTGCAAACTCCACACAGGAGCCGAACCCACGACCTCTGCACTGTGAGGCGGGTGTGCTAACCAGTTGTTCACCATGCCGATGGAGAAAGCATGTATAGTATTTAGCTCCAAATAAATTGACCATCCTACAAAGTAAAGTGACTCAATCTTTATGCGTGATGTCCTCATAGACTAGCTGGAAGTGGCATTTTTTTGCTGAGAAGACGAGGTCTGAACTTGCTTGACTAACTCATTTCCTGGAGAACAACATGAAAAAGCAGATGTGGCCAATGGAGGAAAGCTGCTGCTCACACGCCCGTTCAGTGGGTTTCCTTTATTGAGCTTCAGCGCACAGCGACTGCATCACTTCACTGCATGTGCCACTCAATGGAAAATGGGTTACATCGAGGTCTTTGGTGTCATGTGTAAGTCTGAGTGTATCCATCTGTTAAGAGACGTGTTAAAAGAGTGCTCATCTCCATTTGTTTTAACAGATCTTGCTGCTCTCTGTTCTGCTCTGGCTTATGAGGATGGTGAGAAACTTTACTGTTCGAAATACTGTACATGTATGAGACGAAACTGAGCTTGAAGGTGTCCATATGCATTTCTCTCTTTTTTTGTGTGTCTCATGTATTCAGCTTTGTATTCTTCTAGATTTATGTTGTCGAATCTGACGTAAAGCAGAACCAAATGAAAACATGTTGAGGAAGTTGCACAGATGAAACATGAAGTACTTTGTTCTCGTGCGAGTGACACTTCCTGAGACAGGTTTTTGTGCTATATTGTCTGGATTTCATATTATTTTACCATATTTCCAAATTGTCCCGCCACCTGTGATCCCCTTTTAACCTAGCTGTTATTATTCATTTTCGTGCATGCTTCAATAGGACTAAGGCTGAGACTGCAGCTTGTGCTCATATTGCGCTGACTTAAATTTGATGTTGCTCTTTAGCTGGCTCTGCATACCAGTGTTTATTGTCTGAACTGAAGTTTAAAATGTGAGAGACCCTACACAGAATGGAACAAAATCAGCAAGTGTGGTTTGGCTGCTCTGTTAGTGTGTGATGTACTCATGACAATTAACGCAGCACACGGCATACAATTATATTTCCATTGACAATCTGGAGTGTCTTGCCCCAAGCCAATTGTCTGTTGTAGTTCCAAAACGGACCTGTGAGAGGCAACATGACATCCAGACTGATGCAAAACACAAAGCACAATTAAGAGTTATTGATGAAGAATTAGAAGAACGTAGGCTAACTGTAAGCTTATGTGCTAGCTATAGTGCAGTTGCAAACTGCCATCCTTGTCATTGTCATTGTGGCTATTGACTTGTCAGATGTGCTTATCAGAACACGCAACACATGCAGGTGCTCCTATATTTGCAGCAAAAGCGTGAGCATATGCTCACTTCCCGGTTCACTCCCATTCCGTTTCACTTCACTGTCACCGAGTCCCAGTCTCAGTCAAACGGACTCATTGACACAGGAGGTGATCGGCTTTCCCCACTCACGTGAAGATATATATATATATATGTATGTCATATTTAAGAATGTCAGCCTGACCCGTCGTGGACCCCATTATGGGGACAAATCCACTCTTAACACACCTGAATCGAAAGCATATTCTTATAAGGCTTAAGATAGTCTGGCATTTGAAGTCCAAGTCAAAAAGACACGACTTTTCGAGCACATCATTGTATTGCAATGCAATTTGCTTCCTCCAAAATTACAATAACCATCTTTCTCTTGTCGCAATATGTTTAAACTGAACAATTAACTGTGCTATCATCTCCCAACTACCCAGTCACTTCCATGTTGATGGACATTGTGCCAACCAGTGCACCGCCAACTGAAAACCAGACGATCTATGGTGAGCAAAGGAGCAACAACAAAAAGGGGTTCCCCTCCAAGGCACACTACTTCACGAAATGATTAAGTGGCCTTATTGTTTCAATTTTGGTTTTCCATTTCTATGATATTCAAAACGTTTGTAGGAGAATTGCACAGAAATTATTACTGATGTCATCTCTTCCCCTCCAGCAGTCACCTCCATGTTCAGAAACATTTTCCCACCAAGTGAAGCATCAACTGAGACGCAGACTGTCTATGGTGAGTAGGATCTGGAAACCTGTTTGAAATGAGAATGTGCAGCGGTAAATGAACAAAAGGAACAGAAAGAAAGTCCACCGTTGTATATATTAATCCCCCTTCTATCGTAACCGGGGTCCCGTTTCAGATCGTAACCGCAAAAAATGAAATCCGCATTTCAAGAGAAATAATAAATAAGCCACGGCACGCTTCCATAGCATTTTACGACACCCTTTTTTCAAGGTCTTTAAACACACTTCTGAAATGATACAAAAACATTGAAACACATATAATATATTGAGAGAGTAAGAGCAACAAATAACAGAAAAATATTGTCGAAACAAGGTAAGGTACCAATCCCAATGTGTTTCCAGTAAACAAATTATGTTACTTCCGAACTAACACACTTATCATCTCGTAATGTACATGAGTAATCATGCGCAAAGATGTACATTACAAAAAGGAACCTACTGCTGTCACTTGCTGTAGGTGTAAAAAGCAGGATTGAAGAGACTGACATTCAATAATCTTCAACCAAACTAGGGTGAAGTTGAAAAACTGTACTTCCAGTGTCAAACTAAATAGTGTCCCACCATCTAGTGGAATTACCACCAAAACCAATGGGAGGTTCAACAAAATAGTTATGAATTTTACTTACCTTATTATTACTGTATATGTTTTATGTTATGTTCAATAAATAAACCAAACCAAATTGTACAAAAAAAGAAATCAATCCCACAGAACCCGCGATGGGGAGGTGGACAGTTTACTCTGCAATTTATTAAACTATCATGTCAACTGCATTTATTTCCACATATTTCCAGAGCCTCCAGTCCCATCACTGCAACTGCAGTCCCCCTGGTGGGACGTGTTCCCCTTTGAGAAAGCAGACTTTGGATGTAGTGTCAACAGCAGCTCTGACTGGAGCTTCATTTGGTACAGAAATGGCCAGCGCTTGCAAGACGTAGACCAAAATGTCTCGTCAAATCTGTCCAACCAAGCGGCACTCACGATCACTGCAGAATCGCAGGCGGAATCTGGAATGTACTCTTGTAAAGCTCATCACGAAGTGAAGGGCGAGTCCATCCACAGTAACCTAATTAGACTGAAAGTTTATGGTAAGTTTCCAATCCCTCTAGTCCTCTCTTTATTGAAAATTATATGAATGTTAATTTGTGATCCCTTCTTACCGGTTAGCAAACAAGCCCAAACCAATGTTGGTGCTTAACCCGAAGTTGCAGAAAATGTTCCCTGGAGAATCTGTCACCTTCCAGTGTGTAATGGGCATTTCCTCTGGATGGCACTATCTGTGGTACCACAATGACAAGCAAATCCAAGGATCTCTTGAAAACAGTTTTAGAATCATTTCTTTAACAGTGTCCGACAGTGGTCGGTACTACTGCAAAGCCAAGAGAGGACAAAATCCTTTCTACACAGAGCAGAGTGAAACATCAATGCTGGAGGTCTCTGGTAAGCATGACACACGACTTGATGGCATGTTCGATACATGCCGTTCTCCTTTCTTCATTGTTCTGACTGCCACTCGTCTAACTTCAGAACCACCCACGCCAACCATCAAGCTGCAGACTTCTTGGTCAGACGTCTTCCAAATGGAAAGCGTGGAGCTGATTTGTGATGTGGGCAGACCTAACTGGACAGTCACTTGGCACAGAAACGGAATGGCGCTCCAAGAGGACACGGCGCTGGTTCTGAGCTTCGGGGATCTCTTCTTAACATCACCTCTGCTTCTCGAGCCCACGGGGGAAGATATGCCTGCAAAGCACACCTCGAGTCCAGGGGAGTCAGATCTGATTTCAGCACCACCACGAGTGTTACAGTCTACGGTAAATCATGTTTTTCTGCTTCTTTCTACAAAGTGTCTCTGTCATATATTCCTTGAAGCTTCATTGTAAGTGTTTAGTTGTCTGTTGCCATGCCACTCATTGACCTATTTACATTTTTAAATACAAAGAGTGTTTTCCTTCTGATTCTGTACAAATCGACAGATTGTAGTTTTTTTAGAGCTTATGCAATACTGGGCAGCCCGGTGAAGACCGAGCGACTTGTTTCTTCTTGTCTTAATGTGAAGCACGCTTGTTGATAAGTAGATTCATGAAAAAGGTTTCACAGCGATTTCCAGCAAATATTTTGTGGCCACACGATGTACATTCGAGCTTGGGTTTCTTATTTTTTGTTCATTTACATGTATAAAACAAAAGAATTAACGCACCGAAGTCTTAGCAAACATTTAAAGGATTGCCTCTTGTAACAAATGACCATGCTGTTCATTACAAAGGTTTCAAGTCTTCAAAATTGTCCTGACCTTTAATAACTGTTTGCATCCGGTAAAAATGTTTCGTAGATGTGTGTAGTGTAGATCAGTGTTTCCCAACCAAGGTACACGGATAGCAAAGGTGTACACCCAGGTTAAATATACCTCCTGCTATCTTGCGTAAGAGCGTTTAATTTTTTTCTGCTTATGATTAAACATCACTGAAATAGATAAATGACCAAAGATACTGTATATTATTTGTACTAAATACAAAACTAATAATTTTCTGACCAATTCAGTGAAACTAGAGCTAGTTGGGAATGCCTACTAATGACTAATATATTGGACCATCTATTGTGTTTGTTTTAGAAAATATCCCGAAACCATCACTCAGCAAGTATCCTGTTGTGACCTCGATGTATGTTGGAGAAAACATCACATTCACCTGCAAAATTCATGTGGGGTCTGATTGGGTTTACCACTGGTTCAAAGACGAAAAGAAGCTTGTGGCTGCAGACAAAACCATTCGAATCAAACTCGGCCCTCATGATGGGGGGATCTATTGGTGCAAGGCCACCCGGGGCCAAAGAACAGCGACGGACATCAGCGACAGGCTGACTCAAGAGGTTCTCGGTGGGTTCAGTTCAATCGTCCATCCTTTATATCCATCCATCCGTTTTCTTAATTTTGTGATAATACTCACTATTAATGTGAATGGTTTTCCATTCCTCACGATTGCTAAAGATTCGGCAAAACTAGCGGAATTATAGTCAGTTTGCCGGGTCCATACGCGGAGTTGCTGCTGGCTAGCTTGCATCCTGCTCAGTAGCTTGCACGCTTCCTTTCTGCTGTCTCCCACAGGGTATTTTGATGGGAACGTAGCATGGTGCGTGTCAAAGTGCCACTTTACATTCGACCTTTTCATCATATGGTATTTTGTCATTGCAAATTAGACACACCGCAGAATCCTTCGGTCCATTCGTCCTGAAGTGTCCCATACTCGTCATCTTTGTTTCTTTTCGCCATCTTATTCGTCGAAGGATTAGCTTTGAACTAATGACCCAGTGGGCTGACTCAAAAGGGGGCGTTTACCTGTTTCCCCAGCAATGGCCAACATAGGCCAGTATCATCCAATTAAAATTGCTCCTGCCACCAACTGCAGCCCTGAACAGGACATAAGCAGTGAAAAATCGATGGATGGATTAAACAAGCGAGAATATCTTGTTTTATCTGCGAGCCAAATGCAATCATTAAATGAGCCACACCTGGCTCGCGAGCCATAGGTTCCTGACCCTGTTTTAGCGCGTTCAATCAAACTCTTTTTGGAATGTGGGAGGAAACCGGAATACCTGGAGAATACCCGCGCAGGCACGGGGAGAACATGCAAACTCTCCAGGAATCAAATCCTGCACATCAGCAGTGTGAGGTGGACTTGCCAACCAGTCGTCCACTGTGCTTAGTTCAATCACATTTTTTCACACACATTTTTTTTAATTGAGTCGAAACAATATACCCATGCTGCGATTGGCTGGCAACCGATTCAGGGTGTCCCCCGCCTACTGCCCAGAGACAGCTGGGATAGGCTCCAGCACCCCCCGCGACCCAAGTGAGGATCAAGCGGTTCGGAAGATGAATGAATGAATGAATATACCCATGTTTAAATCAGTTTGTAAGTTGAACAGCATTTCGTGTGCACCTTGCTTCCTTTCCAAGCTGTTTTTATTCTGTTGAAACAGGATGTGGTACTGTGCAGGGAGGGGACGGAAATGAATACATTTCGCGGTGAAAATTAAACTGGGGCGGATGGTGGTGACCTGTTTTGTTTTTCTACTTGGCCATTTTTTCTCTGCATTTTAGATTTTCAGTCACCAACAGTCCATGAATATTGGGATTTAATTAATGGAGATAGATAGATAGATAGATAGATAGATAGATAGATAGATAGATAGATAGATAGATAGATAGATAGATAGATAGATAGATAGATAGATAGATAGATAGATAGATAGATAGATAGATAGATAGATAGATAGATAGATAGATAGATAGATAGATAGATAGATAGATAGATAGATAGATGTGTGGATTTGAATCAGTATGCTGATCCCGTTGCTAGATTTGGATATAGACACGTCAACAAGGGACAAGGTCTGCGCTCAACTGACTGACACGCTGTTCTTTTCAATGCAGTGTCTGGATTAAAATGGCTGACTGGGCAGTGTGTGTGTGTGTGTGTGTGTGTGTGTGTGTGTGTGTGTGTGTGTGTGTGTGTGTGTGTGTGTGTGTGTGTGTGTGTGTGTGTGTGTGTGTGTGCGTGTGTGTGTGTGTCTTTTCAGAAATTCCTCTGCCATCTTTGACGAGAAGCAGTCAGTGGGCTGATGTGTTCCCCACCGAGAGTGTGACACTGAGCTGCACGATGGTCAACAGTTCTGGCTGGACGTATATGTGGCACCGAGACAATCGGGTGATCCCCAGTGACGACACGGTGTCTTTTGGGCCGGATAGAGCTACCCTGTCCATCCGGACTGCGACAACTTCTCACGAAGGACAATACTGCTGCTGGGGGAAGCTCAAAGACAGGGCTGTAAGCAGCAACTGCACACCTGGAATGACCCTCAGGGTTTATGGTGAGTCCTCTTTCTTGAACAACACATGCAGTTTGTAAGTCCAAGAAGCACTACATTTGGAAAAATGCAAACGGCGGCATATAATCATCATTTTCTCACTTAGACAACAAACCAATCGCCAAACTATGGCAGGACCCCGAGGACGTGGTTATGCACACTGGAGATTCCGTCTCGTATAGCTGTCACATCAACCAGTCCTCTGGATGGGAGTATGTGTGGTACCAAGATGACACTCGGCTCACAGTATCTGGAAACAATTACACAATACGTTCTGTGGACAAAACAAACACTGGATCATATAAATGTGAAGCAGTTAGAGGGAGAACTACTAGTATCTTCAAAACGGAACAAAGTCAAGCTTTAAGGCTCCAAGTTGAAGGTGTGTGTCTCCGTCTCCCTTGTAATCATCCCCTTCATTATGTGTTTCATCAAGAAACTTTCCTCTGCAATATTTTTCCCCCTGCAGAACGGCCATCAGCAAATATAATGGTCTTAACCGGATGGTCTGAGGTCTTTTCCACTGACAGTCTTGTGCTTATGTGTGAGGTGAAAGGTAGCGAGGAAATGTGGACCTTCAATTGGTAATAACAGATTAAGCCACTTAACATTTGTGCTGTTTACAAAGACAATGCTAATACAGTATACACTTACACAATCGCGTGACGTCCAAAATACAACAGCTTGATTAGAGATGATGAGAGAACAATAAGCGTCAATCTCAAGGTTTCCTTAGATGGGACTTTTCCCCTTTCCACCTTTACTCTGTCACGTAGATGCAACACTTGGAGTGGATGTCATTAGGTTATGCAGGCTGACCTAGTGTGTGTGAAATCTGCCACGCATCAAACAGGTTTAAGGAAGACTTGATCATGAACTCATCATCTGACAAATACACGGTAACACCCCAGAATGACCCTGCGCAGAGCCAGTACATTTGCCAGGGTATTCACAGCGGGCGACCTTCTTACTCCCAACGCAGTGATGCTCTCGCAACGAAGAACTTATGTAAGTTTTGAATTCCGTGTGGAAGTCGGATGTTTGATTAGACCAGCAAGTACTTCCTCACGTTCGTTTGTGGCTTTGATTACCTCTAGTGTTAAAGAGGCGGGTGCTTCTTTCCATCTCCGGCTGTATCCTCTTTGGTATCGTTGCTGTTTTCTTCGGCTGCCTTGTTCTCAGAGTCACCAGAAGAAAAGGTGCGGTGGACATTTTAAAGGAAGGGGTCTCAACCTTTTGTGGTACAAGGACAACTGCAGGAGAGAAATTCTTCCAGGAATTCCCTCATAATCGTTTCACCTAATATGCACTTTTTTAAATGACATAATATATTCATGTTTTTGTTGATTATTTTCTGACCCCAACACCCCCAAGTACCACAGTTTGAGAACCACTGATTTTGAGGACTATCAAATGTGAGCCTGTGAGGCAGCACGTTGACCAGGTGTCTTTTTTTGATTGTGCAGCAGACCACGATGAAGGGCCAGAGGAGGCCGAGCTCTTCCTCACCATGGCTCAACTCAAAGACCGTGATGGTATGGCGAAACGGGCCACTCGCTGTTTCCTCATATTTGATGACTCATTTGTTTGCTATTTTAGAAACCGCAAGCATGGCTTGCCTCAGTCTAGGCGTTGCCACTCGTGTTTAAGTTCCTCTCTCTTCCCCGCAGACGCTCCTTGTCCACTGGTTGATTACATCACGGATGAGAAACTAAACGATCTAGCAAAAGGTACAAGCCAGGTGAATGATTGATTTTGTGTCACTAAGATCATTCCTCACTTATGTTTCTTTAAATTTGTCCTGCAGAAGGAGCGGACATTATTTGTAGTGAAGAAACGCCACTGCCGGTAACCTCTCAGGATGACCAAGGTAAGGTATTTGTGCTGTATCATAATCAATAATGAGACTGTCCACATGCTCTTTTTGTCTCTTGATGTCTGTAGTTGTGACAACGGAAAGCTGTGAAAAACCTCCAGCGGAGGAAGGTGCTCTGGTTTCCTTTCAACATTGATCTGCCAAAGATGTCTGTGTTGAAGTATTTGAAAGCTGCATTCAACAGCCAAAGAAACGTTGTTGAAAATAACAACATACCGTATGAGACTGGCTGGCGGTGCAAATGAAAAGTCAAATCTCCACTGATGCACATTGCACATATTATTGGTTGCTTCAAAGTGTAGGATTCTATTCTTGTTGAGCTCATTTACGTACCGTTAAAATATTTAGGAATATTTACTTTGTCAGCTGCCCGCTCGACCCGTGAGGATAAGCGGAGTCATGGATGGATGGATACTTTATCAGCTTCCTTACCCTCACTGCATGACAGAAGCCCATCGTTGTTAATTTATGCACGACTCATCCAGCAAACACCAGATTAGACAAATAGGATACATTTTAAAGACAAGAGCTGTACCTTTAATGTAAATGTGACAAAACTTGTACTCTGTATGTCTGTTGTGGCCTGTTGGATAATATGTGACGAATAAAATGACAATTAAAAAAATACATTTGAAGTAAAACTGTATTTCAATTAAATCACCCCCCAAAAAGTTTAAAATATTCCACCGGAGAAGAAATCATGTCCATGTGTGAACCTGCGAAACGAAAAAAAAAAAACATGTTTTTTTTCTGTTGTTTTATTAGAAATCGAAAGACTTCAAACAACGCACATGATCTGCTGGCTTACATTTACTTGAGAATATCAGCCAGTTTCTCCATATAGTAGTCGTAGTTCTCCTTACAGTCTTCCCAGGGAGTAAAGCTCTGGCCCTCCTTCTCCACGTAAGTCTCCCAAACATGTTCGAAGTCAGAGGGCTTCATCATCCTCAGCTTGCAGCCAGCGTTCGCCAGGGCCTTGAGCCCCTCCACTATCGCTGGCTCCTCGGTCTCAAACAGACGAGAGCAGAGAACACACAGACGGAGCTTCTTGCGTTGCCGCAGGATGTTGGCCACCTTGGCTGCACAGGCCACGCAGGGACTCGATGTCACGTACCATGTGACGTCATATTCCTGGGAGGGGTTACTATCAGGCAGTACCTTGAAAGGTAAGAGGGGAGAAAAGAGTTTGCACTTCGTGTATGTTTTTACATTCAAACCGGTACGGTTCTGGTTCAATTAGAAATCAGGGGTCACCAACGTGGTGCCAGCGGGCACCAGGGAGCCCTCAAGGACGACATGAGTAGCCCAAGGGCCTATTCCAAAAATAGCTCACCAGTGATGAGACTCCAGCAATATTGTACAAGTGATCATTTGAAAATGGGAACACTGGCAGATATTTATAATAACATATTTGTCTGTTTCATAATTATTGTGAGAAATCGCTAATGTGATCAGTGTCTTCTCATAAATGAATATCATTAATCATAACAGACGAAGGTAGTTTGAGGACATTTATTTCAAAAGTGAATACAACGAAACTGGTAGCCCTCCGCATTAATTAGTAGCCAAGAAGGAGCTGAGTTTCAAAAAGGTTGGTGAGCCCTGGTCTCAACCAATTTAGCTTTCCGAGATTCCTTTAACGGAACGCTGCTTTTTACACGTATTCACTGTCACAGATGAGGAATTTCTTTTATTTATTTCTGATTCAGTGAAATGAGTTGAATACAGTAAATGAACTGAATAATATACCGTACCTCCTTTAATAAGTGTACACATACGATAAAATAATACTGGTAATAATAATAAAACTTGCATCATCAAACAATTGCTAACATGTTGATTGTAGCAACTAATGCGACCTGTACTTTCACAAATGGGTTCAAATGTCTGGTCCAGGTAGCTTTGAGGGCAACTCAGGCACCAGTTTATTATGCCAGTGTGGGTGACCTTCAAAACACAAAGCGCTGGTGTAACTTTGGAAACCGGCGCAGAATCACCACTGACGCTGCCATTATGGAAAAGGGATAACGGCAGTGTGAACAGCTGAGGGGGGAAGCACATTACTTGCTGAAAGAAAGCCTCTTCAGCGTGAGCTGTGGCATGTTCATCCTCCAGATAACCTTTCAAAGGCTCAGTGCTGCCTCCTGGCGTGTCCACTCTGTAGCACAGCAGGGTCTTGTTCCTGCCGGACGAGTACTCCACATTTCTGAACTGAAACTTGAAGTAGAATGGGCTCATCTGCTCTCTGGTAGGAAGTTAAAAAATATATATGTCAATTTTATTTTATCACATTGCAAGATTTTGGAACAAATCCCAAAGAGGGTGAGATGATAAAAATGGCGTTTTGGTCAATAACGTTTAAAAAAGGAGGTGGCAAGAATAGGCACACACCCTACTCGTAAGAACTCCAAATTGAGATATTCTACTTGTGTCAGTGTGCGTGTTTTTATTGAATGTACACCACTTTATAGTCAATAGCCATTTTGCTAACATGATAAAATAAACTTTTCTGCACAAAAACATAATTCCCCTGTTTTCTTAAGTTCCACAGTGCTCATACTGAGAGTTCTAGCCAGCTCGTGTTGGCTCTGGGTTTATGCTGTCAAAACAATTGTTCCCAAATGGTCTGCTAACGTGGTAAACAGAGAAAGAGAAAAAGAGTACATTAGCTAATGATAACTGAGTAAAGATTATGCAGAGAGAGTTTTTAAATGCATGAAGCGTGTGATTTTTTTAGGATGGTACTTATAAGACAACATATTCACTAGTTGGCATTGGCTCAATTTTTAGGTGATCAACTTCCTTCCAAATTCCTACAACTTTGCTCATAGTTTGAACCGAGTAACACAAAATATTAAATTAGCTATGAACAAGCAAAAAATAAATAAATAAATAAATAAATACACCTACTTTCATGTGTTTATTGGGATTATCTTGAGAATTTTTGAATGCCAGAAGATGGTGTAGGATGTCACAAAATGCAACGCTTGTGACAACATCAAACAAGTTCTCTTGATTAAGGACATGGATGGGGAATATATTTTCCAAATATGTTGCCATTGTTGATAATGCCCTGGTTCACATTCCTCCCTATCGCTACTGTATCTGGGGTTTTTTTTTCAATCTTACCAGATATCAAGATCTCTGTCAAACAAGAGCTAAATCGCAGTTAACTTTACCTCTCTGGTTAGTCTTTTTAATCGTGTCATCATCAGTGAAGGTTGAAAGAATAAACAAGCCTATTTTTGACAAAATAAAGTGCAGATTTCTCCTTTCAAATGTCGTGAGTAAAAGCAAAAAGGTAAGTGGAAAAATATACTCAAGAATAGTTCAGAAATCACAATAATCTACCAAAGAATTTTACTTCTCACCACCACTTCTCATCTTTCAGGAATCCAGTGAATATGTCAACAAGATCATTTTCCACAAGCCCATCCCTGATAAAGTATATCATGAGGCAAATGAAGCACTGTACACAAATACTGCAGACAGAAAAAGAACAAATGCAACAGATAAGCGAGCATCTTACCCACCCTGTAACGATCTCAAATGGTGGCAGTTCAATGGGCTCAAACTCGCCGTTACCATCATTTTTCTTCACTTGCGCAGCTGCTGCCCCGCTAGCCTCCCCATTCCTCTTGTCCTCATCCATTGCACACGGCTCAGAGGTCGTCTCTGGCTTTTTGGCGACTTTTTCCTGTTTTTTGCCGCATTTGGTCTTTTCTTTCTCCTTCTCGTCATTGGTTTTGTTTTCTGCCTTCTTCTCCTTTCGCTTGACACTGACCCGGCTGGTTCTGTCGGCCATGATTTTGTAGGAAGGGGCAAGTGAGAGTGTTGGATAAAGAGGGGGCGAAGAGCGGGTGCAAGTGGAGTGATAACCCGAGTGGATCAACAAAAATAGAAGCTATTGTGAACCAAGTCATATCATGTGAATGTCTGGCTAGGGCAGGCTTTGTGAATCCACTCCCCCCTCTGGGTCCCCATCCAGGCCCTGGATGCGAAAACGGCAAGAGATAACAAGACAGCATATTGAATTACAAAGCTAGGACTGGCTTTTAGACACACTTGCTGATTCTTTCAACATTTTGGACAACTGTATGCTTCCAAATTTGTGTTTCAGGGAGGCAATTTAATGTGTCCCAGTTTGGATGCTATCCTGTCCACTAGGTGCTTAAAGCTTAAAGCCAAAGTTGGATGAGTATAAAAACCGACAGTCCTGACGAACTGCACCAAACACTGTTTGCGAAGAACTAGAACAGATACTCTGAGCTAGGCCCTCTCTTCTGGATGAATGGACAAATATTACAGCAGTCACCCTGTAGAAAGTATTTTATCATTGCTCACTTTCATATGTCCTCCCCTTTTAAAGCTCCTGCAAATGTTGAGTACCAGGTGTCCCAACGCTTTTAGCTGACATGGCGTACTTGGATTCATAGTTGTTCAATTCAGCGACTAGGTGTGACATCCCTGAAACAAAAGATGCCCCTACCTCTTGTAACTGTCAGCGGTCAGCAACAGGCGGTTTATTAATAACATTAACTGGTCTGTTTATCCATGAGTGTATACAGGGTTACCAAGGCTCTCTCAGTACAGAACCATAACTTTTCTTTTTGGCAACTCCGCTGTCCTGCACTACTAAGCAAAAGCAATAAGCTGCCTAAGCCCCCAGCCACCTAGATACAGGAGTGCAGACAAACATGATGCCTCTCTCTCTTATAAATAGCAAAGGGAGCATTCAGGGTGGCCCAGCCAGCATGTGCCTGTGTCGTGTCCATTCAATCCATGAAATCACGCTCCATCAATATGGTCCGTCGAGTGGGGGAGGGGAAGAATTGGTTTTGTAACTGCCCCTGTACGTGTCTCTCTGCACTGCAGACGTAATCACTTGGCATGAGGCGGAGTGAGCAGGGGCGTTCAATTACAATTTCCTCCTGTCCTGCAGCCTCTCTCTCAGCCAAGTAATTCATTTGAGAGGCAATTACCAATAGGAGCCGGCTGGTCTAACGCAAATGGATGAGCTGTCACAGTGGTGTGTGGAAAAAGGGAAAGGGTGTGGGGGGGTGAGAGAGAGAGAGTGAGCAAGAGAGAATTGTCAAGCTGCGTAAACAATCCACAACACACCAATGGGATGGGCAAAAGACTAATGATCACCGATATTAGGAACTACATTTGGAACTAGAGTGACGTCATACTGGAGGGAAAGGATTTGAATAAAATATAAATATGTTCTGCATAGAACCCCAAACAGCCATCTGTACCTTACACCCGAGGCCCAACAACACGATACACTTTGGTCCCAACTGGACCAATGGCATCTTACACCCGAGAATCTGACACCTCATGTACAAGAGCTTATGCCGAAGCGAGCGCCAGTGCCACCTTAAAACCCTTCAAGCAACGACACCTCTTAGACATCCAAACACAGGCGTCAACCTCCGGTCCTCGAGGGCCGTTATCCTGCATGTTTTCCTCTATGATCAGGATCATTATCAGGCTCCCGAAGAGCTTGCTCATGCGTTGATCATTTGATGCAGGTGTTTTGCAGCAGGGAGAGATGGAAAACAGGCAGAAAGTGGCCCTCGAGGACCGGAGTTTAACACCTGTGCCACAGTACCATAGACACTTCAAACCCAAGACCCCAAAACGCTGCACACCCTTCAAAGACACACAATGCCTGCATTTGCCTGCATTTTGTCCAAATTTAGTAAGAACTGGAAACCAGTCAGAAGCTTGGTGTCTAATAATATGATGCCTACACATTGTTCATTAATTTACAATAACAAGTAAAGGTCATTTATTAAGTGCTAGTGATGAGACATACACAGAGATGAAAAATATTGGTGTTAGTGGTTGATGCATCGTCATATAGGCATTAAAAAAATCTAATACATGAACTTTTTGTGTTAGTGTATGTCAGCAACTACTGTAGAAGTCTTATACAAAATAGTTTAATGTAACCAGCGGGTTAAATGTCTTGGGGGAACGGTTGGATAAAGATAGTGTGTATTGTGGAGACATGGTCAGGCAAAGTCAAATAACAAGTACAGTAGTTCCCTTTATTCCTTAGCATGTGGTGTGATATTTTGTATAAGGCTGCAAACAATGAGACTAAGTCCACAATAATCTGTAATTGGCTTTGAGGTAGATAAGTGTCTCCAGGTTCTTTGGTAAGAGTCGTCCTCTCTCGGGCCGCAGACAGCGTTGGGCCTTGCTGAAGATGCTTTCTACCGCGGTGCTGCAAGCAGGTATGGTCAACGCCCTCTTGGCCACCTGGGCAAGGAGCGGGAAGTCAATAGCTTTCCGTCGCCAGTAATGCCAAGCCTCTTCATCCGTGGGTTCTTCTCTCAAGTAGATGGCTAGCTCCTGCTCCAGGCTCTTTGCCTGTGTCATGGGTCTCTGTTTGATGAAAGAGAACAGTTTGCAGGGCCGGGCCAGCGGCGACACGGGCGACGGCGCCGGGGCTGGAGACGTGTAGGAACGAGGAAGTTGTTCTGTGTTGGAGTCTGCCGAGTATTTGGATAATTCTTTGAGAAGAACTTGTCTGTGCCATTCAGGGTCACTGCTCCATGTGAGTTTGAATTGGGGGTCGAGGGTGGTGGCGGTGATGTAGAGGGGGTCTTCCAGAATCGGGGCGAGACGACGCTCTGCGGCCTGGCTGAGGCTGGCCATGAGAGAAGGACAATTGGGGGTTGACGTCTCAGAAAGATGCTTGCGTAAGCCCAGCACGCAGGGGAGTGCCAGACTAATGGACACATGTCTGTCTGTGTGTGTGTCAGTCTGGGTTTCTGCCTGTCGTTCCCCACACACCATGTCCCAGGCTTCCATGAAGGGCTCCAAAGTGTCAGTGAGCTCCCTCAGCAGTGCCGCCTCTGTAACACCGAGCACCATTTCCCCAGGACCACTCATCTCCTCCAAGACCTCCACAGACTCCAACAGTCGACGAAGCACCTGCATCCCAACACAGACACGCCATAAGACAACAACTTCCCGATACGGCATTTGAGTCCATCTACCACAAGATCCCCTGTACGATTTAACTGCTTATAAATAATAGAAAAAAACAATTCCAAGAGCAGAACGTGTTCATTTGATCCTTTGTTTTTCTCGGCTAGCTTGCGTTAATATAATTCAACATGAATAGAATTAATCCCTCAATTGTGCTGCATTGGGGACATTGAGGACATTGGATTTAGACTAATCCAGGTGTCTGGTATCGAAGGCATGAGTTCTAGAAATCCAGGAACAATTTGGGTTTTGCGTCTGAAAGTATTTAGGAAATGAACTCCACTCCCTCGAGCAGGGGTCACCAACATGGTGCCAACGACTGCACGAGTGGCCTGCGTGCCTGTTCTAAAAATAGCTCATCTGTGACTGGACATTGTGATTTCCTTGGAATGTTGTAGAAGTGATCATCTGACAATGTAAATGTGGCGTGTGATATTGGCAAGTCTGCTTTTGAGTCTGGGTGAGTGCGTTAGCGCATCAGCGTCTGTGGCGCTCCGTAGTCTTCTCTCAGACTGCATTTAAAATGAATGCATGAGTTCCAGATAGGAAATTGAATAATTACCATTATGAGTTAAAAAGTTAAGATGGGTTACTCTAACAGCAATTAGTGAGCTCAGATATACCTTAAGCTGGGTAGCCCAGTCTCGAATCAGTAGCGAAGCATTTCCCAGGCTCCCGATCTCCATGCCAGGTCCATCAAACACCTGACTCAATTTCTCTGGTGGAACCACTGTTGTAATGTAGCTGTAGAAGCGGCCAGCTTTGGCCAGCACAGAAGAGAGCTGCGTACAAGAACGCAACGCCTCTCTGACACAATGGCTAAGAGAGCGAGAGAAGCAGTCCACACGACAAACGCCAAGATCCAGCTCCCACGAGTCCTCCCATGCTTCCTCTCCCGCGTGTCCATTCCTAATGCCTCCCGCGGCAACGTTCCACCTTTCTGCATCATCTTCCTCATCCTCCTCTTGGCAGAAACCGGGTAGACAGCATGGCTTCACAGTAGTCGTGGCCAGAAGCGGGTCAGACACAACACGGAAGGCTCTTCCGGACACGCCGTGAGAGTGACACACTTCTTCAAAATCTGAAAGAATCCGATTCCCACTGAGGGGCAGGCACGCCAAGAGAGCTGAGCTCATCTGCCACTCCAATGACAGAAAGTGGCAGGTGACACCAAGGTAACTAAAGAATGAGAGGTCAGCCCATAAGCCTAGAGAACCAATGATCACTGTGCTAGTATGCCACTATTGTTTGTTTGTTTGCAATCCTTACCCTAATGTGGCTGCGGATGAGGCCCTCCAGACATCCAGGCTGAGGCTGAGGGCATGTGCTGAAGCCAGGGCCTGACGGATAGTCACCTGGGCCTGGTAAGTGTAGGCTGGGAGGAGCTGGTTCTGGATGTAGTACTGGGGATCAGGTGTGTAGCGTGGCTCCAGGAGCTGAAGCAGTAATCTGAAGCCACAGTTTTCCACCATGGAGACTGGCTGTAGATCGCGTACGATCATCTTTGCAATCGCCTCGCTTATCAAGACCTGTGGTTATAATCATGATCAAAAGGGCAGTTATTTGCCAGTCTTCCGTTGGGCCCTGGGCTCTGCTATCTCAGGGTCCGACATTAACCCTATTTGGGTGGTGACCCAACAAGCCAAAACATGGTGGCCCTGACAGAACCGACACTGGCCCCGATTTGAAACAACGCTTGACGAAATGTAGATTTTGTGGCAACATCGCACGACAGAAGTGTCAGTGGGCGGTGCAGCCGCTTTAAAAAAAATACACACTCTCCACTCCCCAGTATATAGATGTGATTAAAACAATACTTAACGAAATGTATAATTATACATGTTTGCCTACTTTTGAATGAAATCATGAAGTGTGTAGTCTCAGCAGTCCAAATGAACACAAGTACAGGCAAGCAAGGTAGCTGCTTTAAAAAATGCATACGCTCCACTCCGCAATATATAGATAATGTAATTTACAAAGTAAAATAATAATTAACGAATTTCAAAATGATATATGTTTTTCTACAAGTGACTCATGTAGAGAAGCGTCTTAGTGGCCAACGTGCATCAGTACGTAGCATCGGTGGGCAATCAAGGCAGCCACAAAAAACTAAACAAAATCAACATTCTATATAAAGCCAATAGGCCTACCGTTGGATAATGCACGCCAGTACGTAGCGCACAATGTACCCTGAATGGGGACAATGGAATGTGCGATCAATTTATGTGGATAAAACTGCAAATATGTAATATTAGATATTACAAAAGCAAGAACGTGCTCATTTCAGCACATTTATTTATTCCATTTGGAATGGCCCAGTCCTGCCAGTATCAGTGAATTTCAGGTCGCCCGACACACCCACGTGATGGCCACGGGCCACCCTTAATATCGGACCCCGCATCTGCAGTCCACCGCTTTGTATTCAACCATCACCATCGTTGTAATCATATTTACCTCTCTTCTTGATTAAATGTGGTTGTTAGACATCTTTCATTAGTTAATTCAATGAGAACTAGACTGTACTTTTTACACTCCAGACTTTCTCGGTACTTATCAGTCCATTTTCTTCGGCAATTCTCTTGCTCTCAAATACCACCGCTCCTACCACCTGGGAAAAAGAATGCTACTTCATCTAGCACAGGGGTGTCCAAACTCGATCCTCAAGGGCTGCTTTCCTTCCTGTTTTCCAGCTCTCCCAGGAGTAACACACCTGATTTTTGAATAATCAGGATCGTTCTAATGCTGTTTCAGAGCTGGCTGATGAGCTGGTCATCTGAATCAGGGGTGTTGCAGGCGAGAGAACTGGAAAACAGGCAGGACAGCGGCCCTCCAGGCCTGCAGGTGGACATGCCTGATCTCGCATCTTGTGCACACACATTACTACATGTTTGAGCTACAAAAATATTCAGCTGCTGGCTCCATATGTGATGACATGCAAAGACCCTCTCTCTCACCTGACGTGGATCGTGCTTGTCAAACTTGCTCACTCCTCCTCCCTCGCGGGCTCCAATCCCTCCAGCACCTGCTCCCACGCCCACAGGGAGAGTGAAACGGGCATTCCCTCCATTGGTCGTCAAAGTGTGCATGGGTGCAGAGGGGTACCCTTCTCTCTTCATGTCCTTTCTTTTAACAAAGTCATCATACATGGCCTGGTGCTTGCGCTGAATGGGAGCCACAACAGTTTTACTGTATTAACGGCACTACCACACACGCGCCATTCCAGAATCGGAGGACAATTTTTAAGTGCCAACATTTTTGTTTCAGAAGTTGTTGTTGCTGTTTTTTAAAATCAAGAAATACAGGTAATAAGCCACATGCAATCGGATTCTTCTAGGGCAGGGGTGTCAAACTAATTCTTGTCGCGGGCGACTTTGGAATTACGTCTTCCCTCGGAGGGCCATTACGACATCCATCCATCCATCCATTTTCCGAACCGCTTGATCCTCACTAGGGTCGCGGGGGGTGCTGGAGCCTATCCCAGCTGTCTTCGGGCAGTAGGCGGGGGACACCCTGAATCGGTTGCCAGCCAATCGCAGGGCACACAGAGACGAACAACCAACCACGCTCACATTCACACCTAGGGACAATTTTAGAGTGTTCAATCAGCCTGCCATGCATGTTTTTGAATGTGGGAGGAAACCGAGTGCCCGGAGAAAACCCACGCAGGCCCGGGAGAACATGCAAACTCCACACAGGAGGCGGAGCTGGAATTGAACCCGGCACCTCTGCACTGTGAAGTCGACGTGCTAACCACTGGACTACCGGGCCGCCCGCCATTACGACAGTGAAACCAAATAAATGTTTAATCCTCACATCGTATTATTACTTGTACACACAAAAAAACAATGTCACAGTTATTTGTTACATATGACAATTTAAGATTTTGGTACAGATTTAAGCAAGGGTTAAGGAAGTTGACACATGATTTGCTTTCGCGGGCCACATAAAATTATGCGGCGGGCCGGAACTGGCCCCCGGGCCTTGACTTTGACACATGTGCTCTAGGGTAACCGATAATATTTTATGAAACATTTGAATTTGTCTTATAATTTATATTGATGTGTTTGACACAAACCTGTTGTAGATATGAGTGAGCAAGTTTTTAGAGATACAAGTTGTCCATGGGCAGATTTTTTTGTTTTGTTTTGCTTTGATATGCGAGCACAAATTAGAGATGTGATGTATGGTGGCAGATGACTGAACTCACTTCACAACATTCAGTAGTTTGGCAGGTAGAATTAATAAATATTCTTGAGAAGAGAGGCTTCAAGCTGTTTATCACCACTCACAGCCAAAGTTTTACGGTCAAACTCAGCATAAAACAAAGAGAATTACATGTTGTGCATCTTCCAAAACAACTACATACAAGCCTGCACAAGCTTAATGCTACCACACAATGGGATACTCCATTGGAACATGGGCTAACAATGAGCATCTATGTAGCAGTGTTGTTACCTTTAAGAGCAAAACATACCAGAACACAAACGGTGCTGAAAAAGGTGAAGAGAGAGGGTTAGGTTCAGCAACAGTTGGAATTATTTTGCAAATGGCATGGCTATAAACTACAGCACGTGGTAAAATTGGAATTGCACAAGATTTTATAGGTCAAACTGAAAAACAAAAAGTGAATATGTACCAAAAACCTGATGAGCTAGGGAAAAAAAGCGTGAAGACATTTTTTTTTTTAAATTTGCATCTATAATACTTTTAGGGACACATAAACCCAAGTCTGATTAAAATTTACTGTTCACCAGTGTTATTAATTAGCATGTTTATAAGTTCACAAACACTGATTCTGTTTATGAAAAAGATTGTTTTGTTGACCTTCGTCTAACATGTTGAGATTTCAGAGGATTTCAGGGGATTCTCAGATTTCAAACTGAGACCTGACACTCTTAAAATCTTGAGAAATAGTGTGGCAAAAATGTTGATCATTTTCATCAATGTTTTCCAAAAATCCAAGTCTGCAAATGCCTCGTTTTTGCTTAAAATGCAATTTATTTCTACCGCCTCTATGGACAGGAGCAGTTGAATGCGAGAGGATTTTAAAAGTTAGCTGAAAACAATTCCTCCCCACTTGCAAAATGACAGCTACGCCCGCGGGGAGGTGGGGATAAAATGCCCTCCAATTCTGGAATGACCCACATACAACATGGCTATTATTCATTCTCATAGCGTTTGGGGGGGAATTACCTTAAGATGCGTGACGAAGTTGGACGTGACGCTGCGCTTCGCTTGGATTCTCGTGCCACACGCCTTGCAGTTGGATTCGATTTTGCCATTCTCGCCCTCGAACACAATATTAAAGTAATCCAAAATAGACACCTTCGAAATGGACGCCATGGGCGCAAACATTAGCTCTCGTCTGCACCCGATCAGAAATCACGAGCAAGGACAATGATGATGATGATGATGTTGATGATGGTGATGGTGATGGTGATGATGATGACGGCGACGTAGCGGTCCTTCCTCGATGACTTTCATGGGCACTGGTCTTCGTGTTTACTTCCCCGACCCCCGGTCAAGCAATTTTAAAAAATGATAAGGCAGACGAAGAAAAAAAGAAGGGGAAGGTGCACAAAATAAAAGGGCACAAATTGCGGTGATGGGTCGCTTACACGAGCGGAAAGCAAACACTGGCGACTGCGGATGTCAGCAGGAAAACAACAGTTGAGGATACATCCGCCGTTCGGACGCAGGAGTACAGACGACACTACAGTGATTTTGCGCGTGTGCGCGTGAGCCCGGACCAGGAAGTGCACGCAAGAGCCAGAGTTTCATTTCCGGATGCTGCTTGGATGGCAAGGACCAATATAACCATTATTATATGCGTCCGTGTTGAATGTGCGCTCCGTTGTGCTCATTCTGAAAGTCACCAATCATTCGTATTGTATAAAACCATAACATGTTACAGCCATTCTATCAATTTTTTATACCAATTATTAACAGTCAAAAAAATACAGGGCGATCGAAGTGCACTCCCAAAGTATATATTACTGGAGGCTGTAAAATTACGCTCTGAACACAGCGCGAAAATCTAGTAAAGCAAATAAAACTACTTTAATAATGGAAATGTTCAAATTTATCGCACATAACATATTAAATAAATATTATACTTTAATGTTTTAAAACAAACAGCCCTGAATCATTCAATGCAAACGTATTGTACAAGTTAAAAAAAGACCTACCAAGTGATTCTTTTGTGTGCCACTAGATCAGGGGTGGGCAAACTTTTTGGCTCGGGGGCCACATTGATTTCTAAATTTGACAGGTGGGCCGTGTCAGGACAAGATACGGTACATATAAAAAAAAAGTATATGTTGACAGTCCATACCAAACATCAACAGAACAAAAGCATGAAAGTATTCCCATACTTTTTTTTTTTTAATGAGAACAGTGAAACAACTATGGTATATGTCCTGTATGAAGGTTCAAGTATGTGAGCAACATACATGTGACAACACAAGCAACAAAGTGCAACAATATATTGGCCAAAAACTGCAGCAAGCAGTACAGGTATATGACAAAATATACCAAAGTGAGGACTATTTGCTACAAAATGAGACGTGTAAGAGACCTGGTGGCTTTTCTTTCGACTCACTCATTGTCTCTGACTTGACCTCCCCTCGATCACCACACATGACAGCGTTGCTCAGCTGATGTCGCGTGAGCTTAACTTTTGAAGCCAGACACGGACGCTTCAAGTCTTCTATGCTCATAGTTAGCGCCTGGGACTGGCTTCCTCTCTTTTAGCGGTCCAGTTTGCGGAAAGTTTTTAGCACGATAGCAGTCAAACCATTCCAGGAAACGTTTATTTACTCGACTGTCCGTCAAGCCGCAAGCAATTCACTCTGGGCATGGAAATAGCCAGAATCGGACTGAGCACAAATCACTTTCTCGTTTTTCAAAGTCTTGTAGATTTGAGTCTTTCAGACTCCAAGCGTTGAATGTTTCGTATTTTGTAACCCGCTTCGTTTAATCAGATACACTTCACTTTCTCTTCCGTGGCCATTTCTGTTCCTTTTCGTTGATCATGCCATGATCGACAGGACGTGAAAATGTTGGCAATTGCAGTAAAACTGACTGCAACAAAGAGTCACTTGCATGTCGCTGTTTTGGATCCAATGATAGAAAATAGCGGCGCGGACACACTTATTCCGTCGTATCGAGCGGGAGTTGCTTGAGTTGGCGCTACTGCTGGCTTCCGTCTCGTCTCCCCCTCCCTCCCTGTGCTCTGCAACTTCAAGTAACTGCGCCACCTGGCGTTGAAATGCCTGTCATTACAAGTTAAAATGAAATGAATGCAATCATTTATATCGAACCTTAATTGTGTTGTGTACCAACCTTCGGCGGGCCGGATTAATAAGACCAACGGGCCGGATACGGCCCGCGGGCCGTAGTTTGTCCACCTCTGCACTAGATAAAATCCAAGTACTGTACCGCTAGTGGCATCCCGCACTTGGAGAATCACTGTGATTTGAATACAGTACATTGAAATGAATAATGAGAGTATTGGAAAATGTCAGAATACTTATGGAAATAATGGTATTAGAACTATAAAAATAACAAACGCTGTCATACATTTGGTATACAAACATGGGGGCTTGAGGACAAGCGCAATTAAAATTCAAAATTTGGGTTCAGGTTTCAATGTAGATGATTAACCTAGAGTTAAGGTTACACAGAGTTTTTAACTCGTGCTAGGGTTTCAATGTCAGGTTTTAAACTAGGGTTGTGCTATCAAATTAGGGTTTTAAACTGAGTTTAGGGTTTCAATGTAGGGGTTTAACCGAGAGTTAGGGTTTTAAATTGGGGTTTGGAATTAAGGTTTTATCGAGGGCTATGGTTTCAAATTAGAATTTTAAACCGGGGTTATACAGTCATTTCAAATTCGGGTTTCAAACTATGGGTGTGCCGATGTTGGGGCTACCACTCGGGCATCCATAGCAGCTCCCCTGGCGACATTTTTCGGAGCATTTTTGTTGTTGATCATAGATTGAAGGGTCCTGTTGCAGGTTGCATTTAGATGGGATTGAGGGGTATCAACCAACTCCATCCAACAACTGTTTATCTGGGGCATCAAAATCATCCGGTTGGCCCTGGCATCCACTGTACTTTCCGTCCCATTCAGTTGGACGTCGTAACCCTTTTCAGGTACTCATTTTCCAGAGAGTAGTGCACAGTACACCATCAATTTTATTAAGCACATTCTACATCACATTTACAATGAAGCACGGCAATCTAAGACAAACACATGAACAACCCAAAGATCATTTTCAGCATCCAGTAGTTTCCTCTTTTTTTATCCTTTTCTCCTCTTTCTCCTGAAAACGTCGCTTCAGCTCCTGCTTGGAGTTTAAAATTTGCACCTGAAGAGTTGCAATCTCAGCAGACAGTTCAATGACTGCAAAACAAACAGAAGACAACAAAAGAAGTGCCGCTTAAGAGTCATCGGGAGTGTCATCTTTCGCACTTGCAGATATTTATGAATGTGAAAGTAATCAGAACGGAATTTAACTTTACTTTTACTTCTCGGTCCCACAGACCGCAATGATATTGTCCCACATCGTAACATTGGAAACGCGGCACCAGAAATAGCTCGCATTAGGCTAGTAGGACTACATTTTCAATTATTTTTAGACACAGAACCATTAAGTTGTTCTAATTCCAGCATGATGAAAACAGGCATCTGCTCGTGTTTACATGAAGATGAGAACTCAACTCAACTTGATCTCACTTGCATACTGAAGAATGAGGGCGCGAACATAATAGAAATAATAAGAGAAAAATAATAGAAAGGAATTTGAATTCATGAGAAACTGAAAAGCTGACAACCATACATACATACATACATAAGGAGCACTGAATTACAAGGCGCGCTGTTGATTTTTGGAGAGAGTCAAAGGATTTTAAGGGCACCTCATGGTTCAAAAAATTGGGTATTTAAACAAATATTTCGACTCTCCATTACCTTGTTTGAATGACAACTGGGCTTGTTTCAGGGATTGTGGCACCAAAATCCCAAACCACTGAAGTGGGTTTTGCTGGGGATTTGGTTCACTTTTTGAGGTTGAAAGGTCTTCTGGTGATTTTATATTACTTAATTCTTCAACTGTCTCCTTTTCGATACTAGTCTGTTTCGGTTTTATTCTTCTTCTTACACCTGGAAATGAAGAAAATGCTATATGACAATTTGAAGGTGGTTACAAATTACATCAATTTTCAAATGGACCAAAGTCTTACCTTCCTCATTTGGGCCAATGTCTTCAACAAGTGCATTAGAGTTATGACACTCATTCTTATGCGTTGGTGAATCTGTGCAGAAGTTGATGTTGTCATGACCAAGTGCTCTGTATACACATCAAATTAGTGCTTTTAGATTGGGTAAGGAAGGTTTTGTTTCATTGATTCTTGAAGTCATTCCATGCCAAATCGTCAACAAAAAAAACAACTGAAAAAAGGAAGCAAGCTGATTTTGATTTTAATTAAACTTGCTGTAATTTATGAAAATGATGGCACAACAGTAATTCTCAAATTTTGATCCATCAGAACAGGGGTGAATCCTCACAAAACGGGTACAGTATTGTTGGAAAGGGAATTAAACAAGGAGTCAAAATCTTCATTTAGAGGATTGATGCATATTTTAGTAACTTGACCTTTTATTTGACCTTTAACCAGTAGTTACTGAGATATAATGGGACAAAGGAATACGGCCACAGCCCCTTTTGCCAAACGTATTAAAAATCGGTGAGCCGTCGCTCACAACTCCTGCTCCTATCGACCAAAGGTTTGAGATTTAGTGATTTAATATCAACAAGTACAGCAAGTTTCATTAAAATCCAAATCTGCTTTGATCAACCCACTGGGTGATTTGGCATGGAATGACCCCTAGCTTGATTTCTCACCTTGCATGAACACCAACCAGTGGCTTTATCTCACTTGCATACTGAAGAGCTGACACTTGTTTGTTTCCCATGGAATATCGCGCCTTGGAAATGAAAAACCATCCCTGCACAGAGCACAAAATTGTAAGATTACATAAGAGACTAACATGAATAAAATACAACTTGGCGCAGTCAAACCTATGATGATGAACATCGTCAGGGGAACATTAGGAAGAAAAACAGCAATAATACGCTGCTCACAATTTCTGGTACAGCTAATGAATTAAACTTGGCTGTCCGATAGCATCTATGTACAGTAATCTGTTTACTGCATTTCAGTAGTCGATTCATCATTTAGGTCCCCAGACAATATAACCAGTGTACAAAATACACGTATAGCGTTCACACTAAACACTAATTTGTGGCTACTAAATAAAGTATCTCAAAAACCTTTTCATGTTTTAAATGCCTCTCCTTCAAATATACATTGTTTGAATTCCAGGTTTTTCAGAGTGTATTTGTAGCTAACCCCCAGCCAAAAATATAGAGAAATCATACAATCCCTGACGGCGCACTGCTGGTAGCGAAATTGCGCTCGATTTGTCTACCAGACTGTCCAATTTGGAGACACAAATGAACATTTTGTGTACGCACGTATAATATCTACATTTAGGCCGCAATTTACAATTTTTGCACGATAACAAATGAACATTTTGTGTACGCACGTATAATATCTATATTGAGGCCGCAATTTACAATTTTTGCACGATAATATACAAATAACCCTGCCGCTTCGTCACTACCTGCTCGATGAGTGAGTTAAGACGAATTCGTTTTTCCTCCAGTAACTCCAGCTGGTCCATGAAAGCAAGCAAGTGTTCATCCAGTGATTGAGCCGATTCGTCCATAGCTTTCTTTGGGGAAATTAGACACTCTTTAAGTCTGGCCGAATTTGTTTAGAGCACGAAACAGAGGGGAATTTATTACACTGGAGCAAAACTTCCGCAATGCGACACGTGACATTACATCACGTGGTATAGCACGTTCGACGTGGTGTTCCAACCAGGGTTCAATGGAAACTCAACGTTTCTGGCTCTGCTCAGGCATATTGGAAGTGACACACCCACCTTGTAAATTAATTCAGGCCAATAAATCGTTGGGACTTTTATAGATCTTCATAGAATGAGCCACCGCATTAGCAAATTAGATTTTATGATGTTGTAATGGCCAAATGCAATCATGATTCGTTGTTATATTTTCCCAATAAATGGTAATCCCAGTTACGGTTGGTATTTTTCCTGCCTTAAATGAAAAATGCACATCCCTCGCAGGCGACTTCGACGTACGATTTAGTGCTAAAAGCGCCAGATCAATTGTTATTTGTCTATGCGAATCTCTGAGCAGTGAATAGTGTGTAATTTGACTCGTGGTGATTGTGGTGTAACTATTTTGAGATTATAAAATATTTCAATCAGAATCATATTTATACAAAAATTAATTCATCCAATAGTTTGGGAGAGGAAATCAACTAATAGGATCACAACTAAGAGACGATTTCGTTTTAGTCGGGAAAAAGACAAGTTCCCATACCGGGAGTCGAACCCGGGCCGCCTGGGTGAAAACCAGGAATCCTAACCGCTAGACCATATGGGACTTTCGTTGAAACTGTTTGCAGAAGTTATAATGTAATTTAGTGTTTGAGGTGCGTCAAAGTGAATGCTTGTCATTTTTTTCTTTTTTCAGAAATTAATAAATGACAATAAATAAACGAAGAAACAAATGTACTTGAAAGTATAATTATCTCATTAAATAATGTGTTAATTAACTTGTGGATAATATAATGAAAAATATTGCAATACATATTTGCGTCTTGTGGTAACTTCGAATGCTGCCATCACAGCAATTTCTGGATTATCGTATTTTTATTAAATGTATGTCAGCTGCCGTGCTTATGTGCTCAATAGCTCGCCGTGATCGTATAGTGGTTAGTACTCTGCGTTGTGGCCGCAGCAACCCCGGTTCGAATCCGGGTCACGGCAAGCGGCTTCATACCTTAGAGCATTATTTTTTTATCTTTAATTTATTAGTTTATTACTACATGTTACCATGAAACTCGGAAGCATGTCCATTTTCATTAGTCGATTCTGCGTGGTACCATTAGTTATCTATTTACACAAGAATCACCAGGGAAGTCGACAAGACAACTAAATTGTTTATGTTGCATTGACTTGAGTTAGTAGTACAGTATTGTGAATAATACAATTATCTGATCCAAACGAATGACAGAAGCAATACTTTTTGACGAGTTAAAAGAGGGGCCAATGGTGCGGTCTGTGACTACCTTTTTAGTGATGTCTTTTCATTGGTGAATTCCATTCGATTAAGTCATGTGACGAGAAGACGAACCAATTGGAAAGCCAGTTAGACATCACACGCTATGGGCTCAAAAAGCAAGTAGTCTTATTGGTCAACCATGAGAGTTCCGTGTTAAGATTTTTTTGACCTGCTGTACTGTACAGTGTCTGGCAGTTTTCTTCGAGGGGATCGTTTCATCGAAAGTTTTATGTTTTTGCTCTTCGTCACCGGTGAGGGCAAAACATGCACGTGAAGCGTGGGGCATATTTTCTGTCTGCCACTCTGTCGTTATAATCAACCATCTCGAAATTAATTTGTACCTCCGTTGTGTATTCATTTATATAGTCTTGTGTGACTGTACAGTGCTGGTGAATGACATCAATGTTCAACCTATTTTTGAGTTTCAAAGCGTGCTCATAATTCCCTTCTTCAAAACAGATGATGGAATCCGCCTCAGCATCTGCACCACTTCATCCCTACTGGCCCAGACATCTTCTGATTCCCACTTACGTGGCCAATGATCGATCCATGGCAGAGATCCTGACGTTTCTCTTCTCTGTGTCTGCGGTGTTTCTGCTCGTCACCTGGTTGATTACTCACGGGCTGGGCACACTGAGGCGTCTGGCGGTGTGCTGGTTTGCAGTTTGTGGTTTTATCCACAGTGTTATCGAGGGCTGGTTCTCTCTCTACTATGATGCTATTCCAGGAGATCAAAGCTTCCTGTCACAGTTGTGTGAGTACAAAGACATGTTTCACGACTCCCCCAAAAGTTTGGGCTTCTGGGTGATTTTCAGTATTAATCGAAAATGTGCTTATAACCTACCAAGGTGAATTAAATTTGATCATCCCTAAACATTTGAATGCACATTTCCAACTGTCCAGTGTTTTAGTAGTTTTTCCAAAAGTTTTCAAGGTCAAATTAAGTTCACCTGAGTGCAACTTTTTTCAATCACTAAACGTTTACAACCGGAGAATTTGACTGTTTTGCAATACATAACAGTAAGCTGTTGTTCATGTAAATTTTGGTGACCAAGTGATCACTCACCATCTCAGGAAAATCGCTTAATGTTATTAGATGGAGTGGAGGCAGAGCTTTACAGAGTGGACAAATGACACAGGGACATTATTCACACTTTTAATTGGCAAAAATTTGGCCGATTATGATCATCCTTGACTGTTAATAATGACCAATTAAATTGGCTGACTGCTGCCTTGTAAAAAAACAAATAAAAAAACATGTACAGTACAATGTTTCATGTTAAAAATGTCTTCATATCTTTCTCCCAGGGAAGGAGTATTCTAAAGGGGACAGTCGATATGTAATGTGAGTTAATGATTGCAGACAAATCAAATGTATATAATATTTGTACAGCTCACTGATTGTGGTCAAATTATATATTTTTTCTGTGCCCAGAGCTGATAACTTTACTGTTTGTATGGAGACCGTGACTGCGTGGTTATGGGGACCATTCAGCTTTTGGGCTGTGTTTGCCTTCTTAACAAACAAGCCCTACAGATTTGTGTTGCAGCTCATACTTTCACTTGGTAAGCAAAATCAAGCACTGAGTTGTTACATTGCATTGCACTGGTGTACTGCACTCGATCAGCCATTTCATGTCATCACCCTCCAGGTCAACTGTATGGAGCTGTGCTGTACTTCTTCATAGAACACAGAGAGGGTTACGCTCACAGTGAGCTGGGACATCCCATCTACTTTTGGTTCTACTTTGTGTTCTTGAACGTTCTGTGGATCATCATACCACTGGTGCTCATTGTGGACGCCTGGAGACAGCTGTCAGCCGCCCAGACACATTCGGATGGCAGAAAGTCTCACAAGTCCAAGAAAAAATAGAACGATGTGACTGTGGCTTTACTGAGAGTATTCCCAGATATGCAAGGAAAACATCCCTAAAGACACTTGGAGACCGTTCTGTAAGACTAAAAAGTTGACGATGGAGAAAATGTGTGTGATATCGTCCTGAATGTGCAATAAAACCTTTCACAGTGTGAAGTTTTATGATAAATATGAATAAACAAATGACACACACACACACACACACACACACACACACACACACACACACGCTAAATATTTCGGCTTGATTTTTGCACCATTATGATAAAGGTAGAAGGGCAAAGGCGATAGGCACACAGGCCGAAATAGCTCAGTTGGGAGAGCGTTAGACTGAAGATCTAAAGGTCCCTGGTTCGATCCCGGGTTTCGGCATTTTGCTCCCCTTTGCTTCGTCATATGCGAGTTCGACTGAGAAATACACTACACACGAATCGCTGACTGAGCCAAAACCAACACAATGACAAGATTATTTTGGCAACTCAATAATACTCAAGTATATGTTGATACTTTAAAAACATGCTGAAACTATTAGTAATGTGGTGATTTGACTTAATTCCCCCAACAAAATCTTTACAAAAAAAACAAAAACAAAGAATAACAATACAACTGCTGAAACAAATTGGTGTGTGGTGATTGGACTTAATTCCCCTACAAAATCTTTTCATTAAAAAAATAATTGTAAATTACTAAGACATTAATACAAGGCTAACGGCTCCTGCTGTACCCTGGCAGATTGTGCCAGATGTGTACCATTCTTTAAAGAAAACATTAATGAGCAGGTAAAATACATTTTTTATTTGGAAAAAAAAACCAAGGGATCATGCAAAACACATTTTAAAATTACATTTAATGGGATTCAAGTCAAATAAGCATTCGGAGTAACACAATTAAAAAACATTTAAAAAAGTGAGAGCGTCTCCATTCATCCACCAGTCATGTTATAAAAAAACTGCTAACAATTCACAAGGGCTATGAGTACAACTGTATGCTGTTTCATGTCCCGGTTAAGAGGCAAGCAGCATTCTGAAATGGATATTTAAAGTAGAGGCTGATTTTACCAAAGTACATGAGATGTCATTAAGGCATGCACTGATGGCTTCACCCTTTGTCAGCTGCCTAAGGCGGATCAAGCCAGACTTTTAAGTACAATTTGTCAATCATTTGTCGATCATTTACAAAATGCAAAAAATAACTGACAAATGTCTCAAAACGACCCCGCTGACTGTTGTTTAAGATTTGCCCCCCCCACAAATATATTTCTGTATTAAAATAAATGTTTTATGTTTGCATGTCAATACAGCAGCGTTAAAAATCGTTAATGGCTTGCTAAGCCAATTCTTTTCCTTATAGCCTACCTATGTCACTCTGTTATCAAGATCCGAGCTCCTGAAAATGTTCAATGAACATGTCCATCCATTCCAGTCTGGTTGGGACCATTGGGACCATGGAGAACCATGCAACAATCATCATCATTTGCATGAGGGCAGCACAATGTATTTAATTTAACGTGATAATGGCCCATATGCATATAGCAAAGACAAGCAAGAGGTTTCCTATGGAATTGTGTGCTTTGATCTGAATTCAACACCAAGAAAACCTTAAATGCACGTCGCAATCCAAAAGGTGAACAGCATCCAGTGGCATTACAATTAATTAGCTAAGAATGCATTGAGCTTGTTTATTTTTCCACATGATAAATGTATTTGTAATGTATTATAAAATTTCTTTAGGTACATGTTAAATATCACAACTATATTCACATGCGATATTCAACACCAATATCGCATTTCACGTGTTTTTCCAGTATCACGCATCCCTAGTTGGTGTTACAGTATTAAACACTTTCCAGCATTCTAGTTGAACATTTTACTAAGTCTCTGTCCCAACTGTGCATTTGTTTCCCTTCCCTGGCTTGTGATGTCTTTAAGAGCCTTCACTGCCGCCATGGACTCCGGTTGTAGCTTCAGGAGTTTGCGAAAGGCCAACCGGGCCTCCTCCAGCTCATTCACCATCTGACAGGCTTGGCCAAGTCGGTACCAAGCTTTAGCATGACCTGGTTCCAGCTGTGTGGCCTTGGCAGCATTTTCTTTAGCCCGCACTGGCTGCTTCAGTTTGAGCTGACACAATGACAGGTTGGAGTGAAGTTCAGCTTTCATGCTTTGCACTTTAATAACTGTAAGACCGCACAGTTGATTTATGCAGGGCGCCGTACTTTGTTCGTCCATTTGGTGTTCTTCTCTGAATGCCTCGAAGCCCTGCAGGGTGATGACGAGTTTGAGGGCGCGACTGTAGCTGTCCGACGCTCCCCACAAGTCTCCACTTCTGAATCTCTGGCCGCCTCTTTCCTTATGGGACCTCACCCACTCCCATTTTTCATCAGACGACATCTGCCAGGATTCTTTTCCTGGCGTAAAAGCTTGCAGTTCCACGGTGGCGCGTATTTCCTGCATGGGTTGGGAATGCCACATATCGGCTCCATTTGCCGGTGTGACTCGTATCTGATTAATAAGAGACAAACATGAAACTGATTTAGCATCAGTGAGAAGAAATAAGGCTGAGGTTATTTTGCAGGATTTGGCCATTTTTATCTGCCGTATTTAAGTCTTGCAAAGCTTTCTCAAGGTTTTTTCCAGTATCTGTGATGGGTCGTGGGTAAGACAGTGCTGATGAATCTCTGAGGCTCAAAAGCACAGTATTTATTCCCCCCAAATATCTTACTTGCAACATAGGGACTATGTTGTATCACTTGGTAATCATGAGTCTGGGGAAAGATCACATGTGGGGTTACACAAGGATCCATTCTTTGACCACTTCTATTTAATATCTACACACTGCACTTTTTTCAGGTTAATGGAGCATCACAACACCTTATCATACTTATGCAAATGACACACAACTTCACATTTCAGGGTCCTCAAATAACTATAGTCCTTTGATTTCACTAAGTCAGTATATTCATCAAATCAATGAGTGGATGGACCAGATATTTTGCCAGCTCAATCCAGAAAATATTGTTTTTGGACCTGAAAATGAAAGGTCCAAGATCAGCAGTTACCTTAACTCTATGCCATTGAAAGCTACAAATCAAGCCAAAAATCGAAGTGACTCAGGCCTTAATTTTCACAACCAGTTAAAAGCTATTCTTAAATCTGCCTATTATCACCTGAAAATCATCGCTCGAATCAGGGGCTTTCTGCCTCAACCAGACACAGAAAAACGTGTTCATGCTTTTATTTTAAATTGGCTATATTACTGTCATGGTGTCTTTCCGGATCTTAATAATAATAATAGAGAGCCGCAGCTGATGCAAAATGATACCGCCAGAGTCCATACTAACACCACGACTCTGAACCACATCACCTATGTCCTGAAATCACTACACTGGCTTCCTGTAAGTCAAAGAATATATTTATAAAATTGTGCTGCAATTCCATAAATCCCTAAATGGTCTTGGACCAAAATACGAAGCATGCCGACCCCCCCCGGGTGGTCTGGGACAGGTCTCTTGTGTGCTCCCAGAACCATAACCAAACAAAGTGAAACAGCATTTGGTTACAATGCTCCTCCCTGTGGAACAAACTCTCTGAATACCTGAGGACTGCTCAAACTCTCGGTTCATTTAAATCAGGGATGAAAACAATTTTGTTCACTACTTTACATCATTCTCATGAATCTATCCTTCATTCTCTTGTTTTAATCCCCATTTGCACACTGTAATGTATCAAGATTGATGCTTGGTTTTAATCATTTGAATCTCATTATTTCAGATGACTTTATTTCTCTAATACTGTATTTTGTTTCTCTTTCTGGAATGTGTTTAATGTTTTCCTGCATTTAAAAAAACTCATTTAGATGAAACAAACCTGTGGCGGAAAAAAGATTCAGGAATGTTATGTTGGAGGATTCAGTGAGAAGGCTTGATCAAATCCTACATAGTGTTAGTGATGTCGCTGATGCGTAATTTTTCATACCTGGCATGCCTCTCCAGCTCTCATGGCCTCCACACAGGCTTCTGTGACATCACAATGACCCTCCCCAACTTTAAGCGTAGTCCATTCACCCAGTGGTATCTGCAGAACAGAGTCTAGCTGACGTTGAAAGGCCCCTTCTGGAACTTCAAGTGGACCTCCACGCTTGGTCTCATGGTCTTTCACAGATGCCGATTTTTCAGCTTGATCCGCCACACACACACGGACACGACACAGCGAACCTAACCTTGGCTTGTAAGCGGACAACAGCGCTATGAGAAAACAAACAACAGGTCGATTACAGCTCAATTACTTCCTGTTAAATCCAATTAGGGCTGGACGATTAATCAAATGTACCGGTAATAGTGATTTTGATTTTGGCTTCTCTCGATCTTTAAAAGTTATAATTGAATTAAAACGATTATTGTGCATAGCGGCGCGGTGCCTTTACAAGTTCCCGACGTTGGGAAAGTACCCTGAATGCACCATTTTGCTTGCGTAGAAAGCGCATAGCTCATTTTTAAAACTGATTCTTTACTATTTGGGTTTTTGTTTTTCAACGTAAATACAGATATTTGCAAATTTCTAATTTTGATGAATTAGAAAGGATAATCAGCATGATTTAATGAGTGGGGACAGAAATCAGATAATTTCTGTGCTAAAATCAGAGGAACTGGACAATTTTGACCAATGGCTCCAAATAAGGCGTGGAAAAAAGGTAGTGTGTTTCCGGTAACCCGACCGACCGAGAATTTCTACCTCGAAAAAAAACTTTACGGTCGGCATTTTTTTTCAAACCTTCTACATTTTTGTGTAATAACAATAGTACATTTCATTTATAAGCGCCTTTCAAAACACTCAAGGACGCTTTACAATCAAAACAAGAACAATAAAACCACAGACAAAATTATAAATAATAAAAGGAAAGATGAATTTAGAGCGTTTACATTGGTGCAAACTCTCGCGATATTCACGTTAAGGCCGCTTGCCCTGTCGTCTGTCAACAACATTGAATCATGGCGGCGGCCACGATCTCCGACAACAGTTTAAACCGCGTTTTGTGTGTTGCAGTCGCATGCTCGCACCATAATATTAAGAAAATAGCATCCACTGCTGTATCGAAAAGATTCAACGAACTATTTGACGAACACCACGGGCCGTCTAGGACGCGGGACGCAGAGGTAACGAGATGGCTGTAACACCCAGCCGCTGGGCACCCAAATCTCTCGGGGGTTTCAATCAGCGGCGATTGCTCTCGATTGTCCCGCCCACGGAGTTCGGCGTCTCTGGGACTGGATGGCAGTGGGAGGGTACCGGACGCCAGGCTTTTCTGCATCAGATTGGATGATCTGTCTGAGCCTGTGTGCCAGTTCGATTGACATTGAAATGAGCCAATCACCGAGCTTTTAGTGTAGGCATCCGTGCGAGCATTTTTTCAACTCGCATTCTGTTCCGAGTTGAGCTGGAGACTTCTCCTAATCATTTTAGCGACACTCTTTGTTGTAAACAAACAACTAGCGACAAATTAATCTTTTATTTCTGGTGGGTTTTATTGTAGTTCCTATAGTTGTAGAACACTAATTAAGTACCGGAAAAAGACGCCTTGTTGGTATGACAGGGTCACAGATCATTTTCTTGAAAAGGAACGGAGCTAGAGTAGAATTCGCGTATAAATAAACGGACACATTTTATGATGTCGACCAAAATTGAGCTTCCCCTCTTTGAAGACGAGCATCCGGCACTGGTTTCAATATCTCCTTGTTTTATGTTTTATGGTTATTTTGTTTACATTTTTGATCGGGGAGGGAGGGAGAAAAAAGATTTAAAAAAAAAACTTTGTCCAACCTACCGACCCTATGCTGAAATGTCATGTTACCAGAAACACACTACTTATTTTTCTACGCCTAAGTACTAATTTATTAAAATAGCTATTGATTATTTTGATCAGAAATTAGTGGTCAGTTAATTGACACCTCTCGAGCAAATTAAAAACAAAACATCGTATTGTCACCTTCTCCGGAATCAGAAACTTTCTGTTGGCGTCCTGAGTGTGTCAGCATCCTGTGGACCACACAGAGGCCTCTCGGACAGACCGACACCCAAGATGTGACATCAACCCCATCGGGATCACTGGCGGCAGCATCAACAGCATCAAAAGCTTCAACTGGATCCATCTCAACAGCTTAAAGACAGCCCAATTGGTTCTGTAAAAGACACAGAAAAGATGGAAGCCTTAAATCTGTACCATGGATACGAATGGGAAATGTGTCATTTTTCTTTGACATTGCGACATCACTTTAGAAAGTGTTTGGAAAGACAGTGAATTTTTGGGGGAATGTCTCTTCACTGTGCTATACTTATTCCCTATGTATTTTAACAACCAATGGAGTGTTGTTAATTCTTGGCTTTGTTTTTCCTGTGCATGTTTGACTGCCAAACTAAGGCTTTCTATTAATATTTAGAAAAAGAATCCTTGTAAACCGGGGCCTGATATCGTTACGTTAAGTTCATAATTATTGGTCGTCTATGTTTGGAAAACTTCCCAATGATCCCAACGTTTTGAAAACAGGATAAAGATTAAAAAGATATGACAGGTTGAATGGCGGATTCAACAAAAAGCTCGCACCTAATATCTCGATACTGCCAAGCACGCATTCACCCCGATGAACAATTTAGTGTGTAATTGACGTGCAAAACATGCATGCTCAGAGGATGCGTGAGGAAGCCCGAGTACCAGGAGAAAAACCCACGCAACCACGGGAAAATAACATAGAAACACTACACAGGAGATTAACAAGCGAGATTCGAATCCTGACTCTCACAAATGTGAGGTAAACTGGAAGACGGAACTGCTCTTAATAACCGTGGTTAGCCAACCAGAAATGCAACGAACGTACGGACTAAAGAGTCTTCTATAACGTCGCATCGTGTATTGCATTGGTGGATTATTGAAAGAATGGCCTACCACATCCAACGGACACATTGATTCAATTTCATCTGATTCAATCGACACATCGAAACAATATCGGCCATGGGTGATGGGTTTCTTCCGGGCCCATTACTTCTTTCTGCTTTCTTCCAGACACAATGAGTGATACATCGCATTACTGCCACCTGCAGGCTGCAGCACAGTGCGGCGAGATTCAGAGGGGGGGAAAATATTGAAAATTTAGTCATTTAAATCCTTTTTTGGGGTGTACGTTTTCTTTTATGAGTCCAAATTGAACGTTTCTTTATTGCTCTGTCTCACTTCCAAGCCACCTATGCGAACAATGACATTGGTCAACCAAATGTTAATTTTTTTAGTAATGTAAGTAAACTTTTCTCGAACATTTTTTCTGGGCTCATATCTCCATATGACTCCTATCTCGTTGTGTCTAGCACAGCAGGTTTTATTATTATTATTACTATTATCATCATATCATGAAAAATATATGTAAAATAATCTGAGTAGTTATGTATTATATGTAAGAGTAACCTGTATAGTTATTTATGAATTGAGGTAAAGAAGGATTTTTTTCTGAAACATCACAGCTATAAATTACAACACATGGTAAAATCCGTATTGCACACAAACCAAAAAACAAACATAAGTAAAGACTTTTTAGAAATCAGAGCGAAAAATACATTTAGGAACACATAAAGCCACCTCTGATTAAATGTTGCTGTTGACCAGTGTAATCTAATATTAGTGTTATTTTTGACTTCCATAACAAATATGAAGCCAAGAGTTTGCTCTTGCGAAAATGTTCAAGTCTGTCCCTCTATTTCTTTTTGTAAGCAGTTATAATGGAATTCACCATACCCGTTTTTGTTCATTGGTCTGATAATTTGTTACACAGCTGTACGTACTGAAACAGAAATTACTTCAGGAGGCAGTTCTACAATATTAAGTCCGTTTTCCCACATAATGTGGAAACATGTCTGCTGATGAAAGGTGTGGAATTTCTAGAAAACGTAGGTTAGATCATCATACTGTCAAATAATTTGTATGGTACTCATAAAGGAAAGTGGTATGATAAAAGTCTTTTAAGGAACGTGACTGCGAGCCAACTGATGTACAGAAAGAAGGTATTTGAAGCTGCTGGTTACAGTCGGGCATAAAAGGTCAATTTCAGCTCTAGTTATATGATGCTCACGTGAAATGCCCACAGTGAGCTCAGAAATACATGACAACTAATATTTAAACTGCATGAAAATGTGGGGTTGTTCTGAGAGATTGTTTTAAAGTGATTCCTAAATAATGTATTGGATTAAGTTTTGGGCTGTTAAAATAATCCACTTTTCCAACTATTTGAACTCAGACCAGAGACTACTGAGGTGTTAAAGGTCAATGTTTACCGGACTACTATTTTATATTTTGGGAACAAAGAAGTTTGGCCTGCTCGTTGACTCATTCCCAATTGCCTTAACTTTGATGAAGTGTGATAAAATCTGAATGGCTAAAGGATAAAGACGAGGTGACACACAACAGCCCTGTTGAATCCTGCCGTTCCATCAAAAGAGGCCGATACACATGTCAAGCGAACAATGTCAACCAGCCTAACCTTCATCCCGCCATTCCACAATTTATCTCATGATGCCTGTGTTCGTCCAAGTAAGCCAGCAGTTATAAAGCTCTGCACACGAACAACAACATGAGACATCTGCTTTGCGAATAGTTTCGATGAACCGATGTTTCAAAGGATTGCTCAGTCTGGAAGCTTGTTGTGTCATGACCAGACTATTTTGAAATGTTTCATACATCACATAGCCCTGTGATGTCGCACAACCTCCTTGAAGCAGGTGATGTCACATAGACGCTTCATTTGCTCTAATGACACAAGCCTTTTCATCCGCAACGAATGCGTCTGCAAGCCACTGTTGATCCTTGTCGGAGTGCTGATGCCTCTGAGTGTATTCATTCAGCGTCATCGGGGCCTTCTCGTAATCTAAATGGAGCTGTTACCGTACGGCCTTAGGAGTCAGCTCGAGTGTATTTCACGTGCGGTGTTGCTGTCACAGCCAGCCGACATCACCAAATTTTTAGAAGCCCATCTGACTCAAATGATAGAATTCGGAGGCCCTAACAAAACAGATCTTAAAGAGGTTGCATTTCACTACCAAGAGCAATGGGGTGAGTCTGACTGGTTTTAAATTTGGTGTCGAAAAACTAAGCAAAGCAAAGAATCTGTAAATATGGAACTCTACTATCTTGATGACCAGCTTTCTGGATCAAGAGGATGAAGTAAGCCAGATACCGTTTTGGAGTTGAACCTGACCACATGACTATAGTTTTATCATGGCATCCAAACACTCAGTGTTCAAGGTTTTGGTGCACCCATTAGGCAAGAATGATTTGTTTGTATAGTCCTACGAAAGGGTTTAAATGGATCTCTGACATGGTAAATCAAAAGATTTGTAATATTTGTGCAAATTTGGTGCTGACAACTGTCATAAGAAGATACTGCGGGTATCCACATTCCATGTATAATTGTTTGCTGTCTCTGCAGAGAGCGACTTCCTGATGACGATCAGCAGACAAAGAGAAATCGCAGAGATGGGAGTCAGATTGTCTTCATCGTCTCTGGCCATTTCCAGATCGTTAACTCTATTTGGGGCTGAGAAGGTCTCAGTACCACTGTCACTGCCATATGAAGAGATCCCTCTGTCTGGTACTGTGGAAATATGTGGATCATCGCAGAGAAAAAAGCCACAACAGGCTTTTACAGCCAGGACCCCGAGTCAAAAAGAAACAAAAGTGGCTAAAAAGTCTCCAGCATCCATCACCGTACAGGTGCCACATAAACCTTCTTCCCAAGGGACAAAAACAAAAGTAGTGTGCAGTGAATACGTAAAGGAGGAGCGGAAAGGGCAGCAGATCATCGGGCAGCAGATCATCGGGCAGCAGATCATCAAACATCCTCAACCTGCAGTGTCACCAAACTCCCTCCAGAAAGCCTCTCCACAAAAAAAGCCAAAACCGAAAAAGACACCCAAAACAAACAGTGACAATTTCACTTGCTCACTGCAAGACTGCTTGTATCATAAATCCAAAGATCAGTCTGATCAGGACAAGAAATCGGAGCCAGTCAGAACCGGTACAGTGCCAACAGTCCATAAGTATCGGGGTGTTAAAAAACCTGAAGTAGGCCCTGGATCTGAGATAAGGGTCCCATACAGACCCAAAGGAGGAATGATTTTTGATCCAGAACTCGTGCCACTGAGTCCTAAGGTATAGTCTGAGACTATGATGTGTAGAATGTTATTTCATTTCAATTTAATCACCTTCCGTTTGCTTCTTCTGATCAAATAAATTAATCGTGAGAACATACTCTTAATGGTGTAAAACTGATCTAAAAGTGCAGAAGATGAAGACAGGACTAATGCCGCAAATAAACTCCTATGCGGAACACTGAATAAAAAGGAAGACAAAAATATTTTCAGTGAGATTGTGGTGGGTGTTCACACGTCTACACATACATGTTCTATTTTTCAAATGTTCCTAGCTGGAAAAAAAAAAAATCCAGCTTGTAATGATGACTCACTTTTCCTCCGACACAAAACTCTTGAGGACATAGTGTCAAAAGGTCAAGTTTTCCAAAAGGTCAGTTTTAAGGGTGCATACTTTTGTATGTAGACAAGAGACCAAAACTGATAGAATTAGCTGACGCTTTGAAAATATATTTCATTGGTGCGGATATGGTCCAAGATGGGAATTCACTCAAGCTGTGTGCTCACCTGCGCTCGGATACCTTAGATGAGGAGACAGGATGAGGTCTTTTGACTAACAAGACTTCAAAACATATCACCATGTGCATGTATTGACGGAGTTTTATTTGCATCCCAACAAAGTGGTTTTGCACAGTTTGGAAAAAAACTTTTATTTATTTGTTACAGATCAAATCTCAACACAGAAAATGCTCATTTATCGATTTTGGAACTAAACCACTCATGATAAGCATAAGGCCTCTCAAGACACATTAAACCCATAAGTGGAGTTTTCCAAACCAAAGTAAAAAGATTCTCTGGATCAGAAGACTGCAACAACCCAGCTGCCAGTACACGATCGTTGGGTCATCACTCAGACGGTTCAATAACGTTTTGCCAGTGCGTGAGGAGCTTTCCGCTCCACTGTCCTTTGTTTGGCCAAAGGAGAATTGTTACTCAATTTCTAAGATTTGTAAAAAGAGACGTACAACATGTATGGATAGTGTCACCATGTAACACTGTACCATACCCTGTAGTGCCAACACAGGCTTCATCGGTGTTTACCTGACAAAGCAAAAGAAGCTAGGTGGGGAAAAAGTGGCTATCAATGCTGTTAGGTAATGCAATGACAACATACAGCCCTGTGATGCAAGGTGACCTCATTACTGAGTGATGTCACACAATATGACATAATTGGTTACATCCATAGAGGAGTGCATTTAAAAGCAATTGTTGATCCCTGACACAGTCTTTGTTTCTTGTTACGAGAGGAGCGTCAGAGTGATCATGTTCTGAAAACCCCCCCCAAAAAAACTATCTACACACACACAAGGTTTTCTAAAAGAAACAACGGTTATTATTGCTTAAAATGGATTCTAAGAATCCGTTATCCTTTGGCGTCAAAAGTCTGATTGAGTGTACCTCCAGGACGACGATACTTTCCCAACCCGAAGACATTCCAAGATGTTTAGAAACGCATTTAACGCACATGTCAAGGTTTGGAGGAGCAGACTTAAGCGATAATGAGGTTGCCTTTCGATTTCAAGAACAATGGGGTAAGTTGTTTGTTTCTTCATGCAGTGTAAGCCAGATCTAATTTACCATTCCAGATGAAACATTGCCAAGCGTCGCTCATACAATAAATAAATGATGTGTACTTGCCTGTCATGATAAAAAAAAAAAAATCAGACACTATCACTATCATTAGTTTTTTTTATCTTTATGCCACTGATACAGTGATGGCATAAAAGGAGACAGAATTAGAGTACATTCTTTTTAAGAGCAATTTGTTTTCAACTCTCAAGAATATTGGACATTTGCATTGAAATATAGAACAATCAAAGTCAATCAAGATTCTGTTGAAAAACATTGCACTTCAACAAACTCTAACACAACACATACCCTGTACAACGAAATAATGTGTAGTGGCAGAGTAAAATGAGATGTCTTTTATCTCCCTGAAAGTTAAATAATGACCACAGGAAGCATGTTCACAGCATTACTGCTATCAGTATTATTGTGTATTTTTTTTCTAATTCATCAGAATATATCCATCCATCCATTATCCGAACCGCTTGATCCTCACTAGGGTCGCGGGGGGTGCTGCAGCCTATCCCAGCTGTCTTCGGGCAGTAGGCGGGGGACACCCTGAATCGGTTGCCAGCCAATCGCAGGGCACACAGAGACGAACAACCATCCACGCTCACATTCACACCTAGGGACAATTTAGAGTTTTCAATCAGCCTGCCATGCATGTTTTTGGAATGTGGGAGGAAACCGGAGTGACCGGAGAAAACCCACGCAGGCCAGGGGAGAACATGCAAACTCCACACAGGGAGGCCGGAGCTGGTACCTCAGCACTGTGAAGTCGACGTGGAGACCACTGGACTACCGGGCTGCCCTCATCAGAATATATATTTTTTTAAATCTATACCAGCAGCGTATAGTGGTGGGCAGAAAAATCAAATGTTCTTCCATTGGACGGCAAAAAGAACAATCAACCTGTGTGTCCAACCATTCCCATTCATCCACCAAAGTAAATCATGGCTCCCTGCAAGTGTATCAGCTTTGTGTTCAATTACACAAGCCCAGATTTCACACAGAGTCAGTACACTTGTGACTAAATTCAGACAAGACCGTTATTACAGCAGCCATACTTTTTGATATTTATGTTTGCTATAGGTGTGACATTTTTCACATGTAAAATGGGTACCTTGGCTCAACAAAGTGCGAAAAAACACTCATCTGCTATATACCCTCCGAAAAAAAGCCCTATATTTATTAAAAGTAAAAGTATTATATGATGCACAGAGGCTGATGTGTTTCTATGACAGTACAGTGACTTTATGAGAGTTGTAATACAGACTTAGTACACTGGTCTCACTGTCAATTCTGGCATTCAAAACAGGTATCTGGTGTCACATGCCAGTCTCTTTAAGTTCCTGGCGGGCGTTGCGAACATTCGCAGAACCCATAGTGCATGATCAAGCAATGCAAAAAGAACAGAGAACAGGATAGCTCTTTGTCGTTACACATGGTTGTGCCGGCTAGCTTTACTGTTACTTGGTGACTATTAGCATGACTATATAGAGCTATGAATGAGGAAAAGAGGTGCGAATATTTATGAACCAACGGGGAACACGTAAAGAGAACCGATATGTTTTTCAAAAGCCATTCCACTGCTGCGTGTGTATGTGTGCATGTGAGACTTCCAGAGCAAGGAAGTTGACTGATCGGAACAAAGCAGCATGAATTCTGCTGATGATTTATGTAAACAAACACATATGTAAAACAAAACAATCTTGTCCATTATATTCATCGAATGATAAGTCGCTATAGTAATTACTGTACTGTGACAGGCCTACGACTACCTGTACATCATGACATGGCACTCTTCTATAAATTAACAGCAGTGATGTTTAACCAGGTCGGCCCACGGGATGAGTGGTTAGTGCGCCGGCCTCACAGTGCAAAGGTGCAGGGTTCGATTCCGCCTCCGGCCTTCCTGTGTGGAGTTTGCATGTTCTCCCCATCCCTGAGTAGGTTTCCTCTTGGTATTTCGGTTTCCTCCCACATTCCAAAAACATGTGTGGCAGGTTAATGGAATACTCGAAATTGTCCCTTGGTGTGATTGTGATCGTGGAATGTTGCTCATTTGTGTGTACTCTGAGTTTGGCTGGCAACCAGTTCAGGGTGTACCTCGCCTATTGACCAAAGATAGCTGGGATAGGCCTCAGCACGCCCCACGACCCTTTTTGACTAGACTTCTCCTTTAAGCAACTACTTATTTGTTTGATTGTCATTAACATAATCATCTGGGTAATCTCTGCTTATATTTGTATCACAGAACATTTGAATGCTTTTATGAACTTTAAAACATTGTCTGTCCAGGTTTTATGGTGATTATGATTTGGAATATGGAATAATTCCAAATATAATTGTTGTCAATTGGAAATTTAATTTCCAAAGTCTACTAAATTGAAGTCGGACCATCAACACGGATTGTGGTGGAAGTTGTTGATCTTATGTGCATAACAACAGAACAATATTGCAAAGGAGAAGTAATTATGGAGTGGTCTAACCATTCATCAATACTGTTTTGACCTCTTAATCTGTTTAGGGTCACAGATATGGAGGCTATTTCATCTGATTTACAGAATATTGTAGGATAATTGGCGCAGAAAATAATTCATATCTGATGCAATTTAGAGTCCTCGTGAGGTTTTTGGTCTTTGGGGAAACAGCGCACGGGGAAATGCATACCGTATTTTCACGACCATTTGGCGCACCGTATTGTTGGGTGCAGTCTCAGTAACGGGTGCTATTTCTGTGTTTGACATATACACAAAATGCACTGTATTATTGGGCGCAGCCAGGCATGGTAAACCATACGCCAGCTTAAACATTCGGCATGCTAAAAACACGTTTTTAAAAAGGCAACGGAAGCAAAACTGAGTTCGTTTGTACTTTATTTAGCCATTTTACAATGTACTCACGTTTTTCTCTTCACCTCTTACACGCTCACCCTTCACTCATTGGCGACTGGTACCTGCTAGGGGCGTGCCTTTAGCGTCCTCTTACACGCCCACTCATCACTCATTGGCGACTGGTACCTGCTAGGGGCGTGCCTTTAGCGTCCTCTTACACGCCCACCCTTCACTCATTCGCGACTGGTACCTGCTAAGGACGTGCCTTTAGCGTCCTCTTACACGCCCACCCTTCAGTCATTGGTGGACTCCCGCATGCCTGTCGTCACTCACCTCCGCCTTTTCTCTATATAAACAGTGTGTCGGCCAGAAGCGCTCTCAGTCAGGCTTTGGAACTCGGCTCATACACTAGACTAGGGGTGTCAAACGTACGGCCCGCAGGCCCGCGAGATGATTATGTAAAACAGTACAGTAATCCCTCGTTTTTAATAGGGACTAAAACCACCCGCGATAAACAAAAATCCGTGAAGTAGCGAACAATTAACATATATTTTTTTTAAATTGCCCCACGTGGGCCTTTGCTTGAGCAGAGCGCACTAACACACTCACACACACACACACACACACACACACACACACACACACACAGGCCAGCGATCCCTCGGGTGTGCTGCAGAGGTGTTTATGATTAGTCAATTAAGGTTGTTGAGTTTTAAGGATGGAGAGACCTGCTTTTGTTCTTATAAGTCTCTCTCTCTCTCTTTCTGTCTGTCTCTTTCTCTCAGCAACACACATACACTCACCTGCTTGCCCATGCGTGCACACACACACACACACACACACACACACACACACACACACACACACACACACACACACACACACACACACACACACACACACACGTGCCCCACGTGGACCTTCCGCGCTTGAGCAAAGTGCGCACACACTAGCACGCATAGTAAACAACACTTAGTGAGGGATCACCTTATTGTCAAACATATGGCCCGCGGGCCGGAACCAGCTCACAAGGAGGTTCAATCAGGCCAGTGGGATAATTAAAAAGTGAAAAAAAAATGCATAAAAGACAGAATTAATATTTTTTATAAGGTGCAATTCGTTGGAAATCCGCTAGGGGACACTGTTTTGATCAAAGAAGAAGACAACAGCAGCCTCAGTCCATCACTGAGACAGACCCATGACAGCAGACGCTATCAATAGCACTCTCACATTTACACATTTAATAACACTCTCCTTAGTTTGTAAGGTGTAGGCAGGGATCACATTTAGATTTCATATACACGTGTAAATGGTTTAAAACTTCGTTTCTTTATAAATCTCGTTTAATGTTAAAGTGAATTCCTATATTTTTCAATACCAATTACTTGTTAAAGTTTGTACAATCAGTGGGATCAGTTGCAATGCATATATGTGAATGATAAAAGTAAATTGCACATTTGTCAAAGGAAATGTTAGGTGCTTCATGAAATGTTTTGTAAAAGATATGTTCATTAAATTTCAACATTTTCCTAATGTTCTTGTGCTGCTTTATACCAAAACAAAGGAAAGACATATTGTTTTGGTTATTTCTAACAAAGTATGGTATTAATTTAATGGTCCAGCCCACTTGACATCTACCGAGGCCGTATGTGGCCCACCATGTGAAATGAGTTTGACACCCCTGCACTAGACGCTCCACATTATAAGGCGTCCTGTCCATTTTGGAGAAAATTTAAGACTTTTAATGGCGCCTTATAGTCGTGAAAATACGGTACTCTTTGCCAAAAGGTATGAGATGAAGACAGATTTGAAAGGCTTTGAAATATGTAAGAGTGATTTGCTGATTGGGAAAAATATTGTCTCTGTGCTATAGTGCAGTCTAAATTCAGTTCTAATTCTGTATTACTATTTGTCGTCTTTTTCAGAGTATGACTTCCTAAGACAGATCAACAAAAGGCAAGAGACACGAGAAAAGCCGGTACAGGATGTGGCCACATCAGGTGCCCGAGGTTCATCCATATCTGCCACTGTGTCATTCGTTGAGACCAATGCCAAAGAAATATCTGCACCATTACCAACAGTGCTAATTCCAAAGGACATACCCACTCCATTGCCCACAACCGGTGCAGAGTATGACGTAACCCAGATCCATGAAAGACAAGATGCAGCAGGCAATGAATCTTCAATGTCCACGATATCAAGATCATCCACTGTATCCGTCACTGTGAACAAAATGGGTGAAATACCAAGACCAATTTCACAATGTCAGTCACAAGGGGGGATTCATGTATGTCATTCAGAGGATACATGTGGATCAGTGGCTTCACCGTGTGGAGCAACACCTTCAACCGATACAGAGGACCAATCTAATCCAGTACCAAGTACAGAGGACATATTAGTACCAGGTCTAGTAACAGAAAGCACGTCTTCAATTACCTATAAAGGGTCTGACATCATCATCAAGATCAACACAAGACAAGAATCTCAAGAAACAACCAGAGCAGACTCTCCTATGTCCGCTGTATCAAGCTCATCCACTCTATCAGTCATTGTGAACGTAACAGAGGAAGTATCAAGACCAATGTCATTGCCACATTCCTGTGGAGAGAGTCGTGTATCTGAAGTGCAATGCACATCTGCAGTGTCAATTACCAACACAGATGACATATCACAATCAGTGTCAAATACATGGGAAATACCAAAGTTGGAGATCACTGTACGTGATACAGAGAGCACATGTGAACAATTACAAAATGCAGAAGACAAAGCTGTTGAATATGACAGAATGCATGAAATAACAGTGAGAGATGAATCTCATGCATCCAGTGTGTCAAGTTCAGCCAACATCTCAGTCATTGTGAACAAAACAGAAATATCAGGAGCAGTGTCACTGCCGCAACTACACGGAGAATTCCATATATCGGATACAGAACACATACCTGGACCAGCTTCTGACTCATGTTCACAGGATGTATCTAATATGGAGAACATATGTGGACAAGTGTCAGTGACACAGTCTCAAAATGAGAAACAAGTATATTCAGTGGAGGTATTTGGACAAACGACATCAGAACATGAAGAGGGGCCGCGGTCATTGTCATATTCAGACCAAGACATATGTGTACCTCAAACAGCGCCACAATCACACAATGCAATCCCGTATCTGATTCGGATGAAGTATTTAGGCAAATGCCATCAGGACATGAAGGAATGTCTTCGTCTGATACAAAGGATATATCGGCACCTGTGCTGAATATGGAGAACATGCATCGACCAATGTCACAACCATGCGAACAAATCCCAGTATTGAATATAGAGGACATAAGTGAACTGGCTTCAAATACAGACATATTTGGATCAGATGAAATTACAGAAGAGACATTGACTCTTTCAATTAAAATAAACAAAAGACAAGAAACCAAAAAAACACCAAGAGCAGAATCTCCTATACCAGCTGTATCAAGTTCTTCCACTGTATCAGTTACTGTAAGCATAACAGGAGAGGTATCGGGGCCAGCATCACTGCCGCAATCAAATGGAGAGATCATTGTATCTGATACAGAAGTCATAGCGAGATCAGTTCTGTTACCACAGGATGAGACTTCTTCATCTGAAAGAACTAAAGTAGTGTCAAATGCAGAAAACATTTCTGAACATGTGCCAAAACAACATGGAGGGATTTCTGTGTATGAGAGAGACGAAGTATGTAAACTACTACCACATCCAGAGGATATGCTTGGATCAGTGCCAGTGAAAGAGGACATAATAGATGTTGCAGATTATGACCTATTAAACACTATCAAAGAAGCACAGGAGACCCAAGATGCAGTGGGAAATGAATCACTTGTATCCAGTGTGCCCTGTACAGACAATGTATCAGTCACTGAAAGCAAACCAGAGGACATACCAGGACAAGTGTCAATACCGCAATCACTTGGAGAGTTCCCCGTATCTGATACAGAGAGCATATCTGCACTAGTGTCATCTCCACAATCACATGAAAACATTCATGTGTTGGATACAGAGGATATATGTGTAGCAGTGCCATTGCCACGATCACATGAAGAGATTCATGTGTCTGAGAGAGAGGACATATCTGGACCAGAGAAATTTGAACATGAAGGAATTTCTTTATCTGATGCAGAAGTTGTCATGTCTGAACAGGTTCCAAAATTAGGTTACACACCTGGCCCAATGTCACAACCCTGTGAGGAGATCAATTTATCTGATACTGAGTACATATCTCGACCAGCTTCAAAGACAAAAGATATTTATAGAGCCGAACCAATTACAGAAGACATCCTTGATCCAGTGCCAAGCAAAGTTTTAGAGTATGACTTGTCTATTAAGTTCAACAAAAGACAAGAAATGAAACAAATACCAGGGGAGGAGTCTCCTATGTCCAGTGTATCAAGTACTTCCACCGTATCAGTGATGGTAAGCAAAACAGAAGGGCTGGTTTCAGATTCGGGATCGGTGTCAATGCCACAATCGCAGGGAGAGATACTTGCGTCTGATACAGAAAATATATTTGAACAATTGCCGCATACAAAGAATATATCCAAGTCACTGTCGATTACAGAAGATATATCCACTCCCGTGCCAAACACCTATGTGGAGTCTGACATCTTAATCAAGATCAATAAAAAACAAGAACCCCAAACAAGTGGAGTGGAATCACCAATGTCTGCTGTATCAAGTTCATCCACAATATCAGTCACTGTGAACAAAACGGAGGAAATATCGGAATCTGTATCATTGTCACAATCACATGGAGAGATCCATGTATCTGGTATGGAGAACAAATGTTTACTGATGTCATCGTTACATGAAGAGACGCCATCACCTGAACCAATAGCACAGGCAAGGGATATATCTGAACCTGTACGAAATACTGAGAATATATCTGGAGCAGTGCAAATTGCAGAAGATATGTTCGTTCCTGACCCAACTAATTATGTAGAGTCAGACATTGTCATCAAAATCAACACAAGCCAGGAAACAGCAAGAGAGGATTTGGCTACTGTATCCGTCACCGTGAGCAAAACAGACGGGCTGCAATCACATGAGGAAATCCATATATCTGGTACGGAGAATACACTGACAGTGGTGTCATCAGTAAATGATGAGAGTGTGACATTTAATACAGAAACTATTGCAGGTCCTGCAAAAAACACAGAGGACACATTAGTACCAGTGCCGAATATGCACGACCTATCTGGAGCTGTGTCACAACCATATGACAACATAATGGCATCTGACACAGAGGGCATTTCAGAATTGGTACCAGATGTACAAGACATAGGCAGATCTGTGCCAAATACCCATGTAGAGTCTGACATTATTATAAAAATGAATAAAATACAAGAGACAGTAAGAGAGCAGTATTCTATGTCAACTGTATCATCCACGTTATCACTTATTGTGAGCAAAACAGAAGAATTATCCGGACCAACGTTGTTGCCGCAATCATATGGAGAAATCCACTTATCTAATAGGGAGGACTTATCTAAACCATTACATGGAGTGATGCAAGGATCTGATAGAGATGGTGTATTTGAACAAACAAATACAGGGGACATATGTGAACCACACAGCGAGATCACTGCCTCTGATACAATGCTTATATCTGAACCAATACCAAGTACGTCGGTTGAGTATGACTTCTCAATAAAGATCAACAAAACACAAGAGACCCAAGAAACTGCAGCAGTAGTAGAGTCTCCATCGTATACAGTGTCAAGTTCATTCACTTTATCAGTCACTATGAATGAGACAGAGGAAATGCCAATACCGACACCATTCACGTGTGTAGAATATGACTTAATGGTCAAAATTGACAACTCAGAAACTACAATGGAGGAAAATCCTGCATCGACCATATCAAGTTCATCCACTCTATCTGTCAGTGTGACCAACACAGAAATATCAGGATCTGTGTCTCACCGAGAGATCCAGGTACCTGATATGGAAGAATTAACTACTGTGCCATCACCCATAGAGGTCATACCTGAAAAGGTGCCATCACCACCCAAAGAAATCGTTGAACCTATCATAGAGGAGATAGCTGAGTCTCCTGTGTCTGATAAAGACTTACCTGAACCAGTTCCGTCACCACCGAAAGAGACCGTTGAGGTTGAGCCCTCACAGGAAAGTGAAAGCAGTTTATCTGAACACCTATCAGAGGAAAACACAGAGGACATACCTTGCCCCGTGCTTTCTCCGCATGGAGAGATCACTTTGTCTGATACAGAAGACTTATCTGAACCGTTACTTGAAAAAGACATCACCGAGTCTGATAAAGAAGACACTGAGACAGTGCCGTCCCCGATGAAGAAGTTGTGGATGTTCCAGAGGATGAACCTGAACCAGTACCATCACCCCAGGAAGAAGAAAGCACAGAGGCTGATGTAGAAATCATAGTTGAGCCTGAACCAGAGTCTGAGCCTGAGCCAGAGCCTGAACCAGAGCCTGAGCCAGAGCCTGAACCAGAGCCTGAACCAGAGCCCGAACCAGAGCCTGTGCAAGAACCTGTGCCAGAACCTGAACCAGAGCCTGAGCCAGAGCCTGAACCGGTACCATCACCACCATTCAAAGATGCTGCCACATCAACTTCAATGCCGGATATAGATGATATATCTGCAGCATTTCCAGTGACACCACCACTTGAAGACACAGGAAAGCTACAGATACAAGAGATCCCAACTGAAACAAAATTATCACAGGAGTCTGTAAAATCAGTCATCCCCCCTATCCTACGCAAAGCTGAAGGACATAAAATGAAAGAAAAGAAAGTGCCTCACCCATCTCAACAGCCACGCCGACTTTCACCTATCCCACAAAAAGATGGATCAAAAAGTGGCTTGGAGAAAAAAAAAACACAACTGTCAAAGTCAAAGCCAGTGCTAGCACCTATAAAAACAGGCAGTACGTGTGGTGAATCAGTGACAGTAAAATCAAAAGGGATACAAACCAATTTCTTGCCTGAAACACAAAAACCAAAGCTCTCACCCATTTCTCAGAAAACATCAAAAACAAAGCTTGGCCATGGTGACTTCTTAAAAGAGGAAAGGAAAGGCCTCCAGACCCATAAACAACGAATGCTTCCACCTATTGTGTCTCAAAAATCAAAGGGAAGAATATCATCGAAGAAAGAAAAGCTTCCAGAAAAGAAACTAGAGCCCATCAGAATTAGCACAGGCCCTACAGTGAGTCGGACACCATACAGGCCAAGGGGAGGGATGATTGTGGACCGAGAACTCATGCCTCTGAGATTTAAACCAGAGGCTGAGACAAACAGGTTACTGGACTTTGGCGACAGTAAGAAAAACAACTTGTCAGAGATGAAAAAGACGATAAAAATAGCACAGGAGTCTCTTGAGTCCTCTACGGTTTTATGCCCAAATTGTGGGCATAATGCTGCTCTAATTAGATGCAGACATAAAGCGTTAAAATGTGACTCTTGGAATCCATTCTTAGGGACTTAATGCTACTGCATGTTTTCATAGACCAAAACATGCAAGTGGAGGTGCACGGGCCTTAAGTACAGTATTACCTGTTGTCAGACTTCAGTTTGCCAGGCTTGAACAGCTCTGATTTTGCCTGGTTCGCAACACTGGTTCCCTCCAATGATATTGTTTACATTTTCACCATCTGTACATCATGCAATGTACATCATGCATTTCCTCCAACTCATTGTCATGTCAACCAAAGAAATGTGTTGTAATGTGGAGGGAAAGAGAAGGGGGGGGGGGGGCACTGCTTTGCAAGGGAAATCTCTTCAAGCTAAAAACACATGCTAGCTGTCCAAACCAGCAATCACCATTTTCTCCAGTTTACATCAAATAGACTGATGTGAACATTCTCAACTCTTACAGCTTGGTCTCCACCTGGCTAAGAAATGGAGGTGACGTGGTCATTCAACGCTGGGGTTGTCTATAAGAGCTGATTCTTTTTCCTTTGGGGATTCAGGTTCCTTCAAATGTGTGCCGTAAATTGATCCAAAATAGTGTTGCAAATTGATGAAAGTCGCCATCTTTGATGGTTCAATATGGGGGAAGTATAGGCTATCAATGCTAACAGACTGAAACCGATCAGAAGGGTCGGGTATGTGGTTGGGTTCAAGCTCAGCTACAAATTTATTTAACCTCACTGTGTCAGTGAGTCATTTCTACCAAATGCGTTAACATTTTCTTTTCACATATCTACCTCAAGCAGGACTTTTAGCGTCCTGTACCTTTCATTCTGCACAATTAACAGCACTTTTATGGTGCTTTGGTATTTTAATGTGTGGCCCTACATTTTTGCATTACTGGTATTTTTCTTATTTTGATGTTCCGCTCGGGCCTGAAGGAACATTTTCAGAGGAAATAAAACAATTACAAATAATGTGTTTTTTTGTGTATGTGTCTATTTCTGCTTCCTGTATTCACCAATCAAAGAAGGAAAAATCATGAAAGGTTAACCCTATGTTGCATACGGGTTACTTCAGCAACTTCAGTAACTAACTCATATTGGTTATTCAAGTTACCAGTTTTAGTTTTAAATCCACCACGAGATGTCACTAGCGTGCGCAACAGCGGGAGGAAAAGGTGAAAGAGGGTCCACAAAATGTTGAATAATTTCTATCCGTGAGATGAAAAGGTCCAAATACCCTGTTGTACTTGTGCAGAAGAGTATATAGAACATATAGAACACAATAAATAACAGTTTCTATGTGTTACCTATCAGTACTGCCATGCTTTTTGGCAAGGTAATTGTAGTGACCATTATGCACACAAGTACCCCCCTATTATGTATTTTTTTTCCCAAAATTGTGAATTTATTATGATATTTGGCCATAATCTACCCTAAATTTAAAAACAAACCACAATTGAATAACTCCTGCAGAAGCCATGCAACATAGGGTTAAATAAAAACAATATTTAACGACCTTAGTAAAATAATAATCATTGCTCAGATTAGTAGTCAAATGCATTCATCCATTGTCTTGCGCCGATTTTAGGTTGGGGGGTGAATTAAGGAGAGAAGTCCAGACTGACTGTCATGTTCTGCCTGTTTTGAATTCCAGCTGAACGGTGGGTTTCCTTCAGCTGCGCACTTGTCTTGCATCGCGATCAAGCCACTATTAAAGGATTCTCCTGGTGACAACTGACTGTCGGATAATTTGCCTTGCTCAAGCCCTTGTTCCAGTTCTCTAGACGTTCCATATCTTGCTCCATTTTTTCCAGTTCCTCGTTTTTTGCTCTCCATTTTTTCTAGTCGGTGGAATTTTGGTTTTGGTAAATTATTCTCGGTTTGTATTGTCGTGAATTGGTTTTCATGCCCTTTTGAGACAAGCTATTATTGTTTTTATTTTACTTGCCTCTTGCAAGCATCCTTTGTTTCTCTTGTTTTATTCTATGTGTTTCATCATTATTTGTATTATGTTGACTTCACGCCACTTTTTCTGGAAATATTTGCTGTGCACATTTCATCTGAGTCTGCATTGTGAGAATCCACTTCTGCCTGGCACCTACCACACCATTTAATTTTAAATGAATGACAACCAACCGCTGGGTGATTAGCTGGGAAGCGGTTAACATATCTTTAAAATGCCCTGAAATGAACATAAGATCCTTAGAAACGTTATGGATTTCATGTAATAATCTAGCACGATGCGAGAATTAACAACAGGACCCTAAAAATGTCCCAATTAAACATTTCAAAACTCACATTTATTGTGTAAAACATCACAGTCTGTCTTTTGTAAAATTTCTGTTTTTAATTGGGTGTGTATGAGTATGTTTTGTCTTTAAAATGAATGTTTTACAGATGGGCTGTGTATTATTACCTTGCATGAAGAGTCGGTAAAAAAAGTAAATAATAACCACATTGAGTATTACTAACGTTACGTATTTACCAAGCAGTGGAGAAACGTTTCCCCCTACACGTGACATCATCACTGCTGGACAACAAACGCTTGTATGATCGTACGTCAACATTGTGCGTCGGGTATTATTGAATAGCGCAAACGGAAAGAAAAACAACGATTCTGTGCTGTGATTTTTATTAGATTTTTTAAAAATACGTGTATAGTGTTTTGAGTTACATTTAAAAGTTGTCTTATTTGGTGTACTTAATATTCGGCTTCTGGTATGTAGTCGCCGCTGTCTGTGACAAATAAAATCGAGCTTCCAAGTGGAAGCGAGCAGCTTCTTCCTGTCCCAGTTGTTGGAATCATGACAACTCTAACGAGGCAAGATCTCAATTTTGGACAAGGTATGGCGTGGAACACTTAAACATTCATTTTTCAATCTTCACCCCTTATTTAAAATAAACGGCATTGCTTAAAGGGTAACGCAGACACATTTCTCATCACGGATGCTCAATAAAGCTCAATCAAAAAATTTGCATTGATTTACAAAGATTATAACGCTCAGTTCCGTTTGACATTATTCTAAAGATATAGGGTGTTTGTTGTGGTGAACAGCTGCATCTTTACACGTGATCAGGAAAATTAACTCGCCCCCCACCCCTCCTCTCCCCACAGTGGTTGCTGACATTTTGTGTGAATTCCTGGAAGTTGCCATTCACCTCATCCTGTATGTCCGTGAAGTGTATCCGTCTGGAATATTTCAGAAGCGAAAGAAGTACAATGTCCCTGTGCAGGTACATGATGAACTTACAGATTTGGTACGTTGCTTTTTATACCGCCTCAGCTCAAACGTCTGGTTACTTTAACAGATGTCATGTCACCCTGAGCTGAACCAGTACATCCAAGATACACTTCACTGTATAAAGCCGCTTATTGAGAAGGTAAGACATGGGCTCAGTGATACTGGAAATGTACAATGTCGATCTTCACTCGCCTCCATTTTCCTGGCAGAATGATGCTGAGAAGGTGGTTGTCGTCATTATGGACAAGGAACATCATCCAGTCGAGAGATTTGTTTTTGAGATATCTCAACCGCCGCTGCTCTCTATTAGGTTTGCAAATCCCTGTCCTTTCAAACAACAATCACCGGTGTAGCTAGTATATTAACAGCCGGTCTTATTTTACTTTTAGCTCTGACACATTACTGTCTCATGTGGAGCAGTTGCTCAGGGCTTTCATTTTGAAGATCAGTGTGTGTGACGCTGTCTTAAATAATAATCCACCAGGTGAGATCTAATTAACAGCATTGTGGTTAACCAACCTTGAGTTACCTTTCAGAATCGGTGTAAACTTATTTCCTTCTCTCAGAGTGTTCATTCACAGTATTAGTTCACACGAGAAACTCTGCCACGCGCAACATGGAGAAAGTTCAAGTCATAAAGGTAAGAACACATAATTGGACATAACGTGTGTGGGGGGGCAGTAATTAAAACCCCACAGATATGTGTGTTGTGTCAATTTTAGCACTTGCTTGTTTTATAGGATTTCCCATGGATAGTTGCTGATGAGCAGGAGGTCCACATGCAGGAGCCCAGACTCATCCCGCTGAAGACCTTGACGTCCGACATAGTGAAGGTAAAACAATGTATATCATTGATGGTCATGTCTTGAGAATATCCAGTCACATATACAGTATTATACAGTACTAGTAAGATTTGTTTTGCTTGTGATTGTCAGTGATACCGGAGACAAATTCCTTGTGTGTTCTACATACTTGGCCAATAAAGATGATTCTGATTCTGATTCTGATGATGACATTTGCTTTTGCAGTCCAGTGTTTTTGCCATGTGACATGACAAGCTCGTTTCCAAACGCTAATTGAAACCCCATCTCTGGTTTGAAACTCTAATTTGAATCTCAAGCCACCCTTATCTCGAAACTCTAATTTGATTGCTTGTAAGCCTAACTCTGACTTGACTGGTTTGAAACCTTTACCTTATCTTGTAATAGTAACTTGACAAGCGCCTGCCATCTTTTTTGGAAGTTTCTGAAAAACATGGAATGAGCATTTGAAAAGGCCTCTAAAATCCCCGATTAGCTGACAAAACAAAAAATTAATTATTCATCTTATTTAAAGGTTTTTTTGACAAGGGTTTCTGTAGACAGTATCACACAAAAAACATTCCCTAAAAAAGCCTCCTTGTCCCAAACAATGAACTCCATTTCTGTGGAAGCCATCATCTGATTACTCAGGTTGCAGTGGCTATTCCAACCAGGTTCAGCATTTTTGCCAGACTTATCATTTTTGTGAAGTCTTGTCACATGACGACTTGTAACAGTAATTCTAACCCCTAACGCTGACTTGAAATCCTTTTTGAAACCCAAGCTTCAAAGATGAGTTAGAACCTTAGCCCTGTCTTGTAACCCGAGTTGGAAACATCACTTTGAAACCCCAACGCTGACTTAAACATAACAGTTTGAAACCCTTTCTTCAAACTGTTAATAGATATTTACATAACAGTGAAATCCTACCTTGAATCCTGAGCCATTGCTTCCCTGCGTTGTACCATCAGCCGTCTTGATTGTGATAACCATTTTTTCATGGTTGTCATGGTTTATTTTCTTTCAAGTTTGCAGTTTAAATTTGTGTCTGCTTGATTCAACTTAGAAATGTTTGCAGTTTTCTACCATTTGAACTTCACCGCGACTACATTGTGTTTTTGTATGTTTGGAACAGATGCAGCTATACGTTGAGGAGCGAGCCCAGAAGATGTAGCAGGAACGAATGACACACAGAAAAAAGTTGATGGTAGAGCTGTCAAGAATGAAATGTTCCACAGGTATATAAAAAATTTTCACCAACTTTATTTAGCCAAGGCGAGTGCATGAAAAACAACAACAATAATTCACAACCAAACAAAAATGTCACACAATTCATGAAAGCTGAAATGTTCTTTTCTCAATTTACTCACAAATGTACAGTGTGAAACCTGTTTAGTATAGTACAAAGCTGATATATTTGTTCAAAGCCATAACTTATTACGGTACTCTGTTGTATGAATGGCAACTTTATTGGAAGAGCAGTTAATGGTTCTGTCTGTCACTATACGTCATTGCATCATTGGTATCGATAAATGAACAATTTGTGATTAATGAATAATAATTTTACACAAATTAAGTGAAACTGGCTAGTATCCTATGGCACCCTGGTACGGCATCACTGTAATATCATGAAGTGACCAATGAGTTTGAAAATTGACTACATTAGTTTCCCAACACCAATGTTTCGAATGTTATTGTCCCATGCTTGTTTTTCATATCACTATAACTTGAGATTCTTCTATTCTATAAGTGATTAATGCCACAGTTGTACAAATGAACCGCTGGAGTGTAGACAGTTGGAAAATCACGAGCAAAAGTTGTCTTTGCCAATAAATCATTGATGTCAGATTTATTCATTCATCACCTGGGTGCTTGGTGGTTGTCTTTTTTCTTTTGGCTTGATTTTTTTCAGGGGGGCACAAAAGCACACATTTTGGAGATCATCCAAAAGGCCTTTTCATATTTGCGGGTTCCATCAGCATCTATGGACGTAGTATCCTGTCACGTATCCCAAGATGAAGACAGACACTATTGTGGCCAGAGCCCCAGCTGCCTTCACTATGATGCCAATCTTGCCAGTGCACATTCTGATATAGAGCCTGAATGCAACACACCACAGAACGTTATCTTACTCTCTGTATCCATAACACATATAGTATTAACTCCTAATACTAGTACTGAGACTCATGTCAAAGGAAAAAAAACAAAGCTACACATACAGTAAATGATTTGATGCAGACTCAAATTAGCTTGACTTATGTGAGCAGAAAATGTGGAGGCATATCTTTCAGGAAGATTTTGCCGTGTCAGAATGTCAAGGTGCTACTGGATCGAAACATACTCGCCTTGTCATGGGGGACTGCGACGCCTCCACGTTCATGTTGATGTTGTCCTCATTCCAGCGGTTGTATTGCACACTGCCAGCACCGGTGGCTTCCATGGGGAAGTCTTCAATCTCCTTTGCAATCAGTCTTTTATGCCTGTGCACAAGAACTTACATCAGGGATCGAAAACATGCCTATTTAAGAACACCATCGCGATCATGAATATGTGGAACCTGCCTCTGGGATTTTGAAAGTCTGTTTTATGAGAGCTTGAGTGGAGTCGCTACAGGAAGTTCAAGCGTTGACCCCGCCGGCCATAAATGTATTTGTTGTCCCCTACTTGCATGCCCTACTGTATGTTCTTACAACTTGCTATGACAAAGTCCAATCAAGCTCTGGGTGCTTAACCCTTGTTGGTGTCTACTTCAAACACTTTAATGGTGCAATAAGTGGACTTTGACTCAAAATGGTCTTTGAGGTTGAGCAGTGTGATTAAGATTGTCGTCTGCAGTTTTTCCCCTTTATCGTAAGTCTGTAAAATGACTTGGTGACATGATGCAGATTTGGAAAATGGCCAACCAAAATAGTGACAATGGAATCGGTGGAAGATTTTCAGAATCTTTCCATGGGAACTGAATTTTGGACACTTTGTTAGAATTAATGATGTTAGTTGAAGGGAATTAACTGTAAATGTTGGATAATGTTTATACACATCATTAAGAAAATAAAAAATGGGTAATTGTAAGCTATGTATTTTTTGTTAAAAGGTGGAACCCTGAAGATTAAATACACTTTAACACAATTAAAGACAAACATTTTAGCAACAAACAAGACATATTGCCAAAGTCCTGTAACTTCTACCTTCATTCCCATAGAAGCTTTCCAAATATCCCAGCCGTGTGCCAGGTCTTGGAATAATTGCTATTCCATAGGCATTGCCACATTTTTGCCTAATACTTCTCTCAAAAGGCTTGTGACATCAGTGTAAATGTGTGTATGATTTCATGACAACTATTTCAGTGTGCGCTGCCATTATCTGCTGTGAGTCAGATGGCCAACCTTTGGAACAAGCTGACAAGCTTCAGGTTGAGCAAAGCATAACCCTGAACTATGTACGGTAACCAGAAATAAATAACATCTCAGCTGTTTGTAAAACCACGCAAAATGACTACAAAGTATTCCTATGACAATATAAATGAGATGCACTGCTACGGTATTACTAGCATTTAAAGGGAACGTTTTCTTCAAGCGCTATGATTTCATTCGTCACGTCACTGCTGCCGACATCCTACTTGACAGGGTGGTGGGCTCTGAACATGAATTTGCTGTGTCGTTTGCTTCAAGGTGAGACTCGACCACGTTTTGATTTCACTTGTGTTTGTGAGACAATGAAAGGACATGTAACCTACAGGGCTTGTTGGTGCGTGTGGAATCTCTGTGCTCGGCTCCCTTCTCAGAGTGCGCTTGTATGTTGAGGAGGAAAGGTGAAGACACTTGAGATGGCAGTTCAACTTCAAAGTACTACTGGTTTATTTATTCCTGTAACCCACAGCTGGAGTGACAAAGCTGCATCTAGTCAGAGGAGGGTTAAATGTAGACTGGCGAGGAAGCTGCACTTTGTCTTTGTGGCTGGGATTCTGACTGCTGTCGGTTCTCGTGTGGCCTCACTCGTGGTGCTGGAATTTTGCCTTCGAGCTGTCTCTGGATGGGTTGCACGGGGACTGGTAAGAAAACAATGGCATGAAGTTGCAGTTGCCTCATGAAAAAGAGATTGAGATGTTCCTCAGCACGTCAGAGAAAGATTTTTGTGGTTTGTCAATACCTGAGATGGGTCTCCAGTAAAACAAAAATCCAGTTAATTTGGAAGCCTTGGAAAAGGAATGCTGCTGATGAAAAAACTGCAAACAAACAAGTAATGTGCTTCTCTTAACTGTGTGCCAGCCAAGCTTGCGAGTTTTTTATTTTTCATTTTGTATTTGTGCATTTGACTGCACAGTACCACCCCCACAATATATGAAATGGGGTGAAATACACTGACCAAAATATTTATTTACAGTACATATCAATTGAAAACCCACATGCATGTACACTTAATTTGCACCCAACTGATAAATCGTCTGGCCAATTAATGGTCATAAATAATGCTCTCATTATTTATTTCACATACTGTGAAGCTCTCCCATACCTTTTGTAACATTGTACACTATAAATTGTGTTATTCAGGACTCTCTAAAGTTGCTCCAGCGCCTCATGATTCAAAGCCAATTCTCCCTGGGATGTGCCCTTGGCTGCACACTACAATTCCTCCACGAAGGGGCTCCGCATCACTGGTTGTGCTCGCTGCTGGCTGCGGCGCTCAGCTGTTGGCTGGCCAGGAAGGCCTCGGCCTTAGAGTGGCACGTCGCGACTCTTTACAAACTGCACAGCTCGCAACGCTACTGCGGCATTTGCATCACCCTGCTGACATACGGCCGCGGCCCTCTGTTACTTCCCGTGCTATGCGGGATACTCACCGTCACCTTCGCCATGGCTGTTGTGGCAGCTGTAGTGATCATCAATCAACACTTTCTGTCCGCAACAGAAGCACTTCGGTTTTGGACACCGCTGACAATTTGTTACAGTCTGCTGGTTGTCTACATGCAGGGTGAGACATTAGCTTAAGCAGCGTATAGTAAGGGGATTGAGAATGAGCCCTGCTGCAAATAGTTTTTTTCCCCATATAACTTTAACTAAATATAAATCACAGGATATGATTCCAAAGCAATTTATAATCATTCTAAACTCATCTCGCAACGTTACCCTTTGGATTAAATGGTAAGTAGTTTATTTTTGAGGGGGCACACGCACCACCGCACCGAAAGTTTAGCAGACCAAAAACATGCAGTGAAGACTTTCAATAATTACCACTAATGATCCAGGTGAAACGTTGCTATTTCCCGACATACAAAGTGTCAACAGTCAACATGCTTGCTTACAAAGCGATGGAAAAACTTGAGCTGAGGGATTTTGGAAACATCCAAATTGGAAACTTTCCATGGCGTGGTGTGTGTGGTGTGCTGTGCAGTCTCACATTTTCTAAATCAATTTGTCTGCCCCGCATTCATAGAATGTTAATGATAATAGTACTCTATTACCTATAAATGTTAATGATAATACTAATCTATTACCTATTAATGATAATACATCATACATTCATTCATGATCTAATGAGGTCCATTATTTAATTGCTGTGTATTACTGTGCACAACTGTACTTGGGAGTGATGTAAAACTGCACGGCAGTTGAGAGATCTTTGCAACGGCTTGTTCCCTTCACAATGAACATCCATCCATCCATTTTCTAATCCACTTATCCTCAAGAGGGTCTCAGCTGCAGCATGGTTCGAAATGCCTATTTTATACATATGGCGGAGGGATAAAAGCATTTAGCATGAATCTTCGTAAATGAAGCTTAGTGAAGTGAATGTTCTTTATTACCATACTGTATTCCTTAAACAGACGAGCAGTATGATCTGCCAGCAAACCAGGCGCTCCTGATCTCAGTGGCTGTGCGTCTCGGTGCATTGATGGTCCTGATGTTGACTGTTGGACGCTGGGCTGATGTACTCCACATTCTCATGTGTTTCCTTGGTGAGGCAAGCTGTCTGATCCCCGCAACAGATCTCCTGAATGCAAACTCATTGCAGGTCAGTGATCCTCAGCTCAAAATGGTCCCAGAGTCAAAGGAAATTAACAGCTTGGGAAATATGTGCAACTGTGTTTCCAGGAATGAACATAATAGATTTTTAAGGATTCCCTTGGCCAGATGGAGTGCATTGTGAGAATGTGACCAGCAGAGGTGCTGTTCAAGTAGTTTGTAAGTAAGTAGAGTAGTTTGTAATCTGTCCAAAAAAACAACAACGTGACTTCATTTGGAAGTTGAGGTACATCCAAGTATACCTTATAGACATCTATAAGCGATGCACCAATCGGACCGATCATTTGTCAGGATGTCAGTGATCTTGTGACAGTCTTTGGTCAAAACTTGAGCAAGGGTGCCGTGGGATTGTTCTGCTTGGGGGTTGCACAAATTGCCATACAGTTGTGAATAAATTGCGTGGATTACCTCTCATAGGTCTGATAAATTGTTTGATTGCTGTATTGAACCCACTTGGTTGCTAGTTTCTTTACAACAGTAGCGAAGGTTTCACTAATGAGGACTATTTTTGTTGCAGTGCATCAAATGCTCTAGTAATTGAACTGTGGCGCAAGTCCTCCTTGTTGAGGGCACCCAGCAAGGAGGGCTGGTGATTCCAGCAGACACTGAGGCTCATCACACCTTTTCATTTGCCAGCCAGAACCAGGGAAACATTTAATTGTGTTGACAATCGACCTTAGCCAGTTTGTCGGTCTAGAGCAGGGGTCATCAATGTGGTGCCCGCGGGCACCAAGTAGCCCGTGAGGTCCACACCAATAGCCCGCCAGTGCTAGGATTGTGATTTACTAGTAGAAATTATGATTTAAAAATGCCAAGACGGGCAGTATTGTGAGACATCTTTAAGATGATCAGAGCCTGAAAATTGAAATCATTAAGTATTAAAAATAACACATTCTAACATTATTAAATGTAATTTGTACAAATGTTATTTCAGACATGCATCAATTTGGTAGCCCTTCACACAATCAGGACACATGAAGTAGCTCTCACTCTCAAAAAGGTTGGTGACCTTTTTGGGGTGTCAAACTCATTTCACATTGTGGGCCACATACAGCCTCAGTAGATGTCAAGTGGGCCGGACCATTAAAATTATTCCATACTCTGCTATTAATAACCAGAATAACATGTCTTTCCTTTGTTTTGGTCTAAAGAAGCACAAGAGCATTCGAAAAAATGTGAAATTTAATGAACATATCTTTTACAAAACATTTCATGAAGCACCTTGGATTTCCTTAGACAAATGTGCAATTTACTTTTATCATTCACATATATGCATTGCAACTGATCCCACTGATTGTACAAAGGCACAAAACTTTAACAAGTAATATGGAATTGAAAAATACAGTAATGCATTTTAAGATTAAATGAGATTGATAAATGATTTTTTAAAACCATTTACACATGTGCATATAAAATCGAAATTTAATCCCTGCCTACACCTTAGAAACTAAGGAGAGTGCTATTAAATGTGCAAAGAATAAAGTATTCCTTGATAGCGTCTGCTGTGTTGGGTCTTTCTCAGTGACAGACTAAGACTGCTGTTGTCTTCTTCTCTGATCCAAACAGTGTGTCCCCTAGGAGATACTCCATGAATTGCACCTTATTAAACATATTCATTCCGTGTCTTTTATGCATTTTTTCCACTTTTAAATGATCCTGCGGGCCTGATTGAACCTCTTGGGGGGGTGGGGGTATGTTTGACATCCCTGGTCTAGACCGACAAACTGGCTGTGTGATCCAGTGTCGAGATCACAGGTTTTCTATAAACTGAGACTCCATCACATGGCTTGAATGTCAAAAATGAAGCATGTGTTCAGACACTCCTTTTCCGAGGTTTTTAAATTGGTTAATACATTCACAAATACAACAGAAGTTTGAGCGATAGATATCCTAAAAACATGTCATCCTGTGTACTGTACTGTGTAAAACTCTTTTTTTGCTAATCAAGAAAGGTTAAAACTTTTGCACTATGTAGATGTGAATTATACATAAATGGGCATTATATGTAAAAAAAATAGTTTTTTGTATTTTGTCATGGCTTAACTACTCCAAAAGGAGACTGTACTGCTGTGTCACCATTTAAATTGCATACTTTTTCATTTCCTCTTGATGTTTTCTATTATAGGTATGGTGCACTGATTTTCTTGAAATCATCTAAATTAATTCTTTCGAGCCACATCAATGTGAACGTTAGTACTATTTCTTCAGCATAATTCCATTTTAACAGTGACCCAAGTACCGGTATACTCTATGACTGCCGGGCCACCTGCTGGAAGGGCCAGTACAAATTTCATAATTAAATACAATGAAATAAACATGTTATTGCTTCTTTTACACACACACACACACACACACACACACACACACACACACAC